>OZ005650.1:23383486-24100986 GCA_963930645.1 Salticus scenicus | reverse complement strand
AATTTGAGTACCAATGATTAGTAAAAACATGTCAAAGTACTTACGCAGAAGAGAAATGACACTAACATAACACATAAGCCTAACGATGAGAGAATTTGCAAAAACTATTTTAATATATATAGAAATATGCATTAATCCTTGCAGTATTTTTCTAGGAATTTATAACCTAAAGACTTTTTTATGTAAATATAGATATTTAAAAAAGTGACCACTATTTACGTAATATAAACTTTGTGTCATTCAAACAAAATATTGCAAAAGATTAATAAATATCTTTGTTGAAAACTTTTATTTAAAAAAAGTGACTACCCCGACCCTTTGTAGAGAGAATATAAGTTTTAAAATATTGTAGTTATCTCATATTTTATGTTTGAAAATTTTTAATTCATATATATAAAGTACTAATAAAAATGTCGTTAACTAATGAAAAATGTCCCCAATATTATTTATTTTTTGAAGTTATCTATTTAAATTTAATAGATAAGATGGGCTATAAAGTTTTAAAATTATGACCTACAGCTTGTGCAATAAACTTAAAAACTATTTACAGATATTGTTAAGCCGCATTTCATAAATAATTAAAAGAAAAAAAGGGATAAAGAGAAAAATATATATATATATAATTCGAAACATGTATTCTATGAAACTTTTAAGCGTGTAATCCTGAATTATATTTCTAAAATATTAAATAAAGCTATTCAGAAGAAGAATTTTTATTAACTTTTAAAGTAAGATTAATGACTCTAATTTTGTGAAGAAACCTTCTTCTTTTAATTATTAATATGTTTAACGCTAACGTTTGCAGATATTTACTCTATCCTATAAAATGGAAGATTTTTTATTCTCGAGAAATTGTGTGTTGTGAAACTGGTTTTAATATATAAAAAAGTTAAAAATATTTATTGCCTAAAATAAATTAACCGATAACGGAAATACGTAGCATAACATAAATTAACATACCTAATAAAATAAAAACTTATTTTATTTTATTTTTTGTGGTTAACTAATTTTTATTAAAAATTTTCTGAAAGAAAAAAAAAAAATGCTTGATTTTAATAGTTTGAAAAATAAATGAATAAATAAATAAATGAATAAAATAATGTTTAAAATTTTATATAATTATTATTATGTTTAACGCTAACGTTTGCAGATATTTACTCTATCCTATAAAATGGAGGATTTTTTATTCTCGAGAAATTGTGTGTTGTGAAACTGGTTTTAATAGGATAAAAAAGTTAAAAATATTTATTGCCTAAAATAAATTAACCGATAACGGAAATACGTAGCATAACACAAATTAACATACCTAATAAAATAAAAACTTATTTTATTTTATTTTTTGTGGTTAACTAATTTTTATTAAAAATTTTCTGAAAAAAAAAAAAAAAAAAAAATGCTTGATTTTAATAGTTTGAAAAATAAATGAATAAATAAATAAATGAATAAAATAATGTTTAAAATTTTATAAAAGTGAATATAATATTAATAATATAAATATATAATAATTTATTTAAATAATTTATATTTAACAATTATACAAACTATTCAATTATATTTAATAATTATACGTATACTTTTTTAATTTGTAGAATTTTTCTAATTATAGAAATTTCGTTGATTTTATTTAATCATGATATTACATAAAATAATGTAAATATATTCATGTTATTTTGTACGGATTTCAATTTCAATTTTGATATATAATTCTTTCCATATATTTAAATGCTTTCAATGCATAAAATTATCTAACGTTGTCGTTGATTGTAACAACAAATACTAAAGCAAATATATAAACGCAAAAAAAAAAAAAAAAAAAAAAAAAAAAAAAAAAAGTATCGAAATATTAATTTATTTTAAGTGTTTTAGAAGAATTTTCTGTTTCTATATTTTTTAATGTAAATCTATTTTTATTTCTGTATTTACCGAACAGTGTTAAAAATTTCAATTGGAAAACTATTGGAAATGTGTTTGCTTTTGTCCTATGTAAAACTATAGCGAAAGATAAACGGAGATGCTTTAAAAAGTCTTTTTATTTGAATGTACTAAACATTGGTTTACGTCAGGGGTAGTCAACTGTTTTAAAACTGTTGTCAGATTTGTATATTTGTCAGCATAGATGCCAACATTTTAATTTATTCCGGAGTATTTTTAGCCCCGCCTTTATATAGCACCAATTTATTTATATAAGATTTTTCTCCAATATATAACTTCAATAAAATAAGAAAAAAAAATACTCTTAAAAAATAAGTGGTATGAAATGAAGGCGGTGTTAAAAATACTGCAGAATAACTTAAAATGTTGGCATCTATGCGTTAGTAGCATACTTGCCAACCATCTCATATAAATAACCGTACAATTTTTAACGCACCTTGATAAAACGCCCCTTTTCTCACACCAATTTATTTTTAGAGTAATTCTCTCAAATATTGTTACGATTAAATAAGAATAAAATTACTCTAAAATCTGACTGGTGTGGATAAAAAGGCGGTTACTAAAAATTGTACGGTTCATAATGAGATGTACTTGCCAACACACTAATTAATATTCCGTAGTATTGTTAGCTCAGCCTTCTTTTTCACACCGGTATCTTTTTAGAGTATTTTTTCTCTTATTCAATCGTAATTGCATTTGGAGAATATTACTCTAAAAATTTATTAGTGTGAGAAGAAGGGCGGGACTAACAAGTCTACGGAATATTAAGTAGGATGTTGGCAAGTGTGGTTAGTAGTAAAACTTTCTAACTGCTCACTAGTTCCACATTAAAAAAAAAAAAATATATATATTTATAAAGTAGGGAAGTAACTTTACTCAGGTCTTGCAGCGTTCCTACGTGTATTTTATTATATTGTCACCACTGTCGTTAATAAGAAATTTTTCTTGAATATTTTGATTATAAAACAAGTGTAATTACTATATGAAAAAGTATTGTTTTACAATGATGGTGACAATGTCAGATTTTTCAAGAAATTATCCCTTTTCATTTATTTATTCAGTCAAAATGAATTCAATTCCCCATCAATCAATTCCCCATCGAAACAATAAATAAATTTTTATTTTCTTTATACCAAAAAATTTATTCAGTGGAAATGCGTGTTTTAACTATGATATCATTTTCAGCGTTAGTTTCAGGAACCTTGGTCTTTTATTATTTAGAAGATTAATTATTGGTGGAAATATGCTAGTAATTTATAATATTTTTTATGTAGTAGAAATTTTCCTATTTAAGTTTTTGTTACGAAATAAATCAACAAGGAAAAACTGGTATGTTGTAGCCACCTCATGACTTTCTTCTATATTTTCCTATACAAATTCAGTGAGGGCAAATAATTTATAAAAACTATTATTCATTAAAATTATCTAACATGATGAATATGGAAATGATTTTCATCTTAGAGAAAACTAACATTAAATATCCAAAGAAAGACAGTTGTATCTCTATAAGACTCTATAAATAACATCTTAAAAAACGCATTCTTATAACGGATATGTCCCATAGCAAGTTTCGTGCAGTTATATTCCGTACAAGTTGAGATATAGCCTTCCCGTCATCGAGGAAATTTCTAGTATAGCAGCGCCATTTATTGGCCTATAAGCGTCCAACTTGAATCAGCATAATGTCTCAGAATGGCCTTCTCAAATATCAAGTTTTGTTTGATTATATGCAAAAGAACCTGAAATATAGCTTTCCCTTAAATTGCGGAAATCTCTGTATAGCACCGCCACCTGTTGGCCAATAAGCATTCAAATTGAATCAGCATAATATCTTATAATGAACTTCTCACATATCAAGTTTTGTTTGATTATACAGTCGGTAACAAAAGTGTCCGAACACTAGCAAAAATTCCTATGTAAAAAAAGTACACTTGATAAGGTTTTGTTAAATAAATCCTTATCAAATCCTGTTCTTAGTCAGTCTAAGAACATCATTCGATAAGGATTTATTTCACAAAACCGTATGAAGTGTACATGTTTTACATAGGAATTTTTTCTAGTGTTCGGACACTTTTGTTACCGACTGTACGTAATAGAACATGAGATATAGCCTCTCTTTCAATTGCGGAAATCACTGTATAGCAGTGTCACCTGTTGAGCGGTTGACAACAAAAGTTCATAGGCACTAATTTAGGTCAAGGTGCATCTACGTATAAATTATATACAATTCTGAGCATTAGTTCCGAAGATACAGTTGGCACAAAATTTTTGTCTCACACACACACACTCACAGAGACAGACGTTTTCTAAAAATGGTAAAATCGTGTTCTAAACCTCTCAAAGCGTGTAAATCCGTCGAAAAATGGAAGTAAAAAATTTTTACGATTCCAATACATTCTTCCATTGAATGTAGAAGAAAGTAAATGTAATGACCTAGAATCTAAAGTATTTGTTATATTATTATTATTATTATTATTATTTTAATTGAAAGCTGTTAGAAATTTACGGAGATACTGGATAGGCATTTCAATAGATTTGCAGAATTATTTTTGCTGTATTTTTTTTTAATTTTAACATATTTTAACTGTTATTTTTCACGGCATTAATTTCATTCATTCATTTATTTACTCGTATTGTTATTATTTTACGTATATTTCTTCAAAATAGCAATTAAATGAAATGTAACCACTTATAACTTCTGTTTAAAATTAAACAAAAGTACTAGTCTCGTTAAAATTATTTCAGCCAAGATTAAATTTTTATTATCAATATTCTACCAAATACATTTTTCGTTATTTGCACTTAGGAATTTTAGATCTTTTCAAAATTACATTTTATCTCATACAATATTCATTTTAATTTCGCAGTGTGCAAATATTTTTTTCTTAAACACTAATTTCTAATTTGTTACAAAAAACAAACTTTAAAGAACTTCTTTAAAATTCTTAAGTAATTATGTACTTTATATTTGTAAAAAAAAAAAACGAAAAAAAAAAAAAATCTTATATTAAACATTAACTGTTTTTGAATTCTAACAACTAATTACTTTTATTTACAAATAGAATATTTACTACATATTCGTTCATATTTTAAACGTAGCTTTAGGAAGCATATGCATAAATTTTGATATAAAGTAAATATTTAGTGTCTCTACATTTCCCGAATAAAATATAAATATTTCAGTAAAAATATTTATTTTATATGATAACTGAAATGAATTTCCACGAATTTTTTACTTTTTATACAAAATTATGTCTAAGTTGTCTTCACTGTTTATTTCTTATTTACAAATCATTCTTTATAAACTACTCCCTTATAATTTTTAATATTTGATCTTATTTAAAATGATGATGATAATGTTTTTCAATTTCTGTATTTAATCTTAAAATTCACAGTAGATGAGCTTTGAAATTTTTTTTCTCTCATTCTAAATAAAAACATATTTGCAAGAGTTAATAATATAATTACTACTATATACAGAGTTACCAAACATTTAAATTTCTTTTAGAGCCTTTTTAATCCCACCTTTATTTCATACCACTTTTTACTTTCCGAACACTATAGTGAGGAAAGTAATGTAATCATGTCAAAAATCCGAATTCGAGATTTTGATGTTTCTATACGTTTTGAGGTCCCCTGAGTCCGTTTTCACTATTTTTACGATGATGTATGTATGTATGTGTGTATGTGTGTATGTCTGTGAACACGCTAGCGTCTAAAGGCTTTGTTCGATTAACCTGAAAGTTGGTACGTATATTGTAAGTCACCATAGTACGAACCCTATAGATTTTGGTGAATCTAGCACTTATAGTTTTTTTACAGGGACACAAAGAAAAATTCTTTATCATTATGGTCTATGGGACCAAAATCTTAAAAGTGCGATAGCATCTAAACGCCTTATTCAATTGAGCAAAAATTTTATACCCATATTATAGGTCGCATTTGCACCAACTGTATAGATTTTGGTGAATCTAGCACTACAGTTTTTTTACAGGGACACAAAGAAAAATTCTTTATCATTATGGCCTATGAGACCAAATTTTTAAAAGTGCGATAGCATCTAAACGCCTTATTCAATTGAGCTGAAAATTTGTATGAATATTATAAATCACTGTTGCACTAACTATAAGCATTTTGGTGAATCTAGCATCTATAGATTTTTACAGGGACAAAACGAAAAATTCTTTATCATTATGATCTAAGGGCTCAAAGTTCAGTAGCGTTAAATAAAACCTCGTGTGATATATGGAGAAAAAAACACTCTATTATGGTTTTCTCTCTTTTGTTTGTTTAGCAATTCCTCTTTCTTTATTTTATCTACAAAACTGTTAGTTACTCAATGTTCGGAAAGTCGAGTGGAGTCACTCCAGATTTTTTAAAGAGTATTTCTTTTTTTTTTTTTTTTTTTTTTTTTTATAACAGTTATGTCTTCTTTATTGGACAAAATTATACTACTAATAAAGTGGTGTGAAATAAAGGCGGAGCTGAATATGCTCTGGAATAAATTAAAATGTTGGCAACTATACTATGCAAGGTTGCCAAATTTGGCCATTTTTTTATTCAACAGTCACCAATAATTTTTATTTGTAACGTTTGACTAATCACTTCGAAAATTGATAGTGTATTATGTATATCAAATGTCACTTCTCAAAATTATTGGTGTCTATAGAATAAAAAAAGGTCAAATTTGGCAATCCTGATACTATGTGGTATACTATAAGGAAATACTGGAGCCATGGAAATGTTAGTGGAAGTTAGGAGAATGTCGAGTTTACATAATGTTCTAAATAATTAGACAGACAGAGTACTGCGAAATCGCAATTAATATTTTTAGAGGCTATTTGTACATTTGGAAAACTTCCAGAAAATGGAGTTCATGTAAATATTTAGCCCTGACGATTACGCACGTTTTTGATGTTTTTTTTTTTTTTTTTTTTTTCTCTCTCTCTTTCAAGGTGATATAATTTCCTGATGTACTTTTGGATGCTCAGCAAGGGAAAATATTTAAAAAAATTAACATCTACCATTTTTACATTTTTATTTTATTTTATTTTTTCAGAGAAATTAGTTTAAAAATCGACTTTCTCAACTTCCATCTCTGTATTATTTACCGGAAAAATCTAGGATACGTGATTGAAGAACAAGAACATCGATTTCATCAAGACATGAAAAGAAGGTATTAGGGTCGATGGAATGTTAAAATGTTAGGAGATTATAGTCGTATATTGCTCAGATATGCTTTCAAGCACAGATGCCACAATATTAATTATACCCAGAGGTCGTACTCTCCGCATTTGTTTCAGGACACTCTCAGAGACAACAAATTTCCGCTTTTTTTTTCTGCCAGCACTAATTTCATGCGTATATACTTCTGGTGTATTTATGGTTGTATGCCATGGTTATACAGGGTAGAAAATATTTTATACAAATAGTGGTAGCAATAAATTTTAAGAATTTTCATTCATGAGAGTGTCCTGCAAAAAAAGGGCAGAGAGTGCGATGATCCCTGTATTTCGGAGAATTTTTAGCCCTGCCTTTATTTCATACCATTTATTTTTTAAGCTTAATTATTTTATAGTATTATCGATATTCGAGAAATATTTTACATAAATAAAGTGGTGCGAAATAATGGCGGGGCTAAAAATACACCGGAATAAATTTAAATGTTGGTATCTATGTTTCAAGCCGTGCACAAGAAATGAGCTTTTAACGGAGCTTCGACGTAAAGAAATAGAGACATTTAAAAGATAATGCGTAAATAACAGTTTATTTTAATGTGTTTTATATATAGACCTGCTAACTACGCTAGTTTATTCGTAATAGTATTAGAACCCGCCTTTTTTTCACACCAGAATACTTGGGGAGTAATATTCAGCAATATGTTCTCATGATTAAATAAGACTATTGCTCTAAAACTATTCTGGTGTGAAAAAAGGTCGGGGCTTAATACCATTACGGATAAACTTGCATAGTTAGCAGGTCTATATATATAAAGAGTTTCGATTCTGCACTGGCCTCTGTGGGAATTTTTCATATCTTCATCCTTACTTTGGGAAAAACCGTTACGTGATAGAAAGGAAAGACAAGCATTTTTGAATTGGGCGTATCAAAAACACTAGAAATACCCAACACAGTGACAAAAAAAAAATGAAAAGTCCGGTTCCACAGACCTATGTTATTTTAGCTCAATTAATGTTAGTATGATTGAATTCCAAACAATGCAAAGCAAAGCAATGGCCGATTTGTTGCCTTCTTCATTCAGAACATATAATGGTATAATGCATATGTTCTTTTAGGTAAAACTTGAGTTTGTAAAAATTTAAATTAAGAGATAAAAGTATCTTAAAAATTCTGGAGTGTAAAACACGTGTATCCGACTTGCGAATTATACGCCGAAAATTGCGGTATTTTTATTTTTTATTTTAGTATCACAGTGCCCGTTTGGTAGTCGAATGGTTAGAGCTCTGTTTCACAGATGCTGGAATAGAATTCCAGTTCAAGCATAGATTTTCGGAATAGTTCTGAATCCACTTTAAGCTGTTGTCTAATGAGACTTACCCCTTCGTCGGACTTAACGTTCTAAAACACCCTAAAAAGTGTTGCCAAATTAATAAACTATATTATTCGACTATCACCGATAATTTTGAGGAGTGATGTCAGATAAATATAATGGATGATTAACCTTGCAAGTCATTAGGTAATCCATAGCCTCCTAAAGTAGATGCCTGCCGCGTGGCTCTTAAGCTTGGCAACCGTTCAAGCGGTAGACAGCACCACCTGGTATAGATTGCGCGACTTTTTTATTCAACTGTCACCAAAAAATTTTGAAAGTGGGATTTGAAATACATAAAAGGCGAATAGAATCGAAGAAATGTCGATTATATATATCACATACAACTTCTTAAAATTATTGGTGACAGTTGAATAAAAAAGTTGCCCAATCTGTACTAGGTGGCGCTGCCAACCGTTCGACCTTTTGCCAATTTTAAGATTCACGCGACAGGCATCTAGTTAAGGAGGCTACGGGTAATCGTTACAGTTAAAATTTGTGTAGAGGATATTGAATAAAAAGTCCTAAACATTTGCAATACTGACAAGAAGAGTGAATTGAAATAGGTCCAGCAAAGAATTAATGCGCAAAAAAAAAAAAAAAAAAAAAAAAAAAGAAAAGAAAAAGAAAGAAAGAAAGAAAGACCTCGTGAAACAATGGTAGTCATCTCTGTACTTACCGTTGACTAATGAACTTTCTGGTTCCAGCTTTCCTGGTGGGCGGTAGGGTTTACTCGATACAAAAATACTTACCTTAATTGACTTTTTAACAACATTGATATGCAAAAATACTTTATTATTACGTACTTGCTATTACTCTGTTTTATAAATTTTATAAAGTAAAATTACTTCCGTACTGTATAAATCGTGGTTTTTGTGGAATCGGTGGACGGTTAGAAAATTTTACTACTAAAAGACACACGAAAGTAGGCAGTAGATATAAAATAGATACTGCTCACATTATTTGTCGAAATAGTCTCGGTGTAGAAACCCCGACCCCCCGCGTGACTATCATCCTCAACTATGAGACTCATAGACCTTATATATATAGACTACGCCACCAATAGGACTTCCCATTATAGTGAATGTCGGCAACATGAGGATGTAATCTGAAACCTTCATCCTTTGCGGTCAGCGATGTATGTCACGTGACAGAGAGTTGAAGGCGATTCTTCCATAAGAAAGCACTTATTTTTGTACGAATTCAAACAAAAAATTCTCCCCTTTAGAATGGTTTCTCACAAAAGAATTTTTTTTATAATTAATCTATGACATTTTAGATTTCAACGATGCGTAAATCTAAAGGCTTAAATAAAAAGTATGTGTACAATACAGAAATTAAAAAACTCAAAACTACTTTCTTTCCTATGGGAAAATCACATAATATTCATTCTCGTCTCTCTCTCCTGGTCTGCATCACGTGATAATTTCGCTGGGGGAAGCTACTTCATGTCGCAGACAGATAATGAGAGGGGATGCGTGATCTATTTTATAAGGTCTATGATGAGACTAGTGAATGGGGATAAATGGAATATGCTAGAATCATCCATAGTTGAGCGCTTATCAATCTGATTTGGTAGACCGGACCAATGTTCTGATTTGTTACGTCGATGCAATGGGTATTAATTCGACAAAATTATATTCTCATTGGAATGCCGTTTCTTATTCCTCTGTAAAATTGATGTATCATAAGCTAAAGCTCTGAATCGGCTCGAGGTTGCGCAACCTGTGAATTCGTAGACATTTAATGAATAGGATATGCTTCATTTTCCCGTTGTGTTATTATTAATTGTAACTTTTTCTTCAACATTTATATTTTACAGCCAATCCCGGTAGACCAATTTCTAATATTGGTCATTTATTTAACAACTAGTTCAGGATTATCTGAAATTTATGTAGTTGTATTCTTATTCAATGCGCTTATGCGCGTTTGATTTTTCAAGTAGTGTCCAATTATTTTTTTATTACAGACCTGATAGGTTTTATAATGTCTATCTGTAATGTAGAGCTAAACATCAAATCTTAATAACACATTTGCAACGTAAATATAAACATTATTTTCTCTTAAATTGCAAACAAGCAGTGAAATTTTATATCTAATTTTAATAAGCATTAAAAAATTTCAAACTGCACTTTACCTTTTAAGCATTTTTATTTGATAATATTCTAGTTTTAAACATCTCTAATAATCGATTTAAAGCGCAAATTTTATTTATGAACACTTCCAGTAAGAACATTTACAGTACACTAATAATTATTTTCGAGTTCACTAATTGGAAGCTTCACTTAAGTTTAATTACTAGCTCTTTGGTAAACACTGCATAAATATCACAGATAAGGGCTCTTAAACCAACATTTTTATAAAACCCACAGTACTCAAAACTTTGTTGGTAATTAGATAAATGTTTTTTATGCATTAGCTAATTTGATTCTCTAGAGTTCTCAAAACAACAGGAGGAGATTTATGAATTCAAATCGATATGTTATTTTAATAAACTAGTTAATCTTTATTGCATATATTTTTCCATTAATTTTCTGAAATACTGATTTCTGTTAGAGCATTATCAAAATATTTTCTTGAATTATGGAATCAAGTTTATGTAATATTTTCTTTAATTTATGTATAAAATGGAAATAAAGGTATTAATAACAGAAAATAACATATATACATATGTGTATATTTCATAATATTTTCTTGAATTATGGAATACAGTTTATATAAAATTTTCTATAATTACGTATATAAAATGGAAATAAATGTATTAACAACAAAAAATAACATGCATGCATATGTGTATATTTCAAAGTATTTTCTTGAATTATGGAATATAGTTAAAATAACATTTTCCTTAATTTATATATAAAATGGAAATAAAAGTATTAATAACAGAATGTAGCGTGTATACATATGTGTACAGTCGGTAACCAGAGTCTCCGAACACTAGCAAAAATTCCTAAGTAAAAAAAAAAAAAAAAAAAAAAAAAAATACACTTAATACAGTTTTGTTAAATAAATTCTTATCGAATCCTGTTCTTAGTCAGTCTAAAAACAGAATTCGACAACGATTAATTTAAGAAAACTGTATTAAGTTTCCTTTTTTTATATAGGAATTTTTGCTACTGTTCGGAGACTTTTGTTACCGACTGTATATTGTGGACCTTGGATCATGGCAAACTTTGTCAGATTTGTTTTAAACAAAACGCATAAATTTTTTCTGAAGGCATATCCAATCAGTATCAGAAAAAACAAACAGTTTATGTTCATACTGATCCATAAACAAACCTATAAATAGACGTTTCATTGAAAGAATTTTGATGACATAGTTTATTTGTTTAAGTATTTTTAAAACGGAATCTGATGAAAATCCAATTATACCTCATGTATCCTGGAAATGAGCTGGAATTTTTGAAAACTGTGAAAAACGCATTAAATCAATTCTAGGATAATCTCGTTTGATTTAAAAATTTGGAGGTGAGTGGTATAGGAGGACGCATACTGAGGAAAACTTTGAAATTTAAAATATGAAGGCAGATATTTTGTAAGTTTTTCCAAAACAAACATTTTTTATTTTAAATGTTTTTTTCATACTGTATTTTATAGGAGCTTTTAACTAAGTTTCTGTCTCACCAGCCTTCTATATCTCGTAAACACCTCTGAATGTCTAAAATGTTAAAAAATATGTGCTGAATTAATTTGTGCAGACTTCATTTGGTTAATAAAAATGAGAATGGAAGATATAGAAAGGCAAAGGGTCAATCTAACTCATTAAATATAATAAATCATATGAAAAAGAATATTATCCTTCTTAATCCCTCAATGCATGGTGATACATGTATGAATCTTACCAATTTTTACTGAATTTAGCATTAAAAATATTACAAAACAGACAGTTTACTGTGCTGATTTTTATCTTAATATATCCATATAAATGTTTGACAGTTCTTTTCTCCAGTGCATGGTAGCATCAAACAGCCAAAAGTTCAGAATTGCAGCGAAAAGCTCAGAATTAATTTCTGTTTTTTTCATGGTTAAGCTAGCTTTGTGTAATTCATAAATTCGGTATTAAAGACTTAAAATATTTACTCTATATAACCAAAGGTATATATTTTTCTTTCTGTGTTAAGATTTAACCACGGAATCTTTAAATTATTTTGAATTTTTAAGCTTGATATGCATATATTCAATATACCTTAAAAAAAAAAAAAAAAAAAAAAAAAAAAAAAAAAAAGAATTGTAAATAATTTTTTAAATATTTTTCCATATTTATCTAAACAATGACCATGAAGAAAAAAATGTATGATTAAACAACAACAACAACAAAATAAATAAATAAATAAATAAATCCTGTATTGAAGAGTTAAATTTTAATTTTGATCAATCATAACTTTTCTTTCAAATCATCGAAAGAAATTTTTTTTTAATGTTTATTTTAAGTGGATTTTTCAGTGAAATAACGCTCCCCCCCCCTCCCTCTAGTTATCTATTTTAAATTTCCAACATAATTTCAAAGGATCATTTTTTTTTAAATAGGCACACCTATTTTTATTTTTTTATTATTTTTTTGTGTGATCATAATGGTTTCCTCAATACACCATGCATAATGGCAAGGAAAACTTAAGACACAAAGAAATTTTTAAGCAAGCAGACACCACAGTGTAGGAAAGTGTCTCTTGCGATTACTTTGATGAACATAGCAGACATGTACAGTTCAGTATAAAGGTAATTCGCATGCAAATGCCAGTGTTGAAAAAACCCATAAGTAATTGGAAGATACTTAAATACATACAGTCTACTTGTGCTTTAATTAAAATTAAAGATGAAAGACATTTTGAAAGATAGCTTTATAAAACCAATCGTCCAATCCATCAAATTAATGTATCAATCAAACCAATGATCCATTGGATATCGATGTATTATGCAATAATTTTAAAGATATTTGCTGTAAGTTAAAATTCGCGCAATCAATAGGTATAGGAGGAACCATATTTAAACGATGTTTTACTTTAACCCTTTAACGTTCACTACTTAATTTATTTTAAAAATTACTAAACTAATTTTAAAAATGGCTTTTAGACACATAGCTGATCATAAATATTTAAAAAATAAAAAAATAGCATTGTTCCTTTTCGAGAAATTTTCGGTTTGAAACATCTGTAAGTAAACCTTATTAAATTCTAATAATATTTAATTTAATAAATAAATCACTTTATAAGTAAACATTATCGACAAAAAAAACTCGTAAAAGTTGCAAAGATCCGAACATTTCAATTTATTTCGGAGTATTTTAACCCTTTGCAGTGCAAGATAATTCGGATCATTTAAATTACACTGCCACCGGAATTTACGAACATAATTAAAATAGAAGAAATTTTAAATTTTCACGTTAAAAAAAGGGCCTTTTCTGTTATGTTATAAATGTAAATGTTTACTAAAAAATTTCCGGGATGAGTTTTTGCACTTGAGAATTAAAATTAGGTGTTTCATCAGCTGGAACACTGCGACTGAAAGGGTTAAAGAATGGTTGACAAGCAGGAAAAGGACGTACATGGTGAATGCCATCTAAAAGTTTGAAATAGATGAAAATGTCATCTCATGAGCAAGAAAATGCTTCTAAACTATACATATATACGTCGATAACTGCTCACTGGTGTAAGAAATAAAGAAACTGGATATCTTGTAAACAGAATTCCGGTTGCTTTACAAATGAAACATGAGACTTGTTCCTTTCAGTATCATAAACAATTTTCCATGTTATTATATATAAAGAACGTTAGACACAGTTCTATACAATTGACATAAAGGAAATAAACCATTCTGTTGCGTTATCGTGCCTATCTGGGGAAGCATTATGGTGAACTAAGAAACACAGAAACACACACAGTGTTACTGGTATTGGATTATGTCTAAAAAAAAAAAAAGGTTATCAATTTTCTTTGTGTTTTTAAGCAATGAAGTGCTCAACTTTCGTAGAGCAGAAAAATATATGCAGGAATGCGGAATACTGCTTTTATGTTGCACAAGTGTCTATTCCTTTTCGCCTGATTAAAGGTCGTGTACAGATGCATTATACAGTAAAACTTGATTAATTCGAATTTGTTTAATTCGAAATTCTGGATAATTCGAATTTTTTACTCGGTCCCTTGAATTTTGTATTAAAATAATGTTAAAAAATCGTGGATAATTCGAATTCTATTTTGGATAATTCGAATTTTTCATACGATTGCCTGTAAAATATTACAGTAAAATTTGTTCCCGAGATTTTTCTCAGTTAAAATTCATTATTTATTTTAACAGTCTTTCAAAAGGAGGATAAAGAAATACAAGAGAAGCCCCTACCCAGTGTATCAGAGGATATAGTGCGTATACATGCACTTCGAAGTTTTTTTTAATTGAAAGTCATGTCTAATGTAGATTCTATTTTTGTATAAATTGATAGGTTGAAGCATTGAAGTCATATGCTATGACACACAGTTTGTACTTAAAGAAGCAATGAAAAATATCTGACTAATTTTTTAAAATGTTGAATAATTAAGCTCGTAAAAAATATTGATTTAATTAAGGGGGGGGGGGATTTTTAATTAATCTTTTTTTTTTTTTGACAAAATAGTATATGTAATTCAATTTTTTGGATATTTCGAATTTTTTCTCTGGTCCCTTCAACTTCGAATTATATAAGTTCTACATTTTTTTAAAGGAATTTTTTGTAATCGATAAAGCAATTTACATAATTTAATAAAAATAATTCGTAAAAAAATATGCGTAAATTTTCTGAACATTTTCCTGGTTGCATGAGAAAAAGTTAATTGTTTCCAGTAACAATTAAACACGTTGTTATGTTTTAATTATTATTGTAAAATATAATTTGATGTCAAACTTCACGTGAATTGGCATATATACAAGGATAGTAAAATGTCAACCGAATAATATATGAAACCGCCATAGATTTATTTTTAGATGATAATAAATATAACAGCAAAGCACTATATAAAAACAAGCTATATGTAAACCATAATTACCACAACTGAATTACTAAATTCTAATGCTATTACATTAGATATGTGTAATTAGTTTCCACTGTGATTACCTTCCTGTTTCAAATAGAAACAGACGTGTATTCTAATTGAATTTGTCCTTTATACAAAATAAAAGATGTTTAACATATTTTATTTGTCTCTTAACATATATCGAAAACAATCCCAGATAGTTAAACTTATTTTTCTTTGCTGAGAAGATTACTGCACTCTTCGCTTTTCTATCAATTTTATTGACCAAGTCTGTATAATCCAATTAGTTTTCTGTTATCTCTTTATGTGCGGACAGATCGATTTGATTTGATTACATTCTTATGTGAAGAACAAATTTTATTCTTATCGATTTTGGGTTTCCTTCATGATTGGAAAACAGTAAATTCTTTTCCTTAGCATATATGTAAGTACTAAGATAAATTAATTTGAAAGGGAACTTGTTTACATGATGTTAAAATATATATATATATATATATATATATATATATATAAATAATAGATATCGTAATAAAATTTAATCTTAAAATTTAGCTATTAATAGAACTAAAACAATAACAGCTCACTAAAATATAGAACTGAATTTAACATAGAGGAAAGAATTACACAAAAAGTTGCGATATAGATTAAGAACCAATGAGTTACGATAGTAACTTAAAATACTTATGCCGACCTGAATGATAATAAAAAAGGACCATTAAACTTATGAGAGGGAAAAAAATATATTTTTTTTAAATTAAACAATATTGGCAGTGAAATATTTTTAACAATTTAGTATTTTTATGAATTTCTAGTATAAAAAACAACTTGGGATATCCGTTTATATCAAAATATTATTTTATAATTACTAAATATATATAAAGAATTTTCTGCGGTAAATGTTGGCTAAAAAAGTACTTTATATGACATTTGAAAAAAAGTCATTAATTTATATATTAATTATGCAAAAGGTTCTGAAATTTTTGAAAATTATATAAGAGTATAATTCAGTTTCCTGAATTTCAAAAGTTTAAGTTATTTAAAAGATTATTTTATTTTATTCACAATATATATATATATGTAATGTATTAAAAAATATATATTGAAATTACTTTAAAAATAATAATAATTGTAAATATAGTTTTATAAAATCTTCAATCCTGAATTTCTTATAAAATCTGTAATTTTTAACCGAATTTTTGACTGTGTTATTGTAAACACTATTTATAGTCAACTTATTATTATTATTATTATTTTTAATTAATTAAAAATTCGTATTTCTTAAAAAAAAAAAAAAAAAAAAAAAAAAAGGAAAAAAGTTTTTTATACCTCAATCTAAGAACTACATGATTTATCATCTAAGATCAAGTGGAAAAGGATAGATTTACTGCTTGCAAGTTATATAAAAGTTCAATCAATGACTGGTCTTCTATGAAACCTCTAATTTTCAAAGGAATTTAGAGATTTTGGAACTGGGAACTCATAAGAACTATTTACAGCTAAGTGAAAATTTTGTTGAAATCAATCCGCGATTGTAATGAAATACTCGCCCTCTGGTGGGCTAAGGTGAAATTAACAATACCACGGATAGTTTTCGTCGAAACGCCATTGCTTGCTGTATATTCGATGTTTAGTTTCACATATATTTATTGAATAAAAATGAATAAATCCGGTAATAAAGATAACACATACTGCTGTATGCCACTCCAAAGAATCAAGAAATCCGGAATTAAGCTTCCATTTATTTCCAAATGACAAATATAAAATTTCAGTTGCTTCGGCTAATGGAAGTAAAGAATTAATCAGATGATTTGAAACTAATATTTGTTCAGCTTCAGTTAAACATCTACTTCCGATCGAACTTTGAATAAAATGAAATATTTTTTCCAAAGGCAATCGATTTTCCATGATGTAATGACGAAGAAATTATAGCACGAATATTAAATAGTAACACAAATAGAACAATAATAAATACACGTGGCTATTACATTTACTAACAACAAAAGTTGGAAAAGCGCCATCTATCGATCATTACAAACGCGTATAGAAAATTCGCGATAAAAAAAAAAAAAAACCTTTTTTTTAACTTAGCAACTCTTAAATTGTAAAATATCATTACAAATTTGCCTATTATATATATATATATATATATATATATAAAATATATACATGGCAATAATAACAGATTGTCAAACAGACTTTCATCAAACGTAGTTAAGAACCATACTGATTAAATAAGCGTTCAAATCATAGAGCATATATTTGACTAGAGAGCTCATACGATAGTAAAGTTCATATTGAAAAGGTAACGAAAATTAAAGAGGATTTTCATCGGTCGCGTGACGATTGAAACGGCCAGATCCGTCCGTAATTATGACAGAGCGAAAAATACTTGACACACGAAAGTGGATTGAGGGTTAGGATAAGTGAGCTTTAAAAAAAACCCCGTTAGGTGTTTCTTATGTTGGTTACATTCTTCGACGAAGGATGTTCTCTTCTGAGAAAGATTCAAATGTCACAGCGCTTCGCTCAGGAATATATATATATATATATATGTAATTTATTAATATTTTAAAGATTGTAATTAAAACAATTTTGATATTAATTGGAATAATATTTAATACGTATTATATATTGTATAAATAAAGACTATAGGAATACATTTGTGAGTTTACCATATTATTATTATGTATTAACGATGGTTATTATATGTCATTTTAATTTTTTTTATAATTGGATTCCCCTATGAATTTTACATACAGCTTTATTTTAACATAGCAATTCTAGTAATTTTAGCCACTCAAAAAAAAAAAAAAAAAAAAAAAAAAAAAAAAAGGTTTTATAAATCTATCAAAGAAGTCTCAGAAGAAACCACACACAGCCGATGTTCCAACTTGAGAAAATACAGCCCTTCACGTCCCAAGAAAAATCATAAAAAAGGGGGAATTTTGATCAAGCAAGTGAATTCTTTAAGCTCCAGCCCAATGAATAAGAACAAGGAACCAGTGATGCCAGATGCTCGAAAATTATTTCCCCAAACAGGTCTTCAAATTCCCCCAAATAGGGATTTTTTATTCGAAAAAATCCCCAACTTGATTTCTATTGAAAAGAGAAAATAAAAAACAATTATCAAACAGATTTTTCCATGATTTAAGCTCAGATTTTCCCCCAAATGAAGGCAATTTTTGAAAAAAAATCCCCATATAACAATAAAGCTATTGAAAGTCTCTAGTCGTAGGGATAAATCATTACGTTGCCAACATTGACAGAAAGTTGAAGAACTCCCCAGATTTATCCCAAAAAATTTTTGAATTCCCCAAAAAAGTCCCCACAAACGTTTGGTCCCCAAAATTGTCCCCATAAACCTAAAAAATTCCCAAAATGGGGACAAAATCCCCAATCTGGCATCACTGCAAAGAACACTCGTGACTGACCCATGACCGCATAAGTAAATAGCCATAAAAATCTCACTGGCTCAGCAAAAACAACCAAAGAAAGATTAAAAAAAAAAAAAACACGCCCTAGAGCCTAGACAGTGAATGGAAAAAAAGTGAAGCAGAGGGAAAAGGAAATTCGCAGGATGAAGTAGAAGGGAAAAAAATAAAAAAATGATTTTTTGATAGCGATATAAAGAAGAGTATTCCCGGTTCCCGGACGGAATTCCGCTTCCTTTGGTATGACCTGATGATGATTTGTCCTGTTCTGACTCGGTGCATCACATATTAAGAGGCTTTCACGAAATCAAAATCGAGATCATCTTCTTCAACTATCACCGTGCCACCTGGAGTTAATCCAAGCAAAGGCTGATGAGGACTTTATACCTAAGTGGTCTTATATATACGCGTTAGAGAGGCTAGGAAACATTCTGTAAATAATATTTGTGTGTTACTTAATAAAAAGATTATTTTATTTTTAAACAAAGTCTGGGGGGGGGGGGTTATTAAATCTTGATGTGTTTAATTATGGTTTAGATAAGTAAGATTTATTCTCAGAATTAATTATTCCTTCTTTTTAATTAAAATAAAAAGAAAAGAAACATAATAATAATAAAGGATTAAATAAAAAGCGTTAGTATAAGAAAAGGAAAGAAAGATCAGCAGTAGAAAATGAATATCTACGACTTATAAAATCTGAGGTTTCTATCTCGAAATCTAATGGTTATAGTTATTCTTATTTGAGACTGTTATTTTTTCTGTTATAAAAAAGAAAGATTATAATTTACCAAAATGGGAAGGAAAATCAAAAGTTTTTACCCAATCAGTTTATTCCCATCAGTTATGCTGGACTCGTAGTCTACCACTCAAAAAAAAAAAAAAAAAAAATGTACTCTATAATGATTTTAGTACAAAACAGTTGATTTTAATTATAAAAACCTATAAGTTGTTCTTTATTTATTTTTATCAGAAATGATCATTTTGATCCCATGCACTAATTAATAATATTCTACCTAAAATAATCTCTGCAGCTCTATAGTCAAATATATGCTCTAGTTTTCTAATTGTAAAATTGCACTCCATCCATTTGGGACCTAGAACTTCAGAGACGTGCATATACTTACACAAAGAGATTGGAAATAATCTGGTGTGTCCCTCACACAGCTTTCTCTTACATCGCATTTCAATACTATAAAGACATATTTCAGATTATGGCATAAGATCAATGAGACACGATAATAAATTCCAATCTATTTTAGAAATAATTTAAAATAAGTTTAAGAACAGACTTATTTGACATATAAATGTGTGTGAGAAGGGGGGGGGGCTACCAGCCCCCTCAACCACTCCCCCCCCCATTCAATTATATTACCTACATTTATAAAAATAAATTGTATGCTGTCATTAAGTTTAAAAGTTTATTTCAAATTATTCAGATAACTTAAGCCAGCAATATGTATTGAAAATTACCAATCTTGATCAAGCTTTTCAAGTGCCAAATTAATACAATCTTCAAAACTGTAAATTTGAATTTCATTCTTTTTTTTTTTTTTTTATGTTATGTTAATAATAGACATACATATAAATCAACTGTTAAAAGTTTGACTTTCATATTCAGAGACCTCAAAACATGATATTATACAAAAAAAACTGAGCCGAAAGTCGAAATTAAAAATCATATTTTGTTTAAAGTATGGGTATGAGAAATTAATTTTCCTCCCAGAGCAGTATTCGTCTACATAGTAAAATGTAGAAACACTTCTATCAATTATATCCAATAGAAAAGAGCGTTTTATTTTGGGTACTCCTGTATATTGTCTATAAACTATATAGACGCCATATTATGTACTTAAATATAATCTTACATTAAAAAAACACAGCATAACATGAAAGCACTTCCAGCAATTTCTATGTATAACACCACTACATTCCAATTCTTTTGGGTAGCACTGTAAACGAATAGTGAATGATTTACATACCATATTCAACACGAAAAATTTTTTATGGTTATAAAGAATATACATTTACTCCATTTTGTTTAGTTCAGCCAATAGATGTTACGCTGAGCTTACCAGAAATTTTGCACATAGACGTAATGTATTTGAATTCTTTTGGATGGCCCTGTTCAAAAACCATTTGCTTGATTTCAATGAAAAGCTTACTGTAGCATCACTATATGATACAGATTTAGAATACCGAGTTTGGACTTCCTGATACTATTTCTTCTTAAGATATATGCTGATAACAGACACACACACAGAGAAACTCACAAAACAACCGCTAAAAACATGTTTCTCGGATTCAAGGTACTTAAAAATGTTTAAATATAAACAGAACTCGATTTCGAAAATTTGATCCAAAAACAATACTTTCTCTACCATTTACACGGGTAAGAGAAGGTAAAAAGTTTTGAAAGTGATAGAAAAAAGTTTCACTCATTTTTATGGGTTAAAGTTGTACGGAACTAGTATGTTATGGCTACCCCAAAACTTTCTTCTGTATTATCTTCCGCAAATTCACGCATTTATTTATTAAATTATTATTTATTAAAATCATTTTCCATGATGAATGCAGAAGATTTTTATCACAGAGGATCAATCGCTGAACAGGTGGTGCTGTCATCGCATCTTTTCATAACTTTTAATACAGCAGTATAAGACACAATTTCGTATAAATGTACATAATAAGAGTTTTTTTTTAAACGAATGTTTGTGAAATTAATATGAATAATTGATAATAGTAGTAATAAACTAGGAAACAGTTTGTGTGCATGTAGAATCAACGCTCCTTCCTTTCGCCCAGGGAGTGTATATTTTCAGTATGGGTATCTTTCGAAAGAACGCGTCAATACACTTAAAACGAATAGTTGAACTATAGATTTGTGACATTTTAATTCACTAAATGCCAACACAACATTATAACACTAGATGCTAAAAAAATGTCAACTTTGTGCCGACATCAGCAGAAATGCTCTAAATTTTCGCTAAAAATGAAAAATAAATCGATTTTACTTTGTTTTAAATTGTCACAAATCTGTATTTCAACCATTCGTTTTAAATGTATTGACGCGTTCTTTCGAAAAATACCCATACTGAAAATATACACTCCCTGGGTGGAAGAGGGGAGCGTTGATTCTACATGTACACAAACTGTTTCCTAATTTATTACTACTATTATCAATTATTCATATTAATTTCACAAACATTCGTTAAAAAAAAAAAAAAAACTCTTATTATGTATATTTATACGAAATTGTGTCTTATACTGCTGTATTAAAAGTTATGAAAAGGTGCGATGACAGCGCCATCTGCTGAGCGATTGATCCAAAAATGTAATCAGGACGAGTTTTGATCATGGTGCAAATAAATATAAAGTTTGATTAAATATCGTTCATTGAAACCCGAATAAACTACTACGTAAGAAACTCCAAAAGAAAAATATTTGCGATGCATACAGCTATTTCGGTAGCCTTAAGCGTACCGTCTTCAGTGCAAAAATAATTCTTGATTCTTTTGCACTGAAGACGGTACGCTTAAGGCTACCTAAACAGCTGTATGCATCGCAAATATTTTTCTTTTGGGGTTTCTGATGTAGTAGTTTATTCGGGTTTTAATATTCCAACGCCAAGTCTCCTGTTATTATATCGTTCATTGGTTCGTTAGATAGAGCGCCTACAAAATTTATGAAATACACACAGACTGATGGACAGACATTTTCTAAAAATTTTCAGTTTTTGCTCAGAACATCTAAAAACGTGTGAATCCATCGAAAACCAGAGGTCTAAAATTTTAATGAATCTAATACTTTCTTATTATGCCTATAGAAGAAAGTAAAAATAATGAAATTTGCGCGATTTAACATATGAAATAATTAAAATATGCGTAAAGTAATTAAATGAAATTAATAAAATTTGGATAAGTTATAAATACATATATATATTTTTTTTCAAACTTTTCGTGCATACAATCACTGTAATGGGAGAAGTTCATATTTAAACCTTTTCATATTTAATTAATTAATCTTTACGGCAAATTTATTGTTTAATTTTTAGAATCGATAGCTGTATCTCGCAAATATACATTTATAGAACATAAATATATATATTTAACAGAATGTAAATCAATAACTAATATTTATCTTTCGTTACATATATTCACATAAACAGCAATAAGTTTAAAAATCCATTGTAGTGATCTATATTTAGTAACAAACTTAATGATCTTGTCATAAAACAAAGCATGGAGAAAGATCGATGGGAACATGCAATCTAAAATGATACATCGAGTTTGCAGAAAGTAAGAGAAATGGTAATAGAATTTGACAGGTGACAAATATGGAGCAGATATCTGCTGAACATATTATTATGAACCTTGTCAGTTGATACAAGATAACAGTTTTAGAAGAAATCAGTTTTTGAAACATCTATACACATATATATTTTGTGTGGACTTGCTTGGATGTATGTGTATATCTTTGATTGTTATTCTTCGTATTGATTTTTCTTTTCAATGTATAAATCAAGTATTTTTTCAAATTCAAAATTTGAGCTTCGAAAAATTTACGGATTCTAGATCAGAATTTTTTTCCAGATCAAAAGATAAACGTGTATTGTACTATAATATTTTTATTTATATGCTTTTTTTTTTTCTTTTTAAATATACAATTTTTCTTAAGATCCAAAAAAAGTTCGGAATAAGAAATTCGAAAATTTAACAATATGAAATTCAGTAGACATTTCAAGCCATAAAAATGAGTGTATATGTGTGCATGCATATGAATGATTCACATAAGTACTAGGCGACAGAGTTTAAACAGCATATCAAATTGATATGTATGTTATAGTTTACCATCGCACGAAATGTATACATTTTCATGAGTATAGGTCTTATAGTCATTTTAAAAAGGAAAAAAAAATAATTCTTCTTCATAACGATTTATAATTTCAAATTATTTGAAATGTACTAGCGTCTAAACTAGGATAAAATACGTTAGACGTATTATTAAAAGAACTGTATAGATTTTAATACGTTTGTATATTAGAGATCTTTTATAAAGATACCAAGTAGAATTTATACGCATTTTAGTCTATGGAATCAAATTATTTGAAATTCAGGTGAATTAAATGTTAAATTGTTTAAAGGGGAAAGATAAAACAATATATGTTACACTGCTTTGCTTAAGTATAATCATTATGCAATTGATGTGCAGATTATTATTATTATTATTTTTTTTAGGAAAGTACGAAATAATTAATATATTACATTCGATGGGGTTTAATTATTTACGGTGCATTAAATTATTGAAAAGAGAATAAAACGGGCATATTTTGGAATTCTATTTCACAGTAAAAAAATTGTTTACCCAGATATAAATCATACAGAGTCAATTTACAATAGAGTTTCGCTAAAAATAAAAATAAAGATAATTTACAAGAAAAATTATCAATAGAAAGGCTTTATGAATTATTTGTTTGTAATTCTCTCTCTCTCTCCCTTTGTTTATATATATATATATATATATATATAGTGTAGGTTTGGATTGCTGTAAGTTAAAAAAAAAGTAATTTTTAAAAGTTGGACTATTCTATTTGACAAACATTAAAATAGATTCATCATATATTCAAAGAAAAACTTATTAAAATAAATAAATAAATAAAAAAGCATTGTTGGTTACTTTGGTTTTATTTGGGATGCCACTTTACCTTTTTTTTTTTTTTTTTTTTTTTTTTTTTGCCGAATCACTAAGAACATCCATGAACTTGGATTCGAACCCAACATCTTTGAATTGAAGACCAGAGGTAAAGACACCAAGGCCGAACAGGTTAAGAATTCTAAAAAAAAAATTCCATTGGTAAAAGGTGATTTTTTTTTTTTTTTTTTTTTATTTCAGTTTACGAAGGTTATAGGACAAAATTATCGAACGTTATCGGTCGAAATCTTACATAAAACTTTCATTAAAACTTATTAATTAGATTAAAATAATTAAAAAAATATATATCTGATGTGGACACCACATGACTTTCTTATACAACCATATGAATATACATATTGTTATGAAAGCATTGGCAGTTTTGTGTGATGTCACCGATTCGTAAATAAGCAGGCAGGTTCCAGTCCACGAACATTCCTTAAAACAAAAACAAAACAAGGAAAAAAAACTGCTACTCCAACCAAAAAAGTCACAATACAACGATTATATATACCGTCGAGACAAACACAGTAGTTTTTTTTTTCAGGATTAGTACTCCACGGCTTATTACAGAATCTCTCATTGGCAAGTGAACAGCTTAGAGTACAATGAAAATGGTTCGAGTATTGACGGCCCAGATTTGTTCTCTTTGACAAAAATTAGTGGCGAGAAACGATAAATTTTACAAAATAATTATCTCAGTTAAAATTGAGAAAGGGTTTATGGCTAACCTATAAAACAATATTTGCCGTAAAATTTTATCGCTAATCTCACTAAGCCGCAAATTAGTAGCCAGCGTAGATTTTTGGTCTTGGCGACTGAATTTGGCGAAAACTTGTAGTTTAGGGTTGTTAAAGTTTTGAAGCTCTAACTTCACTTAAAAAAGAGTTCTCGAATATTCCAGAAAAATTCCCTGATTTATAGCGCAGAAGTAAATTCTTCGAAAGTTCTATAAATGACTCACAAAACTATATATATATATATATATATAAAGAGGTTGTTGATGATTGCAGACTAGAACATGCATATATCTCTATGTGTTACTTTCTATACGGTATTACAGTAGAAGTGAAAGCTGTTGAAAGGTTTTTCATTTCCACGAAGTCGGGCTTTGACTTAGCGTCAAATTAGGCATTCAAATGAGTTGAAAAATGGTAGTAATGGATTCACAAAACTTGGAAACTCTAACTTCAATAGGAGTCTAGTTTTAAAAATTTAGTAATGATGCATTTGGTTTCTCGCCCAGAACCACCTTGAAATTTTCATAAACCACTGACAATACCTCGATGAATTCAAACTCCATTCAGACTTCGAAATGTTCGGTTGTTCCTTATTTAGCTAAAATTATACTCTGTAGTGTATTTAACAATGTTTATTTGATTTGTATGGTAAAAATGACCATTTGATTGGATTGTATCCAGAATATTAATTTTTGTAACGCAAAAAAGAGATTTATTCAATCGTTTACTGAATATTAATTAAATAATGTGCATTCGTCGACTAGAACCTGATTATTTCTTTAAGAATTATTTTCTGCACACAAAAATGTTTCCAACTTTCCTAACAATACCATTACGGGCTCTATCTAATTATCTGAATATTCATTAAGTAAAATGTATTCGTTGACAAGAACCTGAGGTGAAAATATAAAAGGTATGCCAAAGAAGAGAAAGCTGGATCGTAGAACTTGTAAAAAAAATCTGTCTCACAAGCACCCTTAAGAAAATACTCTTTATACGTAAAAATGTTACAACTTTCATAACACTATCATTACAGGCTCTATCTACGGGCTGAATATTCATTAAATAAAACGCATTCGTCGAATAGAACCTGCTTATGTCTTTAAGATTACTTTCTACATGCAAAAATGTCTTCATTTTTCATAACAATATCTTTACTGGTTCTATCATTAGCTTCTTCTGAAACCTCTATGATAATAGGTCATATATAATGGCCGAAACCTTTGTATTTTTGGTCATTATGAATATAATTTTCCTAAATATCTCCAAAACGGAAAATCACAGAAAGTCCAAAAAGGGAGGTGCACAACTAGATATTAAAAAAAAAAAAAAAAAAAAAAAAAAAAACTATATACCAATTTGCAACGTTCTACGTCCAACCGTTTTTGAGTTATGAGATACACACACACACATACTTATATACAGACATCACGAAAATTCGAGTAAAGTCTTTAATATCTCTTAAACGGGAGCTCGTATTAAAACCAATATTGCTAATGTACAAGTACACATCATGACAGTCACACGTATAAAGTTGCCACATTCTACAATCATTAGTTTTTGAGGTATGCGAAATACAAAAACCATTTCGCAAATCGGGATTACTATACTTCCTTACTATACTTCCTTTGTATAAAGAAGTAAAAAGAAAAATAATGAAATGTGTCGTGCTTAATAATCATATTTGATTCATTCTCGCACCTAAAAAATATTTCATCTTACCAATATACAAATTAAAATAATAATACTCTTAAAATGTGATTACGTGTATATCATTTCTCTCCCACGAATCGCTGAATGTAGAAAAAGCGTGGAAAGCAGCAAAAAATGAGAAAAAACAGAATTCGGAATTAAATATTTAAATTAAATTACTCATTTTACTTTAAAAGATATCGAAGGGAGTATAGTGTTAGCGACCTAGCATATTACTGAAAATTTACCTACAGCTTCACCCACTACCATAAGCGGTTGGTCGGTAAAATGAAACCAGTGGCTGTTGATTGTGTTGAGTTGTGTGGATTGAGGCCCATTGACTGCACTAGTGTCCTAGGCCTGAGGGGGACTGCCTTCCGTAGGGAGTCTTTCTGAGAGGTGCTAGCCGGAAAATCGTCTGCATATATCAAGGAAAATGATATTAATAAATAATAATTTTAATAAACTATTTTCACTGCATGAATTTGGATAGAAAAATATAGAAAAGGTTTTGTGAT
This sequence comes from Salticus scenicus, assembly GCA_963930645.1. Classification (NCBI taxonomy): domain Eukaryota; kingdom Metazoa; phylum Arthropoda; class Arachnida; order Araneae; family Salticidae; genus Salticus; species Salticus scenicus. The sequence continues at coordinate 24,073,431 of OZ005650.1, read as the reverse complement.
TTCCACACATTATACTGGATTCACTCCCTTTTGCTAATATATGATAGAGAAATTAATGCTTTTTGTGTTTAATTTTTCGAAACTGAGCTATTAATATAATTATGTCCCCCGAATATGAAACAGGATTTTATCGTTGTGTCTATATATCTGTTGTCAGTTTAACACAAAATCTGATATTAACAATTGTTTCGAGTAGAAAGAAGACATAACCCTTCGTCAGGCGAACAAAGTAGGCACGAGTATTGCAAACAAAGCGGCACCGCACACAAAACTTTGAATAAACACGATAAAATACTAGAACTGGAAACAATTGTTTCGGTTCGAAAATAGATGCATTGCCGTTTTGTTTGCCGCACTCGTGCCCACTTTATTCGCCTGACAAAGGGTCGCGTCTTTTTCGACACGAAACATTTGTAGAGAGTTCTAGCATTTCATGGTGTTTATTCAAAGTTTTGTATTTATTATTTTTAATCGCCAATTCTGTGGTGCATTTTTAAAATAGAGATTGATCTCTCTGTATCTGTTTGTATGCCTATTTCTGTTTATTAAAATCACACAATCAACTGATTGGAAGAAAATCATATTTATTGAAATTTTATTTTTCCGACTGAGTGAAAATAATGCCTGGACCGGGAGTCGAACCCCGGATCTTTGACTTACAAGGTCTGCATGCCAGGCCGACAGCTATCCAGGATTGAGCTATCCAGGCTTCGGCATGTTTTAGTGGTTTCTTCAAAATAATTTGGCACAATATTATTATAAAATAGCTAATAGTTTATTTCTGCTAATTCATGACAGTTTTTCACCTACATTAGCCTCGTTTGATATTTTAATAGTTCCAGCTTCTCTTATTTTTCTTAGCTCCTTGATCCAACCTTCACCGGACTTCAAATTGACTTTGCTGCTATTCACGTTATTAAAAGACTTAACTGTTGACTGTGAAAAGAAAAAATATTTAAAAACTGCTCATTGGAAACGAGTAATAAAAATCCCTGATGATGCTTTACTATTAAAGCGAAAAGCTTCGGATAATTTTTTTTCACATCTTTTAAATAAAATTTAATTTTACGTGTGTTTAAAGTGTTTTTAATATAATTAACAAATGACACGTGATCAATTTAACTCTTTTTTTAGAGATAATTTATAAAAATCAAATATTAACACAAAGTCCAAACTTGGTAGTTGCATCATCTCAGGATATTACTTAAAGGATTTTGTTGACATATGACAAATGATTCGTATATAGAAGCTTACAAAAATAAATAAATAAATAAATAAATAAAATAAAATAAAATAAATAAATAAATAATACAGTATGTCTGTGAGCGATATCTTTACCATGCTTTCATAAACTTTTACTCTTTTTTGACCGGTACAAATCTTGCAATCGATTTTTAACTAACGTCCCTACTAACTAGACATTTGAAATTTCAGGAATAGCTTGGAACCCGATGACAGCACAATACTTCGAAGCCCGATTTTCGAATTTTTGATTAGATTTCTTTTAATTAATTAAAATATGAAGATAATAACCTCCTTATAGCTTTAAAAATAGCCATTAAAATATTAGCTATAATTTAATAGTTGCCAAAAGAAATTTAAGAGTTCATTTTCTTTCGACATAAAAATGAATATATATCATTAAGAGGGGACAATACGTTATCTCGCCGGCAGCCTTCGCCCATGTTATTCTATGGGAAAATTTGTTGCTACAATTACACATTACCTAATGGATATTTTTAAATTCTGTTTTCGCAGTCAGAAAATTCATAACCGTTAAATGAGTACTCCTCTTTGAAAAATGCATTTTTTTAAATTTTTATATTTTGAGTTCAAAAATGCGATTTTTCACAAAATGCATTTTTCTCATTTTCTAATCGCAAAATGAAATACTAAAATTTTAAAAAATCAATTTTTGGAAAACAAGTACTAATTGAACGCTTATGAATTTTCTAAATGTGAAAAAAGAATTGAAAAATATTCATTAGGTAATGAGTAATTATGTAAACAAATTTTCCCACAGAATATCATGGGCGAAGGCTACCGGCGAGATTAGTTATTGTCCGTTAAACGTGAACATTAAAAAATTGTAAAAAAATAATTATGCATCTCACAAAAAATGACGTCATTATCACTTTAGAAATTTTATACACATTGGTAAAGTGCTAATGTAGTTCTATAGCTAAGATTCAACAGAAAATGTAAAAACATGGCATATAAAATTTTTTTATCTTATAATTATTTATTAGTACCTTTGGATATCTTTAGACTGCCTAAAGCACAGTTCTTCTCATATTTTTATAAATATAAAATATGTTTTCTGCGCGTAGAAATATCGTATATTTTTAGTTATTATTAAGGAATAACCAAGGTAACTGTACAAAATTTTTATATTTATTGATCCATTTGTATATAATGTTATTGATTAAAGCTATTGGTTGATTTCAGGAAGTCGCAGTTTTAAGAAATATATGTCTACCGGATCCAGTGATAACAGATTGGGGATTTCGTCCCCATTTTGGGGATTTTTGAACGCTTCTGGGGACAATTTTGGGACCAAATGTTTGTGGGGACTTTTTTGTGGAATTCTAAAATTTTTGGGGACAAATCTGGGGAGTTCTTCAACTTCCTGTCGATGTTGGCAACGTAATGATTTATCCCTACGACCGGGATTTACAATAGCTTTATTGTTATTTAGGAATTTTTTTCAAAAATTATCTTCATTTGGGGAAAAATCTGAGCTTAAATCCACTTAAATCTGCTTGATATATATATATATATATTAATTTTAATTTTCCCTTTTTAGTAGAAATCAAATTGGGGATTTTCTCGAAAAAAAAAAAAAAAAACCCTGATTTGGGGAAATTTGAAGACCTGTTTGGGGAAATAATTTTCGACCATCTGGCATCACTGACCGGATACCCCTCTCCCGCATGCACACAGTGCCTATCAGAAAGTTATGATTATTGGTAAGAAATAACCAAGATGTGTACATTAACACGTTGAGTGCCACGTCAGCCATCAGTGGCTGACAGTATAAAATATGATATAATGCTAAAAAAATTACCTTGTTTTAAATAATTACTGAAAATTTATTTAAAATTTATTTAATTTTTATTTATTACGGGATTATATCATTAAGGCATTTTAATGGATTTTATTTAAACACAAGTAAACTTAAAAACTCACTGCTATACCTCAATACCAGCGCTTCTGAGTAGCGCGCACGGCCCGACGGGGAATTCCGTAATAATTTGTGTGGAGCTCAACGTGTTAAATTTATTCTTCATATAAAGTGAAAATTTTGCATATAATATTGTAAATTATAGATATAGATTCTGATCTGTTATGTTTCAGAAAGCTGTAGAATGAGAAAAGTCACATTCAGCCTATTCCACATCAGTGTCCTTCAGAAGGAAAATTGGGAATCTATATATTAATTTGAAACACGTTTTTGTCTGTCTCCACTATATTGAGAGAACTACTTGGTGTAAAAATTTGGTTGAGGTGTCTAAAAAAAGGTCTTGGTCTGTAGATGTGCTATGAGAAGAGAAAAATAAAAAAAAGTCGAACGGTTTCTCCCCCGGGGGAAACGGGAGGGAAACCGTTTCCCACCCGTTTGGGTTAAAAACACGTTTACGTGCTTAACTAAGCTTCAAATTACTTCACGGTAAAGAAATTGTACATATGGGGACTAGAGTCGAATACTAAAAAATCAATATCTGCGTATTTGGAATTTTCGATTTTAAAGGGGGTAAAAGAGGGAAAGTAGATTTGGAGGGGAGGGGAAAGGGAGGAAATTAGTTTGAGAGGGAAATCCGTTCTAGACCCCCACATGTAGCACCTCATTTTAAAGGTCTTGAAATTTCATGTCGATTGGGGATGTTTGTATACAGCATAGTGCGACCCCTGGTGGTGAAAAATGGAACTAAGTGATTTTGCTGTAGACCATATCATGTTGCACCTTATTTTAAAGGTCTTGGTATTTCCTGACGGGTGGTGATCTTCGTACAGAACACACTGTGCCCCCTGGTGGTGGAAAGTGCAACTAAAGGATTTTGCAGTTGACACCACCATGTAACACTTTATTTGAAAGGTCTTGGAAATTCAAGGCGATTGTTGATAGAGGTCTTGAAATTTCATGTTGATTGGGGATGTTTGTATACAATATAGTGCGCCCCCTGGTGGTTAAAAATGGAACTAGGTGATTTGCAGTAGACCCTATCATCTTACAACTTATTTTATAGGTCTTGATATTTCCTGACCGTCGGTGTTTATGTATAGAATACGCTGCGCCCCCTGGCGGTGGAAAGTGTAACTAAAAGATTTTGCAGTTGACACCACCATGTGACACCTTATTTGAAAGGTCTTGGAAATTCAAGGCGATTGGTGATGTTCGTGTAAAACATACTGCGCTCCCTGGTGGAGGAAAGCGCGTGCCACAGCGCGTCCACAGCGCGTGCGTAGCATGCCTGCTATACGGTGCCAAAGCGCGTGCCAAAGCGCGTCCACAGCGCGTGCGTAGCATGCCTGCTATACGGTGCCGCTGCCACAGGCAGCGGTAACACGAGTCAGAGGTTTGTTCGGTTCAAGGTTAATTTTTGAGAATTTTTCCATGTTATTAGCGACCTGCATATACGAGCCGCAGGCACTGGGTCACGAACCCGAGTTCCGTTCTGTTTGAGGTAATTTTTTTTGTTACAGATGATTATTTATTTTGTGATGTTTTCATTTAAAAATAGAAATTCAAAGAAAATCGAGTTAAAGATATAAAACCATACAAATTTAATGTTCATTTAAAGTTATTATCAAGGGCCCGGGCATTGCCGGGCGGGTTCGTTTGGTTCCAGGTTAATTTTTGGGAATTTTTTTTATGTTGTTAGCGGCCCGCGTATGCACTACCGCAGGCACCGGAGTCACAAGGCAGAGTTTCGTTCGGTTCGAGGTAATTATTTTTTGTTACAGCTGATTATTTTTTTTCGCAATGCTTTTATTTAAAAATAGAATTTCAAACAAATTCGAGTTAAAGATATAAAATCTAACAAATTTAAGGTTCATTTAAGGTTATTATCACGGGCCCAGGCATTGCCGGGCTGGTTCGTTCGGTTCCAGGTTAATTTTTGGGAATTTTTTTATGTTGTTAGCGCCGTGTATGCGCTGCTGCAAGCACCGAGGTCACAAGGCAGAGTTTCGTTCGGATCGAGGTAACTGTTTTGTTACAGATGATTATTTTTTTCGTGATGCTTTCATTTAAAAACAGAAATTCAAACAAAATAGAGTTAAAGGTATAAAATAATACAAATTTAAGGTTCATTTAAGGTATCATGGGCCCGGGCAACGCCGGACGGGTCAGCTAACATATAGTCTTAGTATTAAACGAAATAGAAAATAAAAGATAGCATGTGTTTATTTGAAGTCAGTTTGACGTCACATTGAGAGTACTTTGTAGAAAGTGATGTCATACATAGTATTTCGATTTATAAGCATTTTTTCCGACTTTCTTTTTTTAAGTGAAATGTCGTAAATTATATTAGATGTTTTAACATGAAATACATTTAAATAATGATGCGACGGTTTTTGAAACATTACGGTGAATAAAGTGATCGTCGAATTCGACGGGTTCCAGCTAGTAAATTATGATTCTGAATGATGATTATTTGGATAACTCTTAATAAAAACGAATAAAAAATATATTATATCCGGATTATACTTTAGAAATAATAGACAATTTGCACGTTTTCTAATTTTATTCTTATATAATAGAAAATGAAAGGTAAGAAAATAAATACATACAATTTCTTTATTTGAAATCTAGTGACTGATTTATAACAATTTTAACATCGCACTATTTACTCTGTCGAGAAAACGCAGTATAATGTATCGTGACGTCACTCTTTATGACAACAAACGGAAGTAATCGTTGTTTACATTCGATTTCGTGCTTTGCTTTGCTTCTTGAATCAGTGAAATACGTAGATTTTTTGTATGTTATAATAATGACGGATATTAAAAAATCGTAGTATAAATATTGTATTGTACCATTTTGCACTAATACAACTGCTAATGCTCCTCAAAAGTTATTCTTTAGTGTTCCACAGGTTCCTATTAAACGAAAACATTGGACATAACCGCCATGAAAAGAAAACAATTGAAAATAATGATAATATTAAATGATTATAAGATGAATAATCTGGTGTGTCACTCACACGACTTTCTCTTACCCTGAAATTTAATACTTAATACAGATTGCACATTAAAAGGTAAGATAGCGAGTTCTGTTATGTAAACCTGTGTTAAACAATTCATATTAGGCTTCTAAAGAGTTTTATATAATAATTAGTTCTATGTGAGGGGGGGCTACCGCCCCCCTTAACCCCCCGTTTCATTAATGCACCTACATTCATATAGAATTTAATTCGGTTATTAAAAAATAATTCTGTTTTTAAAAAATAATTTATTAAAATTATTATTTAAAAAAATTATCTTTTATGATAATGCAGACGATTTCCGTATTAGAGTAGTAGTATAACACCAAATATCCCAAAAAAAAGTCCATTTTATTCTCAATAAAAAAAAAAAAAAAAAAAAAAAAAAAAAATACGATTTTTTTTTCTAAGTTTTTTTTTTTTTTTTTTTTTTTTTGTTAAAAGTAAAAAAAATCGATAACTTTGTTTTAAATTATCGCAGATCAATGGTTCAACCATTCGTTTTAAAGGTATTGGCGAGCTCTTTTGAAAGATACCCATCATGAAAATTTACTTCCCCCCAGGGGGGGAGGTGAGGCTCCTATATACACAATTTTTTTTCCCAGTTAACTATCTCTATTACAAAAAATATATATTCGTTTCATTTGTTTTAGTGCATTCTATAGACGTTAAACTCTACTTACCTGCAATTTCCCCCATAGACGTAATGTATTAGAATTCTCTTGATTGTCCCTGTACACGAACCATTTGCTTGATCTTAACGAAAAGCTTACTGTAGCATCCCTATATGATACACATTTAGAATACCAAGTTTGAACTTTCTGCCATAATTGGGTTTTGAGATATGCTGATAACAGACAGACACACAGACATACACACAGACACACAGACACACACAGAGACACACAGACCATTTGCTAAAAACATGATTTTCGTATTCAGGGGACCTCAAAACGTGTAAATATAACAAAATCTCGCGTTCGAAAATTTGACCCAAAAACAATACTTTCTCTACCTTATGGGTAAGAGAAAGTAAAAAGAAATGCTCAGAAATCACATAAATGATTGATAAGTACGAAAGTTAAAATGAATTGCTGCTTACTAACCAGGCTAACGAAACGTAAACATTGAAGCATAATAAAGTATGACGTCAGGCAGCGTTTTCAAGTCCTGTGATTTTTGGTTAATTTTAAAGTTATTTTTTAAATTAATGAGAACTTTTTTTTGCATTTTTAATACTCTTTTTGAAATTTATGGGCCTAAAACTACCAGAAAAATTGGATTTTGTTCAAATCCTCCATGTGTGCAAATTCCTCATTAAAACATTAAGATACCTTTTCATTTGGTAAAAACATAAATGGCTAAATGAAAAAAACATCAGATAGGGGAGAGTAGGAAGGGATGGGACAGTTTTGACAAAAATATTTTTTTCAAATTTACTTTTACTGGCACAACACTATAAGTTTCAGAGAAACTAATTGAAACATTTTAACATTTTTTTAAAATATAAATTTGATGGTAATTATTAAAATATTAATTTCATAAGCCAATTAACATAGTCATAAAAATGTCCCATCCCTCCCTCATATGAGGGAGGGATGGTACATGTTTAAAAGTTAAAATAAATACATAATATACAGACATACTATGAAAAATGACAAAAACCGTGGGACACGATGTATGTAAGGTTAATTAATTACGAATACCACCTATTTTATCCAACATTAGAGTATAATGTACCACTTAAATAAAAATTTTCAAATGCTCAATCAGTTCATTTAAAAAAAAAATTCTTTTAATTTTTTAACTTCTAGCAGAGAAAATACTGTTTTTTAGTTCAAATATTCAAAATTAAGTTTTTGTTATATTTATATGTTTTGTTGTTCTCTGAATATTAATAAGGTTTTTAGTGGCTAGTCTGGTTGTGTTTCAGCATATCTCAAGGACAGATATTACCAAGAAATCCTAACTGTAATTGGTGAGTGTACTTTTTTTTGTATATTTTACCATGCCCAGGAAAACTGCTCAGGAATGAAAATGAATTCCTCATACATATATGGTAAATAAAGTACTTTTGAAAGTTAAAAAAATAAACAAAAGTCGTGTGTATGCCACACCAATTATTTTCCATGATTTTGAATTTGTTTCGTGCATTTTTTTCTTCCATCTATTGAATCATTTGCCTCTTGATATTTTCTGCTTAAGGAGTATCAGAATCTTCATTCTTCTTCCTTTTCTTACATGTCCCATCCCTCCCTGAGCTGCTCTGTCCCATCCCTCCCTTTTCATTATTTTTCAAAAAAATAATTTATTATTAGACACAGGCTACTTTTAGGCTTAATTTAGCTACTAATTCATAAAAGTTATATTATTAGGTGTATAAAATATGAAAGTGATTATGCTGACATCAGTGAGTGACGGTGAAAACTTGCCTTGAAAATTAAGCAATTGTTTACTTTTAGTGTTATAAAATAGTTTTTATGTTACATAAACTTACAGAGTTCTCCAACTAAAATGATACATAGCAACAAATATGGGGCTGTAGTTAGTTCACCTGGTGGAAGTGTCAAAAATTAAAAACAACGTTTATTTTAAGAATAATTTTAGGTGTCCCATCCCACCCAATGTCCCATCCCTCCCGACTCTCCCCTATACAATGGACTAGGGTTTCAAAATGCATAAGTTGTTTTTACTGTTATTTTTTATTTTTTATTTTTATTTATGTATTTATTTATTATTATTATCTTTTTAAGTGTCCAAAACTTAAATACACTATGCAGTGGATATGAATTTATAAATGATATATAGGACTACCCAAAATTAATCGAACACGTTCTTCTCAAGTAATTGACGAAAGGATATTGCATATTTATAATATGTCTAGGAAAGCTTTCACTTGAAAAAAACAAAGCTTTCTTTGTGAAACTTTCTTTGAACGCAATTCGCGTTCGTCGGCCAAGTCTAGTCGTTTAGAGTTTTTTTTTTTTTTTTTTTTAACTTGTATCAAAACATACTAAGACTTTTTAAAAAGACGACATACTGAGGGACATTACCCATGCCTTCCTATGACCCTTGCCTATTTAAACCTGAATAACCATTACCATTTATAGCTGCAAACTTTAGCACTTTTTGGCTACCGGTATTTTTTTTTTTTTACTTAATGAGTGAAAAGCGTTACAGTTCGCTGATTAAATAAAATTAATGGTTTTATTAAATTTGTCCGGTAGCCAAAAACTGCTACTTTGGCAACTATGTTATCATATAACATTTGAACTTCAAGTTTTAAAAAAAAAAGATTCTAAAACTGTTCGAGAAAAATATTCTGTTATATGTATGAAATGCGAAATAAATAAATAAATAAATAAATAAAATAAAAAGTGATTACCATGAAAAATTATATTTATTTGTTTACAATTTTATTTTGAAATATAATATTTATATCTGTATATAGAACATAAAATATTGTTACTACCATAAAATAGAAGAAATGCCGCAGCTTTATATTTTTTAAATATGTAAAGTCCAATTTATAATTTAAATTAATACACATAACTAACTGAATCGCTGTTATAAAAATATATATTTTTAATTCACGCGAAAGAGTATTTTATATAATAATTTTAATAATAATAATGAATTTTGATAAGATATAGCTTTTATATACATAAGATGTCACAGATGGCGACACTATACAATTGTAATTATTTTTCAAAAGATTTTCGTAAAACAACCCCTTGGAGATATAAATTCTATACTCCCATGAACAACCTATTGCTAGTCTGTTCTATGAATTTGTATTCCTTTTAAATTTTTTTTTTTTTTTTTTTTTAATACATTTACTATCAATTTCATGCGATAAACACCCAAGAAAATATTTTCCGAAAGCAAATAATATTTCGCAGTTACAATAAATTTCAATATTTTTGCAGTGTGTAGTGCTGCCATCTTTTAATTGTATTTGAAAGCATCTGTTTTCATTTTATGTTAATGTGACAATAATAATTTTGAAAATATAAAATTTTCAAATGCGTTTTAATTGTTTTTAACTTTTGAAAAATCAATTATTTATGAAAAATGGTTTTGTGTTGGTGTTAAAGTTAAGGCCAGTTGATTGCCTAAGCGTAGGATCCAGGCCCTGATGAGGAAGTGCTTTCCGTGGGATATAAGAATGAATAACCAAACTAAAGAAATTTTTAATTGATGTTTGATAATATAATTAAGTCAAAAGTGTATATTTTACATAATGTAATGTTAGAGATAAGGTCGATTGATACCACGGGGGTCTGGATGGTGTGCCGTCAATGGGGGGGGGGACTTTCAAAGGAGTCAGCCAGTACTTATGCGAGTTTTGAAGAAAACCACGAAAAACTCGGATCGACTAAGTTATAGAGTGCAATCTGGAATCGAAATCTGCATTTCCCGTTTACCAGCTTTGAACGTAGAACCGCTCGGATGCTTGCGAGGATTTCACATCGGGAAACACTACAGTAAAATGAATAATTAGAAGTATTAGATATTTACACACACACAAAAAAAAAAAAAAAAAAAAAAAAAAAAGAAAAAGAAAAAAAAAAAAAAAAAAAAAACAAGTAAAGAAAATCTAACAATATACTTATCCCCTTTTAATCTTTGTCAATTAGCTTTTTATTTTTTCTTTCTTGCCATCTTTCTTAATTAAATACATCAAGTTTTATTATTTTTATTTTTATTATTTCTTTTCTAATTAATATATAGAAACAATTTTCTAAATATTTTAAGTCTTAGCTCAGATTTTTGAACGTTTTTAAATTAATTGTTTAATAACATCAAAGTTATTGAATACTTTCATAAATTTAAAAATATACAATTTAATATATAAAACATATCTAATATTTAGACTGTTAAAAATTTCAACAGAAAACTGCTAGTAAACATTTATCTTGAGTCTTATGTAAAATTACAGAGAAAAGTAAATAGAGATGTTAAAAATTCTTATTTATAAACATTTTAATGCCTAACACTAATTTAAAATCAATTATTGGCAAAAGTACATTTGTGACTTAGATTGCTTTTTATAAAGTAGAAAGATTGATTTTAAATTTTTATATAATGAGAGAAAAAAAAAATACAGAATAAAGACTAAAAATTTTGATTACTTACATTTAACTAAGAATTATTGTAAATTTATAGAGAATCGGGATAAACATTTCGAGTAAATTTGCAGGAATTTTATACAATGTACTTATTGTACATGACAGTATCCGGAATACTCTTACATTAAATAGCATAATTCTCAGGTTATTATCATCATTATTATCAATATTATACTCAGGTTCATCATTTTTTAGTGTTTGGTTTTCACGTCTCATTAGTGTCGCGCTATGGGAAATTGGCGACGCTCTAGACACACTCTTAAATATGGTAGTCTTCAATATCAGAAATTCCCTAGACTCTCGTCTGTCACGAGCAGAGAGTGGTTTCTAAGCCGATTTTCTAAGCTAGAGATTAAGGTCGAAAAGGGAATAGGGAAGGAGGTACATAATGCCCTAAATACGGCTCATTCTCAGGATTCTTGTACCATATTCAAGGGTGTTCATTCGCAGACCCCTTCGGGGGGGGGGGGAGTGCTGGACCAGTAACTAACACCAGGCGATTGACTGGTCTCTTGCAAATACCATAAGATGAGCGGAGGGTAACGACCCGGACTATACCATCTTGACCAGGATGAGTCTTTTCTATTCTGCCCAAGTTCTAAGTGGCTGGATGAGAAGTAAGCTCCTGTAAAAGTACCAGGGCTCCCGGCTGCAGGTCAGTACCACCAGTCCTCCATTTTCGGCGTTGTTTCAATGAGGATAAGTATTCCTTTTTCCAGTGGACCCAGAAGTTTTCCCTCATCTGTTGCAAATGAAACCACCTGCAAGGGAAATTGACACAGGGATTAGTACGATGAGCACTAGAATGATCAGGTAATTGGCAGTGGCGAATCTATTAAGAGGCTATTGAGGCTAAGCCTACCCGAATAATATTGAAAAATTGCATGATATTTTTTTCTAAATTGCATAATATTTTTTCTACTTTTTAAACTATATACTATGATCAGTTTGTTTTACAGCTCTTATGCCTACTTTGTTCACCTGACGAAAGATCATGTTTTCTTTCGACTCGAAACAATCGTTGCGAGTACTTTGCATTTTATGGTGTTTATTAAATATTTCTTATTTACTATTTTTCAACGACAGTCTTCTGGCTTATTTTATTTTTATTATGATAGATAATTTCATCCGTCTTCATAGTTGCTGTTACGCATGTAAATATGCGCAGACTGCTCGCCAGCTTTAAATTATAGATTTTTATATAGTTTGACCTCCAGATGATGCGCTGCATTTATTTATCAGTTTCCGCCACTAAAATCTGCCTATAGATTTTATGAACATCACTAACTAGTGCAATTTTGTGACTTCTGAATTTTATAAGATTAGAAAAGATGCTAGATTGAAGCTTCGGGCTTTTGTACAGCATAGAATTTAACGACTGCCCATTAGAGGTGAGTGAGGATGCATTAAAAACAACCCTCAATTTTGCGGCTAAACTATGGTCATTTATTACTCTATGATGAGGGAGGAAATAGTGAGGGTGAATATTTAGCTCTTCAGGAGTTACTAACAAGGAAACGCTCTTAAGCTAAACTCATAGAATTCAACTAAAAAATTACAGGTGATAATAGATGGCTCAAAATAGCTACAGTGAAAAATATTAGCTGCTTAATTGCGACAGAAAAGCGGTAGAAATTAATAAAAGTCAACATTTTTAACGCCAAATGCAAGCCTACTTGGCGAGAATGCAGATAAAAGCGCCAAGTTCTTAAATGAACTGCCCATGTGTCCTCCGTACCAGTTTAACGCTGTTTCAAAGTCACTTTTTGATATTTTGCTTTCGAAGCTGTTTGAAGTTCAGTTTGAATAGATATTGTTTGTCTAATCTGTATATATTTCCCCCCTTTTATTTGAAATATATGTTAGTGAGATGATATAAATATTCGTTTTTATTTAAATTGTGAAAAGTCCCTTGTATATATATATATATATTTCTTTTTATATTATATATCTCAATATTTTGGAATCTATTTGTTTAACGAAGCAGTGACTTTTAAATGGAAAATGCTACTACAAATTAAACTCCCCATTCTCCCCCAGAAGAAAATTCTAGTTATGTCAATTAATTACATTTTCTTAAAAACGTTGGCATCAGTTGTGATCCCAAGACTTTCTTACACCCTATTGTCACGAGTTGAGGGACGCTCTGGCAAAACCATTTCTAACGGAACTGTGTTGTTGAGTGTAGTCTTAATTCTTCCTGTCGGCGATTTAAACCTACAAATCGAGATTAACTTGAGAATTCAAAACGAAGGAGTGACAATACTTTGGGGATTTTCCCAAACAGCTTTTCTCTTCTGGTACATAGGTCCGCGGTAGCCCAGTCGGCTGAGCGTGGGCCTCGTAATTGGAAGAGTGCGGGTTCGGTACTCGAGCCGGCCAAAGACCGTCGTGTACACTAATGGTGGCTGGTGCACGCAAAATCTGTCGTGGTCGCAATGTCCTCCATGTTCCCATGAAAAATTATACCTCTGGGGGTCACCGAAGCGGGAGAGCCACCCCTTCCGTGGAGGATCAAAATTGTGATGGCTTGTCTCCGGACCAGCTCTACGGATGTGTCCCAGACCGTCGCCAATTGCCCATCTGCGCAGCACTAGTGCGACGTAACACCCAACCAACCAACCAACCAACCAACCATCTTCTGGTAAATAAATAAATAATCATAGTGTCATCACATAAGTAATAATACACAAATAGGCGCATTAGGTACCATAGTACGTAAATAGTAAAAATAACTGATAAATAGGTATACAAAGTCTCATATAATCTATGCAAACCATGTGACTTTTATTTCTTATTTATTTTAATACCTGAGAAAAATTCCATTAATAATCTATTATTTAAAACTCTTTCATTGAATTTCAAAAATTCAACTTCTTATCTTTTGTATGGATACAAACTACTGTAAATGATCGCTTAAAGTCATTTTGATGAGACAGAAAAAATGCTTACTGAAGCAAAAGAATTGTTAGTTTGTCTCATTTATGTGTGACCTACTTTTCGTTTTATTTTAAATCACCGAACTCTTTAAATAAGAACTTTCTAACTTTTCATTACTTCACAAGCCGCGTCATTTTAAGATGAATACTTGAAATCGATACAATTACCTTTGGCAAAAACACAAATGAAAAAGTCATGAAAAAGAATTATAATTGAATGACTTTTCTTTTTCTTCTTTTGTTTGTTTGTTTGTTTAATTTTTCTTGTATCTTTTAATAATGGCGTTTTTTAAAATACATTATTGAATAATAATTCAAAAAACTTTTTTAAATTCAGATATTTTTTTAAATAAGAAAACTGATATTTTTATAAATTAAAAAATATATTTATAAATTAAAAAACAGAAATAATGCTTTGTCTTATACACCTGTAAATATTCATCATTACCGTTTTTTTCTGGTAGATACCCCGCAGGTTATATATTCCAGTTTTGCTCCAGAAATTTCAATTGATAATAAATTTATATTTGTACGAGCTCTTCCTTCGAAAAAGTATAGATTTCTCTATTAAATTAAATTTCTGGTGGAGAAATAACACATCTTAGCTGCGGGTTATCTACCAGAAATTACGGTAATTTAAATTATTCATTGTTTCATTCGACGAGTTTGAACTATAACTATATTCGTTATATGAGACAGTATTTTATCTTTCGTACTCATTTTAGATGCTCGACTCAAATGGTGACCACGCTTTTATGAAGACTGATCCTAATAGCATTTGCAAGTTAGAAGAGATTTTTAAGAAACTTCGAATTAAAAGTATGTTCTTGTATATTGTTCACCGAGTGAGTTTATTTAAAAAAAGCAGTGAACGTTTATAAAAACTAATTTTTAAATGTGTGCCATTAAATCGAAGGGTGTGTCGGCGGTATTCATTGGACCAACTGGCGTCGATCAATTTCGACATACATCAATAACTGTCGAAACTGAAACAACTCGTTGATACTTACCACAAAACTGAGTAAAAATAGTGTTCTGGCCAGACTTCGCCAATAGCCATCATTCAAAAACAACGCTCACTAAAATGGCTCACTGGTTCACTGGCTCATTGGCTCAATGCCTCACTGAAAAAAAGTACCTTTCGTGCTAAGGGATGAAAACCCGTGCCATAGCGCGTGCGGTTGAAACATTTTAGGGATGTTTTTACTCGCCTGGTAAACGACAGTTTATCGGAAGCAAAATCTAAACACCAATTAGTGAATAAAAATTATTCAAAAAATCAAAGAAGTTGGCATATACGTCATCCAGACCATTATGAAGAACATTCAGAAAACTCTCCAAAACATTGAAGATAATGGACAGTAAAAAGCTTTGTAAATATTTTTTTCTAAAAACATTAGAATAAATTATAGATTTTACCAAGCAATATTCAGTTTTTTATTTATTTGTACAACGCAGCTCTTTGAATGTCTCAAATCTTCGTGACGTCCGTTATAGTAAAAAATTTTATTAATTAATAAACAATGTTGATCTTCAAAGTTAGTGGTCATTATCAAAAAATATATCTCTGCATGAGTAAAACACTACATGTCACATAAATTATAAAATATGGGATATATTATATGCAAACATCTGTACGAATGCTAAAACATTTATGCGTATTTACTTCATGTTACATGTTATTTAAAATTTATTAATTTGTAAAACATTTCCTATTACGACAGAATGTTCATTTTTAATCAATCATAATATAACTCAATTTCTGTGAAAACCATTGATTTACAATTCATTTTCTAACTCGCGTGAGTTTATTGATATTCGGGGAATTTAATCTAAATGTGCAAGCAACTCTTTATTTATGATGCGTTTCGAATATAATGTCTTCTGCATGACAGAATATAATTTAATTATAAAAGATGTATTCCAAATTTTATGACATAAATACATATTTTAGAAAATAGCATAGTTCGGTTTACTTGATTGTAAATGTTTTAAATGTATTAGATATAAGACTTACGTGTCAATTCAAACACACGTTTTAATGAATTAAATTAACATAGGCACAAAATGTCGAAATATCCAAAATATTTTCTTGTTCATTATTTAATTTTTCGATAAAGTTTGCAAAGCATCTGCGTATTATATAATTTTATATGTATGCGATAATTTAATATCAGTTTTTATATTTAACGTAATGCCTCTCTGTAGACGATTCGTTTAAAATTTTCGTAATTTTATTAGATAACTACCAGAATTGCATTTTAACATTGATTATTTATATGCGTAAATTTCGATTCATCCATAATCCCACACCTTCTTTCCAGGGCATCTATTAGACGTCCTCAAGACTGCCCAAGGAGGAGATTTGGTATAGAGTCTGAACTTCGTTGCTCCCTCCTGTATGACTTTACCTCTTCTAATCCTGTTCATGATTTTTATATGACACATGATACAACTGTATCGCTTTGATTTTACCCAGATATAAAGAATAATAATGATCTCCTGATTTGCTGTTGACAGAATGCATTTTGTTACCGAATTAGCAAACGGTTGTGTTACGGTTGTAGTTCTAAAGTCATCCGCAACATTTGGAACTCCCTATGTAAAATACCAAGTGCTCATGCAACAGATACCTTTAACATCTAAAAGTAATAAAATGCTGATCAAAATAATAATAAAATGATAAAACGATTAAAAAAAAATGTAGTAGGCCGTTACTGCTTATTTATAGAAATCAACTGAAAATTTTGAATTGTACATCGTATAGTTCTGTAAGATTATAAATTATGTAAATTAGAAAGTATGTAACGTATAATAAATAAGCGAACTAGCCACAAAGGAATACATAAAATGATAATTAGTTAATATATCCACCGTTAAATCACCGTCATCATCAAAAACATTCAAATATTGATATTTTTTGTGCGCCTTGCCCTGTTTGATAGATTTTGGTTCGGACGTTAAGTAAAATATAACGGAGGAGATAAGTAGGGGATGCAAATTTTTACAACTGCTGCATGTCCGCCTTCGTTTTCCACATCACAGGCCTGATATCATCGAATAATTTATTACAATATGGATGAAAGATGTGAGGCTGTTTACTAACAGGAAGAAACTTCTAAATGTCAATAACAGAAATGCCAAGTTTTCATTAAAAGTGCATTTGAAGTATATTTATCCGACTCTCTATTTTAATAACGCAGCCATAAATTATGCAACCAGTTCACATTCTCATTTTTGTCAATCTTCCTATATGTAATAGCAGCTTCAAGACTCTTAGTTGATAAGAATTTACTATGAGCAAATTGAACCACTTCAAATGGCTTAATATTCTTTGCTGTTCTCCCAATTTTATACCAATCTTCTGGTCTAAGTTGTATTCCATATGCTTAGCTTTTAATTCCATTATGGAGAAATTAATGCCATTGCATAAGTAACGGTGGCCAGGCACTAGAAATGGATAATCTATGGTTTCTTTAAACATTGTTCTGTCATTCACTAATTTCAAGAGTAAGAAACTCATTTTAATATTTCTGTTTCGGCCAGTTCAGCACTAAAAATATACAGTTATAGATTTACGTTTATGTGCATTTTTCCTAAAACAGTTTATGACACAGGATCTTGACTCTTGTGGTCATGGTGATCCTACTGTTTCGGACAACATTACATAGTGGTGTTGTCGGTATGAAAATTATGACACAAAAAATTACACGCAAACATATTGAGCTTCTAGTATGCTACATAATAGCTAAGTTTGAGAAAGGACAATCCCTTTTCTAAATCAATAACAAAAACATACGTGATATCATTCGCTTTATTTTTATCTTTCTGCATACAACTTCGAGTTAACTTGGCTTTACACAGATGGACCTCTTTTTCACTAATACTCGTAAATTTTCTTCTTACTTCATCACACTCTGCAAATTTTATTTAGTTTTCAAGAACATCCCTTTTTTGACGAGTCTCTTTTTCAGGTGTTTTAAAATGTATGATTAAAAAATATTTGTAGTCTTTGCTTTAGGTTTTCTAGATGAATCTCGACGAATCTCGACTTTGTCCCTGATTAAC
Source organism: Salticus scenicus (assembly GCA_963930645.1). Taxonomy (NCBI): domain Eukaryota; kingdom Metazoa; phylum Arthropoda; class Arachnida; order Araneae; family Salticidae; genus Salticus; species Salticus scenicus. The sequence continues at coordinate 24,055,086 of OZ005650.1, read as the reverse complement.
TTCTGCTCATTCAACGAACCCATGAATGTACATATTTTGCCTAATATTATCTACCATAGCAAGAAATGAAAGAAAAGCTTTTTTTTTTTTTTCTTTTTTTTCAGGATTGATGTGTTTGTAGCTGTTTCTTGAACATTTATAATCTGATTCCTTAAAAGTTTTTTCTTCGATGATTTTGTCAAATTGATTAGTGTAGGACTCTTTTACCTATATACCTTTTTACTCTATTTTATATTTTCTTCCATTTGTCAGGATCTCCCCCTCTCTTTCTATCACGTTTTCGGATTACCTACTTGTGGAACATAGACCGAAGGCCTAGCCGTATGAATTTTTTCCTTCTTAATCTCTTTATCATCGCCAGCAGAATTGACATTAGCATCCACCGAAACTTGTTTATTTACATGTGAACATAATTCATTAGACGGCGCATCATTTGGTTTAATGCCACTAATGGGCCAATAATCTGGTTCACTGTCACTGTTGAGCCAATAATCTGGATTTCTTTCACTATTTTCAATCATATTTGAAGCCATTATGAAAACAAGCTCTTAACTATTAACATATTTTGTATATAAAGAAAATTACAATATTACACAATAAACCACAATAAGCATTTCTGAACAAAAAGTACTTTCCAGTGGTATGATACGTAAACAAATAACTCACTTGATTTGGTCACTGAATAAATTAATTCATATACTTTTCAGTTGCCATTGATAGCGTTGCCATCTGGCAGATAAAAATGAATTTATTTACTTATTGCTTACACCTATGAAAGAACTTGTAATTCTCTATCGTGAACAACACTTAAGTCAATTTTCAGTTTTTTGGCTTACGCCGATTGGCTTCTGAACCATCCATTTATCAAAATCTTCTCAAATTAGAATATGAGCGAAGTATATTAAAGCATTTTACGAATCATAAATACATATTGATATAATTATTAACTGAGAAATATGAAATCTAGATATTCTTAAGGGGTGTTAAAAAAAAAATATCTGGTATGTAATAATCACACGACTTCCATTACTCATTATTACACATACACATATATGCACTTTTTGGAGATAATGGTGGCCAGAAGTTATAAAATTGACCTAAAAAGTTAAGACATTTAACAGATTTCTTCTAAGAGAAAAATGATACATGTGTAAAAACATATAAAACAAAGTTTACATAGGGAGTTTTAAAAAAAGGTCGGTTGAGTCGTTTTAGGAACACCGATTTAAGAGATCTAAAACTGACATACCTAATTAGGATAGATAATATGACTGTTGATTTTCCTGTAATAGTCACGTGATACATGCGAAAATATACCTAAAAAGGGGTTTATGTAGCAATTTTCAAGAGCTACTTTTGAGGTAACGACTTTCACCAAAACTTGGCTAACTCAATTATTGACCGGAAAACAACATTTACATTCGAAAGGATTACTGAAAGAAAGTACATATGACGAGTTTGAAAAAAATCCGTAGAGCCGTTTTTAAAGGAACGCACTTGTGAGGACTCAAATTGGCCTGCTTATACAGGATGTCTTTCAATTTTCATGAACTAACCAACTATTGCATATGAAAGGGCATCCACTTGGGTGTTTTTATAGCAACTTTGAAGAAAATCGATAGAGCCGTTTTTGAGATACAGCGTTACGGTCCTACTTACGGTTTCATATCTCCCACTTCCGGTTTTCCAATTTTATCCAAAATTTAAAAAATATATATCTGTACACCAGACCTAACTCAAATCTGAAGTTTCGTTGTTCTACTTTTATTACTTTCAGAGATATAATAATCAGATGATCCCCCCCTCTCCCCCATACACATACATTCACAAATACTGACCAATCGGCCCAAACCAATTTTTCGGGCTCAGGAGACTTAAAACATATAAATCAGGTGAAAACTCGATATCGAATGTTTGGCCCGAATACAATATTCCTATTACCTACCTACGGCAGTAGGTTAGTTGAAGTAAAAATGGAGCGCTGATTATTTAAATATTAATTTATAATATTTTTAAATTTAAGAGGTAATATTTTAAGCATAAAATAGTTACTTATAGTCTAACTCATTTATGAAAATTTAATTTAATATTCCTACTGCATTCAATATATTTTAATATTATGAAACATGCTCAAATATTTAAATGTGTTCTTCGACCACATTTCATGAAACCATGGAAGCATCTGCACAAGTGCTAACTAAACAAGTCCAATGCTAAAATAGGGGTGACAGTCATATGACTCAGAGAAAACGAGCAATAACAGAGTGCGGAATTACTGGATGTTTTCCGTAATTCAAACTGTCGGCTAAGCTGGCATCCCTTCAATATTTTGGACGCGTCCTCGCGGCTAGTTTTAGGATATGTGGCTGCACTGTATTAATGATAATATTTTTTGAGATTTAATCTCAAATAAATATATTATCTAAGGTTTCATTTAATATCACCTATTTTCTGTGTGTACACTGTCAGAAGACCTCAAATACCTTATTAACCACCACAAAAACCTGTTTAAATTAAAATATAAGTGAAAAGTGTTTTAAAGCGTTTTACGAGACGTGAATGAATTTTAATATCATACTTAACCGAAATATACAAAAATGAGGTAGTCTGAGTGCAGTACAGTTGTATTACATTAATACATAAAAAGGAAATTTAAATTATCTTTAAATTTAAGACATAATATTGTAACTATATAATGTACATCTAACATTTTATCTAATTTAATGGAATTTATTTTAATCGTCTTATTACACGCAATATATTTTATCGCAGTAAAACATATTGAAATATTGAAATGTAAAATTGAAAAATTTAATCTCTAATAGATTCTGAAAGGTTTGATTAAATATAATACATAAGTAGGCTGTCAGAATATATGAAAATCCTCCTAAATTAAAATAGGAGCGAAGTATTTTAAAAGCCTTTTACGAGATGTGAATAAATTTCATTTCGAAGTGTAAATACATGTTTTATTGAAAATGCCAATTTCGTAGAGTAGTAAAATTCCTTGCTAAAGGAAGTTTCAAAAACGTTATTACTTTTTTTTTTCACGAAAAGCCTTTAACGTAAATATTTCATCACTTTTTCCTTTTCACCGAATTTGTGTTACAATGTATTTTCAAGATGTAGAATTTATTGAACATATTTGCATCTTTTAATGTGTTATTTATAACATCATATATTTTATAACATATATTATTTTACAACATCTTAAAAAACATTACAAAATATTTATACATAAAAATTATATGTTTCATCTATTACTTATATAATATATTTATCAAATTTATAATACAATAATGCAACTTAATTCAAAATTCGAAGGAGTTTACTCACATACGGGGATGCCAAAAGTCACTTTATACTTTCCGAACACTGTAGTGAGGACAGTATTGTAATCATGTCAAAAATCCGAGTTTGAGATTTTGCTGTTTTTATACGTTTCGAGGTCCCCTGATTTCGTTTTCACTTTTTTTACGATGATGTATGCATGTTCGTATGTATGTGTGTGTGTGTATGTGTGTATGTGTGTATGTGTGTGAGTGAACACGTTAGCGTCTAAACGCTTTGTTCGAATAAGCTGAAAGTTGGTACGTATATTGTAAATCACCATAGTACGAACCCTATTGATTTTGGTGAATCTAGCACTTATAGTTTTTTTACAAGGACTCCAGGAAAAATTCTTTATTATTATGGCCTATGGGGCAAAATTTTTAAAAGTACGATAGCGTCTAAACGCTTTATTAATCTGAGCAAAAAAATTTGTACACATGTTATAGGTCACAGTTGCACGAACTGTATAGATTTTGGTGAATTTAGCACTTACAGTTTTTTTACAGGGACACAAAGAAAAATTCTTTATCATTTATGGCCTATGGGACCAAATTTTTAAAAGTGCGATAGCATCTAAACGCCTTATTCAATTGAGCTGAAAATTTATATGAATATTATAAATCAATGTTGCACTAACTATAAGCATTTTGGTGAATCTAGAATTTATAGGTTTTTACAGGGACACAACGAAAAATTCTTTATCATTATGATCTATGGGCTCAGACTTCAGTAGCGTTAAATTAAACATCGTGTAATAGATGGAGAAAAATACTCAAACCCTCTATTATGGTTTTATCTCTTTTGTTTGTTTAACAACTTATCTTTCTTTACTTTATCTACAAAACTGTTAATTACTCAATGTTCGGAAAGTCGAGTGGATTCACTCCAGATTTTTATATTCATTTCGTACCATTATTTTCAAAAAATAAAATGTATAATATATTTTCACAGGTAAATCTGCACTTTGCCAGCCTAAATATATTATAAATTTTATATTATAGAAGTGGTGCGAAGATAATAACAAAAAAGTCGAATGTGGCGGCCGTACATAGTTGCCAATTTTTAAGCTTTTTAGTTACCGTAAATATGTCATCATTTTTCCTTTTCACCGAATTTGTGTTACAATGTATTTTCATGATGTAGAATTTATTGAACATATTTGTATCTTTTAATGTATTATTTATAACATCATATGTTTTATAACCTATATTATTTTACAACGTCTTAAAAGACATTACAAAATATTTATACATAAAAATTATATGTTTCGTTTATTACATCATACTTATATATTTATCAATTTTATAATACAATAATGCAATTTAATTCAAAATTCGAAGGAGTTTACTCACATACGGGGATGCCAATGGCGACTTTTTTATATTTATGTCGTACTTCTATTTTCAAAAAATAAAATTTATAATATATTTTCACAGTTAAATATGCATTTTGCCAGCCTAAATATATTATAAATTTTATATTATAGAAGTGGTGCGAAGATAATAACAAAAAAGTCGAATGTGGCGGCCGTACATAGTTGCCAATTTTTAAGCTTTTTAGCTACCGTAAATATGTCATCATTTTTCCTTTTCACCGAATTTGTGTTACAATGTATTTTCATGATGTAGAATTTATTGAACATATTTGTATCTTTTAATGTATTATTTATAACATCATATGTTTTATAACCTATATTATTTTACAACGTCTTAAAAGACATTACAAAATATTTATACATAAAAATTATATGTTTCGTTTATTACATCATACTTATATATTTATCAATTTTATAATACAATAATACAATTTAATTCAAAATTCGAAGGAGTTTACTCACATACGGGGATGCCAAAGGCGACTTTTTTATATTTATGTCGTACTTCTATTTTCAAAAAATAAAATTTATAATATATTTTCACAGTTAAATATGCATTTTGCCAGCCTAAATATAATATAAATTTTATATTATAGAAGTGGTGCAAAGATAATATAAATAATCTGGTGTGTCACTCACACGACTTTCTCTTACCCTGAAATTTAATACTATAAATACAGGTTGGAGATTAAGGGATAAGATAACGAGTACTGTTATGTAAACCTATGTTAAACAATTCATATTAGTCTTCTGAAGAGTTTTATATGATAATTAGTTCTGTGTGAGGGGGGCTACCGCCCCCCTCAACCCCCCGTTCCATTAATGCACCTACATTTATATAGAATTTAATTCGGTTATTAAAAAATATTTCACTTTTTAAAAAATAATTTATTAAAATTATTATTTAAAAAAATTATCTTTTATGATAAGGCAGACAATTTCGATATTAGAGAAGTAGTTTAACACCAAATATCCAAAAGAAGTCCATTTTATTCTCAATATAAAAAAAAAAGCACGATTTTTTTTCTAAGTTTTTTTTTTCGTTAAAAGTAAAAATAAATCGATAACTTTGTTTTAAATTATCGCAGATCGATGGTTCAACCATTCATTTTAAAGGTATTTTCGAGCTCTTTTGAAAGATACCCATCATGAAAATTTACTCTTCTCGAGGGGGGACTTCCCCCCCAGGGGGGGAGGCGAGGCTCCTACATACACAAAATTTTTTTCCCAGTTAACTGTCTCTATTACAAAAAATATATATTCGTTTCATTTGGTTTAGTGCAGTCTATAGACGTTAAACTCTATTTTCCTGCAATTTCCCCCATAGACGTAATGCATTAGAATTATCTTGATTGTCCCTGTACACGAACCATTTGCTTGATCTTAACGAAAAGCTTACTGTAGCATCCCTATATGATACACATTTAGAATACCAAGTTTGAACTTTCTGCCATAATTTGTTTTTGAGATATGCTGATAACAGACAGACACACACACAGACACACACACACAGACACACACACAAACACACACACAGACACACACACAGACACACACACACACAGACACACAGACCATTTGCTAAAAACATGATTTTCGTATTCAGGGGACCTCAAAACGTGTAAATATAACAAAATCTCGCGTTCGAAAATTTGAGCCAAAAACAATACTTTCTCTACCTTATGGGTAAGAGAAAGTAAAAAAATGTTGCCTGTGGGAGCTGTACATAGTTGCCAATTTTTAAGCTTTTTAACTACTGGAAGATTTGAATAGAATTTTTAAAAATATTTTTGTAACAATTTTCACTGATTAAAATAAAATAAAAAATCGTATAAAAATTTTCCGGTTGTTAAAAAACGTAAAAGTTGGCGAATATGCCTTTGTTATAAAGACATTTTTTATACAAAAAATTATTTTAAATGAGTTTTAAACCGATATTGTATAATATTAATGTAATACATGTTTTTTCTTAAATATTTGTAAACTTTACACTGCACGTTACAATAAATTATATGTAACATATTTCTGAAGCTACTAATGAATTATTATTTTGCATTTTAAAAGTGCTTTTTAAAACCTTATTTGAAAATTGTATAAGACTGAATAAACTATTATTATTTTTCACTGTATCGTAATTAGTAAAATATGCTATTGTGTATTAACAATAAAAAGATATATGCAAATTATCATATGTATAAACATTATACTATGAATTCGTTGGAAAAATTGTAGGGCGAAAATATTTTAAGAAATACTGTTTTTAATGGATTGCGTAATTTTTTTTTTTTTTTTTTTTTAAATTTCCAGGCAACTGGCGACTACATCGATAGTCCATATAATAAGTTTTAGAAAATTTAAATTATAATCATGTGTCGCAAATGTTGAGTTCTGGATCTACAATTTTTAATTGTGTAGTGCGCACTGCTACAGGCATATGTTTAGATTTAGCAAAGTTAAAATACATTAAGAAAGCAGCATAAAGTAAGTTAGCGAAGTAAACAATGGTACTCCTCTAACAAATGAAGAATTAATTGAGTTAAATTAGAATATAGTACACTGAGAGAAAAAAAAAATATACCGCCTTCATCGAGAATGAATAAATGGTCATTTTCTAAATCCTTAAACTAGAAATATAAATTTCCGAGCTATGCGCATAAAGCACGCCAATCAACTGAATAGATGAAATGGTCGAGAATTTCTAGTCTACACATTTCTAGATGGTGAAACAATATTCTGAATATTCTAAATATTCTGAAACTTTTGTATTACGAGAAATTCTCGCTTAATTTTCTAGAATTGGGTCATAAACCAAGATTATAGCTGCTGAAACCAGCCTCTTGTATTCTCATTTGTTTGGAGATACTTTCAAATAGGTTTGTCCTCGATAGTATAGGCAAACGCTCAAGAATTCTAATAGAGGTCTCTAGAATTTGCTTTCGAAGGGGACTAGAAATGTTTTAATAAAAAATTTATAAGGATGACATGGAACTATTTTTTCTAGAGACACAATTTAGATTTTAGATGTCAGTTATAGAATTTTTTCTCAGTGTATTGGCGTGCCTTATACTTTTTTTTTTTTTTCCAATGGCTAGGCAAAAGTTACAGAGGACTATAAAGATACGAATCAAATTATAGACAATATAACATAGAAGTCCGAAGTCATTGCCTAAGGAGCGATCTTGCCTCCCAATATCTCGACTCTTCTGTAGAACATCGAAGAACCCTACAACGGGACAGATGGTCCCGGTCCATTACTTCTCCAGAATCACAAAGTGGGCAAGTAGGGTCGTTTAAGATACCTATGCGCTTCAAATGAGCGGCAAGGCAGTCATGTCCTGTAGATAGGCAGAAAGTCGCAACTGCCTTACGTCTTGGTTTATCAGGAATTACAGTAGGACTTAAATTCTTCCATTTCTTTTGAGCTGTACGATTCTCAAGATCTCGTAAAGCATTAGATGCAGATAAATTCTTTAAAAACAGCTTAATCCTCCAGTAAGAAATGGCTGTATTGCGATGTTGTAGTAAGGTGGCACCTCTTTTTGCAAGAAAGTCCGCTTGTTCATTGCCCCAAAGGCCACAATGGCCGGGCACCCACTGGAGAACAGTTTGTTTCCCCTTTAAAGTGAGAGTTCTTAATGATTCTTGACATTGGGATACTTCCGGTGTTAATGGATGATCAACAGCGCTTATTGACTGGATGGCTGCCTGAGAGTCAGAAAGAATGACCGCCCTTTCAAACTTGCAATGGACAGCTAATAGTTGCTTTAAGGCTAAACGTATCGCCTCAACTTCACCATCAAAGGAGGTACCAATATAGCCCGCAGGGACATAGAAAGAAAAAAGATCTGAGAACACGCCAGCCCCTACATTGAGATGACAATCAAACTGGGAACCATCTGTAAAAATGTGCAGCCACTGAGATGGTGGATATCTGGCCGCAATGGTCTCTAAGGCAAGACATTTCAACACACTTGGTGCAATATCTCCCTTTCTATGGATAGCTTCAACTAGATCCAGCCTCATATCGACATTAATCACTTCCAAGGGATTTCTGGGTGTCAAAAGTGGTTGTATATCACCTGGAATTACAAGATCTTTCTTAATATCCAGGACTATTTGAATAAATCCATTTTGGGTTTTTAAATTCCTTGGCTTGGTCACATAGTCCCTCCAGTAGGGATCCTCTATACGCAGTAGCTTTTCATAGAGACATAAGGCCTTCAATTTCATAATATCTAAGTGTATATTCCCGGTCAATAATAACATCGCATCGATAGGAGTGGACTTCACACCTCCTGTGATCAAACGTAAAGCCTGGTTTTGCAACACTTCCAGCTTATTGACCACAATTTGTGGGGCTGTGATCAGAGCTTCACAGCAATACAACATTAAAGGCTGTATAAAAGTTTTAAAGGTAGTGTTAAGAGTGGACCGAGCGCATCCCCAAGTGCACCCTGCTAAGCGCTTAAGAATGCTCATTCTATTTGAAATACGCTCGGTAAGCTTTTCAACATGGAGCTTCCAGCTTAATTTATTTTCAAAGGTCATTCCCAGGTAGGTAAAGCTGTCTGTGTTGGCGATCGAAGAGCCTTGGTACTTTAACTCTGGCCGGAAAGCCTCATGGGTTAAGGAGAAAGACTGTGAAGCTGTCTTTCCTAAATTTACAGCCATATTATTTTCTTCACACCATTTCGAGAGCACGTGCAGGGCTTTATTTAAGCGATTTTCAATAACATTTTTAGCAACATTTTTTGGTGCTTGAGTCCAGATTACCAAATCATCAGCAAATAGTAAACATTTAACATCAGGTATTGATTTAAGTGATGAAATTAGATCATTGACATATATATTGAACAATGTGCAGCTACTAACTGCTCCCTGAGGGAGGCCAGTTTGAAGATTAAAGCTTTTGGAGAAAGATTCACCGAATTTAACCCTGCATGTTCTCTGGTTTGTGAAAGATCTAATCCAGTGAAATAATTTGGAAGAAATTCCAATATTCAAGAGCTTCTGGTAGAGCCTTTCCCTCCAGACAGAATCATATGCCCCCTTAAAGTCACTCATAGCTCGGAAATCTATATTTCTAGTTTAGGGATTTAGAAAAGCACCACCTATTCGTTCTAGATGAAAGCGGTATATTTTTTTTCTCAGTGTAAAAAAAATGTCTTGTACAAAAAAAAAAAAAAAAAAAAAAAAAAAACTTAAATAGTTCCTCTAACTCTCTCGAAATAAATTGTTAATAATATTCTGAGCCAAAATTTAATATAATTTCGTAATCTCGATCAAAGTAAGATGTAATTCATGGTGCGCAATAAAGGTCTGTATAGGCCAAAATTATGATGCCAGAGTCCGATGAGACCGGGTGCGTGAAAAACCTGCTAAAATCAAGTTTGAACCGGTAAAAAAATGCATTTCTATGCAAAATTATTTAGTATCTATTTCTCAAAATTTCATATAGACAATCAATAGAACATCTATTGATAAAATTACTTTTAGAAGACAAGTACACATAAAGAATTCCTTATTGCGGATGGACAGAAAACATAAAAACTGAAAATCAAACCGAAAATATTAGTATTCTGTAAAGTAGTGAGAACGTGCTTAAAAATATCTTTCGTAGTTAATGGAATCTAGAAACCATAGGACATAAAGCCCAACAGACAGTGAGGTTTGCAATTTTGTACCATTTTGCGAATGACTGCATCTAAGTTCCTACAGAGTACAAATGTACAAAACTTGACATGTGAAATGAACCTTGATTTAAAAGATTTTTGAAAAATGAAATAAAAGAAAAGAAAAGAAAAAAAAAAAAAATCGTGCTCATTTCACTGTGCAGATGACCCCTAATACAAAATGTCACATCACTTTCGAAAATTACTCTTACTGTCCCGCTAAATGTTATCAATTAGGTTTTCCTATGTCACTTAATAACATCGGGTATTGTGTTTTTCCCCCGACTGTACACTGCACATCAAAGGGCTAAAAGTGTGTACCTATTTCTATCATTTTCTTTTCTATTTTTTTTTTCCTAGAATAAAACCAAATTATTTTTCTGAGTAAATATGTTTGTTTACAGAGATTTTCTATTATGAAAATATAAAGAATTATAAAAATTTATATAAGATGTCGTTCTGTTTCCGAATATTATTTGGGGCAACGATAGCCCAGTCTGTACAGCTCCGTGCTCGTAATTGGAAGATTGCGGGTTCAGTACTGGAGCCGGCCAAAGACAGTCGTGTACACTAATGGTGTCTGGTGCACGTAAAATCTGTCGTGGCCGCAATGTCCTCCATGTTCCCATCAAAATTATACCTCTGGGAGTCACCGAAGCGTGAGAGCCATCCTTTCCGTGGATTACCAAAATTGTGATGGCATGTCTCCTGACTACCTCTAGGGGTGAATCCCAGTCCGTCGTCAATTGCGCATTGTTCAGCACTAGTGCAACGTAAAACCCAACCAACCGAATATTATTCTTCATGCAGATTCTCAGCATGATTTTTTGCTGAGTCGTTTTATTAACAAATTCCTTTCAAATATAAATAAATAAAAACAAATAATTCCACATACATAATTTATAACTTTTCCCCGTAAGTTATGAGACTGTATGAACAATACAATGAAATTTTTAATACAAAGTTACACAAATACATAAATTTTTAATACAAAATTACACAAATACGTAAATTTTTAATAAAAATGTATCGTAAAATTATATATACAGTTACGCATAAAAAAATGAGTTACCTTGATATATATATATATATATATATATATATATATATATATATATATATATATATATAATATATATATATATATATATATATATATATATATATATTTCCAAATTAAAAATTAATTAATTAATTAATTAATTATTCCCATCTTATAAATTCAATTTTATTCAATTCCTATTGTTTAGACGTCTATAAAAGTTAATTCTGTTTTGTCAAATTAGTTAAATAAAACTGTTTTAACTTAAATTAAATGTGTTTTTTTAATACCTGGAAAACAATTTTATATATAGTTACGTGGCTCTAGATTAACAGCAAATTATTTAGGCATTTTCCAGAAGTTTACGGAAAGGGCTCTAACATCCCAAATAATTCATTATTTGCATTAAAAGTTCATCAAACTTTAAATATACTTTTATTAAATTAAAAATAATTAAAAATTTCCGATAGAATCATTCACAAATGGAAATAATAATATGAATAATAAATGTCTGAATTTCCTTATACGTTTTACTTTTGGCCGCTAGTAAAATAAATAAATAAATAAAAAGAAATAAATCAAAAAAGTACTTGGAGTAGTTTAAAATATATATTACACTCAAAAAAGAAGAATTTAAATGTGCAAAAATATTTTTGCCTTTAGCATTGTACTTATTACAATTTGAATTCTGTTTTCTAAAAAAAGAAATATTCTGTTATTTAAATTTTAAATCTTATTTGAGCACGCCTTTCTCTATATTCCATTAAAATATGTAGGAAGAGCTTGAGGGAAGAATGAAAAGACAAAATGAATCAGTCATTTTTCAGATGTAAAAAAGTTTTACAAATGCTTCATAATTTATAAAAATAAAATAAAATAATAATAATAATAATAAAATAAATAAATAAATAAAAATATTTATCATAAGATGCGCTTTTTAAATATCATTTAAAAAGAACCTTTTTTTTTTTTTTTTGTATTTTCTGGAATTAAAAGTGATATAGCATTGTTGAAAAAATCGAAATAATAATACAATACAATAAAATATATGTAAAATTATTAATTAAAATCTTATTTCCTCTTTTAAATTATTAAGATAAATAAAAATTCAAAGATAAAAAAAAATTGTAAGGCGTTTTGTTTTAAAAAAAAAAAAAAATAAAAATAAAAAATAAATTTTTTGACTTGCACTTAAAAACAAATAAAAGTAAAACGATTTTTTTGCAAAATTTTAAACTATAAATAAAAGCAAACTAAACTGGTTAAAATTTCTCCAACTTAGAATATTTATCAATATATAATAAATAGAATTTTTATTTAAATGAAAATGCCATGTTTAGCAGGAAATATTTATTACAAAAAATATGAAAAATAAATAAATGTTTTTTGTAATATGTATATATATATATATATATATATATATATATATATATATATATATATATATATATATATTTACATTACAAAAAATATCTTAAAATTATTTTTTCTAATGAAAAAAATATTTTTTTTCATTACATTTTTTAAATAATTTTTGTAATAAATAATATTAAAAAAATATTTATAACAAAAAAGTACTTTTTTAATTAAAAAGGGGAAAAAATCATGATCCAATTTGTAAAATTACATGTATATTAATACTATATATGTATTCTAAATTTAATTCATTGATTTCCTAAATTTATATCCTAAATTTTCTTTAATTCCCTAATCCTAAGAGAGTTCATAAATTTAGTTATGGATGTCTCTGAGAAAGTTGTCTTAAGTAAAACTCTAATCTAAAACGAAATGAAAAAAAGAAAAATATATACATATATGTATATAATATAGATATGTATATAATAGATTTAAAAAAAAAATCTGAATTAAATGCACTCTACTTTCCGAACATTAGTTAATTAATGAGAATTAATAATGAATATTAATTAATTAATTAATTATATAGATAAAGTAAAGTAAGAAATGTCGTTATACATACATATATACACACACACACATATATATATATATATATATATAAAGATAAATTTATAATAGGACGTTTCACAGTATTTTTCTCGACTAAGTATGTTGTTTAACTTAACTCTATTGCACTTTAAATAATTTGAGGCTATAGGCCAAAATGATAAAGAATTTTTCTTTATGTCGCTGCAAAAATCTATAAGTGCTAATTAAGTAAGTTAGTAATTCACCAAAATCTATACAGTTCATGTGATGGTGACCTATAACATGTATATAAGTTATCAGCTCAATCGAGTAAGATATTTAAATGCTATAGTACTTTAAATAATTTCAGCCCATAGGCCATTATGATAAAGAATTTTTTGTTGTGTCATAGTAAAAAAAAAAATTATAATTGCTAGATTCACCAAAATTTATACAGTTTGCGAGACGATAACCTGTAACATGTGTATAAATTTTCAGTTCATTTGAATTCGGCGTTTAGACATTATCGCAAATTAAATAATTTGAGTCCTTAGATCATAATGATAAAGAAACTTTTGTTGTAGCCCTGTAAAAAAATACAAAAGTGTTAGATTCACAAAAATCTCTATAGTTCGTGTGACGATGACATATAATATGAGTATAAATTTTCAGTTTGTTTGTATAAGGCGTTTAGACGCTACCGTGTTGACCCCATAGGCAATAATGGTAAAGAAATTTCTTCGTGTCCCTGTAATATATATATATATATATATATATATATACACACCCCGCGACAAAAAGATAAGTACAAAGAGTTTTTTCTTTGATTTTTCATAAAATAACATTATCTAAATTGTGCTTATCATTTATTATTATCATAAAATAACACTATTCCCGGACTAATTTTTGTTTTAAGACTAATTTCGAAAAATTTTAAGACTAAAATTTTTCCACACCGCGACAAAAAGATAGGAACAAAGGTTTTTTTTTTTTTTTTTTTTTTTTTTCATTTTTGAATATGAATATTTTAAATATGATTTAAATATTTAATATGTTTTTGATGTGATAATATTTTGTTATGATAATAAATGATCAGCACAATTTAGATAATGTTATTTTATGAAAAATTTAAAAAAACTGTTTGTTCCTATCTTTTTGTCGCGGAGTGTAGTCTTAAATTAGAAAACTTTTAGTCTTAAAACTTTTCTAAATTAGTCTTAAAACAAAAATGAGTCCGGGAATAGTGATATTTTATGATAATAATAAATGATAAGCACAATTTAGATAATGTTATTTTATGAAAAATCAAAGAAAAAACCCTTTGTACCTATCTTTTTGTAGCGGGGTGTATATGCGCTAGATTCATAAAAATCAATAAGGTTCTTGCCTCGGTGACCTACAACATATGTTTCAGCTAATTCGAACAGAGGGTATATTCGCCCTCGTATTCACTCATACGCATACACACATCACCGTAAAAATATATAAATTAACTCAGGGGACCTCAAAACGTATAGATACACGAAAATCTCAATGTTGAATTTTTGTTATGATTACAATACTTTCCTTACATAATACGTTCGGAAAGTTAATATATATATATATATATATATATATATATATAAATAAAAATAAATAATAATTTTAAAAAATGATATTATTTTTGGAAAAGTTTGAAAAGCTCTTGCTGATCACATGACAAGGAATTAAACTTATTATTAAAAAATTATAAATAAATGATTAACAAAAATTAAAATATTCTTTAAAATTTCAAAAAATATGTGAAATGTCTGATCTAAACAGATTCATTCTCGTGTGGTTCCGAGCGGTTCCGCGCTCAAACCTGGTAGACGTGAGATGCTGGGTTCGATCCCAAGTCGCGTTCGTCGGCCTAGCCGTTCGGAGTTTTCTGTGTTTTTCTCCAAAACTTGCGTAAATAAGGGCTAGGTTCACATAGAAAGACCCCCATGGAGGACACTTCTCTTCAGATCTAGGACCCTAGTGCAGTCAATCGGCCTTACTCTTAAAACACGAAACACTATGTTGTCAGAAGAGGAATTAGTTTTCGCTAGATAAAAAAGATATAGTTGTTGAAACGTGTCAAACATTTTAATTATTTTTTTTATGTGTTTTGTTTTGACAAATATTTACTTCTATTACATTTATATTTACATAGTAAACTCACTTCTTCTTTCTTAATTTTTTTTTCTCCCACAACAAAATGCTTCTGAACCGCTGTCTATCGCAAAAATTTTGCTGTCTCTTTAACTCGTTATACGCGTTCATGTTATCCGTCTGAAAAATGGCAGCTTTATATGCTTTTTTAATCATGCTTTCCTTTGTTTTGATTTTGCTTTATTAAGTTCTGAAATCAAATATCTAAAAATCCATTACAAATGACAGAGGTGTAGAGTTTTATCTAAGGGTTAAATATAAATGAATTTCGATTCCTAAATCTGTTTCTCCTTATATAAGTAGTATTTTACTCTATTTTCTAAATTAAGTTATGCTATAGCTAAAGTTCTGAAGCAGTATGTTTTTTAAAATAATTTTTTCACCTTACAATAAGCTCTCTTTTTCCCAATTAAAATATCCTGTAGGTATGCATAATTCTCGGGGTATTTCTATCATTCCTTATCAGTGAGCTTCATTCTGTTGTACTCAAATTTAATACAGTTTTAAACTCCGTATTTTTTATATATATCTTTATATATATATTTCTTTTGTGCGTGTGTATGTCACTGAACTCCTCCTAAACGGCTGGACTGAGTTTAATGAAATTTTTTGTGTGTCTTCAGGTGGATTCGAGAATGGTTTAGATTTACAAATGAAAGTTGTAACTTAATTAGTTCTTTTTTAATTAATTTTTAACCAACTCTTTCAACAACTTTTCCACCTAGATGGCGTGAGTTGTCGTGAACACGATGTCAGAATTTATTTAATGTTGAAATGAAAAATGAATTTTTAACGTATCTTACGAAGTGTTTAAAATATTTTTTCAAAATTAATATTTTTAGAATCGTAACCGTATCTTACGAAGTGTTTAAAATATTTTTTCAAAGTTAATATATTAGAATCGTAAACACGATGTCAGAATTTATTTAATGTTGAAATGAAAAATGAATTTTTAACCGTAAGTGTTTAAAATATTTTTTTAAACGTTAATATTGTTAAAATGTTAAAATTACTTAAAATGGTATATTCTTATAAAAAATTCGTCAATATCCGACGGAGTTATTTTATGTTAAAATGAAAAATGAATTTTTAGGCCATTATTATTTGTGCAGATGGAAAATGTACTAAAAGTTTTCCGAAAAATTTCACGATCACAAATGTTGATGGATATCCAATATATCGTCGAAGAAATCCCGATAATGGCGGACAATCTTATCATCTATGGCGGTCATCTATGTCAAAAACATAGATATTGACATTGCTAACCGTTGGGTGGTCCCATATTCGCCTCTGCTGAGCAAAACATTCAATGCTCATATTAATGTTCAGTTCTGAAGTTCAGTGAAGAGCATCAAATACATTTGCAAGTATGTGAATAAAGGCAGTGATATGGCTGTATTTCGAGTTGAAAATACCAATGTGAATGCTCCTACGGTGAATAACAACGATGAAACAACACTTTACCAAATTGGCCGGTACGCCAGCTCCAATGAAGCTGTGTGGCGTATCTTTGGTTTCCCAATTCATGAACGAGATCCAGCAGTTCTTCATTTAGCCGTCCATCTTGAAAATGGCCAGCGCGTATATTTCACGAGCGAGACAGCGATTGATCGTGCTATAAATCCACCAAAAACTACACTCACCGAATTTTTTGAATTGTGTAATCGTGCGGATGCTTTTGGTGCTTTTGCACGGACATTACTCTATTCAGAAGTACCACGCTATTTCACATGGGCTCCAACAAAAAAATGGATGCCCCGCAAGCAAGGCACGCCGATTGATGCATGTCCCGGTTTATTCAAATCAAACACCTTGGGACGAGTATTTACAGTCAATCCAAGGCAGACTGAGTGCTTTTATCTTCGACTGTTATTGGTTAATGTCATCGGCCCTTTGTCCTTTCAACATTTGTTACCAGGAGACTTGGTGTCATACAAATCTAATGATACAGTTTGCGATGCCACCGAAGCTGTAAATTATCCAACAAAGTTTTTAAACTCATTGGATTTACCAGGCATGCCACCGCATATTTTACAACTGAAGGTTGGATCTCCGGTTATTTTGCTTCGTAATTTGAACCCACCACGGTTGTGCAACGGCACGTCATAAAAATAGTCATAAAAATAGTCATAAAAAATTAATGAAAAATGTTATCGAAGCCATCATTTTAAATGACAAATTCCGAGGTGAAAATATATTACTACTGCGAATCCCTATTATACCCACAGATGTGCCAATTCAATTTAAACGCCCTCAATTTCCAATTAGATTGGCATTTGCAATGACTATCAATAAGTCTCATGTCCAAACGATGTCTGTCTGTGGCTTAGATTTGAGCACATCATGTTTTTCACAAGGACAATTATACGTGGCTCTCGAGTGGGCAAACCATCCAGTTTGTTTGTATTGGCGAAATATGGGATAACAAAAAATATTGTAAACTCTGTTGCATTAAGGGATTGATATTGTTTTTTAGTAATATTGTTATAAGTAGCGATATGTATATAATTTTAAAGAATCAATTTCAGTAAATTAAAAAAATAAATAATTGGTGTTTTGTTATTTTTATATTCTTTCACCGTTCACAGCGCATCACACATTTTCCACTTATACACCACATCCTTACACACTTACAATAAGTTAGTTATTTTTTTCTAGCAAAATATTCTCTAGAAATAATTTATATGACAAAACAACGTTTGTCGGGTCAGCTAGTATATATATATATATATATCAGTTACTCATAGAAAAAAAGAAAAAAAAAAAAAAAAAAAAAAAAAAACAATAATCGTCATTTCTAAACCTTGCTGGGAGAAAAATCATAATTTTAAACTTGACACAGCTGAAATAATTTTCAGGCCTAAATCTACACTTGAACAGGATTTCAAGGAAGCTTTTTATAACTTAAATATTCATAAAAATATTTTTAATTGTGATTTCACTACACCACTTTTGTCTGATTGCTAAAAATTTTTACATTCAATTGCTTTCTTACATTTTTCTACAGGTTTCACAATGACCGTTTCTTAATTTCCTTTCCCCACATAATTTTCAATTTCATTGGTCGATAAACACTCGTTTGAATACCATTTCCTTCTTACATAAATGAAGAGTTTTTCTTTCGATTCTTTATGCACTGATGATGGCCAATGCTACCAAAACATTTGTCTGTATTTTTCCTTACTTCTTTTGTTGTCCATATATATATATATATATATATATATATATATATATATATTTTAAATAAATCATATCGTTAGAAAAAGAAATACTTTTAAAGCTATAATAACGTCAATTTTCCGTGCAATTTTCCCAAAGCTGTATCTCAATTTTATTATTTATGCGTAAGTATATTTCTTTTAATTCCAAAAAAAAAAAAAAAAAAAAAAAAAAAAGAACTCGTAAAAAGTTGTTTTATAGCGACCTGAGCTAGATTTTTAATATCGTCACGTAGATTAGACTTAAATAATTGTTTGTGGAGAAACACTAAAGCGAAATTGCACAAAAATCTTGAAGCTCACCTCGAGACTTTAATTTTCAACTCACCTGAATTCTACATTGGTTTATATGCAATTGATGAATTTTCTGGAACAGAATATTTTATAATTCGAAAAGTCTAGAATTTACATAATATTAACCGAATAATTAACATAAACATAACGATTTAATGAATGAAGGAGAAATAAACAATTTAGATTAAAAAAAAAAAAAAATACTTTTAAACAAATTCCATTGGTGGGGATCGAACTCGCAGTTTCTGGATTTGTATCCCGATGCTTCGCCTCATAGTCACAGCGTTCAAAGGTAAAAAGGCTTTCGTTACAATAGCTTTTTCATGACTTTTGACTTTAATTAAAATATTAGAATTTCGAATTAAAAAAAAATGTTTTATGAAAATTAATCATAGCCTATAGTACTCAGAAATAAATAGTGTAGCATTTGGAAAAAAAAAAAAAAAAGTAAAAAAAGGGGGAAAGAAATCGGTTAATAATAGTTCCAGAGATTACCCTCTACATACAAACATTTTTGTTTCTCTTTATATATTAGTATAATATATATATGAAAATCTTTTAAAAAATGTCACAGGGAATAGGAGAAATATCCAATTTAAAATTACTGCGGTTTAAATTCCTTTAAGAAAGAAAAGAAAAAGTAATCAAAATCCAAAAAATGAAATCATATAATAATCAATACTTCATAAGGAGCATCAAATGAATTATTGTACGCAAATATAGTTAAATTTCTGAATATATGTAAGCATAAAGTTAAAACAGAAAAAAAAGAGTGTATAGCAAAAAAATATAGAATGAAATCCATAAATTGTATATTTACCTAACGGAATTAATTGAGAAAGAAAAGGAATTAAATCCATAAATTATTAAAAGAAATGTCATATATATATATACATATATATATATAAGAAGAAAAATAAAAACAAATTATCATTTTAAAAATCAGTAGTAATTAGAGATAATTATATACATACTAGCTGACCCGACAAACGTTGTTTTGTCATATAAATTATTTCTAGAGAATATTTTGCTAGAAAAAAATAACTAATTTATTGTAAGTGTGTAAGGATGTGGTGTATAAGTGGAAGATGTGTGATGCGCTGTGAACGGTGAAAGAATATAAAAATAACAAAACACCAATTATTTATTTTTTTAATTTATTGAAATTGATTCTTTAAAATTATATACATATCGCTACTTATAACAATATTACTAAAAAACAATATCAATCCCTTAATGCAACAGAGTTTACAATATTTTTTGTTATCCCATATTTCGCCAATACAAACAAACTGGATGGTTTGCCCACTCGAGAGCCACGTATAATTGTCCTTGTGAAAAACATGATGTGCTCAAATCTAAGCCACAGACAGACATCGTTTGGACATGAGACTTATTGATAGTCATTGCAAATGCCAATCTAATTGGAAATTGAGGGCGTTTAAATTGAATTGGCACATCTGTGGGTATAATAGGGATTCGCAGTAGTAATATATTTTCACCTCGGAATTTGTTATTTAAAATGATGGCTTCGATAACATTTTTCATTAATTTTTTATGGCTAATCGCGTGCCGTTGCACAACCGTGGTGGGTTCAAATTACGAAGCAAAATAACCGGAGATCCAACCTTCAGTTGTAAAATATGCGGTGGCATGCCTGGTAAATCCAATGAGTTTAAAAACTTTGTTGGATAATTTACAGCTTCGGTGGAATCTCAAACTGTATCATTAGATTTGTATGACACCAAGTCTCCTGGTAACAAATGTTGAAAGGACAAAGGGCCGATGACATTAACCAATAACAGTCGAAGATAAAAGCACTCAGTCTGCCTTGGATTGACTGTAAATACTCGTCCCAAGGTGTTTGATTTGAATAAACCGGGACATGCATCAATCGGCGTGCCTTGCTTGCGGGGCATCCATTTTTTTTGTTGGAGCCCATGTGAAATAGCGTGGTACTTCTGAATAGAGTAATGTCCGTGCAAAAGCACCAAAAGCATCCGCACGATTACACAATTCAAAAAATTCGGTGAGTGTAGTTTTTGGTGGATTTATAGCACGATCAATCGCTGTCTCGCTCGTGAAATATACGCGCTGGCCATTTTCAAGATGGACGGCTAAATGAAGAACTGCTGGATCTCGTTCATGAATTGGGAAACCAAAGATACGCCACACAGCTTCATTGGAGCTGGCGTACTGGCCAATTTGGTAAAGTGTTGTTTCATCGTTGTTATTCACCGTAGGAGCATTCACATTGGTATTTTCAACTCGAAATACAGCCATATCACTGCCTTTATTCACATACTTGCAAATGTATTTGATGCTCTTCACTGAACTTCAGAACTGAACATTAATATGAGCATTGAATGTTTTGCTCAGCAGAGGCGAATATGGGACCACCCAACGGTTAGCAATGTCAATATCTATGTTTTTGACATAGATGACCGCCATAGATGATAAGATTGTCCGCCATTATCGGGATTTCTTCGACGATATATTGGATATCCATCAACATTTGTGTTCGTGAAATTTTTCGGAAAACTTTTAGTACATTTTCCATCTGCACAAATAATAATGGCCTAAAAATTCATTTTTCATTTTAACATAAAATAACTCCGTCGGATATTGACGAATTTTTTAAAAGAATATACCATTTTAAGTAATTTTAACATTTTAACAATATTAACGTTTAAAAAAATATTTTAAACACTTACGGTTAAAAATTCATTTTTCATTTCAACATTAAATAAATTCTGACATCGTGTTTACGATTCTAAAATATTAACTTTGAAAAAATATTTTAATCACTTCGTAAGATACGGTTACGATTCTAAAAATATTAATTTTGAAAAATTATTTTAAACACTTCGTAAGATACGTTAAAAATTCATTTTTCATTTCAACATTAAATAAATTCTGACATCGTGTTCACGACAACTCACGCCATCTAGGTGGAAAAGTTGTTGAAAGAGTTGGTTAAAAATTAATTAAGAAAGAACTAATTAAGTTACAACTTTCATTTGTAAATCTAAACCATTCTCGAATCCACCTGAAGACTCACAAAAAATTTCATTAAACTCAGTCCAGCCGTTTAGGAGTAGTTCAGTGACATACACACGCACAAAAGAAATATATATATAAAGATGCATATTTAACGCACATTTAAAATTAATTGCATGCATCTAAAGAACAAATTCTTCAATTAATAAATATTCTAAATTTTGAAGATTCAATACGGATATGATCTCTAGCTTTGTTTTAGATGCAGAGGATTTAAAATATTTTTTTTTAATTTACAATAAAATCTACAGACGTTCAAAATGCATGACATTAAATGTTCAAAATTCTGTTTTTGTTATATTTCTCCAGAAAATTTTGCATTATTCATTCAATCTTTGAAATGGACAGAATGTATTAAGCGTTCTTTTGTCTATTGTATTAAAAGAAAAAAAACTTTACGAGGTAGTATAACAACGACATTCATCAGAGGTTAAAACTCATAAAAGGGAAATTCTGAAGATATGTTGAATAAAAAAGGCATGTATGTGGATTTATATGCATCTAACTTTCTTTTCTTTAAACTGAGTTTCTGAAAGTAGAAAAATGTATGCAAATGCTAGATATTTTATTTAAGTCATTTTATTGAAATAAATAACATTTAAATATAAACAAAATGGTAAAACAATGGTAAGTACAAGACAACAAACAAAATATACGTTACAGATTCATATTAATTTACAGTTCTTTAAATATAGGATTAAAAATGAAAACAAAAATATTTCTCCTTATCTTCTAAACCTTTAAATACCCGAAGTTTCAAATTTGATATCGTATTTTTAAATCTAATTGTACACTCGCAGCTTGTTTGTTTTTCATATTTGGCTGTATGCATGTTACCACTGCAAAATGTTCTTTTGAACAAAAGTTAATAAAATAAACGTGCGATGTCAAAATTGTTCAAATAATATCCCTTAAATTTCGTGTGTTGCCTTTCGGCAACATATCCAATTTTGTCTTCTAAATTACTATTAGAATAATATTAATGCTCTAGTGCCTAATGTTGCCAATAAATTACATACTCATAGTACTATTAAATCAATTTTCATCATGTAGTAGCGTAAAAAATTATTACATGGTAAAGTATGTTGTCTATATTATAATTTTATCAAGGAAAAAATATTAATTCAATTATAGATTAATTTGCCATTGGCAAAAAATTGCTTTTTATCCGTAAATCATACTTAAAATAATATATGATTTTTAAAAATTATTTTCCCTAAGATTTATTTAATAAATAAACGCCGAAAAACGCTTTTAAATTGATTTTTTTTTTAAAAATCTGTCATTTAAGGGTTAAATACTTTTACCAGTTCTCACCTTATTCACCTCATCTCCTTAAATACTGCTACCAATCTTATTACATTAGATAAAACAAGTAATCTTTTCTCTAGGTAAATATAGTCAACTTATCGTACGCATCGCAATATGCCCCCTTTCCTCCCAATCGTTCAAGAAAAAAAAAAAAAAAACACACACACACAATACATTATTTTTGTGAACTTGACAAATGCAAATTTTAACTCTAGATTTTGAAGATTGCAATATAAAAATTTCGCTTAATTTTCCTTAAAATAATTTTAAAAATTAGAAGTTTTCTTAAATTGCAAAGATAGTTACAAGTCCAATCTTTTATTAAAATTAAATTTAAAATTACCTTTACTTTAATGGTTTGTTATTTTAAGTTTAACGCTCAAACAAGCAAGATTACTTACATTAGATAAGATAAATAATCTTTTATCTGGAAGACTATTTACTTGAGTCTTTAGAGAATCCTCATTCGAAAATAGTTTTTAAAGACTCTGAAGAATAAAGGTTTATACTTTAGTATTTTGACGTATTTGAATATTTGAAAATAAATAAACTGAGAAGAAAGATCTGTATTCGCAATTTTTAATCATTTACTTTTAAGAATCATCAGTTACGAAAACTTTACATATAATGTAAGCTTCCTTTTAGTAATTATTCTAAATTAGGTGGAAATTTGTTGCAGATACGAATAAAAATGTATTCCATGCATTTCTGTTACAAATTACTTTAAAGCTTTGAAATATTATATTTGTTCATGATATTCGAAAAATATCTTTTGGGTATGGCAAGAAAAAATTTCGGTAATATATGTACGATATTAATGTGTTTTAAACTGTAAAAATGATAAACAGTTCATGAAAATTTCGTTAATCATGGAATTTTTAGATGAGCTGTGATTGTCTGTGTATGTATAAATGACAATGCATCTATGTATTTTTATCATGAAACACACAGATTTTTAAGAATAATAGGCCAATCAATAGGCTTTAAGACTTTGCAAGTCATGTTTTTGAATTTAGAAATTAAGTTCTAACGTTTTTTACTGAATATTTTCCTATCCAAATATATTAGTAATCTTTAACCACATTTCTTGAGACAATGGAAGCTTTTGCGCATGCTCGAACTAAATGAGTCGCCTGTTAAAAGGGGGAGATAACCTTTTCGTTGAGAGAAAATATGCGATAAGGGAACATCCAATGACTGGATGTTTACTAAATCCCAACCTGTCGGTCAACTTGGCACCCCTCCAAGATTATGGACTCGCCCTCATTGCTAGGCGTAGGAAACGTAGTTACACTATACAAATCCTGTCATAACAAAGCTTTTTCCTCGATAATCTAGTAGAAATCTTGTCTATTTTAGGTCTCTGAACGTTGAAGCTTACAAATATATTTATTCATTTCTAATGAAAATGTTTCAATTTTCTTTCTGTGCAATACAAAGGTCGGAGAATAAAATTCTTTTTGATCAACATAAATTTTTTTTTATTGTAATGAGATCGTAATAACTCGAAACTACTAAGTAGTAAAGATTTACCATCATGTATTCGAAATGTAAAGATATGGGTAATCTTGAAATTTAAATTTGTTAATTACCTATTCAGACGTTTCTCAAAGATTTTTATTTAAAAAATTAAATAAATAAATAAATAAATAAATAAATAATAATAAAGAAAACTAGCTTTAATTTTGAAAGATTTTTCTTGAAATATCCAGCTCCTTCTTTTCTGACGTTTTCTGAGCAATGAGGGAGCTTAGGTTAAAAAAAATAACAATTTTGATGAATTAAATCGGTTTGTGTTATCCCTATATAATTCCAATGGTCATTTTATAAGTGTTTTTTGTTATTATTATTTTAACCAATCCAAAATTGCAAAAGTGCCATTTTTGAAAATGTTGATTTTTTTTTTTTTTTTTGTAGATATTGTTATTCTTTATTTATTTTGAATTTTTCATATGCTTTGAAATGCAGTAAAACATAAAACAGAATATCATTGAAACTAAATCTAAACTTTAAAAATGCTTACTTTGACTGTATATTTAATATCCCATACAAAAATGTATTTATATATTTTATTGTTAAATTAATTTTATTAAAACCAACGTTCTCATTGGCAGTTTTATCTTAACTTTTTGACTTAATTTTTTGTAGAATGATTTTCGCGAACTGTTTCATTTTTTAAAGACTGCGATTTTTTATTCTAATTAATTTTGATGTATCAAACTATTGTTATTAGTTACTTTTGTTTTGGAATATATTATTTAGATACTTTTAAACATATAAATTACTATTAAATTATCATAAACATTACCTTTCCAATTTCATAATTAATTTTTAAATGACACTTTTCTGTATTTCTGAAAATAAACATAAAAAATATTATCATTTTGCGTTTCCAGATGTGAGTTAATTCTGCATTATACTTTACAAAATATTTAGAAAACGAAATTTTTAGCGCTTTAAAATTTGTTTGTGATTCCCCGTAAACAGTCAGTTTTCATTTAAGTTATGAGCGAACACAAAAAAATATAAGAAGATTTTAAATTTTTGTAGCAAGTTAATAAAAAAAGTGTATATATGTAAAAAAAAAAAAAAAAAAAAAAAAAAAAAAAAAAAAAAAAAAGACATCACACTTAATAATGAAAACTAATGTAATGCTGTAATATTGTAATACTATGAAACCGTTATTTCTAGTTTATATGAAAATTTCTATTTCCATATTTTTATGAACTTTTCTTCGATTCTTATCTATTTATTTGCTTTAACTCTTGCCTAGTTATTCTGAATCTTATTCCTTTTACTTTGAAATGCTCTTTCTTTGCTTCTTTCATTCTTTCTATTTTTCTTTTCTTTTTCTTTTTTTTTTTTTTTTTTTTTTTTTAAACGATATTATCATTCTTTCACGAAAGCATAATTCCCTGAAGTTAGGGAATAAACAGTGATGAACTGGTAAAATTAACATTATTAGCTTGTGAAATATATAACTGTAAATGAAAAAAAAAGAAATGTATAACCATAAATTATACCATCTGGAAAATACTCGTTAATATACATAAAGAAAGAAATTGTCTTATAATATTTAAATGAGTGATTCATATTATTGTCTTAGCACTAATCCAATATATTTATTTAATTTCTCCTTTCACACTAAAAACTCTTCCCAATATGCTTTTTATATTATTTTATTTTTTACAGCCAGATAAGAATATGCACATTGTTTTTACCAGTATGGTAATATCCTTTGCAAATAGGAATTATACAAAATATGATTTTTTTTTCAAAACTTAAACTAAATGCAAAAACACAGAATAAAATATCATGTGTAAAAACGCTTTGTGTGCGCATTTCAATAGCAAATGCCCATTCATTAGAATATAACAATACGAGTAATATATATGTATACTGTATTGTTATGTGAAAGTGGTTGCATGTAGCTTTAAAAATTCAAAATTACATCTTTTAATTATTTCTTAAAATGAATGAACTAATAAAATAAAATATTATCCATATTTATAATATTTTAAGAATATATAATTTATTAAATTTTCTGTTTAAATTTTTATATTATATTTTATTTTCACCGTTATAGCATGTTTGCAGAGAATCGCTAATATAGACATGATTGACAAATGCGAATAAAAAAAAATCTAATAAATATTCATTATTTTTACTTCAAGAAAATATTTTAATATTTACTGCTTAAATATTTTTCAATTAGACAGTATCTTTTTCTTTTTTTTTTCCTTTTTTTCAAAAAATAATTTATGAAGATTTTTTATCAATTCTTTTTAAAATTGACAAAATAGGAATATATATATATATATTTTAATAAATATGCATTATTTATCTGTTAAATGTACTGCTGAAAATATTTTCAGCTAGTTGGTAAGTATCTTTTTTTTTTTTTTTTTTTTTTTAATATTGTAAATATTTTTTTTTCATTAATTCACTTGTCTATTTTTTACTCCTCTACGCATACTTGCCAACCATGTCATTATGAACCGTACAATTTTTATACCCGCCATTTTTTTCACACCAATAATTTTTTAGAGCAATTTTAGTCTTATTTAATCGTAACAACATTTGGAGAGAATAACTCTAAAAATATAGTGGTGTGAGAAAAGGGGCGTTTTTTCAGGGGGCGTTAACAATTGTACGGTTATTAATGAGATGGTTGGCAAGTATGTCCACGAATCTCTACTTCCGCATTAAACAATTTGTAAATCACATTAATTACGCTTAAAAACAGTATGATGTGTAACAACTACATAGCCGATTTCAGAGATATAAAATTGACTTACCTAATGCCGACGCCTGTCATTTTTCCTGTAGTAACCAAGTAATGCATGCAAAAAGACATATAAAAAGCGGTTCATATAGCAAATTTCTAGAAAATATTTAGAGCTGTTTTTGAGATACCGACTTTCTGCCCCGCTTCCGATTTTTATTAATTTTGGCAAACTCATCGGTTTTCCGAAAAACCAACTATTTCACATGAAAGTATATCTAAAAGGAAATTGATATGGCGAATTTGAAGAAAATTCGTCAAGCCGTTTTTAAAAGAACAACCTTACGATATATAAAATCGGCTTACTTATACACGATGACTATCAATTTTCATGAAAAGATAAACTAATACATGCGAGAGGACGTCTAAAAGGGTGTTTACCTAACAACTTTCAAGAAAACCGTTACAGCCGAATTCGACATACGGACTTTCACCAAATTCTGACAGACTCAATTGTTGACCGGAAAACAACAACTACATACGAAAAGACATCAAAGAGAAAGTTAATAGGGTGAGTTTGAAGAAAATCTGTAGAGCCGATTATGAAGGAACACACTCGCGAGACCTAAAATTGACCTATTTATACAGAACGCTTATAAAATTTTCTGAACTGTTCAACTGATACATACGAAAAGAGCCCTAATGGGGCTTTTGTATAGCAACTTTTAAGAAAATTGTTAGAGCCATTTGAGATACGCACTTATCGTTCCATTTTAGTTTTTATAATTTTCACCAAAAATTGGAAATGCTGCCTCTACATTATACCTGTCTTAATTCTGAAGTTTCATCGTTCTATCTTTATTCGTGTCGGAGATAGGATAGTTAGAAAATTCCCCACACGATAGATAGATTAGCCATACACACTGACCAACTGTTAAAAACAAGTTTTTGGACTCAGGAGACAAGCAAATCGGGTGAAAACACGATATAAAAAAATTTGACCGAATGCAATACTTCCATTACCTACGGTAGTCAGGTAGTGGAAATAATGCACCATGTGCAATGCATGCCAGTGACAAGATTATCTAGAGTTGCTTTTGACTACACCCCGGAAGGAAGAAGAGACCGAGGACGTCCGAGAAAGCGGTGGCTTGACCAATGAAGCCGGAACAGGCACCCTGCTTACTCCTTGAAGTTGGTGATGATGATGATGTGTACTATAATACGAATTGAAGTTATTATAAAACTTGTATTCTGAGCATATAGTATTGTATTATTATTATTATTATTATTATTTTATTCCTATGTTAAAAATATGAAATATTTACAAATAATAGCATCATGCCAAATAAATGACTTTAATTTTTATAACATGAAGTAAATATTTTATGAAATTAAAATCATTGTAACTGGAAATTCAATTTCTAAAAAAAAAAAAAAAAAAAAAAAAAAAAAATTAAACTGTTTTAAAATGAATTTTTCAACTTATAATAATTTAAAGAAAATAACTATAAATGGTAGTTTGTCTTTGTGTCTTAATTCTTCATATAACGTGCAACGTTTTGTAAATATAAAATACTTATTCGTTATGATCTTTTTAGTAAAATTTCGATTTTTTTTTTTCATTTTCATTTTACTCATAATAAATATGAATTATCCAGATGTAAATTTTCCTGCGAATGAAGAAAATTATATTATTCCTAAGGCTTTTTGAAAAATTTAATTAAGATTATCTACGCTTTAGAAGTAATTCATCATGCATGAAACAAATTTTCCAGTAGAAACGTTTCTCTCACTTTTTAAAAATGTTGCTGTTGTCTCAAAAGGAGAAATATACTAAATCTCTAAATTGTTCTTTAATTTATGTATTATGATGCAGCGTGTGTTCATATAAGATGTTTATTTGTTTAAAACTGTTCATTTAAGTGCTAAAGAATAGTAAAGAATATTGCATTTAGATATATTTTACATAAAAATGTTTCAGAAATTAAAATATTAGTAATTCGGAGTAAATTTCTTTTAAAAATAATCAGAAATAACTTAAGTTTAAAAATTATTTCAATGCTGAGTAAGTTTCTTTTAAAGATAATGAGAAATAACTTAAGTTTAAAAATTATTTCAATGCTAATAAAATTCTTAATATCTAAAAATTCTTTCCTCCGAATTCAAACGTTCTTATTTTTTAATATTAAATAATATTTAATGTTTATGGCGATAGCTAAGAAATATTATGTCTTGTTATATTACGAGGAAATTTAGATAGAATTCACATTTCCTTTTTCAGGTTATAGCTTCTATAGCGATAAAATGAAAGCATAAAAAGTGAAAAATGTTATTTAGGGATACTCCATTATGCCCACTGCAAAATAGCACACCAAATGCATATTTTAGGTTCTTTTTCACAAAACATAACTCAGTTACGCAGCATAATGTATTCAGATTTTCAAAATTTAATACATGTTATTTTAAACATATTTTATTTTGATGCATTACGATTCTGATTGATATAATTTTTATTTTGCATGTTTTTAGCGTGTGAATGGATACTATGAATTTTTTTACTGGGAAAAATATTAAATTATACTCTAAAGTTCCAAGTGGTATATCTTCATATCGTGCTGTGCCTCTTTTTGCCTGGTAGAACAAGGTAATTTGGTACGGCATTGTCTGAAGAAGTCTTCATGAGCTCTTTGAAATAATAACTATTCATGCAACTTCTACATCAGTCTATGATCGTAAAAAAAAAAAAAAAAAAAAAAAAAAAAACATTCACGGTGCATGATTTTATGAATGAACTGACCTTTCATGTATTTCCAATATATTTTCAATGGGATTCATGTCTAGTGGTCTAGTTTATTATAACATTCACTTGAATTGTCCAGGAATGAAAGAGTTGCGATTTTTTTGCCAACAGTATTTTTATAAAAAAAAATTTAACATAAAAATTAACTGTAAAAGTGTAGTAAAAATTTCTGTATAGAAATAATGGTGGCAGAAAAAGAGGACAAGATTGCGAGATTAGGTCTACTCACACAGTTTGTTATTGTAGGAAATTCCGTCGTTGTTTTGTTACGTAAAGTTCATGATTGACTAAAAATTCTTTCCAAGTAACTGAACGTGAGCATTTTTAGTTAATGATGGTGTTAAAATGCTTCAGTTTAAAATAAAACCACATTATTATTATTGTTATTATTATTATTATTAAATATGCAGTATAACACTATTGTTATCACTGATAATATCATCATCATTATTATTATTATTCGCAAAATGTATGTATCTGTAAGTTTGTGTCAAATGTTGAAAATATTCACTTGTAAAATCAAAATTATGTTACAACTTAAAAATAATCTTTATTTGAATAATACATCGAAACAAATTATGATCATATTGTTAACAAAGAATATTTTCTATGATACAAGTTCAGTAACAGATAGATAAACAAGATTTTAAAATGTCTAAAAATAAAACTGAACATATTTCCAAAGAAATATTTTTGTTTATTTAAATAAATAAAATAAAATAAATTGGATGTTTATTGTAAAAACAAATAATAACATAAAATGGATTACAGGATATGTTTATTTCTTACAAAATTCCCAATATCATTAAACATGTTTTTAACAATACGAATTTTGTCCCGGAAATTAAATTAAGTGTTAGAACTGTAAGCAAATATAAAATAGAACAAATGTTATCAAAGAAGTGGAACAAGCATTAGCACCGCAGAAAACACAATAATACGATTGAAGTTAAATTTTTTTAAAGTGAAAGATTTTCTACATATGTTGAATAGCTTAAAAATCTTCCACTGATAGCATATAAAGAGCAAGCCAACTACTGGCTTTTTTTATAAACATAAATTGTGTATCATCCCTAACAGTGCATCTCATCCACAAGACGTCCTCAGGATAAACTATGGATGGAAGTACATCCAAGGGACATCCTCAGTATGTACTATGGATAAGTGCGCTGTTAGGGATGCGACCAGATGCGCATGCGCATTTAATCATTTGCATATGTCTCTGACACCTACCGATCCTATTACGCTGCTCGGCATGAAAATAGTCCCCGACACCATTTTGACCAATTAATATGTAAAATGACCTCCTGAATCCGAATAGAACATCCATTTTGCCCTATTACCCACCATTTTTTAGGGACGGTCCCCTATTTATCACTTTTCGGTAATTTTATGGCTATAAATTTGGATTTTTAGAGGGGGGGTGAAGATTATTTTAACTATTAAATATCTTATAAGGGGCCACAGAGTTGAAAAATTCTAAAACATCAACATTTGCGACAAGGGGAAAATTTAGGGGGGGGGGAGGATTTCCCACTGAAATTATGTATGACATTTCTTATATTTTTAAAATATATTATTAATGCTATTTATCAAACATTATATTTTTTGTTTTTATTTGTTAAATTAATTCTTTTTCATTCTCCAAATCAAATTCATGGCCATAAAATGACTGAACAGTGATAAAAATCGGAAGAAGAACTGTATCAGGAGTCGAATTTTATTATTATTATTATTATTATTATTATTATTGGAAGCGTTATATTATTTTCACATCGCTACGACTATGGTGTTGCAATTGCACTTTTGACGAGTGTATAAAAAATTCCTGTAAGTACAATACATTATAATTACGACTTGATACCGAAACCAATAATCCTTCGATTAATCCACAGTGATTAAAATTGGGTTGTCTTATCACTGTAAATATTTTAATTTTCTATTAACCGTACATTGTAAAGCACATTTCTGATGTCTTTTTGCTATAATTACAATTTTAGGTATCCTGAATACTCTCATGATAAAAATTATTTTCTTAGTAAATATGTCATATTATGTTAACGATTTAAAATATTTGTTATGATGTTGTTATGAACATTAATGAATATGAGCATTTTAGTTTAAGTCTACGAACGTTATTCAAAATTAAATACTTTCATAACCTACCAGAATAGGGGGAAAATCCATGGAAATATTAATTATTATATTGTAAATAGCATAGAATTGGATAAATATTTTAATACGAAATTTGTACAGGTGTAATTAGTTCTGTATCAATTTAGATTAAGAAAATTCTTTAACGCAGGGGCAAGAGTAGCCTAGTGGATGTTGCATGAAGACCAAACAGCGGAGGAATCACGATAATTAATAGCTTAAAATAGACATATGTATAATAATAATAACAATTATTATTATTATTATTATTATTATTAATGATATATCCTGAATCTTACAAATATTCAATTTTACCTTGTTTAATAATTACAAAATTTATAATTTTATAGATCTTATTCAAATATAAATAAAATTCTAAACTATTCTAACAAACTAAATAATGTGCTTTTATTACTTCAAAACTCGGACTAACCAAATGGATTCCCCTTATTTATTTTAATGAAGCTCTGCAATGCTATAATTCAAATCATTATTCAAATATGTCCCTCATTAAAAACATATTTCAGGTTAAAAATAATTTATTTATATGTAATGTTAGACTTTATTGATTAAATATTTCTTTTTAAATTATTTTTATTACATACATTATTGAAGCATAAGGAATAAAGTGAAGGAATTATGCATATTGTTAAAACTGTACAGTTAACTTTAAAATAAATAAATAAATAAATAAAAAGAAAGAAAGAAAGAAAAATGAAAAATAAAAAATGAAAAACGGGTTTTCTTTAAAATATATATGTATTACATGGTCTAAATTAAAACTTTATTATTTCAAAATTCACTTATGGAGGATTTGTAGTACAGACATAACAAGAGAGAGACATTAAGATATGTGAACCTTAAAAATACAGAATCCAGCTATAGTAAAGCTGAATAACATGTATGAGTTTGAAAAAAAATGTGAAAATATTTACGGTTAGAGCTCTGCCTAAAAAAAGTGTAAATAAATAAATAAATAATGTTCTACTTTAAACAAAATTTAACTTTGGACAAGAGGCCTTATTTTAGAGGACGCTTTTGGACATCCAGCTTTCATTAAAGTGATCTGCTGTAAAATAGTAAAGAGGCATTTTTTCTATTTGACAGAAATAGTTCTTTAGTTCCAGTAATTTTCTCTTTTACAAAATTTAATTTAGTGCCAAATACATCTGATATTCATGAAAATATTTCGATGTTTTTCCAAAAGTCAGATAATAAACTAAAAAAAAAAAAAAAGAAAAGAAAGAAAGAAAGAAACATACTTTTAGTGCTTTTATTCTCTAGTTTGGTAATTAAATATTAAAAAAGTAATGTAATAATTACAGTTAGAAGCTTTTGAAATGATAAAACTGTATGATTTGTCCTCATATTCAGGAAAATCCCTTCGTTATTGTTTTAACGACCACTCAGCCCATGGCAAAATATGGGAGAAACTAAGTTTTCTTGGAAACTGCTCTAAAGACTTTAACACAAGTATTTATGTTTTGGGGTTCTTTATAATGACACAGCCGGAATTATGTATTTCTTGAGATAAAATTATTGTTCTCTGTCAACTCTCACTTGTCCCATCGCAAAATATGCAGAAACGTGGTTTTCTGGTAAACGGTTCTAACGATTGTAATAAAAAAAAATAGTACCAAGGCATTTTTAAGATAACAAACCGTCCAGATTTATTTACATCTTTTGAAAAATTAACTTTAATTGTTAACCCGCACTCTGCTTATAGCACAATATTGCAGAGAATAGGATGATTTTGATAGAAATTTATATATAGGGGAGCTCACAATAGGGGAGCTCACAATAGGGGAGCTTATCTTGTTTGAGCTCACAATTATTTCTGAACTGCTCTTATATTCAGGTAATTAGGAATTAACACACTGAGAAAAAATATACCGCTTCCATCTAGAACGAATAGGTGGTCTTTTCTAAATCCCTAAACTAGAAATATAGATTTCTGAGCTATGAGTATAATGCACGCCAATACACTGAGAAGAAATTCTGTAACTGACATCTAGAATCTAAATTGTGGCATTAGAAAAAATAGTTCCATGTCATCCTTATAAATTTATTATAAAATTTTTTCTAGTCCACTTCGAAAGCGATATCTAGAGACCTCTATTAGAATTCTTGAGCGTTTGCCTATACTATCGAGAACAAACCTATTTGAAAATATCACCAAATAAATGTGAATAGAAGAGGCGGGTTTTAGTAGCTATAATTTGATTTATGACCCAATTCTAGAAAATCAAGCGAGAATTTCTCGTAATACAAAAGATTCAGAATATTGTTTCACCATCTAGAAATGTGTAGATTAGAAATTGTCGACCATTTCGTCTATTCAGTTTATTGGCATGCCTTATGCGCGTAGCTCGGAGATCTATATTTCTAGTTTAAGGAATTAGGAAGTGACCATTTATTCATTCTAGATGAAGGCGATATATATTTTTTTCTCAGTGCAGAAAACTCGCATTTCGCCTACTACAAGACTGGTAAAACTCTGTTTTCTTAGAATAAACAGTAATGATTTTGATCAAAAGTTAGAGTTAGTGTGTTTTTGAGGTAACCATTTGATTTATCTTCATCTTTAGCATACTTCAGGTTTTCTGGTAACCAACATTCAATCCTGGGAAGTTTACAGCAGAAACTTAGTTTGTTTGGAAACTGTTGAAAAGATTAAAATAATAATAATAATAATAATAATAATGAATAGTGTTAGGTGCTTTCAGATTAAAAAAAAATATATATATATATATATATATATATCTTTTAAAAAAACTAGCAGACGCTGGTAACTCCAGCTCTGCCTAAAGCAAAATATGTATAAATCTAGTTATCTAGGAAACACTTTGGACAATAATAAAAAGTTAGAGATTTTTTGAGATGACAATGAAATTAGAATATTTCTTATCGCCAGGAAAATTAGCGTCTGCCGGTAATTATCGCTTCACTCTGGCAAAACAGATCTGAAATATATTTCCCAAAATAAATCACTGTATTTACAGTAAAAATGATTTTAAAAATGGTTTCGAATAAAATTCGATCATACAGGTATTTATGAAAGTAAGATTTTAATTTGCTGTTTTTTAATACAATAATTGCCACTCTTTACGCTGTTGAATACTACTCAGGGGTATAAATTATGAAGATAAAGTTACTGGTCCACAAG
Source organism: Salticus scenicus (assembly GCA_963930645.1). NCBI lineage: Eukaryota > Metazoa > Arthropoda > Arachnida > Araneae > Salticidae > Salticus > Salticus scenicus. The sequence continues at coordinate 24,019,332 of OZ005650.1, read as the reverse complement.
ACCAGTAATTTTTAGATTTAACTGATCCGTTCTTCCATTCTATTATATGTTTAAAAATATTTAAAAATTTGTAAATCGTCTGTTTTACTGACAACGAAACATTCAATAGGTGTCGTCTTCAAAAAATATTAAAAAAAAAAAAAAAAAAAATGTGCTTCTACTCATCATAAAACACTAGAAAGTGAAAAAACATATCGTCTGAAATGAATTACAGCGACCAAAAATATTACCAAAATTAAGCATTTTTGGCGATTTAGCGCTGTTAGACGATAAGTTCGCTAGCACCAAGATTGCTATGTATGAGCAGAAACGTGTTTTGCTTCTCCGCCAAGTACTCAAAATTAATCGTCTAACGGTGTGAAATTGCCAAATATGCTTTATTTTGATAATTTTTTGTGGTCGCTGTAATTCGTTTCAACCGATATTTTTTTCACTCTCTAGTGTTTTATGAAGAGTAGAATCACATATATTTTTTTTTTCAATATTTTTTGAAGACGACACCTTTTGAAAGTTTCCTTGTTAGTTTTTATTTAGAATTAAGGTCTGAACAAAAATGTTATTTTAGGAAATAAAAGAATGATATGATAGAAAACAGCGAGGGTGTAACAAGTGAATACGTTTTGACCGAGTGTAAAATATGAATGTAAAATATTACTGATTTACAAGGGTTTTTAATTATGATTTTAAAGTGATATTTATATGATAAATTCTTCAATGAAACAACCGTAATGTTTAATAAAAACGGACGCGAACGTAATTTGTAAACTGTTTGTCTATAAATTTACAAGTCAAATGTGATAAACGTACTTGTAAATTAATTTAGAAATAGAAATTAAGTCAAAAATTCAATACAAATAAAAGTATTCGTGCTTTAGTAAACGGGCTTAATGTCACGTATTCACTATTAAGAATTAATTGTAGAAAAAGGTTATGAAATTGAAGTGAAAAACTACAGACAATAAGTGATATTGATAATTATAATGATGTTCACTTACTTTGTTATAATACACTATTCTGTGACAGATTTAAGTGTAATTTTAGAGAAAAGCAAAAGATAGAAAATAAATGAATAAATAAATAAATGATTTCAAAAGTTTCAGTGGTCCGATGGACTACTAGAATTTATATTTTGTAGTCCATTGAATACTTTTGTGGTCCCAGACAAACGGACCACTGATAATTTCGAGCCCTGATACTATTTTAATATAATTTTCTTTGCGTTATTTAATTGATAATTTAAAATTTCTCAAAAAATACATTAAAGTTTCAAGCACGTAAAATTATGCAACATTCACTATCTTACAAATGGTTTCTAAAATATAAAAATTATAATAAATTTACCTAAGCTTAATATATTTTTTTATTACTATAAATATAGTTCATAATTCTTTATTCAAATCAGATATACATGAAAATTAATTTAAAAGAATATTATATTTTGATAATGAACCGCATAAGTTAATAATGACATATTTTTAATTTTCAAATAAAATGAACCTTACATGCGTCAAACAACATGCCATATTTCTAGCTCAGAGCCACTTTATTTTACTTCATTAAAATTATTTTGTACAAAGCATAACAGACAATTTTAAATCTTGACATATTGTTAATATTTTATATTACTTTGGAAATTAATTTTGCACTTTACAAGATTTACAAATATTCTTTGCCATTTTTTTTTCATTCATTATTAAAACAAATATTTTTCATTATTTAGTCTGCGGGAATTTGCGTAACATACAATATACATTTTCAGTGGGATGTTATTTAAGAAGATAATTGTTCAGATATATTAAATTTCTTTTTATTTATTTCATTTCTCTCTCTCTCTCTTTTTTTTTTTTTTTTTTTTTTTTTTTTTTTTTTCATACTTAACAAGCAAAAATTCTATTTCTTATTACATTTTAAATTCTTAGTGAAAAAAAAATGTCACATATTTATAGAAAATGGATATGTTTAACAGTATAAAATAGACAGTTCCAGTTTTTATAAAATTATATAGAATTTTGGAATAAGTCAAATATAGTCAAAAACTAGAATATCTATATCGAGTGTCCCGTAAATTCGCCCCGATTTTAAAATATCATTAGAATAACTAATTAGTATATTGAAGCGCAATTTGCATTTTCAGGCTTGGGGAAAAAAAACTGATTTTGTATGAGCTCAGAAAAAAAAAAAAAAAAAAAATAGTATTATATTTCTCCGATAGATGAAAATATGGAACTTTTTCACTTTAAAAAAGAAAGGTGAAAAAAAAAAAAAAAAAAAAAAAAAAAAAAAAAAGCTTCAAATCAATTTTTACAGTAAGAGCAGAGCATTTTCAATATGTTCGTTCTTTTTTCAGTGACTAAATTAATTCCTTAATAGCAGGAGACTTGGCGTTGGAATATTAAAACAGGAATAAACTACTACGTCAGAAACGCCAAAGAAAAATTATTGAGGTGCATACAGCTGTTTCGGTAGCCTAAAGCGTACCGTCTTCAGTGCACTGAAGACGGTACGCTTTTTGCACTGAAGACGGTACGCTTTAGGCTATCGAAACAGCTGTATGCACCTCAATAATTTTTCTTTGGCGTTTCTGACGTAGTAGTTTATTCCTGTTTTAAATTAATCCCTTCTTTTAGTTTCTTTGTAATTCTTAATTTTTTTTTTCAGTGCTTGTACTACTAGTTCATTGTTAGCATAATATAATTTTATTAAGAGAGCCTTTCCAATTACGCTTTAATTTTACAGTAGAATTTGATTTGGAGGCAGTTCTTATCACCTTTCTCTTTTAAAACTATAAAGTTTGGAAATTTTCAGGACGTCTGAGCTTAAAATGCCATGTATCGCCGGAATTTTAATTTTTTTGCTTAGTTCATAAAAAATCCAATTTTTTTAAAATAGATTGGAGAAAATAGAAAAAAAAAAAAAAAAAAAAAACTTTATGGTAGAATGATGTTGGAAAAGCGCATCATATGATAAATATTTTCCATCGTTTTTTTATTTTAAAAATTTAAATAAATTTGGAAACACATATAAAACATTTTTACATCTCAAAAATGACTGATTCAACTTGCTTTTTTATTCTTGCCTCAAGCTCTTTATACACATTTTAATGGAACGTAGCGAAAGACGTATTTAAATAAGATTTAAAAAATTGAATAATAAAAATTTTATTTTTTCAGAAAACAGCATTCAAACTGCAATAAGTTGTATGCTAAAGGCGAAAAATATTTCTACAATTTTAAATCCTTTTTCTGAGTGTGATAAATACATGTGAATATATAAATTTATAATTTCAAACTGCCCCAAGTATATTTTTCGATATGTTTTTTAAAACTTTTTTTATTAGTTTCCAAAAATAAGATGTGTAAGACAATTCGGACTTTATTGTTATTATTGCTATTATTATTATTACTGTTTGGGAAAGATTATTCTAATTTTCAATTAATTCTAATTTAATAAAAGTGTATTCAAAGTTTTATGAAATTTAGTTTAAATAATGAATAATGCTGATAGATCTTTTTTTGGAAACTTACGGAAAATGCCTAAATATTTTTTTATTAATCTACAGCCAATTAATTTTATAAAAAAAATTTGTCCAGGCATTTTAACACTTTCACTATCATTTTTTTTTTTTTTTTTTTCTTTTCATTAAAAAAAAAAAAAAAAAAAAAATACTGGTAGTAGCAAAAGTGTTAAAAGCATGTTTAGTTCAAGGTAAAACGATTGTATTTTATCAATCTGACAGCACAGAAGTCACTTTTATAAGTCTTTAAAATTTAACAATTGAATAAATTTAATTTATATGATAATAGCATTATATATATATATACACCCCGCGACAAAAAGATAGGTACAAAGGGTTTTTTCTTTGATTTTTCATAAAATAACATTACCTAAATTGTGCTTATCATTTATTATTATCATAAAATAACACTGTTCCCGGACTCATTTTTGTTTTAAGACTCATTTAGAAAAATTTTAAGACTAAAATTTTTCTCATTTAAGACTACACTCCGCGACAAAAAGATAGGAACAAAGGGTTTTGTTTTAAACACTAATTCAGTACAATATATATATATTCTAAATGAAAGGATACAAGTACTGTTTTTGTAAGGTAAGTAGTAAGAATCTAATATTTTGTGTTTTATTTAGTGTATAATTTTGAATTATTTGATTTATTTTAACCTCTTTTAAACAAAAAATCAAAATTTAGGTTAAATAACCTTTATCTAAAAATACAGTCAAATATTTGGACAGAAAATCGCCGTTTGAACGACCGTTTTCTTGTGGCGAAAATGTTTATAGTGGAAGATAAAATATAAGACTATTTCGATATTTAAAGCTTAATTAGGTAGGAAGGTGTGTCTGGCCTTTCTATGCGTTATTCACACGTGAAAAATTTCAGAGATTCCAATAGAATTTTTCAACCGATTTCAATAAAGCTTGGTATTCATCAGAATTCAAAATAAAGAGTCTCTTGCCAGCAGGGCAAATTAATTGGCTTTGTTTTCTATTTCTATTTTTATTTTTATTTTTACTCCGTCCGAAAAGCACGTAGAACTGACTGTTATATTATTGTTTGAAATTAAGTTTATAATTTCTCACTACTTCTTCTACCGTTAGTAAAAAAAAGACCCAAAATGTAGAAGTTTTCTCTATTAAAATGCGCTTTTCTCATTAAATCACTTCTAAGAAATGACATAATTTTGAAAGACGACAGTAGTTCATTTGTGAGGATTTCTGAAAGTGGTGTCATTCTGCCATGTTTTAAATATTATTTTGGTTTTAATTATAGTAAGGCACTACATTATTTGGAACATTTATAGTAAAATATTTAGAATTAGTAAACAGGAAATTTTGGTGAAGGCTTAATTTTACAACGTGTTTTTATGTTTTTATCACTTTTTAATTTTTTCAAATTTATAAACTCTACTTTGGGAAAATATATTCATTAGAAGAAACCTGCATATAAAATTTGAAATTTCTGTCTACAGTATTACTGTAGAAATGAAGCAAAAATATTTTTTTCAAGAGGCTTCCTCACTTTCTCCCATCGCAGATGCGTTGGAAAGTCGAAACATCCGCAGTACTTCAACCCTTTTCATAAGCAGGATGGCAGGATCTGTGCAGGATGGAAATTGCAATGGAATGTCTCTAGACCAGCCTTAGGAGTGAGCCACAGACCGTCAAAAATTGACCGTTGTATAGCAGGAGTGTGATGTAAAACCGACTGAATTCAAAACCTAAATAAGACGATTTATAAGCTACGCTCAAACTATTAATTTTTTTAGTTAAAAAAGTTCATAATTCATGGTATTTTACAGAGGGAAATGACAAATTTAAAAAATAGATTTACCTACACGGCTTTAGAGCTGTTACCATTATATATATATATATATATATATATATATATATATATATATATATATATATATATATATATATATATATATATATATATATATATATATATATATATATATATTCTTAAAAAATATACATCTAAGACACATTCTGTAAACATTTTGTTTTCTTGAGTTAATTTCAGCAGTTGTTCACATACGAATTTTGGCAACAATGTGTTTGCTAGTTATAGCAGCTGGAAACACTTGATAGCGAAATTTTATTAGAACCATCCTGTAAGTTGAACAACAACAACAACAAAAAAAAATAAAATAAAATAAAATAAATACTTTTTATAAATACTTTTTATAAATATCTTTTAAGAAAATTTTAGTGAATTATTATTTAAAGTATTTTTACTATTTCTGTACTAATTCCATTGCAACAAGGAACGGAAACTTTAGAATATGTCTGTAGAATCAAGATTGTAAAATGAATTATTTTAATTTTAATTATTTTAAAGAAAATATAATAATTTAAAGATTTAAAAAAAGTTTAAAATGTAAAAAGTCTTAAATTGGTGGCTATAGCGAAGTTTATTTATCTACCATTTGTAAAGTTAATCTACCTTTTTTATGATGCAATTTGCTGAAATATTTAGAATAAAAAAATTAAAAGTCTTTGAAAAATTTGCAGTGTACATTTGATTGTGACTACTTTTTATAAAATAACTTCTGAGCAACAAAAATGGTTCTTTGGCAACTTGTCTCATATATGATTGATGAACGGACAGTCTGTAAATCATTCTGTCAAAAATCGGTAAAAGTCGAAAAATAGCATATATTAAATGAATTTATATATTTCTTATAAAAAAAGTCTACAAATTTAAGGCTATCTACGCTTATATATTTTCTCGAATTTCATAAGAAGTATGAATGATGATGTATAAATTAATAAACGATTTTCAAAACATCAAAGACAATGTCCTATCTGAAAGTTCCTACTGTGGAAGATTCGTTTGTTTAGAAATCTGCTTCTGTTAATAGCCTGGTATATTTAAATGAAATGTTATATTTCGAGAACTATTTTTGTGTATTAATATGACTTTAATTAAAAATAAATAATTATAAGATAAAAAAAAAACTTTTTATATACCACGTTTTAAAATTTTCTGTTGAATCTTAGCTATAGAACTACATTAGCACTTTATTAATGTGTATAAAATTTTTAAAGCGATAATGACGTCAATTTTTGAGAGATGCATAATTTAACTTTTTGCAATTTTTTTTAAAGTTCACGTTTAATTAAATGTATTTATTTTTATGTCGAACAAAAATGAAATCGTAATTTTTTTTTGGCAACTACTAAATTATAGCTAATATATATCATTTTCCTTTTAATTAGTATATTAGTTGGATATTTATTGCGTAAATATCATCCTTTGAAATGAAATGTTTATGTTTTCAATCGAATATGGAAGTTTGTCATTTTTTTTTCTATAGTTTTGAAATTTAAAATTCAAATTTATCAATTTTACAGCAAAAACAACTTAATCTAACGCATGCACACGATAACTAATGCATATATATACCCAAATAAGGGGATTAAAACATAGATATGGTAATAATATATACATGGTGATATATCTATATATAGTATTACTATATCTAAGGATTAAAATCGCGAAAATATTTTCCTCGATTTTTAATAACTTTTTACAAAAATTCCAATGAGCGATTAACATAGGAAATCTTTTTCTTGCATCCACGGACGGCCAATGACGTCATCACTTCGCCTGTGTATAGAATTTTAATAAAAATTAAATTACATGTTAGTCATTTTATCATTTTAATCCAAAATAGCTTTAGACATTTTCACTCATCCATAATTTTTTTTTTAATCGTCTGCTTCATTTGCACTTTTATTTTAATAGAATTTTAATATAATTTAACTTATATTTTAGTCATTTTAGCATTTTTATCCTAAGTAGCATTAGAAATAATATATTTCACTTATCCACGCAAATTTATAAGACCCTACAATAAAATTAATTTGTGCTTAATATAAGCTCTACGGAAATTTTTATCAATCGCTTCCAAATTTTGACCTAAGGTTCAAACCTCAATCCCGTGGGGTTTTACACCGGCTACAACGTTTTCGTCTTTATTCGTAAATAATAATTTGACTGTAATGAATAGTTTACTGAAAAATAATTCAACGTATAATTTAGCCACAGCAACGCGTGGCCGGGTCTGCTACTTTATTATAAATAGAAAAAAATAATAATAGCATTTATTTATATATTACATAATTTTCAAGAATACTGTAATCTAATAAAAAGGAAAACACACAATAATTAAAAAAAATTAGGACAATATGAATAATTTTATATTTCTATCAAAATCAAATATGAACAAATGTAACTTGCAAAAGCATGTCTTATAGCTATATCATTTAATTTTCTATTTAATTGGAAAATTATAAACAAATTATAATACGTTCAAAACAAGCGCTTTTTAAAAATATCTAGGTTTTCTGACAATGCATATTTTAATAGTAACAATGTATTTGATAACAGTTTGTAAATTTTAGAAAATTATATCAGCCTAAAATATGAATAACAAAGGGAAACTTGAATACGATCCAATTTTGTCTTGAAATGTGTAACACGTTTCTGTGAAAGAATTATTTCAAATGAAAAATTGAAATTCACTCTATTGAATTTCGCAGGAATGAAATGCAACAATTCGTTTCCTATAATAATTTTTCGCCTGGTGTTGAATAATTCAATCGGTAATTTCCTCAGCATTATTCTTTAATGAAGCAAAGCAAATCGTTGCTGAGATAAAATTGGCTATTATTTCATTTTTACATTTCTTTTTTATACATTTTGCTTATTAATGATATCGTTTTTACTTTTTTATTATAACGGGTGTACAAGAATAAAATAGTCTGATATAAACTAATGTATAACAAAATTTATTTAAGTGAAACGTAACTTGGCTTTACACATAAACAACATAGATAGAATAATAAACAAAATACAACATATTAATTAATGTAATTAATCCCCGTTGTTGTTTGCCATTCGATGTAAGCGTTTGGTCAAACTTAGACAATTTTCCATTATTATGTCCTTTCTTATTCTCTTTACAGCTCGTTTTAGTTCTTAAATCAGGGTTTTTTTTTTTTTTACATTTTATTTTATCTCAGTTAGTCTTCTGTACGAATTCATCCTAAATCGAGTTGTCCGGTGGATTTAAATCTGGACTGTTTGGAGGCTAATGGTCTTTATCGATTACACGAAGAAAATGTTTCTGACACCAAGCTTGTGAAAGTCTGTGGGTATGAGATGTGGCCGCATTTTGTTGGAAAGTCCAATTGTTTCTCAAGACTTTATTTCGAAACTTTAATGCTACAGGCAATGCATTTGCAATATATTGCTGGTGATCGACTTTTCCTTTACCCAATATAACTAACAGAGACACGTCTTTGTAACATATCCCAAACCAAACCATAACTTTTCCAGAAAATTTATGTTTTTTTAGCACATCACATTTTTTCTCAGCTTCAAGGCGATTTGCTGCCCACACTCTTGTATTCTGAACATTGCACATTCCATTTAAATTAAAAAATGTTTCCTCAGAAAAAAAAAAAAAAAAAGTATTCTCTTAGTCTCCCCGTTTCTGAAATTGTGTCGCACCCAATTAGCAAATTTGATTCTTTTCTGCTTTTGGGTGTCTGTGAGCTTAGGTTCTATACTTTTTTTGTCGGGTTGTAACCCGATGTCATTTTTAAGTATTAGCTGAACAGATGATGTTGATACTTTGAGTTCCCTAGCAAGTTTCCTTATGGATATGCTCTTCTTACGTGTCAAGCGACTCTTCAGTTTTTGAATCAGATTTTTGGTGCGGACAATGCTTGGACAGCCTGGCAGATGATATGTTTTAATATTGCCGGTCTTTCTAATTATATTACCCCACTTAAAAACAGTGGCACGACTTAAAACATCTTTCAAATCCCGAAATAGTTTGCTTGCGAATTCTCCACTTTTGAACTTGGAAAGTACCAATTTTTGTACTTATCTACTCTTCATACTACACTGTAATTGCAATGTAATTTTTGCTCTTGAGTTTTTGCACATATCTCAGCAATGTAATTGGGAATCTGTAAAAAATGTATATATATATATATATAATATAAAATTTTCATGCATACATACAAATAGTAATAGTCTATTTTATTTTGGTACACCCATTAGTTGTCAATAATTTTTTTTGTTTTACTTTTTAAAGTTTTGCGGACTTAAATTTAAACAATTTTCGAAATCATTTCTATTTTATTTTTTAATTAAGTAATATATATATATATATATATATCTTTGTAAGTATACATATATATATATATATATATATATATATATATATTTGTACTTATTTACTCTTCATACTATACTGTAATTGCAATGTAATTTTTGCTCTTGAGTTTTTGCACATATCTCAGCAATGTAATTGGGAATCTATAAAAAATGTATATATATATATATATATAATATAAAATTTTCATGCATACATACAAATAGTAATAGTCTATATTTTATTTTGGTACACCCACTAATTGTCGGTAAATTTTTTTGCTTTACTTTTTAAAGTTTTGCGGACTTAAATTTAAACAATTTTCTAAATCATTTCTATTTTATTTTTTAATTAAGTAATATATATATATATATATATATATATATATATATATATATAATCAAAAATTTCAAAACGATATTTTGAAATTAATTAGTTTCCACACGACTTTAATTGTTAATATTCATGTCATTTATTTAATTATTATTAATTAAAAATAATTTTTATTATGCTTTCCTAAAACAAATTTCAAATTTAACTTTTTCGGATAATCTGTGAAAAGTTTATAAAAAACAGTTAGATGTAATTAATAAACGCCGAAACATTACAGCCCTCTTTTAATGTAAATTGTCACTTGTTAGTTGTTCAATATCAGATGTTATATAACGCTAAATTTGTCAAACATGTAATTTAATTATTATGTATTTAAATGCAAATGCAAATCATGGAGATAATATTTTTTATTAGCTATAAAAATTTAACCCTGTCACATTTAATCTAACGTTTTTTGAAAAAAAAATGACCCCCCCCCCCCCCCCCAAATGCATTAAAAAATGAAAAGAACAAAAAAAAATATAACAAGATGAAAGATCTTAAGATTTAAGAAAAAAAATCAAGCCGTTAATGCTTTCAAAGAGTTCATGAGTGTAGAAAGACAAATAATATAATTAGAGAGAAATGAAGTATTCTGAAAACATTATTTTAGTTCTCAGCATGGAAGGGTGATACAGGTTTATTATTATTATTATTATTATTATTTGTAATTTTTTAGATATAAATTTATTATGAGCAATTATAATTGTATGCATTATTATTATTTGTTTTTTCAAAGAATCTTCAGCATTGGTTATTATAGTTATTATAAGTGCATTTTGTGACAGTTTTTTTGAAAAATTGAAAAACAAAAGGCAATTATATATTATTAAAGATAAATCTTAATAGTTATTTTTTTTTCAACAAATACATATTTTTCATTTTTATTTTTGTACAAATATATATTTTTCATATTTATTTTCTAGTGATACAAAATTACATCATTTAAACTCCAATATACATGATTATTTTGATATTGCTTGCCATAGAATTGTTAACTGCAGATTTTTATGATTTTTATTTATTTATTTATTTTTTTTAAGAGTTGCATAAGTTGTCAAATAAGATTTTTTAAAATCATTTTTAAAGACTGCCTTGCAGTACATATTTTTAATGTATACTGATGTTTTACTGTTTATTATTTTCATTTTGTTCTGATTTATTTTTTAAATTAATACATGTATAATGTATACACGGGCTTTGCCTGGGATCTCTGCTGCCGGGTATTCTCTTTGCCTTTAATATTCCTTTTTTTTTTTTTTTTTAAATCTGTGCATACATAAAGTATATACGTCTGCTCTTTCTTTATCTTGTCATTCTTGAGTAATACATGAAAATAATAGTAATAATAATAGTATAACTTGATTGCGTATTGTTTCATCATACTTCTTGATGTGACGAAATAAACTAGTGACTATTTTATTTACATAGTTCGCGTTAAATAAACTCAAACAAGAAATCGAAATAAGGAAAAATATAATCTTTATGACACAAGGAAGAAGCGAAAAAAATATTCTTTCGTACATTTGTGAAAATAGGAAAATATAACCTCAATATTTATAATACGAATATTTGCTTCTAAACAGAATAAAGATAAATAAGTCAACCGTAAAGGTAAATAAGTCAATGAGGTAAATTTTTAAATAAGCACATTTCACATAATTCCAATGAATGAAAATTATTTTTGGTAAAAAAATCTTTAATTTACTTACTATATAAAAGTTAATCTTGATCCATTTTTCAAAGTTATTCATTTGATTCTATACTGAAAGTAATGCAAAAATAAAATAAAAAATGAGTAGTGCTTATTTTATCTACTGCACGTGTAGTTTTACAACTTTATTATCTAAAAAATTGCTCTTTTACTTTTTCAAAAATACACTTTTGTTTGTTTATACAAAACGGTATTAAAAATGTAGTGACTGAAATATTTAAGTAAATTGGATTTTTTTGAATCTTTGTTTATAGAAGACGTTTTTCTGTCTCCAAACCCTGTCTCAATTTCTTCTCAAATCAACCTGTAAACCAAAACCACAATGCAAGTTTTATACTTATGTATTTCATCTAATTCATTATAGACAACTGAACAATCCCAGAAAGTGTGTAATAGCAGTGTCATCTTTTGGTGAAAATATATTTAATCTGAATCAACATAGTTTTTTATTATAATATCCATCGTACATATTAAGTTTAGAGCTTTTATATACCATTAAAATTATGAGATATAGTTTTCCTGTCAACAAAGAAAACTGCATCATAGCTATGCTAGCTGTCGGATGATATGCACCAAATGATATTACAATAGTTTTCCATGATGTCCGTCTCACCAACCATGTTTTATGCACTTATGCAACATAACAGTTGAGATTTAACTATACCGTAATCGAGAAAAATCGCTGCGTAGCAGCACTACCTATTGGTCGATATACCACCAAAATAAATTAGCATAAAAGCAAAGTTTTTTTATTAAGGCTCTCGCTCACATATATAATTATGTGAAATTTAAAAATATAACGATAATATAAAGACTTCGTAAGTTTGTAGGAAATTGCATTTTTGCAGCTCCGCTTGTTGAATGAGTGAGTGAGTGTATTTAACGTTGCACTTAGCGAAGGTTTTGGATTCACCCTTAAAAGTGGTCCGGAGACATGTCATCACACTTCTGATCCTCCAAGAAGGGAATGGCACCACTTCTTCGGCGATCCCACAGAGGTACAATTGTTGAATGGTATGCCAAAAGCTAATCACCTAGATTTTATACGAAGATCCAAACAAATATTGTTGAATTGTAAATACGTATTACAAAAATTTTTTGTAATTTTTTACGCAATTCCAAACTTGCTTTATGAGATATAACTACCACAAAATTTTGGTAATGCACAGACACACACACAGACATTTTAATAAAAAATACTACAATATACATTTTCAATACACTTGAAAACATGTAAATCCATTAAAAACTTGATGTTAAAACTTTTTCAAGAATCCAATACCCTTTTTTTTTATACGTATTAAAAAAAGGTAGAATATGAAAAGAAATATAATTAAAATCAGCTTATAATATTTTCGACATCTGCATAATAACCTACATTGTACTGACCTTATTAGAGTACCTCTATAATTAACCCATTTTATCCCATTGTCTATTTAAAGGACAGCTGGAAAATAGCATATAGAAACCAGAATTTGCTTGGTGCGAATATTTTGTCAGCTGGAATATATAATGGTATATGTAAGCTTCTGCTATGCGTGTTATGTGTCTCACCTCCTCCTCCTCCTCCTCCGTCCGGAATCTTTGTTTAATCATTACATAAAGGGGCGTGGTTTATCTTCTCTTTGCGGTTGAAAATTCTTTCTGGAGAACTATCAAGTAAATAAGAATGTATTATACAGATACAGCAAAACTTTATACTCCGAAAGCTCTTTTCACTATTGAAGAGAACACTAAAACATATAAGTGCAAATTTCATCCTCTTTATTTCAATGTTCTGCGTACAAGGTGGATAAGATTTTTTATACAGAATATGATTTTTTATTCTTTTCTTTCAAATTTTGTTGTATTTAGTTTATTTAGGTTTAATTAACCTTAAAAAATGTAATTTTTCTCAAATTTGAGCAAAATAAATAAATTGGGATAAAATGGGTTAAATAAAAAAAATGTAAAAAAAAATACAATTACCCAATTATAGAGGTTAATTTATTATAAGTAAATCATTGCCTAAAGGCCTAGTGAATATATTCTTTGCTATAATCTTTCAAAATTTAAAAAAATAATTTCAGAATATGGTTTGTCATCAAATTTCGGAAGCATATGGTCATCTGAATGTACATAAGAATTTCAAATTATAAAAAAAAAAAAAAAAAAAATGAAATACAAGTAAATATTTTAAATTCTGCATTAAAAGGAGATAACATTTTGCAAAATAACAATTCGGGTAAAGTCGTCATACTTAAGCATGCTTTGCTTATTAGGACCAAAAAGTGAAATGATCTGATAAGGAAAAAACTATACCCTGCTCTTCAATGTTTAATTAATTTTTCATACTTATTAATTCCTTTTCCAGCATGTACACGACTGAAAAAAAAAATGATGTTAAATAAACTCGTGGAAATGTGGCATCTTCTCCCATATATACGGGGAAGATGTCACCAGTAATATGGTAAGATGCAACACCACAGTAAATAAAAAAAATAAGGCAAGCATTGAAACATTACATAGGAATCAACAATATCTATATCGAGACAAACAAATCTGTAAACACAAATAATTTTTTTGGAATTTACTTTGATTACACTTATAATGTTACAAGTTTAATGTTAACCAGCATAGCATTTTATTTATTGCAAATGATCACCATTGCGATCTTCCTGCAACTAATTTTTGCATATCTAAATTCAATCACACTTGAGACCTTTTTAAAGGGAAAAATATCCTTTACATACATCACAAAAATCATCACCATTATCCTCATTAAAATTGTTGCTACTGGTATACAGAGGAATTTCTTCATTTGAAGAACATGAGCTTATACGTCTCTTTTTACTTCTGTTATTTTTGTAGGTTTCTTCTTATTTATTTTGTTTTCTTCCTCCCGTTTCCGATTTTCTTTGGCCTCTTCCTGCATAGTTTTCCTCTTCTCCTACGCAGCTAAGACTACAGCTGTTTGTTTTTTACACCCGGCTGGTTTATATATTCTGATCCGAGGAATAGGCTTGGTTTCTTCCAGACATCCCACTTTCTATGCTGCTGGAGATAACTCCTAGTGAGAGTCACTGTCTGTAGCTTTGCTGGGAAAGCAACTGCTGGTGTAGTCGCATATGATCTGTTGGTGGAAGCAACAACTGGTGTAGGCCTATTGTCGCATGCGACGCTTTTGGAAGTAATAGTTGTATCGTTTTTGGAAACATCAAATTTAGTAAACGCATGATCTGGGATTTCATGTTGGTCATAGAGATAAATTCCAGTAGCTGAAAACACAGAAGTTCAATTTCCTACTGTGGCTGCCTTGCTCCAAGAAAGGTCTAAACTGAAGTCTTGAAAGTTTATTAAAATAATATCATAAGAATGATAATTATTATAATATTATAATTATTAATTCCATTTTTATTTTCCACTACATTATTCAGTATAAAAAATAAAAAAATAAAACATTAAATTTAAAGGTCATTTATTTTATTTCTGAATGGCTTGAAGATACCACACTCACTCTTATTTTCGTACTGCGACAAGTTTATGGTCGTTTCTAACTTACCTTGTGTGTGTGATAACATGTGAAACTCACTTATATTGCTAATATTTTATGTAATTAAAATAAAACATCTGTTTATAAACTTTAAATATGAACAACGGGATATTACAAGGGCTTTACTTACCAGAATAAATGCTCTCGAGATCCAAAATAACGGTGATAAGTTAAGATAAATTCATAATCCATGTATACACTGGGACCTCGATGACTGGGACAAGATTACTCACACAAGTGGGTCAGTATTGCCATCTGTTGACACATAAAAGTACTAGGAACAAACTTGCCCCAAATTACCTTATGTTTAAATAAAATACAGATTAAAATATTTGTTTTGAATAACCATTTTAATAAATTAAAAAACGTTATTTATTTCAGTTATCTCTTCTTAGATTAAAAAAAAAAGAATGAAAATTTTTATTGAAAAAACTTTAGTTCATAAATATTTTTAAGGGTAATTCAGCTTATACCAAATTAAGCATAGAAAATATATGTATGATGTATAATATATTAAATAGAAGCAAGCGTGATGTTAAATAATTTATTTTTAATTTCATTTTACATACAACTCATGAATATATTATAAATAAAGCAAAATAAAATTTTTATTTGAATTATTGTTTTAAGAATTTATAATATCAATTTTAAATGAGAAGTAATATGAAATATAAATATTTAATATTTTTATAAGAAAATAATTCTACAAATGTATAAAAGAAAAAAGAGGATGAAGATTATTTCTTACAAAAATATTTTCAGAAAATTTATACTTTATGTGGGAAAACTGTTTTACACTGTTAGTTTTATAGAATATTCCCATTTTAACTTAAAAATAAAGCTGTTTAATATTTGGATAAGCACTTTTTTCCGCCAAATTGACTTTAGACGGCGCAGAAATTTTTCACATCAAATATTTATTCTATCAATGTTTCTTAAAACAACTAACAGAAAATATTCGAAATATAGAATACTTTTAAAATATAATTTATGTTTTGACGTGAATGTTTCGATTTGAAATTGTTTATTATTTAATCTATTATTTACTGTAATTACACAAATAATTAAATTAGTGTATAATGGTTTATATCGGCAATAATTTCATAAGACAATTTAAATTATATCAAAATTTTGTGAGTGCCCGCATTTT
Source organism: Salticus scenicus (assembly GCA_963930645.1). Classification (NCBI taxonomy): domain Eukaryota; kingdom Metazoa; phylum Arthropoda; class Arachnida; order Araneae; family Salticidae; genus Salticus; species Salticus scenicus. The sequence continues at coordinate 24,002,875 of OZ005650.1, read as the reverse complement.
TTTTTTTTTTTTTTTTTTCACCACGTTTCTTGAAACATTATTTTTCTTCTTACTTTGGCGTAGCACTTGTGTAGCGTAAAATTCCCTTACTAACTCACTCTTCTTCCTTAGTTGTAATTACATTAGTGTTGGTTGTAGGAGTTTTTTGTAGCTTGTAAGAATAATTTTGAAGAATAATTTTATATATATATGATAGTCTATTAAACACACATTCAGTTAGACAAACATTACAATAAATGATAGGGATAATGATAATAAAAAATTGTGATGATCATTGGATGTAAAACTCCATGGAAGTTTGCGACACTGAATTACGTATTGGAGAAAATTTCTGTACAAATAAAGTGGTGAGATAGAAGGGCGGGTAGTAACAATGCTTCATAACAAATTAAAATATTGGTATATTTGTATTTACATTTTGACGAAAATGCCAATGACTAATGTCAGATATGATTAATATGAGATGTGTAAATTTCAATCAAATTGTCATTGAAAACGGCAACTGCTTTCAGAAGTTTTCATCTCCTTGGATCAATCAACCTACTCTTTGATAAATTTCTATAATTTAAATTATTGCTGATTTTGACTGGTATCAGTCGATAACATTGATTTTTGTCCCTCAACTTGTGAGTGTAAGTAATTTTTAACTTTTCCTTCATTTATTGAAGTGAAAACTTCTTTAGGCGCGTTGAGCACTTTTGGGTGAAGAAAAATTCTTGATTTTCCGTCATCGTCAGCTGACGCTTTCCATCCTTGTATGATACAAATAATCTTATATATATTATAAATGTGAATGTCCGTGAATTTATTTAACTGAGTTTCACGCCAAAACTGCTCGACGGATTTCGATGAAATTTGTAATGGAGATAGCTTATACCCTAACTTACAAAGTTGGCTGCCTTTTATTCCGAAAAAATCTTTGTTTTTGTTATTTTTATGCATAAAATAGCAATTTTGTAAGCTAATAATAGCAAGAAATTAGCCATTTAAATTTTATTTGTAATTTAATTGTTGCCAAAAAAAATACGAGTTTTATTTATTTTTTTTTTCTAACAGGAAAATAAATACATTTATCTAAACGTGAACAATAAAAAATAAATAAAATAAAAATAAATTATGCATCTCACGAAAATTGACGTCATTTTTAATTATTCAAAGTTGATTTTTCTGAAGTGTAAACTTTTTTATGTAAAATATTTGCAATAATTGTGTACGATAGCGCAATAAATGAAAATTGTATTTCACCATATACATGATAGTACTTTCTACTGATAAATAAAACAATTCATGCGAAAATATTTCCTAAACATTCTTTGGGGACTGCCGATAAAAGTGAAAACTAAGTAACCTGTGAATTGTATTGTCGAGCTGTTAGATTATTATTTTCGAATTATTTTTGGTTTATAAAGAAGTATTTATGATCAAGGATAAAGGTTTAAATTGGTCATTAACACTTCTTTACAAACCAAAAATAATTCTAAAATAATAGCCTAATAGCTGGACGATACAATTCACAAGTTACTTAGTTTTCACTTCTATCGGCAGTCCCCAAAGACTGCTTTGATTTTTTATTTTTTTTTGAATGATGTATTGTTTTGAAATAAGACTGCCCTTACATGAACAATAGAAAACAATGAAATAACCTTTCTTAATACCTGTTAAAAATTACAAGTTTCAAAAGAAATTATTTTACAAGTTATTGTAAAAAGAATTGTGATCATTTTTGCTTCCTCCGTAAAGATACCTGATCCTATGTATTAAATGTAACTTCATATTTTTCGTTTATGTGTTTGTGTGTTTTGTACTAAAGTTTTTCGTGTTATTGTCGGATTGCTTAATAATTACACAGACTTTGATCCAACAAATTGTTACAGCAAGGGTAGCTCGCTCTATTGTGCGGTTATTGTATCGAAGATCCACTATATCATAAACAAATAGATTGTTTTATTTTCTTACTGTTTTTACATTTTTGCAATTTTTTCTCCCTTTAAAAGGTCATTGTTTTTTTAATGTTTGTTAATTGTTTAAAAATAAAATTGTATGCATATTTTTAATTTTCGAGGTTTGCATTTTTAAAGTAGAATTTTTAGTTTTAGATCATGTTCATCACTTCCTGTTATTAAAAACAAGAAATGAAATTATGTTATCATTTCCTTATCATGTTATTTTGCAAAGATTGTGGAACATTTTCCAACATTTTAAGATATATAGTTGCAGCAAAATTTGTAATGTGTCAATAAATGCTATTAACAAAAATTTTAAAACAACTGGAAATGTATTTTAAATAATTTCCATTTACATCTTTCTTGCTTTATTATCTGTGCATGGAAAATGTTTCATAATATATCTATAATACATGATTTTCCTTTGTTTTTTTTTCTTTTTTTATTATGTAATTGCGGTAGTTGAATTACAGTCGGCAGCAAAAGTATCCGAGCACTAGCAATAATCCCTGTCTAAAAAAAAAAAAAAAAAAAAAAAATCACTTCTTCTGCTTTGTTAAATATATCCTTGTCGAGTCATGCTCTTAGTCAGTCTAAGAACATGATTCGACAAAGATTTATTTAACAAAACAGTTTCAAGTGTACTTTTTTGATATCGAGATTATTGGCTAGTGCTCGGATACTTTTAGTGCCGACTGTAATGTTAATATAGTAGAAATATGTCTTTATGATTATATAGATCATGAGATATTGGTAAAAGTGGGCACAAATTATTATGAGAAATAAAGTTTCCTAAAAGACAACGAAATTTAGAGGAACTAATCGAGTCTCTAAAAAATCAATCCTTTCTTTATCATGTCGTTCGGAAGCAAGAGGTACGTCGGGAGAAAGAACATGAAAGGGATTTCCTTTGTGCGTTTCAAGCTGATATGAAATGTTGCTTTCATAAGGAGCTATACGTTATGCTATGAGAATTGAAAATACTATACAAAAGTGAATAAGAAAACCAAATATACTGCAAGTTATAATAAATGGTGAAATAAATAAAGTAAAAAAAAAAAAAAAAAATGTGCGGAAATTTTCAAAAAATATTAAAAGAAAAAGTCTCTCTTTTATTTTATTTTATTTTATTTATTTTTATTATATATACATTTTTAACTATTTATTTTGTCTGGAGTCTACAAATCATATTGTGAATAAATAGCTAGTTTATAAAATGAAACTAATAGCTGCCTAATTTGCAACATATAACTACTTTTAAACTACTGCTCCACAAATATTTCGTTGCATGCGATATGGTGATCCTGGTTTCAGATGCCAAAAGAGATCTGATTATTAAATTTCAACATTTATAAATGCATTTGTGTCTTTAGGCAATTTACAATATGAATGTGCTTCTTCTCAAAATGTTATGTACAGTATGTAAATTTATATACAGTTGGTGATACTTAGAGAAACATTCTCATTTCGTCAATAAGCTGGTAGACGCGAGGTGCCGGGGTCGGTCTCAGGTCGCACTCGTTGGCAATACGGGCTGGGAACCCTTAGAAAGAACCCATGAAGGGCACTCTCTCTCAGGCCTAGGGGCCTAGAGCAGTAATTTGGCCTAAATTCCCATAACCAATGAATTCATTCCGTCGATATATTCTAAACCAGGAATATGTGTTTGAAAAGCTGAGCTGCTTAAAATAGCTATTTTTCAACATTTTTAATGTCAAAGTGTATACAGGAAAACGAAAATATACCTTAGAAAGTTAAACACCGGTATTGAGTAAATCGAAATATAGTGAAAAAAAATTAAATAATATACCACCACAGATTATTATTATTATTATTATTATTTTGTACAAATTTATTTTTTGTAAGAAGAATAGAAGAAATATTTTGACAATTTGGGAATGATCATTTAAAATTACGGTACACTGAGAAAAGAAAATATACATATCACTTTCATCTAGAACGAATAGGTGGTCCTTTTCTAAATCCCTAAAGTAGTAATATATACGAGCTATGAGTATAAAGCATACCAATACACGGAGAAAAAATTGTATAACTGACATCTAGAATCTAAATTGTGGCTCTAGAAAAAATAGTTCCATGTAATCCTTATAAATTTCTTTTAAAATTTTTTCTAGTCCCCTTCGAAAGCGAATTCTAGAGACCTCTATTAGAATTCTTGAGCTTTTGCCTATACTATCCAGGACAAACCTATTTCAAAATATCTCCAAATAAATGTGAATAGAAGAGGCGGGTAAGAAAAAAAAGACTTTCCCTATGTGAACACCGTGGTGTTGAGGTATACCTCCGCGCTACGAACCTAAAGGTCTAGCGTTCGATCCTAGTCAGGGGAGATTTTTTAAAAATTATTTTTGTTTGATTCTAAATTATTATTTTAATTAAAGATTTAAATGTATGTAAATATTATGGTGTATCACTCACACGATTTTCTCTTACCCTGAATTTTAATACTAAGATAGATATTTTGTGTTTTTTAGTTCACATTTCTATAAAAGCGTGTTCTTTAATTTTTTAAGAATATAATATTATTATATTTATTTATTTATTTTTTAACATTTTGGTTATAATTAAATATTTCTACTTTGCGGAGGTATCTTTGAAAATTTAAAAATATATTGAAATCTTACGTCTAAAACTCATGTTATTAAAAATTAATTAATATTTTTAACTGTTAAGTATTCAAAAGAAAAACAATCATCATTCATGTAAATCTCCTTTACAAACTCATTTGAATTTTAAATTTATATTTAGATAAATCTTATTTTGATATGCTTTAAAATATGGAATACATTTGTATTTTCAGAAAACGTCAAAATGATGAAATAGCTTTTAAAATAATTTCATTTGAAAAATCGCAGGGGAATTCAAATCTTTATAAAGTACTATCATAAATTTAAATAAATTACAATGATAATACCAGAAAAAGTTATGATTACTGCTTTACTGTTTGGTAATATTTATGCTAAAACATACTCTAAATGAATGTTTTAATGTATTTTAGATTATTTTTATCTGTTTTTAACAACAAAATAAGTTGTGATTTAAGTATTATATTTATTTATACAAAGCGTCTGACTTATTAGTTATTTTTATGTTTCAATTTAGTAGTTTGAGAAAAACTATAATTTACAATATATTACGATAAAAATATTTTGTTATTTTTACTTTTAAAATTACGGCTATTATTCGTGAATTTTCTTTTACTTTATTTAAAGTTTATGGATAGAAAGATAATTTAATTGTTTTGTTTTAAATTACCATTAGCAGAAGCATACTTATCAGGCATTCCATCATTTTAATATATTTCGTAGCGTTATTAGTACACGCCTTTTTTTCACAGAATTTATTTTGAAGATCATATTTATTCATATTAATCATAATTACATAGTGAGGAAATTTATGAATAATTAAAATTATGAATAAGGCAGTACAAAAGTTCATAAATTCAGGCTTTTCGGAGAGTTGTTTTCTTTGCTGTGACTTCGTTGTTCATTATTATTATTATTATTATTATTTTCTTATTACATGACAAACAATTTAGCAACCAATATTTGGCATGCCGATTCGCTGCTTTTACTCGCATGCATGTAATCATAGATAAATAAAACACGTGCATCTTCATTTTTCGCCCTGAATGGTTTGAGTTAACCTCGAACGAAATATACTTCATTGTCGTTTGTTTATAAGGTTTCAAGTGCAGAATCGCTCTACCGCTGAATATCGGTATAAAAATTTCAATCGATTCATTCTTTTTCCTAAGAAGGCAGAATATATCCGCTGGCACACCATTTCAGAACCACTGCTGTAGATGATAAAAATTATGATGTCAGGGTATTTCGGCCACACTACAGGATGACACACAGACCGTCACTCAAATCTAACTATGCATTCCTAGTAAAATGTTAAAACCATTCAATCTCATATTTAAACAAAATGCTACTTTCGAGTCAAAACTATCTTTTGTCCACATACCGAATAGCTCGGAAAAAGAAATCTCTCATGGAATGGTTCCACATCCATAAGAAAAGCTTTCTAAAAATCGTCGGATAAAAGCTTTATACAATGCGTGTCAGAATTATAGTACGTCAAAGAAAATCTATTGTATTTAAAGTTTTTTAAATGTTATAAAAAATATGTTTCATAATAAAGCTATGTCTTAAAAATATACATGAAAAAATCGCGGTTTAACAGAGTTTTAGAAAATGCCTATTTATTTTCAAAGAAAATTCTTTTTTGGCTTGTTTCAAAATTATTGGACATATCAAATAATATAAACCAAACAGCATAAAATATATTCACTTAAATAAATTTAATAAACAGTGCGTACCACGATTTATGACTTGAAAAAGACGATTTTTCCTACTTTCACAAAAAATTGACATGACATTAGCAACAATTGAGTTCCAAAATGCAGTAATAGCATTTTTCAACTCATCTACCTTATCGTAATGTTTGTTTCCTGCTTAAATGTCTCGAACTACTATCCTCCATAGATTCTCTACTGGATTCAGATCAAGAGAGCTAGGTGGCCAATCAAGATCCTGTTCTTTGCTTGTTGGTATCTTTGCCTGTTCGAAAAATCTTTTTGTTTCATCACTCTTACGGCAAGAAGCATTATCTTATTGGAAAATTAATTTCTTTCAACGAAATTGTAACAGAGCCTTTTTGAGTACTGTTATGTCCCTCTAACTATTCATTTTATTGGACATAAACTGGATATTAAGCTTTCATGAAGAAGAAAAAGCAGTGCAAACCATGACGATGTTACCGCTAACAAAATTTCGTTTCGAAAAAAAAAAAAAAAGTATTTTCTCAAAACTCGCCAATATCGTCCAGACCGTATAGATTGGGCGTTTTTTTTTAATCTGAAGAAAATGACCTAAAACAAGAAAATTAGTTTAGGATTAAAAAATATATATATACGTATTATTGGAAAGTATGTTTTTTGAGAAATTCAACTTACCTGATTTCCAGTCACGGTCCATATTTTGGCGGGCAAATTCCACGACTATTTTTATGACGTTCTATCAACCAAGGTGCTTTAGCCAATCGCTTATGTGTGATAAATTAATTTCTCTTAAGGTTTCTAGAAATTATGGTTTTGTGAAAGTCTAATTTCAGTTTTCTTCTCACTAATGCCAGACTTTTCGTAGAATTCGATGCTTTTCCTTTGGAAAGCTTACGTTCTGAAGAACGTTTTTCGCCGTAATCATTTCAGTCTTTTAGATAATTTTGAATTACGTGGCGAAACCTTTTAAGTTCTTCAGATATGCTTTTTATTAAAAAATATCTCTTGCGTAACGACTCAGTTTTACCAATTTCTATTTCTGTAAGTCTTCTACCTCTTGGCATTTTCAAAAAAAAAAAAAAAAAAAAAAAAAAAAAAAAATACAACAAAACTATAAAATAAATAAACTAAACATTAATATTAACATAAATATTAAAAGTGTTCTACAATTTCGCAACACCAAATATTTCAAATTTCTTTATTAAATTTTGCAAATTTATTAAAATTTGCAATGTTTTATATTCAAAACACTTTATTAAAAGTATAAATTTATATTTTAATAGATTTCGTTATTGGCTCATTATAAATAGTTAAAAACTAAAAAAATTTCAGTTAACCTATAATTTTACAAGACACTGTATGAATATATTCAAATTGTTTTAAATGTAGTATATCATCAACAAACAATTAGGTAAATTTAGTAACATTCAAAAACAATTTATTGTCATAATAAACAAATACACTTTAAAAAAATTGTATAATAAATTAGTCCGTTTCCTGCTTATCTGCATGGTAGTACAGAGAATTTACATATATATGTATCTATATTAATTTTTGAATAAACATGAACATATTAAATTTAGTCGATTTTTACTTTCTTCTATATGTAATATAGAGAAAGTATTGGATTCGCGAAAATTTTCGACCTCCGTTTTTTGACGGATCTACACGTTTTGGGATTTCCTGAACACGAATTGATAGTTTTTAAAAAAAGTCTGTCTGTGTGTCTGTCTGTCTGTCTGTGTGTCTGTCTGTCTGTGTGTCTGTCTGTATGTGTGTCTGTCTGTCTGTCTGTATCATTTTTTTGTGGACGCTGTATCTCACGAACCAATGAATGAAATTTAACCAAACTTGGTATTTAGTTGCACCCTGACATGAACTGGTGCCCATCAGATTTGGGGATCAATAGCTTAACAGGTGGCGCTGTGATCGCATTCTATGCAAATTTTTAACATGGCAGCATTGGACAAAATTCCTTATCAATGGGCATAATGAGAGTTATTTTAAACTTGTGATTGTAAAATTAATATGAATTATTGATAATAGTAGTAGTTAACTAGGAAAAAAAATGTGTGCATGGGGGGGCATCGGTTCCCCCCCTGGGGGGAAGTACCCCCCCGGGGGGGTTAAATTTTGAAGATGGGTATCATTCGAAAGATCTCGTCAATACCTTTAAAACGAATGGTTGAACCATAAATCTGTGATAATTTAAAAAAAGTTATCGATTTTTTTTTACTTTTAACAAAAAAAAAAAAAAAAAAAAAAAAAAAAAAAACATTATTTTTTTTTTTAACGAAATTTTACCAAACTTAGTATTTAGTTGGTCCCCGACATAAACTGGTGCTGATTATATTTGGGGATCAATAGCTCAACAGGAGGCGCTGTGATAGCATTTTATCTATATTTTTAACATGGCAGAATAGGACAAAAATTCGTATAAATGTGCATAATAAGAGTTATTTCACACTTGTGATTGTAAAATTAATATGAATTATTGATAATAGTAGTACGTAACTACGAAAAAAAATTTGTGCATGGGGGCATCGCTTCCCCCCTGGGGGGGAAGTAACAACCCCGTGGGGGGTAAATTTTGAAGATGGGTATCATTCGAAAGATCTCGTCAATACCTTTAAAACGAATGGTTGAACTATAAATCTGTGATAATTTAAAACAAAGTTATCGATTTTTTTTTTTTTACTTTTAACAAAAAAAAAAAAAAAAAAAAAAAAAAACCCTTAGGGGAAAAAAATCGTATTTTTTTTTTTTTTAATATTGTTACTGATTGAATATGTATATGAAGATATAGAAGAAAGTCTTGTGGTGGCCACAACATACTAGTTTCTTTTATTTTAATATAAGCATCAACTTAATTACGTTATCGACTCTCATCATGCTAAATAACATATCAAATTTCAGTTGAAATTCAATTAAAAACAATTTAGGAGACGGTTAAGAAAAATGCGTTTAATTTGTAAATAGCAACCAATATTTTTTTCCTTTTTTCAAACTATATTTATATATATTCAATAACCTCTTCAAATATAAAAAAGTAACATAATTGGGTTTTGACACTCAAGCATTTTTTATTAAAAATACAAGCATCCTACTATCATGTACATATTTTCCATTAGATGATTAGTTAAAAGATAAATAAAAACTCGATATCATATATAATAAAAAATAATAATTTCTTTTTTTTTTTCCTTAAACAGAACATATATAAGATTTTCTATTTTTTTTAACTGTAAATACTAATGATCAAAAATTCTAATAGCATGAAAAAATTAGCTTTCTCATTAAATTATATTTTTTAATTACTTGAAATTAAAATGTAGAATTTTTTTTTTTTTTTAATTCTATTTCGAAAATTAATCAAACAGAATGCCTCATATTTCCTGATACACATTTAACAGGGGTTGAAAGGTTTTAATGTAAATATCCATCATTTTCATTGCATTAAAATAAATCTCAGGTTTTAATGAGATTCATCTAAGCATGTAATAGAAAAATATAATGGATAGAGCAAATTAAAATATTTAATAAAGAAAATACGAAAATTTGTGTGAATATATAAGGTAATTCATCTTTTATAAACCTGTTAGGTTAAGAAAGTTTTAATTGAAAGAGAAAATTCTAAAAATCTGTGCTATATACATAAAATATAATAGTTTAAATTATCGCTTTCGCTTTTTAATAAGGTTATAGCGTATGAAAAGTAATGAAAAAACTTCAAATTTTCACTGAAGATGAAAATTGAAGTTAATAGTTTAAATAGCGAGTGCAGGATCTTGTATCAAAAATTAAAAAGATTTTTTTTATTAATTTTTTTTTTTTTTTTTTTTTTTTTTGCAATAAAGAAGGTGTTTTCTAAATGGTGAGCAAAAATTAAAGAAAATATATATCAAATACTTAATTATTGTTTTGTAGTTGATGGGGAAAAAATTATAGTCATATCTGCCGAAATTCTAATTAAGCCATTGCCAGTCCAATGTAATTTCATTCCTGTGGCCAGTTTTGCTACAATTAAAGCCTTTTTTATTTAACATCCACCACTAAATTTTAAGTGTAGAGGTTGCCTAATTACTTGGAAGGTTGTTCATCCATTAAGTACATCAAATATCACTCTTCAAAATTATTGGTGACAGTTGAATAAAAGAGTCCCTGAACTTGGCAACACCGTTTAGAGCGCTTTAAAGTATTAGCGTTGACAATGGGTTAATATTCCGTAAAATTATTAATTCCCGCCTTTTATTTATCACACCAGTCTTTTTTCAGAGTATTTTTCTCATAATTTAATCGTAAAATCATTTGGGAAAAATTACTATAAAAATAAACTGGTGTTAAAAAAAGGGGGGCAAGTAAAACCAGTTTTACGCAGCTTTACTATAGTGCTTTGATAAACGGATGTTGATAATTAAATATTATGTTCTTATTAGCATATACGGTAAATAACGTAAATACACAAAAGTAACCTCGGTACAATATAATTACTTCCGTTTATAAAGTAGAAAAATGTATTAAGGGATGAGGCACTAAATAAGCGCCGCTCTTAAAGTGTCTGACATTCGTCAATATTTTTTTCGTCTGTTCAATGATCGTGCTGAACTGCGTCGAGCTAAGAAACTGATGATTGTTTTTGCTTTTTATTGTGTATACATAAAAGTATTATTTTTCGGTTTTATGGCGCTAAAACAAAAAAACTTTTTAGCAGTTTTATTTTATTTTATTGGGACTGAGGACTACTAGTCTCAATCTGGCATTTTTGCGGTGTCATTTTTCGATAGTTGGACATTTATCGAAATCTAAAATTTATCGAAAATATAATTGAATAATTTGAAAGCCATGTTATAATTTGAAAAAAAAAAAAAAAAAAACTAATAGTCCTCTGTCCTAAACTAAATTCTGCTTTTGCTAGAATTTCAGCAAAAAAAAAAAAAAAAAAAAAAAAAAATTGAAAGAAAAAGAAAAGAAAAGAAAATTAGTGATAATCAGTATCGAAAATTTTTTTTAAATAATTTTGAATGAGGAAATAAAATGTGCGCGTGCAAAAGGAAATAAAAATAAGTAAAAAAATGAATTTAATAATTTAATTTTTATATAAAACATGATCACGTACTATCTTAAAAAGTAGATGAAAAATTTAAAGTTTATGTGGTACGCGTGGCATCTATAAAAATTATTTTAAGAAATAGAATAGAATAAAGAAAGCAAGGATGTTGATTGCATTTTGTTATATAGTTTGAATTTTTTAATTTTATAGAGGTAATACCTTCCGTAGGAATAATTTCTTATATTAAAACTATAGGGATTTGTTATGCAAGCACAAGCGATGCTACTTTACTTTTTACTTTTATTTTTTTAATATTTTATTTAAAGTAATGAAAAGTATTTCAAGGATAATCACATATAGGTAACTAATACTGTATGAGATAATTTTTATTTTGACTTGTACAATAAAACTGAAAATTTGCATAAACATCTTTCAAAAAAAAAAAAAAAAAAGACATACAGATAATAATTGTGTAAGATAAGATATATAAGATAATAATTGTACAAAGTCAAAAATTTCGAAATTACTGTAATTATGACATTTTCATGTGGTAATGGGAATAAAAATATTTAAAATAACATCTTGTTACATAAAAATTAAAATAAGGTTTCTTTTTCTGAAAATTAAAGAATAAATTGAATATACAGTATAAATATGATTCCTTTTATTTTAAAGATATTAATAATTTATTTATTCTTTTGTATAATAAATTCATTAAAGTATAAAAAATTCAAGTGAATGTAATACCTTTCTTTTGCAAACGACTGAAAAATATTTCACAAAATAAAGAGTTTTTATTTATCTAGTAATGCAAATATGAATTTTTTATGTGTTTTTAAAAACTGGAAATACTCGTTTTTTTAAAAGGAAAACGAAAAGAAAAGAAATAAATATAAATATTAAAATACAATTTACTTTCTTTTGTTTCAATTCATTAACAATAACTTTAACTTTATAATTAAAAAAAGGTAAATTTCTACTCTGATACATCAAAAAAAATATGTAATCATACAAAAGGTGCTTTTGTCACTTTTTATGTAAAATAAAATAAATTTATGCTTTTCAATTATCAAGAAAATAAGCAATTTTCTTTTGAATCTTTGTGTAATTATAAATGACAGTTCAGTTTCTAGTTCCATTCCTTGTGAATTTTCTGTGAAAGAATATGAATAAAATAAATATATTATTTTCTTTTTATTTTGTCAATTTCAAAACGTTAATGGATAATTTATTTTTCTTATTTTTTCTCTCAAAAACTAAGTAATTACAAATCAGATTTTGTTTGAAAGACGTTTGCTAATTAATTTTATTTATTTATTTATTTTTTGCTGGTTCGTCATGAATTTTTCTGTATATTTTTATCTCTGTTTTAACAAAGGATTTTTTAACACACACACACACACACAAATATATATATATATATATATACAGATATTTCTGTAAATAATAATAATGAAAAAAAGATACTTCGGTTTTTCATTTTTTTCTATGAACTAGCATATGTATAAATATAACGTAAGATAATAATAGTATACAATACACATGAATGTGAATTTGTTAATTCATTATGTTTGTGACAAAAAAAAAAAAAAAAAAAAAAAAAAAAAATGTTTCTTATTCTAATAACTAACTAAATCAAATGTTTACTACAATAAACTTATTTATTAATGCATACAACAAATATTGTTTTTATGTAATTATACCTTCAAATTTTAGGACTGGATTAGTTATATTATTGTTCTTTCTATATATATATATATATATATATATATATATATATATATATATATATATATATATATATATATATATATATATATATAAAATATATATATATAGAATATATATATATATATATATAGAAATAAATATATATATATAGAAAATATATATATATATATATATATATATATATATAAAATATATATATATAGAATATATATATATATATATATATATATATAGAAATAAATATATATATATAGAAAATATATATATATATATATATATATATATATATATATATATATATATATAAAATATATATATATAGAATATATATATATATATATATATATATATATATATAGAAATAAATATATATATATAGAAAATATATATATATATATATATATATATATTTTCTTTTTTTTTGAAGTATACGAATTTAAATTGAATATATTTTTCTTATTACAGAAATTGCATTTTGTTGAAAAAATTTCCTCTAAAAATATCACTTAAAAGTCTGTTAAAATAAAATCATTACTTTCCATTTCCAGATCCTTTAATTTTGTTAAGAGTGTAAATGAATGTAAAGAAGGATTATAGTTTCTGAAGTTTGGTGAAAAAAAAAAAAAAGTGATTTGAATCTACATAAGTTTTGTGTTGTGTATTTTACATAAACATGTATATGACTTGTTTTCTAAATTTTTGATATTAAGCATTTTTTTTTTTTTTTTAAGTATCTCAATTTGTTTTAAACGTGGTCTGAAAATTTCTATTTGAAGAGAGTATCTGCCAGAAAGAATCGAAGAAAAGAAGAGAGAGGGATAAAAAAAAAATAGAAATAAAGTAAAAATTAAATGAATTACAAACGATTAAAAATATGACAGCATTTTGTTTTTTCTTGGAAATTTTTCCTGTTGGAGGAAGAGAGACAGATAACAGTTATATTGCTTCAAATATGATCTAATCAATATTATCGTGCCATGTTTAGAAAGCTTACAAACCGTGTCAAATTATGCGGCAATGCTCTCATCCTTAGAAATAATTCAAACTATTGCAAAATTTTAATATTTTACCATGTTTTTATTAACTCGCTTTCTTGTTTGTTTGTTTGAAGTTTTTAGAATAGCTTAAAATACGAAGACAATGTATTTTTTAAATACTTTTATTCAATTAATAGTTGTTTGAAAATTTCTTATAATTGCTTATAATTATCAAATAATATAATATATTCTTATAATTATAATTATAAGAATTATATTATAATTATAAGAATTATATTAGAATTATAAGAATTATATATTATTATATTCTTATTCTTATAATTATAATTAATATTATTATAATTGATAATTATAAGAATATATAATATAATATATTCTTATAATTATCAAATGCGTAATAGCATTTGATAATTTTCTTTCAAGTTGATGGGATAGTTCATCAAAATATATTTTGAAAAAGTTTATTAATATATAGAATTGGCAAGTTTATGTGATTCAACATAATATTTTAAAACGTGGTATATATATATATATATATATATATATATATATATATATATATATATATATATATACATATATTTATTTATTTATTTATTTATCTTGTAATTATTTACGCTAAAATTGCATTTATTTTGCATATTTAAGTAATTTGTACAACATAAATTCTATGCTAACCTGCGTATTTCGAATGACATAATAAACTGAAGGGTTTATATATATACATACATACATCAAAAGCTTGTTTTTTTTTTTTTTTTTTTTTTTTTTTTTTAGATTAATAAATTTTAAGGAAATAAAATAAGTTTCATTTATCTAATCATGCATATAAGAAAATATATTTTTGAAAATTAAGGGAAAAAAAGAAAAACCTATTTGTATACTAAGAAAAAAAAAATATTATTTAAATTCAATTAACTATCTTTTACTTCAATTTGATTGTGATATGTTTGACTTCACAAGTTCAAAAGCCTTAAATTTTACTCAAAGAAATAAAATTATACATAACTATACAAAAATACTTTTGTCACTTTTATAGGTTAAATTAAAGAAAATAGAGTTTTATTTTTTTATAATCATAAAAATAAGCATTATTTTTCCTTCTCTTATTATGCGGGATAGTTCAGTTTTTGTCACAATTCCCTTTGGACTATTTTGAACAGAACGAATATGCTTTTGTATTCTATTTTTGTTATTTTAAAACATTTGTTTATTTTCAACATTGATGGATTATTTATTTTTATTATTGTATCTTTTTTAAATAGAAAATGTGAGTAATAACAAATTACGTTTTGTTTTGTAAGACGTTTGCTAATACATTGTTTTGCTACTTCTGTTATAAATTTTTACATTTTCTGCATTTAATCTGTGTTAATGGAAAATATTTTTAACACACTTTTTTTTACTATATTTTTCTATAAAAAGCTGCCTCGAATATTATTTTTAATGTAAACCAGCATAATGTATATAACTTAAACTTGTCAATTTATTTTTGTTTCTTTGCGAGAGCCTAAAGGAATATATCTTATTTAAATAACCATGTAATCCAAAATATCACTGCAATAATAATAATAATAATAATAATTTAAATGCGTAAGACAAATATTTTATTATTAAAATTGTATTAACAAATGCTTTAAATAGCTTTGATTTTTAATAAAATAATCAATGCTAAAAGAATTTATTTTGTTTTTTACATGATATACGATTTCTGTTTTATTAAAAATTCTGCAAGTAAAAAAAAAAAAAAAATCTGTTGAAACTGCACTTAACATTCTGAACATTAAGTAATTAGCGTTTGTATAAATAAATTAAAGTAAGACAAGTCATTAAGTAAACAATAGTGAAAAATATAACAGGGTTTTTGAGTATTTTTTTTCTCAGTGTTTAACTTTATGCTATGGCACTTTAAATATTTTGATCCCATAAATTATAAAAATATAAAATTTTCGTTGTGTCCCTTGAAAAACGTATAAGGTCTATATTCCCTAAAATCCATACAGTTCGTGCGACTTTGATCTATAATAGGCGTATCAATTTTCAGCTCAATAGACTAAGGCGTTTAAACGCAATCGTACTCTAAAATAGATATTTAGGCCCATAGACCATAATAATAAAGAATTTTTCTTTGTGTCCCTGTAAAAACAACAACAACAACAACAACAACAACAACAAAAAAAAACTATACATGCTAAATTAACCAAAATCTATACACTTCGTACGACGGTGTTTTATAACGGGTGTACGACGTTAAAAGTTATCGCACTTTAAAATATTTTGGCCCATAGACGATAATGATAAAGACTTTTTCTTTATGTCCCTGTAAAACAGTATAAAGACATGATTCACCAAAATCTATGTACTTCGAGCGATGACGATTTATAACACTTGTATAAATTTTTAGCTCAGACGAACAAGGTGTTTAGACGCTATCGCAATTTGAAAAATTTAAGCCCATACACCATAATGATGAAGAATATTTCTTTGTGTACAGATATAAAAGTTAAAACGGTAATTTATCAAAATCTATACAGTTTGTGAGTTTGTGACCTATAACATGCGTATAAATTTTCAGTTCAATCGAATGAGGCATTTAAACGCTATCGCACATTAACATATTTTCGGCAATATATCATAATGATAAAGAATTTTTCTTTGTGTCCCTGTAAAAAAAAAAAAAAAAAAAAAAAAAACTGAAAGTGCTAGATTCACCGAAATCTATACATTTCATGCAACAAGGATTTATAACATGTGTATAAATTTTTAGCTCAGAAAAATAATGTGTTTAGACGCTATCGCACTTGGAAAAATTTAAACCCTTAGGACGTAATGATGAAAAATTTTTCTTTGTGCCCCTGTAAAAAAAACTATAAGTCCTATTTTCAACAAAATCAATAGAGTTCGTGCTATAGATTACAATATTTTCCTTACATGTATATCTTCGAAAAACAAAAATTAGCTAGGAATTATGTTTGTTTCCTTACTCCGAACCGCATCACCTGTGGCCGAGAAAGTAGCTGATAGATTGAACGTGACGAGTTTCATCCCAGATCGTTTCCATCGGTGTACACAGAGATAAAACGTATGCCACTATAATCTAGAACTGATAAGTTGTCATTTTCTGAATCCATAAACTAAAAATCTAGATTCCGAGGTATGCGCATATGGTATTCAAATAAACAGAATAGACGAAATGATCAAGGGTTTCTAGTCTATTCTTTTCTAGATGTGAAACATATTACGAATCCTTTCTATTGTGAGACGTAATTCTCGCGTAATTTTCTAGAATTGAGTCAAAAAATAAGATTATGGTTACAAAAATTCGTCTCTTGCTTTCGCATTTATTTGTAGAGATTTTTCAATAAGTTTGACTCTACTATAACCTAGAAAAACGCTCTAGAATTTTAATAAAGGATTTTCTAGGATTCGCTTTCAAAGGAGGTTAGATTTTGCGCACACTCAGAAAAAAAATATACTGCTTTCATCTAGAACGATTAGATTGTCCTTTTCTAAATCCCTAAACTAGAAATATAGATTTCCGAGCTATGAGTATAAGGCACGCCAATACACTGAGAAAAAATTCTATAACTGACTTCTAGAATCTAAATTGTGGCTCTAGAAAAAACAGTTCCATGTCATCCTTATAAATTTCTTATAAAATTTATGCTAGTCTCCTTCGAAAGCGAATTCTAGGGACCTCTATTAGAATTCTTGAACGTTTGCCTATACTATCGTGGACAAACCTATTTGAAAATATCTCCAAATAAATGTGAATACAAGAGGCGGGTTTCAGCAGCTATAATCTTGGTTTATGACCCAATTCTAGAAAATCAAGCGAGAATTTCTCGTAATACAAAAGATTCAGAATATTGTTTCACCATCTAGATATGTGTAGATTAGAAATTCTCGACCATTTCGTCTATTCAGTTTGTTGGCGTGCCTTATGCGCATAGCTCGGAAATCTATATTTCTAGTTTAAGGATTTAGAAAATGACCATTTATTCATTCTAGATGCTGGTGGTACATTTTATTTTCTTAGTGAAGGATGTAACGGAACTATTTTTACTAGAGCAACAATTTAGTTTCTAGATGACAGTCACATATTTTTTTTCTCTCAATGTACCAGCCTACACACATCCGAGCCATCAGAAAGCACAAATATATCTTATTGTTATAATATCTTGATAATAAAATTCATCAAACTGAGAAAAAATGCTGTAACTGACATCTAAAATCTAGTTTGTGGATGTAGTAAAATTAGTTCCATGTCATCTTTCTAAATTATAGTCGCCTTTGAAAACAAGTTCTAGAAACCTTGATTAGAATTCTAGAGAATTTGCCTATATTCTCGAGGTAAAACTTATTTAAAAATCTCTGCAAATAAATGTGTACACAAGAGGCGAGTTCTAGCAACTATAATCTTAGTTGCATATCAAAAGTTGCTATCAAAAACATTGCATCAGTGTGACATACTGGAAATGATATGTAAAAAAATATTTATGTACTTCTTTATATCTGAAAAATAAAAATAAAAAGTTTACATTCTAATGAAATTTACATTTGTGCCGTGCTTCAGTGGTTTACAATTGCAGGCAAACAAACTAGTACATCATTCTAATTTTAATCACATTATTTTTTCATAAAATGTTCCTTAAATTCTTTCTGCTTTATTTCAACTACTGATAAAATTTTCCGTCAGTTAAGTCAGACGAAAGTTCCAAACTTTAATTACATTTTGTCTCTATTTTAAAGTAGTGCAAGTAGAATTTTATTATCATATATATTTGTTCCAAACATTTAGGTTTGTGAAGTCTTCGGGTTATTAAATTAAGATAAATTTAAAATTAAAGAAATTATCGATTCCGAGCAAAATTTGTTTATAAAGAATGTGTAATAAAATATTAGTTAAATAATGTAAAATACCAATTTGACTATAATAAATCTAGCTCCATTTCATGTTGAAATTTGTAAAACAATTTCAATATAGCATTTTGCAAATAATGAATAATAAAATATTCAAATGTTGGCCAAAGCTGATAAATATGAAAATATTGTGAAATTAAGTTATTATACAGATAAAATAAATTATCTTTAAATATGTTTAACCACGATATTTTGAAATATGTTTGACCATGATCATATACGAAGAAGCTCTAGAACTATATTAAGGATTTCTAAAACTCGCTAGAAAAAAAAAAAAAAAAAACTAGAATTTATAAGGATAATAGGAAATTTTTTTACTACAGCTACAATTTATTTCCTATATGTAAGTTATAGATTTTTTTTTTCTGTGTAATCATGCGTAAATTTCTGTAGTTTAAAATTTTAAATAAACATTTCAGAACTTTTGAAGGAAAACAATCACATAATATGTATTATATGGTATATGTGTGTTTCATAAACAAAGTTTTGCATATGAAACACTTCTTTGGGAAAAGAAAAATAAATAAACATTTTGTCTACAAATTTTTATTTGAAGTGGGATTAAGAAATTATAAATTCAAAAAGAAACTACTAAAGGGGAAAAAATTTGGTTTATTTTACTGAGAATATGTTTGTTTGCGAAAGCAAAACTGATAATGCTTCTAATATTCTATGCACATAGGCATATTAACAACAAAGTGCAGTATTTAAAAAGCCAATTAATAACGATGAATTTTCAATAGAGCGCTCTTATCTTTAAAATAATTTGTATTTTGTTTTATACTATAATGCTAATTCCATTATATTTATATGCAATGAATAGTAAATTTCATTTATTCAAGCAAGTTTTTACATTCACATTACACATTTTTAAGAATATATCGATAGGCATATAATTGATAGATATCGTAATAAAATTTAATCGTAAAATTTAGAAATTAATAGATACAAAACAATACCAATACACAAAAATATAGAACTGATTTTAACTGAGAGGAAAGACAAACACAAAATTGTTGTGATTTAGATTAAAAACCAAATAAGACAAAAATAACTTAAATTACTTACACCGACATGAATGATATTAAAAAAAATAACCATTAAACTAAAGGACAGAGAAAACAAATAAATAACCACAGAAATAATTCGATAAAAATGCTTAGAATTACAAGTAAAATAATCGTCAGGGGGCATGTACTTCATAAAGCTGTGAAAGCTGCATCTATTTCGTAAAACAATATAGCTAATCATAGCAAATTATATCGTGTCAGCCCCGATCGAAGCAGCAAGACCATATAGAATGATAAATGAAATGAAATATTAAATTGAAACAAAAATTAAATAAAATCTTCATGAATACCAGAGATAAAACTAGAAAAAAAGCATAGTAGAACATATAAAACATTTAACACAAACTGGAGAATAGGATGATGCCAACAAAAAATGAAATTAAAAATAAAAGCTTTGCAAACATTGATTAATCGACAAAGAATGAAACGACAGAGTATTTTCATTAACGATAAAATACACAGAGTAATTATTTATTGAGATAGTCAAAAAATATTTTAAAGTTAATTAAAGTTTAATCTAGTAATGTTAATTTAAATTGTACGTAAAACAAGAAACATTAAAACGTTCAAAGAAAGGATTAAAGAAAGAAGACATAAGTTAGCAGTGAGCAAGCGCCATCTAGCGATTAGCTAGATAAACAATAATTCAGTTAAATTATTTCAGGATTAAAAAAAAAAAAAACAGTGCGATAAGGAGCGTATTTAAGAAGTTTTAACTGGATGATGTTGCTTTACCCCATAATTCTCTTGGGGGAGCCTGTAACCCCTAGAGAGGGCGTCCACAGGTTACTTTATTTCTATTTTTATCACTTCTGCACTTTGTCATACACGACAACAACAACAACAACAACAACCTCATAATTCCAGCACAATATAACACTAACTTAAAGAGTTTAAATTTAAAGAGTATAATAATAGAAAATATTACCTAATAGATTATCTTAAATTAAATAAATATATTTTTAATTATCTTAAATAAATTTACAAAATAAATTAATAGTAACATTTAAAATAACTTAAATTATTACCATATAACATTTCAATCTGATATCACACCCATGAAAATTTAAATCGGTATCTGGAATGAAGACATTTAAAATAATAATTTGTAGTTAAAGAAAAGAAAAAAAAAATCTTTTATGAAAATTAAAGGCGTAAAAAATAAGGTACTGTGTAACAACTTTAATTTGACTTGCTGTGTATAATATAAAAATTTCTTAATTCTTTTTTTTAAATACAAAACCCTACACTGACTTTCAATAAACTATTTAAATTTAAATTTCATATTTTTAATTAGTGTCTATTTTTTTCCAAAAGATTAAAAAATGTTTCAAAATAAACAAATTTCTTTTCTTGAAAGATACAAAAATAATAATATTACATATATTTTAAAAATATACAACAATTCTTTTTTAAAAATAACTTTATTAATAACATAAATTAAAATAAATATTTGATGCAATTTAATTTTTTTTTTTTTTTTTTTTTTTTTTTTTTCGATTCGCTAACGACATATTCGACTTTACAATAGAAAAAAAAATAACGTTTTATTCTAATAATTAATATATATATATAGATATACAAATTTCCTTTTGTTATTTTTAATGTAAAATTAAAAGAGAAGCGATAAGAGGAAATATGTAATGAGACAAAATTAAAATTCTTTTATATATCATGAAAATAAGCAATTTTTTTCAAATTCTTCTTTAAATCTGAGCGACAGTTCAGTTTTTATCCCCATTCTGTATGGTTTATTTGTCAAAAAGTTATGAACATAACGATTTTATATATATATATATATATATATATATTATTTTTGTTATTTTTAAGTATTTGTTTTGAGTCAAAAGTAATTCATTTGCATTACTTCTTTGTCTTAGAAGATCTGAGTAATAACAATTAGGTCTTTTTTGAAAAGCCTTTAATAATTTATCATTTTGCTTATTCAGTTGTATGCATCTTTATACACATGAATTAAATTAGCATTGTTTATGTTCTTTGCACTGTAATAAATAGAAGCTTGAATATTTAAAATTGATTTTATTTTGCTTTCAATTTATTACAGAAATTAAATTTTATTAACAAATCTCCGGGTATAACACGAAAACAAATTAAACAAAAGAATTGACGAAATATATTTATTTGTTTCTCTTTCCAGACCCATTCATTAAATTCCAGACGCACTAATTAAGACATTAAATGATTAGAATAACTGAATTAAAAAAAAAAAAAAAAGTATAATTTCTAAACTTTAAAATCAATGCCATCTTTTCATATTTTACTTGAATTTGTGCAATACTTTATATGATACTTATATTTTCAGTATATATTATTAAATAATGTCTCTTTTTTTTCCGTAGTGTGTAAATTGTCTACCTTTTTTGTTTAGGTCTATCATTAAAAATATAAATCGTTGGAACAATATATATATACACTCCTTCTCATATTTATAAGGACACTCTATATTTTGAAATAACTAATGTAAAAATAATTGTAAACAAGATAATACTAAGTGCACTTAATATATATAGTATTCTAAAAATCAAAACTGTTATAATTTTTTAATATAAAACAAAATTAATAAAAAATAATGTAAAATGTGTTTTTTTCCACGTTTTTAGATGTTCATAATTATAGGGACAATCCAGATTTTTTCGCTTTATTTAACTTACTAGCGGATAAATTACAGTTGACATGCGAATTTGTTAACTACTGGGCTAGATTAATTCATATATAAGCCTTCAATTTTTCTTGGACGGACATTACTGATAATTCTTCGAAACAAAGAATGTTCAAGTAGTGAAGTATGATAAATGTGTTTTTAAGTGGAAGGATAATTTCAATCCGCCGAATTTCTAATGAAATTCGAAGGTCTAAAATTGCTGAAGGAAATGTGATCAAACGTTGAACTGCTGGTTCGATAGGAGAGAGATCTGATGCAAAATTAGAGTTGTTTTACAGAGATCGAAGTCTCATAATTCCTCTTACTGTTCTACTCGTAATGACTGCTGCTTACTTTGCTCGTAATTTTTAATGAAAGGTTAGGGTCCACATTTGTGCATGTTTAAAATAATTAATACTATGTTAAAATGAATAAAAAACCTGTAATAATCAATCAGCATTTAATGGGGGGAAGAACGTGTGTGTTAAAGTTGAATAAAGACAATATTAAATGGTAAAATGTTGCATTTTCGGATGAAAAACATTTTATTTTTGATTAACCAAATGGTTTTAACAGTTGCTGGCACGATCTGAAGATAGCGAAAGACAGAGCAGATTTTTTAAAGGCAGATAGGAATCGGGCATTCTAAAGGTGGATCTATGGTGCTCTGGAGAGCTGCTTCTACTGAAGGCAGAATGAATTTAGTAATTTTTTCTATTATTATGAACATCAACATAATATCCGCAAATTTTTAACGTGGAATTATCAGATTTTTATTAGATTTTGGGGGGTAATAATATTTTTTTCAACAAGACTTACATTTTTGCTCTACTTTTAGAGCAATAGGAAATAGTTTGAAGAAAGAAACTTCTGTATTATTGCCTTTCCCGTGGCGTAAAAGTTGAAAAAACCTTAAATTATCATATTAGAAAAGTACATGCGAGTGGAAAGAAATTTCAAATTGTTTAAATGTATTAAGAATATCATATATGCTATATGAAATGTTATTGAAACTGAATATTTAAAAAAGAAATGTATATATATATATATATATATATATATATATATATATATACCAGAGAGAATGTCTGACTGTTTAACCCTAAAAAGAGACCCCATAAAATATTAGTTTAAAGAATAACTGAAAAAAATTACTAAAATTCGAGCTGTCCTTATAATTGTGAGCACCTGAAAAATCATCTTTTTACTATATTTAAAGTTTTTTAAGATAGAAAAACGATAAAACTTTTTAAATATAGTCTATTAATGAAATTCAAATTAATAAAAAATATATTTGTTTAAATAATAGTGTTCAGTGTTTAGTTAATATAGAAAAAGAGGTGTCCCTATAATTATGAGAAGGAGTGTATCTATGTCTTAATAAAACATTCCTTGCAAATAAGATGTTTTTATTTCCACTACCCGACTACCGTAGGTAATGGAAGTATTGTACTCGGTCAAAAAACTTTATATCGAGATTTCACCTGATTTACATGCTTTAAGGTCTCCTGAGTTCAAAAAAGTGTTTTTTGGCAATTGGTTTCTGTGTATGTGTATGTGGGGAATCTTCTGGCTATTATATCTCGGAAAATAATAAAGATAGAACTGCGAAACTTTAGAATTGAAACAGAAAGAAGAAAGAAACTTCTGTATTATTGCCTTTCCCGTGGCCTAAAAGTTGAAAAACCTTAACTTATGATATTATAAAAGTGCATGCAAGTGGAAAGCAATTTTAAATAGTTTAAATGTATTAAGAATATCATACATGCTATATGAAATGGTATTGAAACTGAATATTAAAAAAAATGTATATATATATATATATATACCAGAGAGAATGCCTGACTGTTAAACCCTAAAAAGAGATCCCATAAAATATTAATTCTTATTAATATAAAAGAAAGTCACGTGGTGGCCACAACATACTAGTTTTTATTGTTGCCTTTACTCTTGGTGTATAAATTCTCATTAGGTCTCATTAAGTTCTCATTGGCAAAAAGGAACGTATTGGAACAAAAAAATATTGTAAACTGGATTATAACAATGTTGCCAATTTAAATGGATAATTTTATTTATTTATTTAATAAATATAACTAAATGTGAAAAATGAATATTAATGCTGATCATCAAGCAATATCTTCTTACGAATCTCCTTTTTCAGCTGAGATTTTAAAATTTTGCCAATTATTATTATTATTATTATTATTATTATTATTATTATTATTTGGGAATGAAAGCGGAGATTTTTTGGTAATAAAGAAAGCCAACTTTATTCAAATAAGTAACATAGTCACATTTCATTTCATACGGCGGAAAGATTATTCAAAAAATCCTTACAAAAAAACATCTTGGGAAGGTTTAATAAAGAAGCATCAATAAACTGGCGTTGTAAAAATATTACTTACAAACTTTGAATAAACACCATACAATGTGACGGAATTTTTAACATGGTATTTGACTTGATCAAGATGATCATTGGAAGGATCTTTTTTAAGTTTAGAATAGGGACCTGAAGTAAGCAAGGACTCAACATGGGAAATATAATCCGATTTGTTGAGTAGAACAGTTTGTCCTCCTTTATCAGCTCTTGTGACAATTAAATCGGGGGCGGAGTTTAATTCAGAGAGGGCGGATTTTTGAGAAGGAGTAAGGTTAGACTTTTGAGGATGATTATTGGTGGAAATAATGTTAGATAAAATGAAACGAAGAGATTCTAACTGTCCTGGAGAAATTTTACTATTTTTAAAGGAAGTTTCAATGGGAGCAATCAAATCCGAAATGGAGGGTTTCGAAGTACGCGCAAAATTCAGACCCAAACTGAGCACGTCGCGTTGAGTATTAGTCAGAACGTGCGAAGAGAGATTAACAACAGTATTCTGAGCAAGAGGAGAAATAGGAGAAGTAAAGGAATTACTTTTAAGAAGATAATTAAATTTCTTATTTAAGTTAGTTTGATGCCTGGAAGACTGAAATGCAACGTATGCGAAATTTCTTTTTTCAAAAGAAGAGAAATCATGAACAGAATTGCTAATAGACAGATGTAAAGTATATAATTCAGACTCAATAGATGAGAGAGACTGTCGTATATCCTGAATAATAGCCCTAAGAATGGCAAACTTACTCCTATTTAAAGCATTTTTAATGCGAAGAGAAGCGGGAAGATTGTACTTAATATCTATGAACTTAGGAATTATCCGAGCACGCTTACATCTAAGAAGAAAATTTTAATGATTGAGAAAGCGAGAACGTTTCAAACGAAGACGTTTGAAACGATTAATCTCAGAAGAACTCATGCTAAAACATATATATGAAACAAGAGTCAAAACTTAAAGAAGGCGGAGCAAAAAGAATGGGGGGAGGAGTTAAAAATACAAAAAAGTAATTAATCAAAAAGAAGGGTCGATAAAATAAAAATATGGAATGACAGCCTCAAAAATGAGAAGAAATTAGCAAAAATTAACAAAAAAACAAGTCAAAACTTAAAGAAGGCGGAGTTACAACGAAAAAAAGGGGGGGGGAGTTTAAAAAACAAAAATTTAATAATTAATAATAAAACAAGCGATAAAATAAAAATATGAAATGAGAGGATCAAAAATGAGAAGAAATGAGCATAAATTAACAAATAAAACAACTCGAAATTTAAAGAGGGCGGAGTTAAAACGAATAAAAGGGGGAGGAGTAAAGAGAGTAAAAGAAATAATTAAACAAGTAAGAAACAACCGGTAAAATAAAAATATGAAATGAGAGGCTCAAAATCGAGAAGAGAATAGCATAAATTAAGAAATAACACAGCAAAAAGAATTAGGGAACACTCGCAAAATTACTTACTCGATGCTAAAAGCCCAAAGAAGCAACAAATTTAATAAAGAAGCATCAATAAACTGGCGTTGTAAAAATATTACTTACAAACTTTGAATAAACACCATACAATGGTGTTGTATGGTGTTTATTCAAAGTTTGTAAGTAATATCTTGGGAAGGTGTTACTGAAAAAAACAATCAAACAAGTATGGATTAGTGGGATTTTGGACACTTGTTATGAACCAGAAAGAAATCAGTTGCTACATTTCCGCTATGTTTTGACCATGACTGTCTAAGCATCTACATCGAATAAATATTTTTCCAAGCTTAAATTGAAAACTGTGCAAAACTAATGAGGAAATGGATGCCGTAGACTTGCAAAAATACTGCACATAAAAAACAATTTATAGAATTAAGATAGACTTTATTTTGCTGTTGTTGTCTACAGTTGCCTTTGTTATCTGCCAATAATAATAAAAAAAATAAAAAAAATAAATAAATAAATAAATAAAAAATAAAAAACTAAGAACAATATTTTTGATATATATGAAAGAGTAAATTTGAAAAATATATAATTATACAAGCACTACACTTAAAAGTTATTGATGAACATTGATTACATAATCGTCTCTAAAATATAACAAAGCTGAACTAATACAAACAACGATTCTATTACTTTAAATTTGATCACATTAATGTCAATGTATCATGCTCAAATAACTAATTGATACTGATGAAATTTATTTTCTTTATCCTTGCTTTATAATGCCTAATTTCTTTTTGCGTGCTACAATTTGATTTGATTTTCGTAATCTGATATATATATATATATATATATATTCTTTAATAATGTAAAATTTAATACAAATCTGCTCGTTTGCAACAAATTTACACTGCATTCTTCAGAAAAATGTCTTTTCTTTTAAAATTATAAAAAATTATGAAAAAAAGTAAATTTCCTTTATTTAAAGGAGGAGATTTTAAAACGTATATATATATATATATACATATTAATGTATAAAATATCCAGAAAATAATATTAATATTTATTAACTACAAACATAAATATAATATTTATATAAGAATTTTTACTCACATAATTTAAAAACTATTTACATATATTTTAGTTTTTTAGGATGGAAAAAAAGAATTTTTTTCATTGTGTTTATGCTTTATTTAAGGAAAATAAAACGAAACAAAAATATTTTTTTATTTTTATTTTTATTATCGAAAAGCATTTTTTTTTAATCCCTCTCTAATTATAAATGACAGCTCAGCTTTATCTCATTTTCGAGTGGATTATTTATCAAAGAATAATAAAAAAAAACTGTTTTTTTTTTTTTTTTTTTTTTTTTTTTTTACTTTTGTTATTTTAAAACATTTGTTCTGTTTCAAAGTTGGATGCCTAACTTGCCTCCTCACTTTTTTTTCTTGTAAAAGCTGAGTAATAACAAATTAGGTTGTGTTAGAAAGACTTTTACTAATTTGTCGTTTTGCTAATCATGTTACAAATTTGTGCTTTTACTTTTTTTTTTTTTAAATCTTCGTTAATACAAAG
The DNA here is from genome assembly GCA_963930645.1 of Salticus scenicus. Lineage (NCBI taxonomy): Eukaryota > Metazoa > Arthropoda > Arachnida > Araneae > Salticidae > Salticus > Salticus scenicus. The sequence goes on along the minus strand of OZ005650.1, from coordinate 23,974,834 downwards.
TATTTTTAATGTACTTTTTTTTTATAATTCTGCAAAAAATTGTCTTGCATGATTTTTTTTTTCAATCTAAACTTGCATATTTTACTTTACTTGCACATGTTAATATATTTTGTTTTTGCAACAATGCAAAAGAATGTCTCCTCTGCAATTGACTTTATAATCTTAATTATCACTTCAATAAATTTATTTTTAATGCACACGGCGAATATTTTTTGTTATATAAATATATCTTAAAATATTTTAATTGAGTAAGTATTACGTCAGTTCTTTGCAGTTGCAAAAATTGAAGCTTTTCTAAAAACAATGCTTGTAAAATAAAAATGTAAAATAAATTATTTTCTTTACAGAAAATACATTTCATTAATAAATCTCTATGTGTATAAAAGCATTGATGAATTATGTTATCAAAATTTTAGAACAAGAAGATGTCTCTATGTTTCACGATGGTACAGCTGAATGCAGGTTAGCACAATGAGAAAATATTATGTGACTGCCATCTAGAATCTAACGTGTGGCTCTAGTAGTTCCATGACATCCTTATAAATTCTAGTCTCCTTTGAAAGCGAGTCCTAAAAACCCTTTAATGAAATCTGGAGCGTTTGCTTATACTATCGAGATCAAACTTATTTAGAAATCTCTGCAAATAAATGTAAACACCAGAGGCGAGTTTTATCAACGATAATTCGAGTTTATAACACAATTATAGGAAATCAAGCAAGAATTTCACCCAAAATAAAGGATTCATAATATTTATAGTATTATTTCAACATCTAGAAATATATAGACTAGAAAGTCTCGACTATTTCGTCTATTCAGTTTATTGGCTTACCTTATACACATAATTTAGAAATCTATATTTCTAGTTTAGAGATTAAAAAATTGACAATTTATTCGCTCTAGATATAGGTAGTGAATTTTATTTCTCAGTATATAATGTTCTCAGCATATAAGTTTTTACTGACAGAAAAAAAAAAACGACAAAAATTTGTATTAATTCAGCCAGGATTAACCAAGAATATTAATTCACTGGTTTAGAAATATTTAGAAATTTAATGCATTGATTCTTTTAGGATTTAATATTATTTCAAATTCTCAAGGGTGTAACATATGCAGATATTTAAATTACATTATAAAAAAATAAATAAATAAATTTGCATTTATTAACTTCTTGAAGTATTGTTATCAGAAAGTAATAGCATGTTCACTGCGTATATGATACTTTAAATGCAAAACTTTAATTCCAATGGTGTAATTTTTTTTCTCAGAAAAAGAACGGAAAATATTTTATCTTAAAAATTTTATAGTATTATTTTTACACTATTTAAGTTTGCATTATATTTCGTTACGTTTATTTATTTTTATTTTACTTTTTATTTTGCTTTTATTTCATGATAATATTATTATTGATATTTGAATTATTGAACATACAGGTATATTTCATTAGATATAAATACACTGATGATAAACGAAATTTGGTAGGCGTGTTTATACATCTGAAAGATGACGGCGATTCAAATTTCGAGCTACGCGCATAAGTGTGGCGCTAGTTGCGACCCTATGAACATGCAAATGAGGTTTGCTTTAAATAAGCGCTGTAAGGTTCGTGATCGTTATTTACAGTTGAGATTTGACGTAGTGGGTTAATGTTAGTCAAGGATGCCTCTAAGAAGACGAAGAAGCCATTATCAACAGCTCACTGAGTTTGAACGAGGTCGTGTAGTAGGGCTACGAGAATGTGGGTTTTCTTTCCGCGATATTGCAGAAAGACTTGGCAGGAATGTATCCGCTGTGCATGAGTGTACTGCGTCTACAGCTGAAATTCCAGCTGCAGTTGGCACCACAGTGACACAACGAACAGTTACATATCGGTTACTTCAAGGACAGCTCCGAGCCAGACGCCCTGTAGCGTGCATTCCACTGACTCCAAACCACTGCCGTTTGCGACGTGAGTGGTGTCAAGCTAGAGCTCATTGGAGGACGGAGTGGAGATCTCTTGTGTTTTCTGATGAAAGCCGGTTCTGCCTTGGTCGCAGTGATAGCCGTGTGTTGGTTAGAAGGAGGCCAGGTGAACGCCTGCTAGCGACCTGTCTCCGGCCTAGACACACAGTGCTGGAATTATGGTTTGGGGAGCAATTTCGTATGACAGCAGGAGCACTCTCGTGGTTATCCCACGCACCCTGACTGCAAATTTGTACGTCAGTCTAGTGATACAACCTGTTGTGCTGCCATTCATGAACAGCATTCAACGGGGTGTTTTCCAACAGGATAACGCTCTCCCTCATACCGCTGTTGTAATCCAAAATGCTCTACAGAGTGTCGACATGTTGCCTTGGCCTGCTAGATCACCAGATCTTTCTCCAATCGAGCACGTATGGGACATCATTGGACGACAACTCCAGCGTCATCCACAACCAGCATTAACCGTCCCTGTATTGACCGCCCAAGTGCAACAGGCATGGAACTCCATCCCACAAACTGATATCCGATACCTGTACGACACAATGCATGCACGTTTGCATGCTTGAATTAAAAATTCTGGCGGTTACACCGGTTACTAATGTACCAACATTTCACATTTGAAATGGCTCTACCTGTGATCTTGTGGAGAACGTGGCTTACCCATATTAATTTAACTTTGACTTGACTGAAGGTTGAATGCTGCCAACTTACTTATTTAACTTTAGATTGACTTGAAGCTGTAAATGAAATACTTAAACTACGAAGAAATGACAGAGTCCAATTATATAACATAAATGAGTTTTAATTGAGCTTAAATAAGAAGGAGGGCGCTGGACTATAATAACATCTAGTAACTTACGACTTAAAATGGGCAGTCCTCTTAAATACTTTGATATTAATAAATAACCACCGTTACTTTACTTAATTACTCACAAATGATCCCAACCACTTTTAATCACTTTCATTAACTCATGAGATCAGGTAATCTTTCGATTAGCAGGAGGATTCCCTGACACCGCTATCTACTCGACTTATATCCAACTATATCCGCTCCTAACTCTCCAAAACAATCTTCCTTCCAACTAACTTTAACTCCTCTCCAACTGCTTCTAACTCCTCTCCAACTGACTCCCCTCCAACTGACTCCAAAAGCAATCTTCTTTATCCTTTTATACTATTCAGTTTCCAAAATATTAGCGTATTTCAATTTACAATTTTAGCTTAGGATCGGCACTAACTCTATTACTCAAATCGAATCCTAAAACAGCAGATTCACGTTTTCCCTGCAAAGTGCGAGTTTTAATTGTAGCACTTTGCTATACCTGACAATCTTGAAACTTTAATCAATTAAATATGTTACCTAGACAAATGTATTGCTGAAATTTCATTACTGTACAATAAGTTTTTCTTGGTGTTGGGATTTTTTTTTTTTCCATCAGTGTATATATTTTTTCGTTTTCTTTTTTTTTTTTTTTTTTTTGAATGAAACATAAATTTGAATAAATAAAAAGCACCATTAATTTACATGTTTCTCTTCTAATTTAAAAATGAAATTTTATTCGCGAGTATTGGTTGTTTGTAAAAGTTTTTATTCAATTTAAGCTAATAACGCGATTATTAAGGTATTAAATTGAATTTAAAGAATGTAAAGTCACTTCTCTTCCTTCATTTGCATTCTGACACTTGGATAAGTATAATAATGCAATGGAAATTTGAACATATCGAGTAATTGTTAGCTACTTTTTTTGCACAGAAATTTTTATTGAAATTACTACTATTTAACAAAGTGAGGTAATTATAATTCGTGAAAAAATTTATATTTGCAGTTTAAGAAAGAATATTATAGGTAAAACTGATTGTAAAATCATAGTAAAGCTTTTGATAAGAAGTTTTAAAATACAGTTTTCTGATGCAAAATTGTAATACAGGATGATTATGATTAAAGTTACGATTTCAAAATGCTATAATTTTAGAACTACCCATCAGAGTGATTTGATATTTTACCAGAGGAATCGCGAGGCAATGAAATTTTTTTGGCAAAAGGCAAAAAAAAAAAAAAAAAAAAAAAAAAAAAAGTAAAAAAATGTGCCGTTAATTATCAGTAAAGTATTTGTTTCATGAAGCTTCTCTTTTTCTCTTTTCCCTATGAGTGTTTCCGCAATAAACACGCATTCTTGTCTTTGTGCTAAAAAAAAAAAAAAAAAAAAAAAAGGTTGTAAACCATTGAAGTCTATTGTTTCCTGCTATTCCATTGTGTTACTAACAACATTCCTGTGCTTAATGAGTCCATTTAGGCGTTTCCCCTGACATTACCCTGACAGCGCCATCCATAGGAACATGTAGGAACTACTTTTTTACTCCCCAAAAGAAAATTTTATTGCCTCACGATTGCTCTGGTAAAATATGAAATAGCTCTGATGGTTAGTTTTAAAATTATACCGTTTTGAAATCGTAATTTTAATTATAGTCACCCTGTATATGATTTAGTTATGTATTCATCAGTAATTCTAAAAATAATTGTTAAAACGTTTATAATAATATAATATAAGTAGAAGTAAGAATGTGGAGGTATCACTTTATCTACTCCTTGTGTTAATAGACGTTCACGGAGATTGCGTTTCGACGTTCGAATATTTCCAGTACTTGACATCGTGTTACCGATTCTTTGTATTGGTAACAGCACGAGAGGAATAACAAGAAGTATCGCGAGAACGGCCGAGCTCGTCATCATTGTTCTGTACGTTTATGATGACCTTTTCTGGCAATGATCCAGGATGGCAGATCCACATAAAAAGAACTGTCAGTAATTAAATGTAATTGTTTAAACATTTACAACAATACAATAGTTTTACGTAAATATAAACAGTTTAGTTATATATAGCACGCACAATCAATTTAATCTAGAGTTAAAATTTGGCTTCGACTCCAATTACTTTGGAACTTGGAAGGACCCGTGATTTTCGCCACGCATCTCCCCTTGCATATTAACATGAGAAAGTACAGAAGAGTGAAAATCAGGAATTGAATTGCTTTAATGAATTTTTGGATCTAACAAAAATATTGAAGTTAAAAAACAGTATTTTTATATTTTTGTTGTAGGTAACAAAATGTTTATATTTTTGGTTTAACAAATAACATTAAATACCTTTAAAATATAAAAAGAAGATACACCAGTTATAGATATTTGATATTGTTAAAATTTAATTAATATTTTTCGAAATTAAATCATTTATAAGCTGTTGTAGCTTTCTAATAATTGAAATTCAGATTAATAATTGATTTTAAATTAAAATCTGCATCTTGTTACTATTACTTGGTGTATAAATGTACGAAATGTTTCTGGGGGAAATATCAAACTAATGAAAGTGTTTAAAAGTAATTCTATCTGAAATACCCTGTGGGAAGGAAGTGCTTTTGATTGAATTGAATCATAAATTTAAAAAGGCTCAGTTTTATTAAGTGAATGGCGGCAATATTATCAGTGATATTTGTAGATATTAAAATCAGTATTCAGATTTACACTAGAAAAATTTTCAAGACTAAAGTATGTCTAAATTGACTTTTACTTAACCCTTTCATTCCCAACTTTTTCCCACCATAAAACAATAAATCTTATATTTAGTCATAACTTTATTTCAAACGTAATGTATATAAATATTTTTTTTTAAATAGGAGTTATAGCAGAGTACGATTTAATATAGCTAACAAAGCAATTGATAGATGTTTATTTATGTTTAATGTAATCACTGATGACATTAAAAATCATAATTTTTCAATGAATAAAAATATCAAAATTTTGGAGAATAACATTTTGTAATTAATTAAAATACATATTATAAACATTAAAAAATAAAATAAAAAATATTTCAAACTGTTAATTTACTTAAATTGCCCAAAACAGGAAACCGATTCCGATATTATCAGAACAGCGTAAAATATACTTTCAATTATCAACAAAATAGTGAAGTCATCCAAAATAGGTATTTTTCGAAGGGAAAATGTATAGATATTTTAATATTGTTCATTTTGAATTAGCGGGAGTGTTAGATGGTAAGAAAGAAAATCTGAAATGTTATGATTCCAGTTGGAATCACGGGGACGGAAAGGGTTAATAGTACAAAATGATGCAAACATACGAAATGCACTATATTTTTAATTATTTTAAACGTGAAATAAGAAAAAGATACATTATTCTTTTTTCAAGACTTTATCTAAGTAAAAAATTGAAAAATTGAGTTAGAATTTAGAAGTTGGTAAAAAGAAAAAAAAAGAGAGAGAGAGAGAGAAAGAGAGTCTTGAGTTATTTTGTTTAAAATATTTAAAATAATTAACATTTAATCTAAATGAATTAGTGATAATTTCTCTTAATGTTTATTTATAATAATTTTAAACTTATTTCGCAAAAATTAAGCCTATTTTGTTAAAAAAAAAAAAAAAAAAAAAAAAAAAAAGACGTTAATTTCAAATAAAATCTTATTAAATCTATCTTGTTTTTGTTTTCAAATGCAATGGTATCGGATTCAATTTAACTAAATTTAATATTCATTTTATTTCATTTGTGTTGTTTAAATTCCCTATTTACTTCTACTACTCCTCTAAGCACTGCATTCTATAAAAATTTTCGATATCGATTTCTCACCTGATTTACATGTTTTTAGGACCCTGAGTCTATCTATCTATCTATCTATATATATATATATATATTCAATAGGTTAGTGTTTACATCCATGAGTATTACTTTTGAATTTTGTGATTATCAGATCTTAAAAACGAATAAATTGACGGATGAATTACGGCAAGTCTAGTTCACAGATGATTCTTCAAACTTTTGGGAAAAAAAAAAAAAAAAAAAACGAAAGCAGGGACCATCAGTCCATATCTCAAAAACACCTCTAACTATTTTCTTAAATCTTTCTATATAAAAAAATTTATTAGATGTCTTTTCGTACATATCATTTAGTTAGTCCAGGATAATGAAGAGGCATCCTTTCTTAATAGACGAATTTGAGTTCTCACAAATGCGTTCCTTTAACAACTACTCTACACATTTTCTTCAAACTCAACATGTTAACTCTCTTCCCTAACAGCACAAAATGTTGCAGAAATGTAACGATCATATAACATCGAAACATTGGAAATATTTCAGAAACTTTCGAAACGTTCAGTTTGCTTTCCGATTACTTTCAAAAACGTAGAAATGTCCGCGATCGTAACAAAAAATCGGATACTTAACTGAAACCTTTCAACTAGTTAACAGATGGAACATCGAAATGTACGAATGTTTCAACGTTTTTGAAAGATTGTTAGCTATTTGCAACGTAATTGAAACATTTTGTGCTGTATGGGTTTCAGATATTTTTTCGAATATACTGGTTGTTTTCCTGTGAGCAGATGCATTTGTCATGTTTTAGTGAAAATTGTAAGTAGGCGAAATTTCGGTATCTCAAAAACGGCGCTAATGCTTTTCTTCAAATTTACCACATAAACTCATTTTAAGATGTCATATAGCATATATTACTTGGTTACTCAACAAAAATTTACATTCGTGTTGGTTAGGTAGGCAAGTTTTAGATCAAGGAAATTGGTGTTATATAAAAAAGTTTTTACCGATCTTTTCAAATCGCGCTGTGCGAACTCTATTTTATGTGTCTTTACGACGTATGCATTAGTTTAGAAAAAGTGTTAGATGTGTGAATTTTTATGTAAATCTTAGCTTTCTGATCGCAGTATTTCAAAAAAGTGTGTATAATATGTGTAAAGGAAATCGTATAATTCTTACACACCAGTTTCGTAATATAATCTTTTTGTAAAGTATTAAAAAGAAAAAAAAAAAAAAAACTTTTTAATACTGATAAAGTATATTTTTTTTAATATTATTAAATCCTTATAGATTTCTTTTATTTGCTTTGAAATATCTTAACCTAATTTTCAGTCTATAATCTCGTAATATGTAATTTAGGCCTCAGTAACTGGAATAAATAGACTATTTTCGCATGCATTTTTAAAGATACCTATGCACGGTTACTTTTTCTTAATTAAGCACTTGTTTTTTTGCTTAAAATGTAAGCCAAATTTTTTATGTTTTCCGTTTATAATACCATGTACTTATGTTTAAAAAAAGATATGAGACTTTTTGTGTGCACATAAAGGGTTTTAATTAATCAGAAAAGTTGTTTGTTTACCGGTTACCTGACAAGTTCATCAATAGACGTTCTGGAAGCTTTAAATCAGGATTCCTATGTCTCATATAATAAGAGATGTTTTACCATGATGGTTAATCCTTGTTGGCAAAGGCTTTCCATAGTTTCAACGGGTTTTCTTTATACACGTACACGGCCATGAGTTTAAAACAACCAAAAACAAGACTCATTAGTCATACAACACTTTTCTAGCCTTTAATTCTTGAATTACTCCTCTAGAAAACCCTAGTGAGGTGAAATGGTTCGCGACTTGCAGCCTTTAAAGGCAATTAATTGAATCCGTGACACCAAATACACATACAGTCGACACCAAAAGTATTCGAGCACTAGCAAAAATCCCTATATAAAACAAATACACTTAATAGCAGGAGACTTGGCGTTGGAATATTAAAACATGAATAAACTACTACGTCAGAAACGCCAAAGAAAAATTATTGAGGTGCATACAGCTGTTTCGGTAGCCTAAAGCGTACCGTCTTCAGTGCAAAAAGAATTCTGAATCTGGAGAAGTGCTCTTATATATAGGAGAGGGACCGGATTTAGTTCAACCAATAGGATTACGGAAGAGGTGGGGAGTGTGGCCAATAGGAATTAAGGAATGTGTCGCTGTGTAAACAGTAGAAAAATTAAGGAAATGTGGACTGAATGTAAAATTTCCAACAATCAGACAAATAGGGAACAGCGAAATCACAATTTACAAGGTTTTTAAAATTTTTATAAATATGAAAAGCTTCAAAGAAATCGAGTTCATGAATGGATTTAGGTCTGCAAATTATTTTAGCTGAATTAAATTTAAAATTATGATTTTCCTCCCAGCAATGTTTAGAAATAGCCGATTTATTGGTTTCTTGTTTGCGGACGTAATTCATATGTTCTTTTAGACGAAATTTAAGACTGCATTTAGTTTGGCCAATATATGATAAACCACACTGACAGGAAATACTATAAATGCCCCAAGAATTATGCATATCAATAGGATCTTTTAACTGAGAAAAGGTGAGTTTATTGGAAGGCGAAAATATTATTTTAAAATCATATTGTTTGAGAATTTTAGCTATGGTTTGACTGGTTTTAGAAAAATAGGGTAAAACAATACTGATATTAGATGTGACTGATTTAGTAGACGAAATACGAGGGAGTTGTAATTTTTGGATAGCTTTGTCTATAATGGAAGGGTCATAACCTCTGTCAATTGCGATGGCTTTCAGGTATTTAATTTCAGATTTCAATAAAAGAGGATTTGAACAAATATTAAGGGCACGGTTTACAAAAGTATAGAACGCAGCCATTTTTTGGTTAGGTGGGTGACATGAACGCGCATGGGGAGGAAGGGAGACTGCAAAATTTTTACGATAGACAGTGGTTGAAAATCCATTTACAGTGCGAGAGACGAGGGTATCAAGAAATGGAAGGGAGCCATTATTTTCTATTTCATATGTAAACTGGATATTACTGTCAATTGAATTTAAGGTTTCTAAGACATGGTCAATATTGTGATGAGATATGTCGATAAGCGTGAAGGTGTCGTCAACGTAACGGGTCCAAAAAGGAAAAGATATTTTCTTAAAAACCTTGCTTTCGAAATAGTGCATGTAAATGTCTGCGAGAATTGGGGAGAGAGGGGAACCCATGGCTAAACCTTCAGACTGACGATAGAATTTATTTTGGAAAGAAAAAGTGGTTTGTGATAAACAAATGCGGGTAAGAGAAATTAATTCTTGTATTTCGAAAGAGGTTAAATGAAACTCTTTTAATCTATTTTCGAGACAGCAGAGGGCGCCACTTGTTGGAACATTAGTGAAAAGAGATTTTACATCAAAAGAAACCATAGTGAGATTAGTGTGAGGGCAGTTTTGAATATTATTTGCAAAATTTATGGAATTCTTAACAGTATAACTATTAGCAGCAAGAAGTGGAGCAAAAATTGTGGTGAGAAATTTAGCTAGATTATAGTAAGCAGTACCGATATTAGAGACTATTGGACGAAATGGAATATTGGGTTTGTGAACTTTTGGTAAAGCATAAAATCTGGCACAATTAGCAATAGAAGGGATAAGATGGGATTTAGTCGAGTTCAATAACAAGGGGCAAGATTTTATGGCAGATTTAATTTTATTTAATTCTTGAGGAGAAGGGTCACGGGGCAGAGGAATGTATGGTCCATCATTAAGTAGTTCGGTAACACTTTCGATGTATTGTTTTTTATCCAAAATAACAATCTGACCACCTTTATCAGCTTTAGTAATGATGATATTTTCATTAGATTTTAATTCCTTCAAGGCGTTTTTTTCTGCAGGGCTGAGATTTGATTTAAAATTTTTAGAGTTGAAATTGGCATTATTAAGGATTAAATGACGAAGATTTTCTTTCTGTTGGTCAGTCAGTCGAGAATTTTTCAAAGCTTTTTCAACCGGTGCAATTAACTGAGGAAAAGAAGGAGGTTTAGAAATGGCAAAATTTGAATTGAGTTTGAGAACAGAATATTGACTATTGGAAATATCGGTACTGGAAAGATTAACGATTGCATTTTTATTGACAACAGGTAAGTCGTTCGAATGAATAGGACTCTGTGAATTACGAAGCCGGGTGAATTTATCATGTAATTTAATTGAGTGTTTGAGAGAACGGTTGTCACAATGAATCCAGGAATTGTGATCAATCAACATAAAATTAGGACGTTCAAAAGCTAACTTTAAGTGAAGAAACAATAAATCTTTTTCAATTTTGGCGATGTTGGTACGAGTTTCCTTAATAACTGCACGGAGAATATTAAAATGAGACCTGAGTACTGCTTTGTTTACAAAACTGGAAGCAGAAATATTGCATTTCAGTTGAATGAATTTAGGGATAAATCGGTGTCTCTTGCACTGTAAAAGGAATTTTAGACGGTTGAGGGCACGGAACTTTTTAGTACGTAAACGGTAGAAACGATTAACTAATTTGCACATTTTGAAAACAAGAAAAAGGCTCAAAATATTACTGACCTAATCTCCCCCTCATATGAGGCTTCTCAGACTAGGTTGCTCAGTAACAATATGAGCAGAAGACCAATAACACAACTAAGCCCGTATAAGCTTAACAAATAATAGCAGGAGACTTGGCGTTGGAATATTAAAACATGAATAAACTACTACGTCAGAAACGCCAAAGAAAAATTATTGAGGTGCATACAGCTGTTTCGGTAGCCTAAAGCGTACCGTCTTCAGTGCAAAAAGAATTCTGAATCTGGAGAAGTGCTCTTATATATAGGAGAGGGACCGGATTTAGTTCAACCAATAGGATTACGGAAGAGGTGGGGAGTGTGACCAATAGGAATTAAGGAATGTGTCGCTGTGTAAACAGTAGAAAAATTAAGGAAATGTGGACTGAATGTAAAATTTCCAACAATCAGACAAATAGGGAACAGCGAAATCACAATTTACAAGGTTTTTAAAATTTTTATAAATATGAAAAGCTTCAAAGAAATCGAGTTCATGAATGGATTTAGGTCTGCAAATTATTTTAGCTGAATTAAATTTAAAATGATGATTTTCCTCCCAGCAATGTTTAGAAATAGCCGATTTATTGGTTTCTTGTTTGCGGACGTAATTCATATGTTCTTTTAGACGAAATTTAAGACTGCATTTAGTTTGGCCAGTATATGATAAACCACACTGACAGGAAATACTATAAATGCCCCAAGAATTATAGACAAAGCTATCCAAAAATTACAACTCCCTCGTATTTCGTCTACTAAATCAGTCACATCTAATATCAGTATTGTTTTACCCTATTTTTCTAAAACCAGTCAAACCATAGCTAAAATTCTCAAACAATATGATTTTAAAATAATATTTTCGCCTTCCAATAAACTCACCTTTTCTCAGTTAAAATATCCTATTGATATGCATAATTCTTGGGGCATTTATAGTATTTCCTGTCAGTGTGGTTTATCATATATTGGCCAAACTAAACGCAGTCTTAAATTTCGTCTAAAAGAACATATGAATTACGTCCGCAAACAAGAAACCAATAAATCGGCTATTTCTAAACATTGCTGGGAGGAAAATCATAATTTTAAATTTAATTCAGCTAAAATAATTTGCAGACCTAAATCCATTTATGAACTCGATTTCTTTGAAGCTTTTCATATTTATAAAAATTTTAAAAACCTTGTAAATTGTGATTTCGCTGTTCCCTATTTGTCTGATTGTTGGAAATTTTACATTCAGTCCACATTTCCTTAATTTTTTTACTGTTTACACAGCTACACATTCCTTAATTCCTATTGGCCACACTCCGCACCTCTTCCGTAATCCTATTGGTTGAACTAAATCCGGTCCCTCTCGTATATATAAGAGCACTTCTCCAGATTCAGAATTCTTTTTGCACTGAAGACGGTACGCTTTAGGCTACCGAAACAGCTGTATGCACCTCAATAATTTTTCTTTGGCGTTTCTGACGTAGTAGTTTATTCCTGTTTTAAAATACACTTAATACTGCTTTTTTAAATAAATCCTTTTCGAGTCATGTTCTTAGTTAGTCTAAGAACATGATTTGACAAGGATTTATTTAACAAAACAGTTTTAAGTGTACATTTTTATATCGGAATTATTGGCTAGTGCTCGGATACTTTTGCTGCCAACTGTACTAAGGTAGGCTGACCACATGTCCTCGATTCTCGTGGACAGTCCTCGAAAATTACCTTCGTCCCCAAAAAATTACAACACATTTGGAAACGCCGGTTATAAAGTTATTAATCTTTTATAATTATAATTTTTTATATGAAAAATAAATAAGCTGAAATAAGTTAATTTAGGTGCTTTGTACACAAAAATTACAAAAATTTTACAATTTAAGATGATTTATTTATTTATTTATTTATTGTCCTCGAAATTCGAGGACACCGCCATAGTTGTCTCCAAATTCAATGAAAAAAATGTGGTCACTGTATACTAAGGTGGTACCGTTGCGAAATTCGCAAATTGATGATTGCTGATGCGGTAATATTAAAATATGTAGCAATTTGATGCTATAAAGAAATTTACATTGTAAGTTTATTTTAAAGAGCTTTTCATGACTTCCTCCTTTCGGAGTATTTTTCAGTCATATTTCCGTTCAAATTGTTGTTAGAAAATGTTGTTTAAATTTATTCATTTACTATAATCGCTTTTGAATCATATCCATACAGCACAACATGTTTCAGTTATATTGCAATAAGCTTACAATCTTTCAAAAACGTAACACAGTTAAGTACGCTCTCTGATACATTCGCCCTTTTCCATGTTCTATCTGCTGAGTAACTGAAACGTTTCTGTTACGTATCTGATTTTTTGTTACGATCGCGGACATTTCGACGTTTTTTAAACTAATCGGAAAGCAAACTGAACGTTCTGAAACGTTTCTGAAATATTTATAATGGTTAGGTGTTATATGATTGTTATGTTTCTGCAACATTTAGTGCTGTTAGGGTATGAATTTGATTCCCGTGATTTCCCCGCATATACTGTGCGTTTCATTCAAGTTGTACTCCCTTTCTGAAAGATGAACAGTTTATATTATGTGGACAGGGGAAGCCCAGAATGTCAACCGTCGATTTCAGTCTACTTTATTTGACTGAATAAACGAGAAGTTCACGTTGAAACAAATTTCTGCTACTGGTATCTATAAAATAAACTGTGACTCTAGTAAAAATAGTTCCTTATCATCCTTCTAAATGTTATTACTCTTTGCTAGGGAGTTCTAGAAACCCCTATTAAAATTCAAAAGCGTTATCCTATATTATCGTGGTCAAACGTATTTGAAAATTCCTGCAAATAAATGTGAACAGAAGAAGTTGGATTTAGTAACTATAATTCTAGCTTATGAATCAATTCTAGAAATCAAATGAAAATACCTCGCAATACAAAGAATGAATAATATGTTTCATTTTACCATCTAGGAAATCATTGACTAGCAATTCTCGATTATTTCTTCGATTCAGTATTTTCATTTACAGTCGGTATCAAAAGTATCCGAACACTAGCAAAAATTCCTATATAAAAAAAGTAGAGTTAATACTGTTTTGTTAAATAAATCCTTCTCGAATCCTGTTCTTAGTCAGTCTAAGAATATGATTCGACAAGGATTTATTTAACAAAACATTATTAACTCTACCTTTTTTTATATAGGAATTTTTGCTAATGTTCGGATACTTTTCTTACCAACTTTACCTTCTACGCACACCTCGAAATCTATATTTCTGGTTTAATAGTTCAGAAAATGACTACTTCTTCATTCTAGATTAAGCACTACTAATGTTTTTTCGTTGCATGTAATATTTTCAGGAATCAAAGAGACTTTCGCGTTATCAAAAGTTCAAAATATGTCAAATAATACATTTAACACAACAGTAAAAATTGAAATTATGGAAGTAGTTATAGAAGACAGAAAAAACTTTTCATGTTTAAGAAATTAGCCACATTTAAAATGTAACGCAATTTTACAGAAATAGGTAAATAGACAATAAACTCTACACTTTTTAAATACATTTTCCGTGAAAACTGATATTCATATTGTATTCATGGCTGTAGAATGTTGGAATATGGAATATCTAAACATGATACCTATATCTTAAAAGCAGAATGTGTCTATAACTGTAAAATGTTTTTATAAGAAACCCGTATAAGTTTTGTACATTTTAATCATTCTGTCAGATCCTCAAATTTTGCTTTTTCGTGTCAATTAGAAACGTATCTATAAAATCTAGATCTTTTAAATTACTGCTTAATATAAATTAAAGTTTAGATAAGAAATTTTATTGCTCAATAAACTTTCCTTTAAATACCGGGTGTCCGAAAAGTAAAGCCCTCTCTGTAACAGTTGGAGAAATGGTACGATTGAACTTGCTTTTGTAAAAAAAAAAAAGTTTATTGACTTTTTTTTTTTTTTTTTTTTTTTTTTTTTTTTTTTTGAGGGGGAGAGTTTTACCGACAGTGATCGCTGCGCTGACGTGGTGACAAGAAATATGCAAATCTGTATTTTATAAATAAAAGGAATTTACCATTAACAGATCTTTACTGAATTTTCCTCTTACTTACTCGTACATGAAAATTAAACCCATATTCTTTAGTACAGTTAAAAGATGACATTCGCCATGAAATATCGTTCATCCAATCGGATATGCTACATGCTGTAGTTAGCAGTGTTATAACTCACTTGTAAACCATAATTTGTGGAGATGTCGGATATATAGAATAAGAGTGATATGCATACAAACATTTGCTTCCATCATTTTCCATAGAAATGAGTGATGTACTTCCTACATCACCCTCTGTCGACAAAAATCTTAACTTTTCTTTTCCTTAAAAACAAAACAAAACAAAAACGCTAAATTCTAAAAATTCTTCGAATGCATCTGAATTTTTAAAATAAGATATGCTATAATAGTAACGATGTGATTCACATAGGAAAATACCATTAAATTATATAGAAGGGTTTAAACATATTGAAATAGAAACAACAGTGCTAGATAATTTCCAAAACCATAAAACGTATAACAGTTTAACAATGAAACCAGAGTGATAGCTTAAACAAAATTAGTAAGTGAAACCTAATAAAGTTTAAGAGATATTAGGTAGCACTTGCAGTTACATTCATGGTAAAAAATAAGTAAATAAATAAAAATTAAAATAAAATAAAATAATAGAATAATAAAAATATTCTTTGCAGAGTTCCCAGAAAAAGAAATTTCTAACTCAACATTTATAAAATATATATATATATATATATATTTTTTTTATATATATATAAAGAAATATAATATATATATATAAAGAAAATTATATATATATATATAAAGAAATTTCTAACTCAACATTTATAAAATATATATATATATATATATATATATATATATTTACAGACATCAACAACTATCAAAGATTAGTCATGTCTAAAATTAACTATATAAAAATAGTGAGACACCTTTGATTCCTTATAAAAAGAAATAATAATTTTTTACTCCAAAACAATTAATTATAAAATATTTTTACAGCTTTTACAAATGCAAATTTATACTATGGACCACATAAATATAATATCTATTCAATTGTAATTCTTAAATCTATTTAAGAACTAGAATTTCTATAACCTGTAAATAAAATAAACCTAAGTTTACTAAAATGTATAGTTAAAGTCTGATATTTTAATGGATTTAAATTAAACTCAGCATGTACTTAATGAATTTGCTATTTTAAGTTTAATGGTAAAACAAGTCATGAGTATTTACTTTGGATAAATTAACTAATCTTTTGTTTAAGAGGCTATTTACTTTAGTTCTTAAACAAACCACATTCAAAGTTAAGTTATTAAGATTTCAAGAGATAAAAACTACACTTTGTACTTTAACCTTCTTAAAACTCTCCAAATGAAAGAAGCTAATGAGAAAGATAAGTATTTGTAATTTCTAATCTTTTATTGCAAAATGTACCATCTCAAGTGATCTGCATTATTTATTTTTAAAAAATCGATTACATTTTTTATCTTTCCTTTAATTAAGGAAACTTTTTGGTGTATAATTGAGAAGAAAAACGTGTTTTCAAACAGAAATTATGTTAATAAATTAAATATTTTCCAAATCATTTGATGTGCATTGAATAAATATTTTACCAGTATGAATTTAAGATATTAAAGTTTTACACGCCAATGTTCCATAAATGGAACATGGAATTAAAAATTAAATATCATGAATACTGGGTTGAAAAAATTATCAGATATAATGGAAAGATGACTTGATTTTTTGAAATAGAATTTACAGTTCAATCATAAAAGTGGAAATGCACAGAAAATTATAAATATGACCTATTTTTCCATTTTTCCCTTTTACCCCACAGTTTAAAAATTCAATTCACATAATTTAGAATAATAAGAAAATGCTTCTAAAAATGGTCTGGCATGTTTAAAATAGCTTATATTATTAAAATATTATATAATATAGTAATAATAAAATATAATAACATTAGATTAATAATATTAAATATAATAATATTTAATTAATAAAATTGAATATAATAATCTTAAATTATATTAAATTTTTTGTACACATTTTAATGATAGATTCCTTTAAACTAAAACATTAGAAGGCACAACATGTAAAAAACCTAATTTAAATTACGCTCGGATCTGAATGCGCCGTGTAAAAGGTTGATGTGTTATCTCTTAAAGATATTTTTAAAAAAGTCATTGACATTTTTCGATGAATTAGGATTTTCAGTATGCATAAATATAATTTAACCAGTGTATTTACATCGTATAAAAAGGCATTTTTTTTATCACGGCAAACCTCAAATATGTTTCAGTCCTTGCAACGTACAATTTAGAACTTTGACAGTTCAACTGTAATACTTTTGTTGAACAATTTGATATAAAATCTCCTTTTTAACACTTTCCAACAATGTTGAAAGGTGATTATAACTTCGGTTTGTTCTACTGCCCGTGCTGTAAGTCGAGTAAATATTCATAGAATTTTTTTAAACTGATATATGTTATTTGAGTTTACTATGGGATGTTCTTTGTTGAAGGGTGAGTACATGCCAACCGCCACTGCTGTGTGTATACGAACAACCGGAAAAGTTCAAAAGTATTGCGTTTTATCAGAAGTATTTCTATAAACGATATTTTAATACTTTTATTTTGCACAAATTATGACATTTGTGTTTCATATGCACAAAACAAAAAAGGTTTTCTATAGAATATAGTATGATTAGCATTTAAAATTACAGGACCACAGGAAAGTATTTAGATACATGTCATTCCATATAAATTCAAGGGCGTGTGATTCTCGACTATTTTTGTGTCTTTTGATACTTATGTCCCTTATAAGCATGTGAGAGATGTTCAAAACAACTTTTATTTTTTCTCTGCTATTAACCTGAGATTTTATACAAGTCATCAAAATTCTTTCTCCTGGACTAAAATGGGATTATTAGACATTTATATTTTGACACAAATCTCTTTGAATTAAATTTATGAGTGCTAATTTCAAACATTAATGTTAAAGTACGTAAGGTAAAGTATAAGGTAAAGTAAGGCAAGGTAAAGTAATGTAAAGTAAGGTAAGGTACATGCTTTGTTATACTATTGTAACTTAATAACAAAAATATCTACAATTGGTGGAAATTCAAAGGCCAAACATAAAATTTTTGTCAAATTCAATAAATATATTTAACCGAATGTCTCATAAATTCGTCTCGATTATAAAGTGTCATTAAAAAAATATTTGGTAAACGGAAGTGCGGTTTGCACCTTTAGGCTTTTGAAAAGTCACATTTTTTATGGGTTAAGAAGAAAAAGCATTTTAAAATTTCTACGGTAGATGGCGGTATAAGCTAGTTCAAATTACGGACCGTGAATAGAGAGAGACTGGACATTGCACAAATATGGCGGACGTTTGTTAAAAACCACTTGTTTGTTAAAAACCACAAGTAATTTATTTTTGACAGCGTCTGGTACTTCCTTTTTAATTAAAATCTCGATAAAACTTTTTTGCGTATTTCTAGACTCAAACTTCCTGAAAATGAAAATTTATTGCGTTAAAAGAGAAAGGTAATAGAAACTAGCTCCAAACCAATTTCTACTGTAAAATTAGAACGAACGATATTACTACAATGTTGGCATTGGTTGAAAAGACACGTTTAATAAAATTATATTATACCAATAACGAATCCGCAGTACAAGTATTAAAAAAAATTCTAATTACAAAGAAAATAGTAAAAAGGCTTAATCATTATTTCCAACTTAACCCGAAAGGTTGTTAGTCCCGCCCTATCTGCCTATTTTTTCACACCAGTCTTTTTTTTTAGAGTACTTTTTTCTTATTTAATCATGAATATATTTGAATAGAATTACTCTAATACTTAAGTGATGTATAAAAAGGGGCGGGAATTAACATTCTATCGGGTTAGGTTGGCAAGTATGGCTTAATCTAATCACTGAAAAAGGACGAACAATTTGAAGATGCTTTTCTACGTAACCTTTCACGTTTAAAGAGATAAAATTTGCATATTTTTAGGAAATTTGACTTTACAGCACTATCTATCGAAGAAATTGTTTATACTATTTTTTTCTGAGCCTACACAAAATCTGACTTTTTTTTAAAGGCTAAAGATAAATAGACTTTTTTTTAAAGGCTTCAATATACCGATTAGTGATTTTAATGATATTTTTAAATCGGGACGAATTTAGGGGACACTTCATATATATGGTCTAGTTTTGACCATATTTGACTTATTCCAAAATTCTATATGATTTTATAAAAACTAGAACTGTCTACATTATACTATTAAACTTTACTTTTCTATAAAAAAAGTGATACATTTTATTTTTCATTAAGAGCTTAAAATGTAATGACGAATTGCATTTTTGCTGTTAAATAAACAAAAAAAAAAAAAAAAAAAAAAAAGAAAAGAAAAGAAAAGAAAAGAAAAGAAAGAAAATTATATTTGAATAATTATCTTCTTAAATAACATCCCATTAAAAATTTGTAACGTATGTTATACAAATTAGAAGGGAGACTAAATAATGTAAAATATTTGCTTTAATAATGAATGAAAAATAAATGAAAAATAAAATTTTTAAATCTTGTGTATTGCGAAATTACTTTCTAAAGTAACATAAAATATTTATATTATGCTGAGATTAAAAATTGTCTGTTATACTTTGTACAAAAGAATTTTAATGAAGTAAAATAAAGAGGACTGAGTCAGCAATTTAGCATGCTATTTTTTGTTTATTATAATTGAAATTTAAAAATATGTCATTATTAACTTACGCGTTTCATTATCAAAATATAATGTTCTTTTAAAATTAATTATTCATGCATATATTTTTTGAATAAATAATTACTAACTGTATACATCGAAATAAAAATATATATAAAGCTTAGATAAATTTATTATAATTTAAGAAATTTTAGAAACTTTTTGTATATATATATAAACAAAATATATTTTTTTAACATAGTTGCATACTTTTACGTAGGTTAATATCTTTTTGAGAAGATTTTGCTTTAATTTGAGACTAAAATTCTTTAACTAAATAACGCAAAAAACTATCTTAAAATAGTGATATTCAAATTGCCTAAAAGGTGACAACTATTGAATTAAAAAAACCAGCAATTTAAAATTATACTTTCATAAATACCTGTAAGACCGAATTTTACTAGAACCCATTTTTAAAATCAGTCATAGTATACCTCCTTTTTTTTTTTTTTTTTTTTTTTTTTTTTGTGTGTGTGTGTGGGGGGGGGGGGGGATAGGATATATTTCAGATCTGTTTTGCTCAAGTGAAGTGACGATTACCAGGGGACACTAATTTTCTTGGAGATAAGGAATATTCATGTATCTAATTGTTATCTTAGAAAAGCTTTAACTCTAAATTTTTACTATAGTTGAAGGTGTTTCCTAGGCAACCATATTTCTGGTATATTTTGCTTTAGGCGGAAATGGAGTTCTACTAGATATCTTGCAGAAGATATGTTATATCGTTTTTTTAATCTGAAAACACCAAACCTGTTTTTTTTTTTTTCCCAAATCTTTTCAACAGTTTCCAAAGAAACTAAGTTTCTGCTGTATATTTCCTAGGATTGAGTGCTGGTTACCAGAAAACGGATAGTATGCTAAAGATGAAAGTAAATCAAATGGTTATCACAAAAACATACTATTTCTAAATTTTAATCAAAATCATTCGTGTTTATTCTAAGAAAACAGAGGTATACTATGTTTCCGTAGGTAAAGCGTGGGTTTGCTGTCAGTTCCAATTTTCCTGAAAATGAGAGTAGTTCAGATAATATTGTGAGCTCAAACAACCCCTATATGTAAATTTCTGTTATAATCGTCCTATCACCTGTAATATTTTGCTATGTTATCTAAAAAACCCTTAATACTAAGATTTTAACTTTAGAAACTTTACTAGAAAACCAAGTTACTGCCTTATTTTGTGATGAGAGAAGTGAGAATTAACAGAGACCAACAATTTTGTCTCAACAGAAAATAATTTAGGCAGGGTTTTATATAGAACCCCAGAATATAAATACTTGTTGAAATCTTTCGAGCAGTTTCCAAGAAAACTAAGTTTTAACCTGATTTTGCCCTGAGCAGAGTGGTCGCTACTACAATATTGAAGGGTAATTTTTCTGAATATGAGGACAAATAAGACATTTCAAAAAAATTTACCGTAATTATTACGATCGTTTTTTAATATTTAATTTAAGAATGAGAGAATGAGAGAATAATTACTTTAAAAGTATGTATAATTTTTTTTTTTTTTTTTTTTTTTTTTTTTTAAAGAGAGAATCTCAGCAAAATGAAATAATTGAATGGATATCAATTTTCTAGAAATATAGGAAACATTGATTATTCGCGATATATATATATATATATATAATATTTATTTATTTATTTTTGAGTTTCTTTTCTGGCTTTTGGAAAAACGTCGAAATCTTTTCATGATCATCAGATGTATTTGGCACTAAATTAAATTTTGTAAAAGGGAGAATTACTAGGACGAGAGAACTATTTCTTTTATATAGAAAAAATTCCTCTTTGCCATTTTGTAGTAAATCACTTTAAATAAAGCAGAATGTTCTCTAAAATAAATAAATAGGTATAAGGCTTCTTATCCAAAATTAAATTTTGTTTAGGATAGAACTTTAATATTTTTTTTTAGTCAAAGCTTTAATAACCATAATTTTTTTCTAATTATTTTTTAAACTGATACAAGTTACTCAAGTTAACTATGGCTGGATACTGTTTTTTTAATGTACACATATCTGAAGGTTCTTGTAACTCTCTCATGTTATTTCTATCCTACAAATCTTCCAATAAGTAAATTTTCAAATAATAATCAAGTTTTAATTTAATCCATATTGTTTTATTTAATCAATAAAGTCTAACATTACATGTAAATAAATTATTTTTACCTAAAATATATTTTTAATGGGGGACATATTTGAATAATGATGGGATTTATAGCATTGCAGAGCTTCATTAAAATAAATAAGGATAATTCATTTGGTTAGTCCAAGTTTTGAAATAATGGAAGCATCTTAATTAGTTTGTTAGAATAGTTTAGAACCTTACTTATATTTGAATAAGAGCTATAATATTATAAATTTTATGATTATTAAACAAGGTAAAATTGAGTTTTTGTAAAATTCAGGACATAAAATTAATTTATAATAATAATAATAATAATAATAATAATAATACAGACATCTATTATAAGCTATTCGTTATTGTGATATTAGAATTACCCACCGCTGTTTTGTCTGCATGCAACATCCACTAGGCTACTCTTCCCAACTGCGTTAAAAGTTTTCCTTATCCTAAATTGCTGCATAATTAATTATATCTGTACCAATTTTGTATTAAAGTACTCATGTAATTCTATGGTATTTCCAATATAATAAATAATATTTACAGGAAATATTTCCCTATTCTGCTACGTTATC
The DNA here is from genome assembly GCA_963930645.1 of Salticus scenicus. Classification (NCBI taxonomy): domain Eukaryota; kingdom Metazoa; phylum Arthropoda; class Arachnida; order Araneae; family Salticidae; genus Salticus; species Salticus scenicus. Next base: position 23,952,208 of record OZ005650.1, on the reverse strand, counting down.
AATATCTTTAATTTTGAAGAACTTTCGTAGACTTAAAGTAAAATGTTGATATTTGTTAATGTTTATAACAGTATCATAAATGGTATTTTAAATCGTTAATTTAATCGTTAATGATATTTTAATCGATATTTTAAATCGTCTGACTACTTTACTAAGAAAATAATTCTTATAATGAGAGTTTATTTCAAAATTTGCCCAATTCTACAATGTTAGGAAAATTGTAGACTCATGAATCTACAGATCAAGTGTCTCAACCTTTCCTTTGGATTACTCATGATTGAACAGACCATTTTTATTTATTTTATACTATTAATGGGCTAATAAAATAAGTAATATAAAGGTAATAAATTCCGAAATCGCAAAAAAAAAAAAAAAAAAAAAAAAAAAAAAAAAAAAAATAATGCAATCGACATAACCATAAACAAAAAGTAAAAATTAAAAAATAATTCAGTTAAAAAACTTAAAAAGTGATAGCAGATACAAAACAGTAATTAATCTCAAAACACTAAGATCATAATTAGGGAAGACCTCAATGCAGTAAGAAGTTTCAAGAGCTATTAGTAAAAAACAGCAGTGTAGTAGGATCGGTAGGTGTGAAAGACATATGCAAATGATTAAATGCGCAAGCGCATCTGGTCGCATGATACACAATTTCTCTCTACAAAGGCGAGTAGTTGGCTTGCTCTTAATATGCTATCAGTGGAAGATTGTTGTAACGGAGCTACTGAACATAGGTAGAAAATGCATGGGAGACATCAGAAATCTGAATAACAGCAGTTATCGTCTGCGAATTAAGAATATATACATATATACAGGGTGATCCGGAAGTCACAGAAAAAATAAAAATATATGCATTCAAAAAGTATTGACCGTAGCATTATCCAATTTTAACCGAAATGTACAAAAAGACATGGATTTATTTATTTATATTTTATTTTTTTACTTCCTCTTACCCATAGGGTCGAGAAAGTATGGTTTTAGGGTCAAATTTCCGAACGTGATTTTTTGTTATATTTACATGTTCTGAGGTCCCCTGCATACGAAAATCATGTTTTTAGCGAATGGTCTTTGTGTCTGTCTGTTATCAGCATTTCTCAAGAACAAATAGCAGCAGAAGTTCCAAACTCGCTATTCTAAATGTGTATCATATAGGGGTGCTACAGTAAGCTTTTCGTTGAGATGAAGCAAATGGTTCGTGCACAGGGGCACTCAAAAGTATTCAAATACGTTACGTCTATGGGGGAAATTTGAGGTAAGTAGAGTTTAAGATCAATAGACTGCCCTAAACCAAATGAAACAAATATATATTTTTTGTAATAGAGATAGGCAACTGGGAAAATAATTCTGTGTATGTAGGAGCCTCGCCTCCCCCCCCCCCCCTGGGGAGACGGCCCACCTCGAGGGAAGTAAACTTTCATGATGGGTATATTTCAAATGAGCTCACCAATACCTTTAAAACGAGTGTTTGAACCATTGATCTGCGATAATTTAAAATAAAGTTATCGATTTTTTTTTCATTTTTAACAAAAAAAAAAGAAAAAAAAATGTAATATTGAGAGTAAATTCAACATTTTTATTTATTTATTTATTTATTTATTATTTATTTATTTATTTATTTTTTTGTGTTATACTACTTCTCTATTATGGAAATCGTCTGCATTATCTTTTTTAGTAACCGAATTAAATTCTATATAAATGTAGGCGCATTAATGAAACGGGGGGTTGAGGGGAGCTGTATCCCCCCTCACACAGAACTAATTGTGATATAAAACTCTTCCGAAGCCTAATTTGAATTGTTTAAGATATTTTTACATAACAGTACTCGTTATCTTACCTCTTAATCTCCAACCTGTACATATAGTATCAGGGTAAGAGAAAGTTGTGTGAGTGACATACTAGATTATTTAATAACAAAATATTTATTGTCAATTTATTTTATGCGTTCTTCAATAGTCGGCTCTTTAATTGCAAAATTATTTTTACAGTGACGCAGTGTATTCAACAACACAACCATTTTGCGTTGATTACAGGATATTTTGCGCATATTACATTAATTTTCATTAATATCCTGTTATGGACTATAAATGTTCATTTTAACGGCCTTTATGCAATAGCCTTAAGAATTTGTCCATTGAGAATTATAGTAATGAAGCTTAAATAATTAACAATACCGATTTTTTTTGTAAAACAATTGAAGATTAGAAATAAAAGTTTAATTTAAATATTTGATAACTTCTGAAATGATATGCAGCACGCCAAAGTTCCGTGACACCGTATTGACAATACGGTGTCATTTGTGATGTCGGATATCTTTAAAACATGAGAGGATACTGCAAATACAGTACTATCTGTTGGTGAAAATCGTAACTAATATATATATATTATATATAAAAATAGCCTATAATTTTCTGCTCATTTCAGTGAAAATCTAATTCTGCTACGGTCAATACAGTCTGTGACGTAGATCTGTACGGTCTGTGACTTTAGAATCACCCGGTAAATATACCGGTACAGTCGGCATCAAAAGTATCAGAGCACTAGCAAAAATTCCCTATATAAAAGAAATACTCTTAATACTGTTTTGTTAAATAAATCCTTGTCGAATAATGTTCTCAGACTGAATGAGAACAGTATTGGCTAATGATTTATTCAACAAAACAGTATTAAGTGTACTTTTTTTACATAGGAATTTTTGCTAGTGCTGGGAAACTTTTGCTGCTGACTGCATATTATAATTTAATGGGTTTTCCATTTCACTTTCATAAATTATCAAATGTGATAATTGGTATTTTTATAAAAACATGAAAGGATTTTATTCCTTCTTAAAATAGATAAGAAAATTTAAATACAAATTTTCATTGTTTTTTTCCTTAGTGATTTTTTCTCCTTCATGTATGCAAATGCGCAAATTAGTTTCGACTAAATTCTATATATAAAAAAGAAAATGAAAGCTTTAATACTAAATACCGTATCCGGAATGTCTGAAGATTGTATTATATTTTAAAATGTTTTTTATAATTATATTTTCAAAAATATAGCTAAATATTATATTTAACCAACATAGTAAAATGTAAATTCGAAACATAATACCTTTCGTTTTAACTTTTATCGTATTATTGTATATTTTATAGTGCATATTTGCCTGTTACATTTCTTTTATAACGTTCGTTCTATTTTATGTTACAATTGTAAAGTTTAATTTAAAATCCGAATCCAAAATTCGTATTGTTAAAAACATGCGTAATGATACTGGAAAATTTCTATGCGATAAATAAGCACTGTATACCATTTTGTGTTATTATTTGCTTTTATACTAAATATCTGAATTATTTTATTTTATTAATTTAAATAAACAAAAATATTTCTTTGAAAATACGTTCAGGATGACTTTTAGACATATAAAAATCTGATTTATCTACCTGTTAATGAAATTGTATCATAGAAAATGTTCTTTATTAACAATATGATCATAATTTGCTTTGATATATTATTAAAAGAAATATTATTTTTGTCACTTAATTGTATGAATTTTTATTTTTAATATATAACATTTGAAATCAACTGAGAAATGGGTGTAATTAGTGGGGAAAAATCCAAATCAGAATTTTTTCAAAAAATAAATAAATAAAAAATAAATAAATAAATAAATAAATAAAATAAAATAAAATAAATAAATAAATGAATAAATAAAATAAATAAAAATAAATAAATAAAAATAATATACATTATCAAAAAAAAATCTACATTTCTCTTGCATAAATTTATCAGTATGTGAAAAAATATAATAATTAATCGTTACAGCTTCTATCGGAATTTTTTCCCCTGTATATTTTTATTGATTTTTATGTAAATAATCGTTATGTGACCACGCCGAAATGAAATTGCACGCAGATAGCGCGCCAACAATGAAAATTCTCACAGATAAAGAATAAAACTGTGGATGGTTATAGTTGCATACGGGAACGATAGAATAGTTTTTGTAAAATAAAAAAAAGAAGAAGAAAAAAAAAAAAAAAAACACTGTGCAAACTTTGCTACGTAAAGATATATGAAATTTTAAACATACGATGCAGATCTACATAGCTATGCATTCAAGGGTTAAATTTTAATATAATTTAAAATTTTACAAGTGAATACATTCAGGATTTGACACAAACTTACAGATACATACCTTTTGCGAATAATAATAATAATAACAATAATAACTATTGTGTTATAATGCATATTTAATAAAAATAATAATAATACGGTTTACTTTAATGCTGAAGTATTTAAACACCATATCATTAAGTAAAAATACTAACGTTCAGTTACTTGGAAAGAATTTTTAATCAATCATGAAATTCACGTAGCAAAACAACGATGGAATTTCTTACAATAACGAAGTGTGTTACATTACCTATTCTCGCAATTTATTAGAAGACTGAGATTAAATAATTCCGCTTTCTCGGCCTCCATTATTTCTATACAGTAATTTTCACTATACTTTTATATTTATTTTTGTGATCTTTTAGGTTAAAATTTTTTATGTAAAAATACTGGTGGAAAAAAAAAAAAAAAAAAAAAATCGGAATTATTTCATTCCTTGAAGAGCAATCTGCACAATTCAAGTGAATGTTATAATAAATTAGATCACTAGACATGAATCCAATTAAACATATATGGGAAATACGTGAAAGGTCAGTTCATTCATAAAATCATCCACTGTGAATTTTTTTTACAATCATAGACTGCTGTAGAAGTCACGTGGCTAGTTATTCTTTCAAAGAGTATGCGAAGATTTGATCAGATAGTGCTATACCGAATTATTTCATTCTGCCAGGCAAAAGGAGGCACAGTACATTATTAAGATGTATCACTTGGAACTTTAGTGTATAATTCGATATTTTTTAGTAAAATAAGTTCATATCTATTCACGCGCTGAAAACATGAAAAATAAAAATTATATCATTCAGAATCTCAATGCAACAAAATAAAATATGTTTAACATAAAATCTTTTTGTAAAAAAATAGAACCGACTCCAAAAAGGGACTACTATTCAAACAACTAAAAATGAAAGAAAATTGGCAGAAAATGGAACTGTAAATTGCGCCTAAAAGTATAAAATAATTTCCTTCGCCAAACAACCTATAACACTATAATTAATCATAACTTTTGAAGTCGGCGCAAAATTAAATAAAATTTAATTAGTTTTTAAAGGTTTGTCTTTAGATCGGTAGCAACAAATTCTGTTGTTTCGAATGATCCATTTTCATGTTTCCTTTATTATTTTATCACTGTATACAATTGGTTCATTAGTAGCATCTACATAGAACAGTGAACATTCTTCACAATGCGGTATTTATGTTTCTACGAAGTTAGTTTCCTTTGCAAATTTGGTATAACTTTGATAACTATCATCCTTGATGGCTTTTGGATTTGGGGATCAAAACGTAAAGCAAAAATATACACGCAAGATGTATATTTTCATAATATATATTGTACGATGTGTTGTTTCATATTCTTGATTTATCTCTTGATATACCTTATGAAAATATTCATGATATCCCAAAGAAATTAAATATGTTTGCCAGATAATTTTGCGATTTTTCTTTCACCAGGGACGTCAGATACCAGCATCTTCGCCAACTTTTGCTGCTTACGAAATCTTATTTGTTTTCTTGAATCAAATTAGTTCTCGGTTGCGTTTTGCAGGTAACAATGTGAGATATGTATTTTGAATAGGATTTTATTTTTGTATTGAACAAAGGTATCAATTTTTATTTAATTTTGCGCCGACTTCAAAAGTTATGATTAATTATAGTGTTATAGGTTGTTTGGCGAAGGAAATTATTTTATACTTTTAGGCGCAATTTACAGTTCCATTTTCTGCCAATTTTCTTTCATTTTTAGTTGTTTGAATAGTAGTCCCTTTTTGGAGTCGGTTCTATTTTTTTACAAAAAGATTTTATTTTTCTCTTTTCAGTGAAAACTTATTTATATAGCAGAGCATCAGAAGATGTTCGACGGAAGTTTCACAAATCATAAGTTCCAAGAAAAGTGACATTACTCAAAAAAATAGTTTATGTCACTGAAAAATACATGAAATGCACCCAATGTGAAAAAAAAAAAGTTACATCTCCATCTAGAAAGTTATCCACTCGAGAGACAGTTGTGCCAGTTTTATTATAGTCAAGTTACTTTTAAGTTGATTTTTCTCAAATGCTGCATTTTTAAGTTGTGTTACTTTTCTTCCCTTTATCGGATATGAGCAAAAAACTATCTATTGAACGAACATACGTTAAAGTAAAAAGTCTTTAGAAATGTAAAGGACGGATACGCTGTATTCGTAACCGAAAATTCTGTTAGGCATATATATTGTACTTTACAGTGAATACGTGTCACCCGCTGCGCTGGAAATTGCGCAGCGTAAAGTTCAAATAAAGAGCAAAATATGCATTGCAGCTGACGGACAGAAGTTTCAACATCGATACTTACATACTGCTTTTACCATTGTAGCTGCATGCGTTCAGCAGTTAGAGTGAGAACAGATTTCCGTGGGTATTCTGTAATTTGTTTATATCTTAATGAAATCATAATGAAACCTATTTCAGGCCAAGATCATTACGACAACAAAAAAAATATTAAAATTGAATCATCTCTTACGAAGTTATAAGCTAACAAATTTCAACAACAACAACGAGAAACATGGTTTGCATTGAGAACCTCTTCCTTTATGAAGTCGGTTTAAAACGTCTATGCGTTAATCGATGTGACCGCTTACAATAACCATACTTTGAATTTTACATAGCATAAATGTCACCCGCTACGCTACAACATATGCAATGTCGTTCAAGTGTGCACAAAATAGGAAATTGTGAACAAACAAATGCACGTTTTAAGGGTTCTGTTTTTAGCATTAATTTCTAAACTATCTTTGCGTACTACATCGATGATGCTCTGAAATTTTATAATTCACTTTTTCCCCTGTCTTGAAACGTTTCCGAGATAGGATCGCTAACTCAACTCTTTTCCACCAGGTGGCGCTTTAGGCGGTTGAATCGCGTAGCACATGTCCACTTTACAATGCCTACATACCACTTTTATAACTATAGCTGCAGCTGTTCAGCAGTTAAAAGAGTCGGGACTGACATTTTATGGCACCGTGTATTTTCTTTTGATCGTAAAGATCTTAAATGGGATTTATTTCAGACCAAGACCTTTACAATAAAAAAAAATTTTCAAGATCGGATCATCTGTTCAGAAGTTATGAGCTAACAAACAAAAGCAAAAAAACATACTCTTTGAATTGAGAACCTCCTCCTTTTTGAAGTCGGTTAATTAGAGCATCTCTTACGAAGTTATAAGCTTACAAACACCAACAACAACACATAGCTTGAATTAAGAACACCCTTCTTTCTGAAGTTGGTTGAAAACGACTTTGCGCTAATCGATGTGACCGCTTACAGTAACAGTACTTTGAACCACAGAGTATACGTGTCATCCGCTACGCTGCAAAGTGTGCAACGTAGTTCAAGTGTGCACAGTGTAGGAAATTCGAACAAACAACTGCACGTTTTAAGCGTTCTATTTTTAGCAATAATGTCTGAAAACTGTCTTTTCGTAGTAAATCGAAGATGCTCTACAACTTCATAATTAACTTTTCTCTCATCTTGAACCATTTTTGAGATAGGAGCGCTAATTCCGCTGTTTTTCACCAGATGGCGCTTTATTTTCTTTAGATTGTAAAGAAGTTATAATGGGACCTACTTCAGACCAAGATCTCTACAACAAAACAAAAAGTATCAAGTAACCGTATTTTGAACTATATAGCGTATGTCTCAGCAGCTACGCTACAACGTGAGCAATGTAGCTCAAGTATGTATAGTGTAGGAAATTACGAACAAAAAAATGCACGTTTTTAGCCTTGTATTTTTAGCGTCAATGTCAAAACTATCTTTTCGTACTAAATCGACGATGCTCTGCAATTTTATAATTCAATTTTCCCCCTGTCTTGAACCGTTTCCGAGATAGGAACGTTAGTATGAATGTCTAAACTATCGTTATGTACTAAATCGGTGATACCATTCAGCTTTGTAATTCACTTTTTCTGTAGAACCGTTTTCGAAATAGGAACACTAACTCCGCTATTTTCCACCAGGTGGCGCTGCAAGCGGTTTAACCTTGTACAGCATGGCAACTTTGCTATACTTACATACCATTTTTAACACTATAGCTGCAGCCGTTTAGCAGTTAAAAGAGTTGGGACTGATTTTTTTGGGCACCCTGTATTTTCCTTAGATCGTAAAGATATTACAATGGGACCTATTGTAGACCAAGACCTTTTCAACAAAACAAAAAGTATCAAAATCGGAGCATCCGTTCAGAAGTTATGAGCTAACAAACATAAAAAAAACATACGGTTTGAATTGAGAACCTTCCTTCTTTTTTTGAAGTCGGTTAAAAAGTGTACCAAAGTTTGAAAAATCAGAATAGATTACCCTACATAACTGAATTATGCTTTGCTTAAAAGAACCTAAAATATGCATTTGATGTGCCATTTTGCAGTGCGGTATAATGGGGTATCCCTGAATAACATTTTCCACTTTATCGCTATAGAAGTTGTAACCTAAAATAAGAAATGTAAATTCATTTCTTCGTAATATATAAAGACATAATATTTGTTAGCTACTGCCATAAACTCTATATATTATTTAATATTAAATAGTAAGAACGTTTCAATTCTCACGTAAGAATTTTTAACATTAAAAATTTTATCCTCATTGAAATAATTCTTAAACTTAAGTTATTTCTTAATACCTTTAAAGAAACTTACTTAGATTTACTAATATATTAATTTCTGAAATGTTTTTAGATAAAATATAACAAAATGCAATAATATTTACTATTCTTTTGCACTTAAATGAACAGTTTTAACCAAATAAACATTTTATATGAACATATGCTGCATCACAATACACAAATAAAAGAACATTTTGGAGACTGAGCATATTTATCCTGTTGCGACAACAGCAACATTTTTAACTAGTATGTTGTGGCCACCACATTACTTTCTTCTATATTTTCCTATACAAATTCATTCAGTAAAAATAATTTATTAAAATAATTAAAATAAATTATCTTCCATGATAATGCAGACGATTTCCATATTAGAGAAGTAGTATAACACTAAATATCCAAAAGATGTCAATTTTATTGTCAATATTACATTAAAAAAAAAAAAAAAAAAAAATGTTAAAAAGGAAAAAAATTGATAACTTTATTTTAAATTATCGCAGATCGATGGTTCAACCATTCGTTTTAAAGGTATTGGCGAGCTCATTTGAAAGATATCCATCATGAAAATTTACTCTCCTCGAGGGGGGACTCCCCCCCCCAGGGGTGGTGGCGAGGCTCCTACACATACAAAAAAATTTTCCCAGTTGAATATCTCTATTATAAATAATTCTTATAAATTTCATAATGATTACTAAAAAATAATTCTCCTTATGCACATTTATGAAAAATTTTGTCCTGTATCACCATGTTAAAAATTTAGAAAAATCGGGATGGCAACGCAACCTGTAAGACAATTTTTACCAAAAGTTGATAGGCACTAATTTATGTCAAGGTGCAACTACATACCAATTTGTATGAAATTCTGTGCAGTAGTTCCTGAGATACAGTTGCCACAAAATTTTTGTCACACACACACAGACAGACAGACGGACAGACTGACGTTTTCTAAAAATGGTCAAATCGTGTTCTACAGCTCTCAAAACGTGTAAATCCATCAAAAACCCGAGGTCAAAAATTTTTACGAATCCAATACTTTCTTCTATTGAATATAGAAGAAAGTAAAAACGTCATTTGACATTAAAGAATTCAGAATGTATAATTATACATTATACTATCATTTAAATACATAAAGTAAAACAGAATACAAGATCTAAGTAATACAATTATAGACAAAGCATAGTCGAAATATTTTCACAAAGATTGAGGCAAATAAAATATTTAATTTTTAAGGAAATGTTGAAATGGGAAATGTAACATATTTCATGGATAAAACCTATAGTAGAAAATAATGATCACAGATGAATGAAATAAATAGAAATCAATTAAAAACTAGTATGTTGTGGCCACCACAAGACTTTCTTCTATATTTACAATCAGTAACAATATTTAAAAAAAAAAAAAAAAAAAAAAAAAAGTACGATTTTTTTTTCTAAGTTTTTTTTTTTTTTTTTTGTTAAAAGTAAAAAAAATCGATAACTTTGTTTTAAATTATCACAGATTTATAGTTCAACCATTCGTTTTAAAGGTATTGACGAGACCTTTCGAAAGATACCCATCTTGAAAATTTATCCCCCCGGGGGGGTACTTCCCCCCCAGGGGGGAAGCGATGCCCCCCCCATGCAGAAAATTTTTTTCTTAGTTACATACTACTATTATCAATAATTTATATTAATTTTACAATCACAAGTTTAAAACAACTCTTATTATGCACATTTATACGAATTTTTGTCCTATGCTGCCATGTTAAAAATTTAGATAAAATGCTATCACAGCGCCACCTGTTGAGCTATTGATCCCCAAACATAATCAGCACCAGTTAATGTCGGGGACAAACTAAATACCAAGTTTGGTTAAATTTCGTTAAAAAAAAAAAAAAAAAAAAAAAAAAAAAAAGTTTTTTTTTGTTAAAAGTAAAAAAAATCGATAACTTTGTTTTAAATTATCACAGATTTATGGTTCAACCATTCGTTTTAAAGGTATTGACGAGATCTTTCGAATGATACCCATCTTCAAAATTTAACCCCCCCGGGGGTGTACTTCCCCCCCCAGGGGGGAACCGATGCCCCCCCATGCACAATTTTTTTTCCTAGTTAACTACTACTATTATCAATAATTAATATTAATTTTACAATCACAAGTTTAAAACTAGTATGTTGTGGCCACCACAAGACTTTCTTCTATATTTTCCTATACATATTCAATCAGTAACAATATAAAAAAAAAAAAAAGATTTTTTTTTTTCCTTTTTTTTTTTTTTGTGAAAATTAATACATATTCAATCACTAACAATAAAAAAAAAAAAAAATCGAATTTTTTTCTAAGTTTTTTTTTTTTTTTTTGTTAAAAGTAAAAAAAATCGATAACTTTGTTTTAAATTATCACAGATTTATGGTTCAACCATTCGTTTTAAAGGTATTGACGAGATCTTTCGAATGATACCCATCTTCAAAATTTAACCCACCGGGGGTGTACTTAACCCCCAGGGGGGGAAACGATGCCCCCCCATGCACAATTTTTTTTTCCTAGTTAACTACTACTATCATCAATAATTCAAATTAATTTTACAATCACAAGTTTAAAATAACTCTCATTATGCCCATTTATACGGAATTTTGTCCTATGCTGCCATGTTAAAAATTTGCATAAAATGCGATTACAGCGCCACCTGTTGAGCTATTGATCCCCAAATCTAATGGGCACCAGTTCATGTCAGGGTGCAACTAAATACCAAGTTTGGTTAAATTTCATTCATATGGTCGTGAGATACAGCGTCCACAAAAAAATGATCCAGACACACAGACAGACAGACAGACAGACATTTTCTAAAAACTATCAATTCGTGTTCAGGACATCCCAAAACGTGTAGATCCGTCAAAAAACGGAGGTCGAAAATTTTCGCGAATCCAATACTTTCTCTATATTACATATAGAAGAAAGTAATAACTCTCATTATGCCCATTTATACGGAATTTTGTCCTATGCTGCCATGTTAAAAATTTGCATAAAATGCGATCACAGCGCCACCTGTTGAGCTATTGATCCCCAAATCTAATGGGCACCAGTTCATGTCAGGGTGCAACTAAATACCAAGTTTGGTTAAATTTCATTCATTGGTTCGTGAGATACAGCGTCCACAAAAAAATGATACAGACACACAGACAGACAGACAGACAGACATTTTTTAAAAACTATCAATTCGTGTTCAGGACATCCCAAAACGTGTAGATCCGTCAAAAAACGGAGGTCGAAAATTTTCGCGAATCCAATACTTTCTCTATATTACATATAGAAGAAAGTAAAAAAGTGAAAGAAATGTTTCTACTGGAAAATTTGTTTCATGCATGATGAATTTCTTCTAAAGCGTAGATAATCTTAATTAAATTTTTCAAAAAACCTTAGGAATAATATAATTCGCTTCATTCACATGCAAGTTTACATCTGGATAATTCCTATTTATTATAAGGAAGATTAAAATGAAGAAATAAATTTCTAATTTCACAAATATATATGTAAAATGAGTAAAATATTTTGTAATTACATAATGCTGTACGTTATATGAAAAATTAACAGACAAACTACCAGCTTTATATTTTTAAAATCGTTTTTATTTCATTAACTATATTTGCAGTTCTTTTCTGTAAATTATTGCAAGCTGAAATTTTAATTTAAAACAGTTTACATTTTTGTAATTTGGGAAATTGAATTTCAAGCTACAATGATTTTAATTTTATTAAATATTTACTTCATGTTATAAAAATTAAAGTCATTTATTTGGCATGATTGAATTATTTATAAATATTGCAAAATTCTAACAAAGGAATAAGAATAATAAAAGAAAATTATTGCTTACTATACTATATGCTCAGAATGGAAGTTTTATAATAACTCAAATTCTTATTATTGTACACATTGTGCATTATTTCCGCTACCACACTACCGTAGGTAATGGAAGTACTGTGTTTTTAGGAAATGGTCAGTGTGTATGTGCTCATGTACCAACAGTGGAGGGCTTTTTTCTGACTATTCTAACTCCAACGCGACTAATAATAATAAAACAACGAAACTGCAGAATTAAGACAGGTTGTAATATACAGGCGATTTTTCCAATGTTTGGTGAAAATTGAAGAAAAATGAAAGTGGCAACATAAGTATGTATTTCAAAAGGTTCTAACGATTTTCTTCAAAGTTGCTATATAAAAAAGCTATTAGACGTCTTTTCGTATGTGTCATTTGTTAATTTAGGAAAATTGATAGGCGTCCCGTATAAATAACTCAATTTTAGGACATGCGAGTGCGTTCCTTGAGTAAAGGCTCCACGGATTTTTTTCAAACTCGCCCTATAAACTTTCTCTTAGATGTACTTTCGTAAGTATTTTTTTTTTCTGTCGACAATTCAGTTTGTTAAAATTTGGTGAAAGTCCGTATCCCAAAACGGCTGTAACGATTTTCTTCAAAGTTGTTATGTAAACACTCATTTAGATGTCCTGTCGTATTTATTAGTTATTTCATAAAAATTTATAGAATTCGTGTATAAATAAGTCAATTTTAAAACTCGTAATAGCGTTCTTTTAAAAACGGCTTGACGGATTTTCTTCAAATTCGCCATGTTATTTCCCTTTTAGGTATGCTTTCATATGAAATAAGGTAGGTGAGCCAAAGATAAACATAGTTAAGCTTTGAGGATTTTTTATAATTTTCTGGTTCGGTGTATATGGCTGGACGCAAAATGCTAGATTTATCTCTTACTCATATCAAATATATATATATATATATATACATATATAGAACAAATTATTAAAGAGCATACTTCTCATAAAAAATTACCTTTTGTTATATTAAAAGGTGATTTATGTTTTTATATTTGAGTCCACTCTTTTTTAATCAAAAAAAATGCAAAATGTAATTTACACACAAAAATCCAGCAATACAACCAAACATTTTTGTTTTCTGTATGGCAATGGCATTAGGTTTAAGACCTAGGATGTGATTCTAGGCCATCTAGGATTTGAACCTAGACCTGGTGTTAATATCTAGGCCGACGCTCACGATCTCTGAAACCTTATGGTCTGTGTGAGAGTCTTCATGTTTGTGTGTATGTGTGTCTGTTAGCATCATTCTCAGATTCATCTCTCATCATTCAAATAATAGTAGAAAGTCCAATCTCAGTTTTCTAAATCTATATCACATATTGATTCTGCACTAAACTTTTCATAAAGATGAAGCGTATGGTTCGTGCAAAGATATGGTACGAAGATATCCAAGAGAATTCAAATATATTACATTTATTGGGGAAATTTTTCGTTAAGTACAGTTTATTATTTATAATAAACTGTACTAAACAAAACGAAACGAACGAAGATAACTAAAGAAGTAACGAAGATATCCAAGAGAATTCAAATACATTACATTTATTGGGGAAATTTTTCGTTAAGTACAGTTTATTATTTATAATAAACTGCACTAAACAAAACGAAACGAACAGATATTATTTATATACATAAAAATCATGTTTCGTGTAAAATATGGTATGGAAATCATCTGTCATTCATTTACAGGGCTACCCAAAGTATTTCAATATCTTGGGGCTATATTTGGATATTGCTGGAGGTATATTTAAATTTGTGTTAGTTTTTTTTTTTTTTTTTTTTTTTTTTTTTTAATAAGGATAAATTTAAGTACATAATGGATGTGCTTATAGTTTATAGAGAATATACAAGGCTACCCAATATTAAGCTGAGCTTATTTTTTTCTATTGAATATAACTGATGAAAATGCTTTGCTACATTTTAATATGTCGACGAACACTGATCAGTCATACAATAGCGGTCTAAAAAGATAATCTGTTCAAATTCAATCCCATACCCTAGAGATACATGATTTACAATTCAGTAGCACCATTTTGTGATTAAATTGTAAATTGATTCGTGTAAAAATTAAATTAATCCTTTTTTAGGGGAGGTGTGTGCTAACTTAGGAACACTGGCCACCTTTATCTTACCTATCTTAGTTGGTCTTCATGAACATATGAGTTTGCCACGACTGGTGAAAATCGTAAGCGGGATAGAATGTCGGTATCTTAAAAACACGCTCTAAAGATATTCTTCAAATTTGCTATATGAGCCCCTTCTTATATGTCCTTTTGCATATATTACTTGGTTAATCCAGGAAAATTGTCAGGCGTCCTTAATAGGTAAGTCAATTTTATAACTCTGAAATTGGCTCTACCAATTACTTTTTTAAAACTCGCTATCTAAACTCTGTTTTATATGTCTTTATGGGTAATTGCTCTTACAGGAAAAGTTTTAGTTACCTCAATAATATGTCTTCTCATCACGCCATCTAAATAAAGAGTATATAATATGTGTAATAGTAGTTAATGGTAATTATGTAGTTGTTACACATTATACTGTTTTTACACGTAACTAATAGAAATTATTAAATGCGAAAATACAGATTCATGGAGGAGCAGAAAAGTAGGTGGGTAAATCGATAAAAAAGTTTATTTACATTTAACAGTGTTCTCTGAATATATATATATATATATATATTCCATTTGTTAATCATGGCTACACTGGCGATTCTCTGCAAACAAATAATAATGGTGAAAATGAAGGATATTAAAAAATACTAGACAGAAAATTTGATGAATTATATATTCCGAAAATAGTATAAATATGAATAATATTTCATTGTATTAGCTCATTCATTTTAAGAATTAATTAAAAGATGTGTTTTTGAATTTTTAAATCTGTAAAATAGCCTTCTTTCACATAACAACACAGCATATATATTTTACTCGTATTGTTATATTTTAATGAATTGACATTTTTTATTGAAATGTACATATAAAGCGTATTTTATGCATTATATTTTATTCTTTGTTTTCGCATTTAGGTTGTCATTTTAGTTTGAAAGAAAAAAGAGAATATATATATATATATATACATACATCAGGGCGCGAAATTTCCGCTCGCCAGCTTGCCATTGGCGAGTGGAATTTTTACTGTGGCGAGTAAAAATTTGGTCTAGTTATAGATATAATTCTTAAACGACACGGTGGCAGAATACATTCTTTTTATAGATTTAAATATGGCAAAATCTTGCCATATTTAACCTCTCCTTTTTAGATTCTCGGAGAGAATCTCGAGATCGCCTCAGCCTGGGAAAGGAAAAATGCTTAGTATATACATAAAAGTTTCAATCTCTTTGGCAGTTTCGTTTCTCTCACTGTTATTTCTCCAAGCAGAGTGAGAATAGACGAGCAGAGCCTCTTTGCCCGTAGCCCACTATCCGAGAGAAGAGATATGCGAAAGTTTGCCTATGCGACATTGTCACATGAAAATGAGCCCGAGCCCTTTTAAAAATACTGCCTTGAACAATGATAAAAAAAATTCATATTTTCCAGTTTTTTTACTGAAACGCTAATGATTTGAGTTTGTAATGATTTGTAAACAACGATTTTATCGAAAAAATTATTCCGAAATGGCTATTTCAAATGACAACAATGAACAAGTTATACACATCGACATTCCGTCTGATTACAAAAATAAAATGGACGAAAAAGACATTTCTAACACAAAAAGTTAAGTAAATAAATAGATAAATAAGAAAGCTTAATCTTTCATAATAACTAGATTTTCACAGGATAGTGTTTGACAAAGAATTTTTTTCTTCTTCTTTTTTTCTTCAATGACTCTTTGCATTTATGTTATTACACTCATGTTTATAAAAATTGCAACACAATGAAAGAATTGTCAGAAATTAATGAAATTTATTCCATTTATTACTTTTAGTGGTGCAAATAAACGATCAAATGTACAAGACCAAAAAAAAAAAAAAAAAAAAAAAAAAAAAAGAACGTCTGAAATCAGTACTTTGTGTGTCCGCAACGCTGAGTGATGAGAGCCTGTACAAGTCGTTGCATTGAATCATACAGGTTCTGATGTAAACCTGGGGAATGGCATTCTAGATGGCTTCGACTTGACGCCAAAGTTCAGTTGTACGAGCGAGTCGCCGACCGATGAAATCCCAGACATGCTCGATGGGCGACACATCCGGGAAATAAACATTATCATGGAAGAAGCGAAACCTGTTGTGCACTGAAGAACGCTTGTGCATTCTGAGAAACATGTGCACGGGCATTATCCTGCTTAAATATAGCACCCGGAATGTGTCGAAGAATGGGAAGGACTTCTGGCTAAAAAAATTTTCTTATGCAGCGATCACTATTGAGGTTTCCCGCAATGTGCACTAGATGGGATCGACAATTATATCCAATAGCTTCCCACACCATGATGCTAGGCGTTTGTGCAATATGAAGATGGATAACACAGCGTGGGAGCAGACGTTCCCCCCTGTAACGTCTGACGCGTACTCTTTCATCATTGTACTCCAGATTGTAGCGAGACTCATCGAAGAAAACAATTTGTTGCCCCTGGGCACGTCACGTGCTGTGTTGCTGAGCCCATGTTGCTGAAGTCGGAGGCGTCTGTGAATCAGCGAGAGAGGAATCCTGCGTAGAAGAACTCTTGCACGCAGTTCTTGCTGCAGCAAACGGCGACGAACCGTGGAGCTAGACAACAAAACACATGTAGCCGTGCTCCCACGTTGTGCTAACACACGAGAGGATGCTATATTGTTCGTCACAGCGATGCGGATGAGGTATTTGTCGACTCTTGTCGTTGTTCTAATGCGTGCCCTACTGCAAGGTTTTCGGCTTGTTTGATTCTCCTCTGTCCATTTCTTCCAAACACGCATCACTGTTGTGGCATTACAGATTACACTGCGGCGAACGGCGATTTCTCGATACGAAAATCTACTCTCTCGCATACCAACGATGCGGCCTCGTACGAACTCCGTTATTTATTGGTATGGTATCCTCCGCTTTGGTCGAGGCATAGTAACCACCAGTTAAACATTTATCGCGGACAGAGGACGATAAACAGATTTGAATGCACCTTTACAGTCCTTTATATACCTAGAGCAAGCGACTAATAAGAAGTCGGTTCTCGTTTCACGCATGCGCAATCGCTTTGTAACTCTAGCCATTTGCATGCCTTACCTCACTTTACATTTCCTGTGGGTTTGGATCAATTTTCACAAACTTGAGTGTAGATATTTTAATATTTTTCAAATCTCAAATACGATACATTATAATGATTTTTAATTATAGATGATTATGAAACATGATGATATACAAGAAAACATGATGATAATAAGTTATTCGTAAAGAAATTTTCCCTTAGAATAACACTGGCTCGGGCTTCCGGCGACGGTAAGTGAAGAGGGCCGTTAATGAGTATTTTTTTTAATAGGGGATAACATATGGTTATGCATTTTTTTTCATTCATGCTTATATATTTCACAAGCTAATAATGTTCATTTTATCAGTTCGTCACTGATTATTCCCTAAATTCAAGGAATAATGCTTTTGTGAAAGAATGATTCTATCGTTTAAAATATATCTATATATATATATATTGAAAAGAAACAAATAATTCCACAAAAGAGCAATTCAAAGTAAAAAGAATCAAATTCAGAATAAATGGGCAAGAATAAAAATAAATAAATAAGATAAATAAATAAATAAAAATATAAATATAAGAATTGAAGAAATGTTTATAAAAATATGGAAATAGAAAATATCATATAATCTATAAATAACAACCGTTTCATAGTATTACAGCATTACAGCATTACAACATTTTACATTATAAAGTTTCACGTCTTTATTTATTTTTTTTTTTTTATTTATATACCAATTTTGATTAATTTGCTACAAAAATTTTAAAACGTCTTACATTTTTTATGTTCTCTCAAAACAAGTATGAAAACTGATTGTTTACAGAGAATCACGAACAGTTAAAGCGTTAAAAATTTCGTTTTCTAAGTAATTTTTAAAGTTTTCGTTTTCTTATCCTTACCATTTTTAAAATACTTTCAAAAATTGCAGTTTTCCTGACAATTGCATTTTGTTTTTAGCACTGGGTTCAATCCTTAATTGTAAGTAGAGGAAGGCGTAATAAAATCTGCTCGAAAATTTTCTTCTTAAACGATAAACTTAGCGGTTAAAGAAAGAGAAAAGGAAAATATCCAAGTGCGGCTTTTTTGTCCGTTAGTGTATTTTAAAGGTATGATGCTAAATATTTACTATATAGCTGTTTTGTGTAATTACAATCTCATTACAGTAAAAATAATAATAATAAAACAAAAAGTTTTATGTTGGTCAAAACAAATATTATTGTCGGGTTTTTGTGTTTTTAGGAAAGAAAATTTTCATTGGAAATGAGTAAATAAATATATTTGTAAGCTTCAATTTTTAAGTATGAAACAGTTTAGTGACCTAAAACTTAAACATGATTTCAGTTTGAATATCGAGGAAAAAGCTTTGTTATGACTAGAATTATATTGTCTATGTCTATTTTATTGTCTTATTGTCTATGTTTATAGTTTATAAACATCATTTTTGCCTGAAGATGGTTAAAGATGTGTTTTAACCGAAACGTCGGAATAAAGTTTTTTTAAATTGTGATATGCTGAAAGTATATTTTATTACTATTTCATAATTATTAACAGCATATATAAAAGTGGAATAAATATTTCTGTATAAAATTATAGTTTAGTATACTAATACTAAGAAATTTGCATAGAAAAATATTTAGTAAAAAACGTTAAAACTTAATTTCTAAATTCAAAAACGTGCCTTGCAAAGTCTTAAAGATATGATCGGCATAACCTTAACAGCACACTTATCCCTAATACATTCTGAAGACGTCCATAGGATGTCACTAATGTCCTTTTTATCCATAAGACATCCTGAGGATGCCATTTGAACGAGATGTGCTGTTAGGGATTATGCTTAAAAAACTGTGTTTTTTACTGTAAAAATACAGAGATGGATTCCCATTCATGCATACACAGATAATCACAACTCATCTAAAATGCCATGAATAAAGAAATTTTCGTGATCTGTATATCATTAATTATAGTTTAAAACACATTGATATCATACATACATTACTGAAAATTTTTCTTTCCATACCGAACAAATACATTTTTTAAATATCACGATCAATTTTAAGATTTCAAAACTTTAAGTTAATTTATAATAGAAAATGCATGGAATACATTTTTATTCTTATCTACATCACCTAATTTAGAATAATGACTAAAAAGAATCTTAAAGAAATAACGTAAAGTTTTCGTAACTGATGATTCTTAAAAATAAATGACTAGAAATTACAAATACAGATCTTTCTTATTAGTTTACTTATTTTCAAATATTCAAATAAGTCAACGGACTTCAAATAAGTCAACATATTTAACTTTTATTCTTCAGAGTCTTTAAAAATTATTTTAGAATGGTGATTCTTTAAAGAATAACTCAAATAAATAGTCTTCCAGAGAAAAGATTATTTATTTTATCTAATGTGAATAATCTGGCTTGTTTTAGCGTTAAACTTAAAATAACAAACCGTTAAAGTAAAGATAATTTTAATTTTAATTTTAATAAAAGATTGGACTTCTACCCATCTTAGCAAGTTAAGAAATCTTCTGATTTTTAAAAATATAATTATGTATATATATATATATATATAATTATGTATGTATATATATATATATATATATAAATAATTATGTATATATATATATATATAATGTAAATTAAGCGTGCTTTTATATTACAGTCTTCAAAATCTAGGGTTAAAATTTTCATATGTTAAGTTTCAAAAAGCAAAGTATTGTATGTTTTTATTATTTTTTTTTTTTTTTGGGGGGGGGGAGATTGTGGGGCGTATAATAAGTTGTCTATATTTAACCGGAGGGCAATATTTAAGATGATAAGATAAGAAAATTTTTATTGTGCATTTAAAAAAAATAATATAAATCTGTAATGTAGATTATTTTTATTGCATTAAAAATACATAATTAGCGTTTTCTTCCTTTCTTTTTCTTATATATATACATATATATATATATATATATATATATATATATATATATATTGTTTATATTTAAATGTAATTTGTTTCAGTAAAAATAATTAAATGTAATTCTGTATGCATTTTTCTACTAAATAAAAGAAACCCACTAAATAAAAGAAAGTATATGCATATACATCCACATATGATGCTTTGTTATTCAACATGTCTTTAGAATTTACCTTTTATGAGTTTTAAACTCTGATAAATGTCATTGTTATACTGCCTCGTATGGTTATCTTTCTTTTAATAAAAAAACAAAAGAATGCATAGTACATTCCGCCCATTTCAAAGAATAGCTGAATAATGCATATTTTTATGGAAAAAAAAAAAAAAAAAAAAACGAAAACCAGCGTTTTGAACATTTAATGTCATGCATTTCGAATGCCTGTAGATTTTGTTGAATATTAATTTCTTAGCCTCGAAAACAAAACTGGGGATCATATCTATATTCAAGCTACAAAATTAAAATTATTAATTAACTGAAGAATTTTTTTACCAAATGCATACAATTAATTTTAAATTCACTTCTAATTCAAGCAACATTTTCATTTATTTTTAATAAGCTTTATATACTCAAAATCAAAAAAAAAAAAAAGAGCAAAGTAATCTTTTTATTTTATTTTCTAGTTTAATTACATTTTTTATTCATGAAGAAATACTTTTTAAACTTCTTTTTCTTTTCATGTTTGTTTAATTAAATTAAATTAATTTTTTTTTATTGTAAGTATATTTATGAAAATTAATTATTTATCTTAAAAAACTCTTAATGTCAAATATACTTTTAATTGTAATATAAATTTGGCACCAAATAAATATAAAGTGCAGTATATTTTAGGTTGTTATTTGTTTTTATAATAATAATAATAATAATAATAATAATAAAGTTTTTAAAACAATTTTGTAACAGATTTTTTATTTTGATTGGTAAATGGTTTCTGAAAACTATGTTTCCCCGAAAAATATTGACTGTAAAAAAATGTATTTTTGTATTAATATATTAAGCTGAAATTTTGATAGTATTGATATAGTATTGATATAGTTTCATTACTATATGAGTCAATCACCGTTTATTTTATTTTATTTTATTTTTTTGTACGGAGGAATTTAAATTTTGCAACTTTTGAAATATTTAATTGATTTTTTTTTTTTTTTTTTTTTGTATATTTTTACGTAAGTTTATTCTTTATAGTGCTAAATCTATAAAAAAAAATCTGTGGTTAAGTGTTTTTGAACACTATGCCCTTTCGTAAAAATATCGCCAGTGGAAGAGGCATTCAACCATCTGCGTTGTTTATATTTTTTTGTTGGGCGTTGTATATATTTTTTTGGCGTTGTTTATATTTTTTTGTTTTTTTCACAACCGAAAATAAAATTGAGATACAGGTGAGCGTTATTGTATTTTTTCCGGTGTAGACTTATGCATGTTTTAAAAATTGCAGTTTATTGCTTTTACTTTGAATATTATATAGAACAAACTATTAAAGAGCATACCTCTCATAAAAAAATTACCTTTTGTTATATTAAATGGTGATTTATGTTTTCATATTTGAGTCCACTCTTTTTTAATAATAAAAAAAAAAATGCAAAATATAATTTACACACAAAAATCCAGCAGTAGAACCAAACATTTTTGTTTTCTGTATGGAAATGGCATTAGGTTTAAGACCTAGGATGTGATTCTAGGCCATCTAGGATTTGAACCTAGACCTGGTGTTAACATCTAGGCCAACTCTCACGATCTGGGATCGAACCTGAAACCTCACGTCTACCAGCTTCGAAGGAAGACTTCTGTAACACTCGTGGGGCTTAATTTTCTGTACGGAAATACATTTTGACTTTCTCTTACCATACACACTGTTTAAAAATGCAACTTTGCTGCCAGAAATTCTCTGTACTTACGTTTTGTCAACGTAATGTTTTCGTAATTTACGGCTTTTTTCTCAAATTACAGAGAATTTCTGGCAGCAAAGTTTTTTTTTTTTTTTTTTTTTCTTAACGGTGTAAACGATAGAGAAAGCATTGGTTTTGGGCAAAATTTTCGAAAATGCGTTTTTGTTATATAACCATGTTTCAAGAACCCCTGAATCCAAAAAATATGTTTTGTATTCTGATCTTTTGGATTCTGGATATGTTTTGGAATATTATTTTTGTGTGTATGTGTGTCTGTTAGCACCATTCTCAGTAACAAATATTAGCAGAAAGTCCAATCTCAGTTTTCTAAATCTATATCATATAGTGATTCCGCACTAAAGTTTTCATTGAGATGAAGCATATGGTTCGTACAAAGATATGGTGCGAAGATATCCAAGAGAATTCAGATACATTACATTTATTGGGGAAATTTTTCGTTAAGTACAGTTTATCATTTATAGGCTGCACTAAACAAAACGAAACGAACAGATATTCTTTATATACATAAAATCATGTTTCGTCCAGAATATGGTATGGAAATCATCCACCATTCATTTACAGGGATATCCAACGTATTTCAATATCTTGGGGCTGTACTTGGATATTGCTGGAGGTATATTTAATTTTGTGTTAGTTTTTTTTTTTTTTTTTTTTTTTTTTTTTTTAATAAGGATAAATTTAAGTACACAATGTGATTAGCATTTATGTGATGAGCCAATATTAAGCTGAGCTTTTTCTTTCTAATGAATATAATTGATGAAAGTGCTTTGCTAGATTTTAACACTGATTAGGAATGGAAATTGATTTTTCATACCCATACTGTAAACAAAGAATTTTTCCAAATTCTATTTTGAACTACGGTTTTTTGTATCTACGGTTTTTTGCATATGATAATGAAGGTAAATTTTATTCTTATTTCTGAAAAAAAATAAAAAATAATAATAAAATATGGTTTTTAGAAACACCTCTCATATGCTTTGGAATTTTTCGGGTGTCGTTGTACACAGACCAGTGGTGGTATTTACTCCGCTTTCAGTAAAGTACATTTCATAGAAAAATTAAATAACAAATATCAGTTTCAAAAAATTTCAAGAATATTTACGCGACTTAGAGCGAGGAGAGACAGACGGATAGACCCAGACAGCACATCGCCTCCCCAGGATATCTTCAAGATGTCTTCTGGGTGAAAAGACATCCCAGAAACGTCCTTAAGATGTACTGTGGATAAGTTAAGCCTAACTGTGCTGTTAGGGGAGTTTATATGTCAAATTGTTCAACAAAAATTTTACAGGTGAACCTTCAAAGTTCTAAAATGTAACTTGCAAGTACTGACACGCATTTTAGGTTTGAAATGATTAAAAATGTAATTTTATACGATATAAATACATTGGTTAACTTATATTTATGCATATTAATAATCTCTATTCACCGAAAAATGTAATAAACATCATTGAAAAAAAATCTTTAAGAGTTTTCGTATTTGAAAATGCATTAATATCTTAAATATGTACAGGTAAAATTTTATTCAATACACAACAAATAACTTGAAAGATATTTAATTTATTAAAGTAATTTTTATTTTAAAATACCTTTTTCTTCTCAATTTTGAAAAAAAAAAAAAAAAAATGGAAAGATAGCCCTTTAATTAAAGAAAAGATTAAAAAAAAAATGAAAAGGTATCCCTTTAATTAAAGGAAAGATTGAGAAAAAAGTAATCGATTTTTTAAAAATAAATAATGCAGATCACTTGAAATTGTACATTTTGCAATAAAAGATTAGAAATTACAAATACTTATCTTTCTCATTAGCTTCATTCACTTAGAGCATTTTAAGAAGGCTAAAGTACAAAGTGTAGTTTTTATCTCTTGAAATCTCAATAAACTAACTTTGAATGTGGTTTGTTTAAGAACTGAAGTAAGAGCCTCTTAAACAAAAGATTAGTTAATTTATCCAAAGTAAATATTCATGACTTGTTTTACCATTAAAATTAAAATAACAAATTCATTAAGTATAAGCAATGCTTTATTTAAATCCATTTAGATATCAGACTTTAATTAGTATTTATTCTAGTAAACGTAGGTTCATTTTATTTACAGGTTAATGAAATTCTATTTCTTGAATAGCTTTAAAAATTAAAAATTCTATAGATATTATTTTTCTGTAATTCGGAGTAAGAATTTGAAATTCTAAAAGTTGAAAAAATTTTATATAATTAGTTATTTTGAAGTAAAACAGAATTCTTTTTAAATAAGAAATCAAGGGTATTCACTATTTTTATATAGTTATTTTAAATATGGCTAATGGTTGATGATCGTTGATGTCTGTAAAAAAAAAAAAAAAAAAAAAAAAATAGTTTATAAAATATGGTGTCGAAATTTTTTTCTCTGGAAAAGAGATATTTTTAGAGATATTAAGGTATGGTAAGAGATATTTTTATTTATTTACTTATATATATATATATATATATTACCTTGGATGTAACTGAAGGTGCTGCCAAATATCTTTTAAATTTTATTAGGTGTTATTTACTTTTTTTTTTTTTTCAAGCTATCATTCTAATTTCATTATTAAACTGTTATACGTTTTATAGTTTTGTAAATTATCTAGCGTTATTGTTTCCATTTCAATATGTTTAAATATTTCTATATAATTTAATGGTATTTTCCCATGTGAATCACATCGTTACTATTATAGCATAGCGTCTTTTTTTATGGACTTAAAGCAGTTATTTCTTGTTTAAACAACTGGGTTTCAAACAAGTCTGTGATTCTTTTAAAAAATAAAAAACATTCCAGGAATTATTAGAATTTAGCGTTAATTGCGATTTTTTTTTTTTTTTTTTTAAAGAAAAGATTAGTTAAAATGTTTGTCGATAGAAGGCACTGTTGGGATCAAATCACTCATTTCCATGAAAAATGATATTTAACTGCCTGGAGGCAAATGTTTGCATGCATATCACTCTTATTCTATGGGTCTGCCATCTCTGCAAATTATAGTTTATAAGTGAGTTACAACACCACTAACTACAGCATGTAGCATATCCGAAAGGATGTTGGATATTTCATGGTGAATGACATACTTTAACTGCGCTAAAGAAGATGGGTTTAATTTTCGTGTACGAGTAAGTAAGAAGAAAAATCAAAAGAGTCATTAAAGGCAAAACGATTTAATTAATATGTTCATATTGACATATTTCTTGATACAACATCTGTGCAGCGACGCCTATTGACAAACTTTTTAATACTTTTTTTTTCTTTTTAACAAAATAGAAAATAATCTTTACAAAAATAATTTTCTTTTTCGCAAACTATGTTCGATTGTACAAATTCTTTCAATTTTTATGAATTTTTCAAGTATTTATAGATTTATGAGACACCCAGTATAGAAAGAGAAGCTTATTAAGAAAATTAACAATACAGTATCTTATATAAATATTAATTTAAATTGAGGAATAACTAAAAATATCTAGGTTGGGTTGGTTGGGATGGTTGTGTGTTTTACGTCGCACTAATGCTGCGCAGATGGGCAATTGGCGACGATCTAGGACTCGCCCCTAGAGGTGGTCCGGAGACATGCCATCACAATTTTGATCCTCCGAGGAAAGGATGGCTCTCCCGCTTCAGTAACCCCCAGAGGTATAATTTTTGATGGGAACATTGAGGACATTGCGGCCACGACAGATTTTACGTGCACCAGCCACCATTAGTGTACACGACGGTCTTTGGCCGGCTCGAGTACCAACCCGCAATCTTCGAATTACGAAGCCGGCGCTCTACCGAATGGGCTACCGTGCTCCCAGAAAAACATCTAGGAAATTAAGGCTTCCAGTACTATTTGTATGTATTTTTTTAGTAGGTCTGAAAATGCAAGTTTTGAGAATTCGACGGAATGAATAAAATGCAGAAAGTTTACCTGATTGTTTTATAACTACATTCTGTATTTGTAGATACATTCTGCATTTAACATACAGATATTATGTTTATACTTTCCTAAATGAAACGTTCTACAGCCATCAATATAGTAATATTCAGTTTTCATGGAAGAAGTGTTTAAGAAATGTAGAGTTTATTTTCCATTTATCTAGTTATTTAAACTGTCGTTACATTTTAAATGTGGTTAAGCATGAAAAGTTCTTTAAAAAGTTCTAAAAGTTCTTCATACAGTTTTAAAAGTTCTTATTAAGCATGAAAAGTTTTTATGTCTTTTTTTTCCACAATTTCAACTTTTATTGTTATGTGAATTTTCTTGCTCCGCAAGTTTTCAACTTCAGATAACGCGAACGTATCTTCGAGTCATGAAATTATTACATTAACAGAAAAAAATATAGAGAGCATGTATCTAGGACGCATAAGTAGCCATTTTTTAAACATCTAAACTAGAAATATAGATTCCCGAGCTAAGTGCACATGGTAAATGAATAAATTGAATCGAAGAAATGATTCTGAATTTCTAGTCAACGCTTTTTTAGATATTAAAACAATACGCTATATTATGAATCCTTTGTATTGCGAGAAATTCTCGCTTGAATTCCAGATTTGATTAATAAACTAAAATTAGAGTTACTAAAACTTATCTCTTGTCTTGTTATTTATTTACAGAAATTTTAAAATACGTTTGACCACGACGATATAGTATAACGCTCTTGAGCTTTAATAGGGGTTGCTAGTAATCCCTAGCAAAGAGAAACATAATTTATAAAAATAACATGGAACTATTTTTACTAGTGTCATGAACTACTTTCTAGATTTCAGTAGCAGAAATTTGTTTCAACGTGAACTTCTCGTTTGTTCAGTCAAATAGGGTACACTGAAATCTACGGTTGACAGTTTGCGATTGCCCTTCCCCCCCCCCCCCCATACTATAAACTGATCATCTTTCAGAAAGTGAATACAACTTGAATAAAGCGCACAGTATATGCTGGGAAGTCAGGGCATATAAATCAAAAACAATTTTAAGAAACGATTAAATTTGAACAACATTTTATAACAACTATTTGATCAGAAATACGAGAGAAAAAGACTTTGAAAGGACGAAGTCATGAAAAAGCTTTGTAAAATAAATTTACAAAATGAATTTTTTATTGACTAATATTGCTACAGAATTCAATATTAACGTACCAACAGTCATGAGTGTGCGAACTGCACAACTGTACCACCTTTGTACGTGTATTTGGTACCACGGATTCAATCGATTACCTTTAATGACTGCAACTAACAAAAAAATTGGCTTCCTTGTAGAGTTTGCGCTCCTGCAAACTCCATCTTAACTTAGATACTTAGGTTACTAAGAGAACACGAGACTTTAAATAACAATAACTAAAGTTTATTTGACCAGATTAATGGGAGGGCGGCCTGGTAAATTTATATAGCTCAGCCAGCGCTTTACTTAATCAAAATATATGAATCAACAAATTAAGTAGATAACTTTAAATATCTCACCACAGCAGATAGTCGAAAGTGTAGAGACGATTGCACTCGTACTTCACTAATACGGCTTCACTATGGGACAGAGGATTCCCTTCTCTCCCAGCTTGAACTTCCGAAAACTAATAGAAACTCGCCAACACTCAACACTACTTGCTTCACACAACTAAATCTCCTCTACGCTACTTTCGATCTTCACCAAAATAAGAATCAGCACACTCGCTATAATATCCTCCAACAACCACTATACGATCCTCCAACATCCACTATCGATCCTCCAACATCCACACATCTACTAAAACCATCTCTATTTTTATACTTCTTTCTACACCCTCCTTTCACTACATTTCAATCCGTACTTTTAAAAATCACTTCTAATTTAACTAATATTCAAAATCTAAGTCTTTTAATGCAGCACCTTGCCGACGCAAAACTACTCCGACCTCAACCGTCACCGAGCCACTGGCGACGGAGTGATTTTAACCGTCCCCACTTCCTATCTTGCTGGATCCAGCTTAATTGAAACAACTGTGGTGACGTTCTAACGTCTCAACCTCACAGTCCCCCTCCTAGAAAAAAATTTAGTCGGGAAAATCCCCAACGGGTTTGATCGATTAAATTTAAATAGCTTCATTTCCTCTCTAACTATCTCAAATCTCTGAAGTGTGAGTGCAGCCGTCACTTAAATTTTAACTGGGTGAGCAAAACTTAAAAATTTGTTAAATCCCTGAGCGAAAACTCGGGGACGCAAAAAAAATGAATTTAAAATTTTAAATAAAAGGCGTACGTTTATCCCGAGAACTCCGGGACTGACTGAGCTAAAACCAGGCTTACATTAGGATTAACAAACGTCTCCCTGTTAGGCCAGGAAGGCAATATATTAAATTCAACTTGATCTTGGCTTTACAATGTAAGTCGCTTGTGACAAAATGCGACATTTAGAGTTTGTTATAACACAAGAGTAGGTGTCTTTAAAATAAAAAGAGAAAAAAATGATAAAGTCTTTATTTGACTGGCTGACTGGTATCTGGAGCTCTACGTCTGCAAGGTAGCTGAGTAAACCAGGAATAGTCTGAACTTTTTTCGCCCTAGAGCAGACGTCAGAATCCACAGGCTGTCCATATGCAGGAAAAGGAACTTTGACATCAAATTAAGATCTTTCACTTTAGATAAAAAGGGTTTTAACATCAGCTTAAGAGAATAGTCCATCAGAGTGTCTGAAATGGGAAAACCTTTACAGTATGCATAGTAAAAAAAAGTGACAATTTATCTCTAGAAGAAACTGAGACATGTTCGTCTCTATTAACATAATATATAGGTTACATACTGAAATATTTCTCCCTCCTTAGCTAAAGCATAAGCGGAAAAAACTGAGTAGTTAGTCTTTTTAATGTTATATAGTTAAACACGACTTTTATGCTTATAGCTAAAAAAAACATTTTACCCCCTCTAAAAGTACATACAGATAAACTTTTAGACAAATATTCAAAAAATTTTACAATTACAAACATGCAGTTTATAAATACATCATTTATAAAAATACAAGAGAAAAAGGGGGGGAAATTTACAAAGGGGCCAAAAAAACAGTTTATATTACCAGCTGTCTGCAGGAGATGGCTACAAGGTAAAAGACTTAATACATACATAAAATAGGTATTTAAGAGAGAACAAAAATGTTGACATTGAAGCAGAACATTAATTTTGATTTGAAAGTTCATGGCTAAGCTAAATTTTGTATTTTTAGTTTGGGAAAGTCCATAACTTTCGTAAGAGTTCTTAAAATATAAAGTCCCAAAAAGGCTTCAAGGTACGTCGAACATTTTGTACAGCTCTGACAGAAATGCACTTGTAATAGAAAAAAAAATAGAGAACGGTATCACCTGATGTGAATTTGCAGCTGTAACTTCAGCAAGGTCAGAGGTCTTGGTGGATGTGCTCGTCAGCTAGGCCACAGGGTTGCAGGCTTTCGGACCGGGGTCTAGGGCTATCCCAAAAGGCTTGAACAAAGGCTTGTTCGGCAGGTGATTCATATGGCTGAGCCTGTTGTCGAAGTCTGGCTTGACGCCGAGTATTAAATCGGTGGTATGAAGAGAACTCGGCTTTGCCGATTGAGTCAGGAGCTGCTAGGAATATTTCCAAGTGCCGTCCGCTAGCTGATGAAGAGGGTGGAGGTCTTTTTCGAACCCTTGCTTTTCTCTTAGGTCGGAACGAGTCGGTGTGCACTGAATCTGGAACTGCTAGTACCTTCTGTGGGCGATGTGTTCCAGAGGACTTTGAGGAAGGGGCTTGAGGGCGTTTGAAACCCTTGTTCCAACCATGTTTCTTTTTACTCTGCGGTATAAAAGAGCCATTAGTAAAAGAATAGTCGCGTTTGCGACCAGTTTGCCTAGGAAATTTCACATTAGAATGGTTCGATGACCCACTACGAGCTCGTTTTTGTGCGACGGGTCTGCTAACACTAGATTAGTCAGCGGAAGTGCCCTGAACAGATTGTTCGGGTGTTGTAGGAGTAGGTAGTTCATCAGCTGTACAAGAATCAGGAGCACTAGGCTGGGGAGTGAGGTTAGGCGTAAGGACGGACTGTTCGTCAGGTGGGTTTGAACCCGGCACGCTATCACTATCAAGAGTTTCAGTATATGCTAGAGTGTGCTCTTTAAATATTCGGACCTGATCCACATTAATGGTCGTGGGGGTGCCGTTAAAATCGATTGTCAGATTATTATTTTCGACTTTTAAAACAGAGAAAGGTCCAATGAATTTAGGCCCAAATTTAGCTACTTTAGAATCTTTTTTAGAGCTTAAAAAATGTGATTCTAGGAGTATTTTATCTCCCACTTTTACTTCTAAAATTCTACGTTTTAGGTTATAATATAGAGCTTGCTGCTCTTGAGCTTTTCTCAAATTTCTCTGAACTTCTGGAAGCAATTCTTCAATATTTTGCGTAATAAATTGAGATGCGTTTTGCTGTACTAATACCAGTTTTTGAAAGGGGGTCCGAATCTTTCTGCCCAAAAACAATTCAGCGGGAGTTTTTCCGGTTGCATCACTTACCGCTGTACGAATTGCATAGCCAAAATGATAAAGAAACTGATCCCAATTTTCATGATTTTGACCAATGAACGTCGCAATCATGTTTATTAGAGTTCTATTAACACGTTCGGCCTGATTAGCTTGCGGCCGATATGGAACCGTGAAGACATGTTTAATTTCGAGTGTATCGCAAAGTGCCTTAAAAACATTACTTATAAATTGAGGACCATGGTCCGTTACAGTTTGAAGGGGGGCGCCGTAACGAGAAATATAATTATTAAAGAAGGCAGTGGCCACTGCTTGTGCCGAAGCTTTACGTAAAGGCACAAATTCAACCCATTTACTAAAATAATCCACCATAACTAACACATAACGAAATCTATTTGGTTTAGAGAGGGGGTAAGGACCGATTAAGTCAAGTCCAAGAATTTGATTTGGAAAATCAACTTTAATAGGAATTAATTTACCGGCCGGCTTTACATTTTTAGAATTATATTGCTGGCACAAGCGACAACTCGAAACATATTCATTAACAAACTTCCTCATTTTAGGAAAGTAACAGGCATCTTTGAGTTTTTTATAAGTTTTCCTAATGCCAAAGTGCCCCGAAATTGGAGAGTCATGAAACTCAAATAGGATGGCTTGACGAAGAGATTGGGGAATTACAACTCGTAATTCGCCATAAGATGATAATAATTTTGAATAAAAAAGCAAGCCATCGATTAAAGAAAAAGATTGGGACCAGTTTAAGGCAATGGCTGATTCAATTAATGAAACTGACTCAGGATCGTCTAAATACTTATAAATTAATCCAAATTCGGGATCATTTTTTTGTTCTTGGATTAATTGATCTCTCGAATTTAACACAGATGCTGGCATAAGCGCTAAAGCTACTTTTTCTTGATCAGATACGAATTTATTGTTTAAAGTAGTGACTAGATTTGTAGAAGCACATGGGTTAATTTGTTCACTTTCAATTTCCTTTACACAAGTTTCAGTCACGTCTACTAATATTTCGGATTGAACCGGTTCAGCCTTGAAATGCGAATGATGAATATGTGAGGCTTTAACAGTAGAATTTAACTGATCATTCTTTTCATTTAAAGCAAGGGATTGATTTGTAAGATTAGATTCAATCTTATTTTCTTGAGTTTGAGTAGTACGTGATAGAACGTCAGCTACGATATTGTCCGAACCAGGTCGGTGTGTGATGTCTATATTAAAGTTAGCTAATTTTAGAGTCCATCGAATCATGCGAGGGGAGAGGTTCTTTCCAGTTGTTAACCGAGTTAATGCCGCATGATCTGTAACAACGGTTACTGGAAGTTGCGTAAAATATAAACGAAATTTTTGCAGTCCCCAAAGCACTGCTAAACATTCACGTTCAGTTACTGGATAATTTCTTTCTGCAGTGTTAAGCGTACGGGATGCATATGCTATTGGGCGGCCTTCTTGGCTTAGAACGGCACCAATGCCGTACGAAGAAGCATCAGTAGCTACTTTAAATTTAATATTATAATTAGGATGAGCTAGTACAGGAGGAGCGCTAAGTATAGTTTTTAAGTTATCAAATGCTTCTTGTGCTTCATTTGACCAGTGAAATTTAACTCTTTTCCTTTTGAGTTTAAAGAGGGGCTCGCATATGTAAGCAAAATTAGGTATAAATTTCCCATACCAAGCACACATGCCTAGAAATCTCGAAACTTGTTTGGAAGTTGTAGGAGGGGGCATGTTTAAAACTGGCTGAACTTTTTCATTATCTACAGAAATACCAGCAGGCGTTATTTTGACGCCTAGGTACTTAATTTCCTGCCGTGCAAAATGGCACTTTGAAGAATTTAAAGTTAATCCTGCATTTTGCAGTAGAGTAAAAACAGTTTTTAAATGATCTAAATGCTCATTGTAAGATGAGGACGTGATTATTATATCATCGAGATAAACATGTACAAATTTATTCAAAACAGGTTTAAGAATAGTTTCCATGGCTTTTTGGAATGTCGCTACAGCCCCTGAACATCCGAAAGGCATTCGTTTAAAACCAAACGTGCCATTTTTAGTTATAAACGCTGTTTTTGATATATCAGCGGGTTTCATTGCAATTTGAAAATAACCCGATGTCAGATCGAGAGTAGACATAAAATTTGTCGTTGTTATATGTGCTAACAAATCATCAATTATAGGCAAGGGATACTGAGGATATTGTGTGATAGAATTGAGCCTACGATAATCGATTGCAAATCTCCATGCCTCCGGGTCAGTAATGGGTTTACCATTTTTCTTACGACATAAAACAACAGGAGACGCATAAGGAGAGGTTACAGGCATAATAATATCATTTTGTAACATTTTATCAATATGACAATTTATAATATCTTGTTTGGCTTGATCATAACGATAAGGCTTACTAAAGACTGGTTTATTAGTTCCAGTGTCAATTTCATGGCAAACAACATGGGTTAAGCCAGGTGTATTAGAAAATAACTGTTTAAACTGCTTAAGAAAATTAACAAAATCAATTTTTTCAATATGAGTGAGGGCACTTTCCTCTAAATTAACAATTAACTCTGTCGGCTCGACAGGTTTAGAATTTGATTTAGAATCATCAATATGTAAAGATTTATTGGCAAAATTAATTTCAACATTATTTGCTTTCATAAAATCTAACCCTATAATGCAGGGATACTGAAGATTGTCGATGACGTAAAAAGGCCAATTAACACTTAAATTATGAATTTTAACATTCAGGCTGACTTCGCCTCTATTAACACAGGACTTGCCTTGAGCCGTTGTAATATTTAAATTTGTCCGCTTTAAAGGTTTAAAGTCAAAATACTTTTTATAAGTTTCATACGCTAGAAAGGAGCGTTCAGCGCCAGTGTCCCAATAAGTAGGTATGAAAGTATCATGAATTATTGCATTTAAATTAGGAAGGTCCACTGGACTGATACAAATAGTGTCTAAACATATGGAGGTGGCTGAGTTATTCAGTGGCTGTTGACCCTCCTCACAAGAGCCACTTACTCGTTTAACTGACGACTCTGGTTATTACGAGTGTTACGAAAATTTCTGTTATTTCTATCAGCTCGAGAAAAGTTTTGAGACTGATTTTGATTAGAAAGATCGTTCCGAGAATTTTGAAAGTTATTACGCCTTGGCTGCGGCGATTCACGTTCTTGTTGATAGCGATTGAAATTTTGAGGGGGGGTGAAATTTTCACGCCTAGAATTTTGCATATTTCCATTACCCCGTTGGCGATTAAAGGTGTTTTCCGCCCTTGGTGGATGTCGTTCTTGATATTTGGCTAAGGTTTGAAACAGACTGTCGTAAGAGGTGACAGGTTTCAGATCAAGGTAATCTTGAATAGGAATAGTCAAAAGCGGGGTTATGATTTCCATTGCAGCGGCAAAAGATAAAACCAATTCCAGCTGCTTTATAATGTCGAATTTTCGTAATAAAAATGTTGTAGGTTTGTCATAAAACGACATCTTTGTGGTATAAAGTTCTTGACGAAGTTTGGTTTTATCCACAATAGAAGAGAATGAATTTTTAATTTTGAGCTTCAAATCCTCATACGTAGGATTTTGGTTTAGAGCTCTAGAGGCAATGGTTTCATACCAGATTTTGGCATCTCCTTTTAAGGAGTATTTTAATAAATTAAATTTATCTGCTTCGTCAATTTTACATATATCAAAATACTCTTCAAGATCTTCAAAAAATTTAAGTACATTGTTTGAGCCAGTAAAATAAACCCGAGTGGGGGGGGGTGTCGAATTGGTTTGGGCGCCACTGTGGAGTTTGCGCTCCTGCAAACTCCATCTTAACTTAGATACTTAGGTTACTAAGAGAACACGAGACTTTAAATAACAATAACTAAAGTTTATTTGACCAGATTAATGGGAGGGCGGCCTGGTAAATTTATATAGCTCAGCCAGCGCTTTACTTAATCAAAATATATGAATCAACAAATTAAGTAGATAACTTTAAATATCTCACCACAGCAGATAGTCGAAAGTGTAGAGACGATTGCACTCGTACTTCACTAATACGGCTTCACTATGGGACAGAGGATTCCCTTCTCTCCCAGCTTGAACTTCCGAAAACTAATAGAAACTCGCCAACACTCAACACTACTTGCTTCACACAACTAAATCTCCTCTACGCTACTTTCGATCTTCACCAAAATAAGAATCAGCACACTCGCTATAATATCCTCCAACAACCACAATACGATCCTCCAACATCCACTATCGATCCTCCAACATCCACTATCGATCCTCCAACATCCACACATCTACTAAAACCATCTCTATTTTTATACTTCTTTCTACACCCTCCTTTCACTACATTTCAATCCGTACTTTTAAAAATCACTTCTAATTTAACTAATATTCAAAATCTAAGTCTTTTAATGCAGCACCCTGCCGACGCAAAACTACTCCGACCTCAACCGTCACCGAGCCACTGGCGACGGAGTGATTTTAACCGTCCCCACTTCCTATCTTGCTGGATCCAGCTTAATTGAAACAACTGTGGTGACGTTCTAACGTCTCAACCTCACATCCTTTGTGTTTTCTAGCGGAGTTATTAAACAATTAAAGGCTAGAAAAATGTTGCCTGAATAACGAGTCTTTCTGATTTTATGGAACTCATGGGCGTGTACGTTTATAAAGAAGATCCGTTGAAACTGTAGGAAAGCTTATGCTAACAAGGGTTATTCAACATGGTAAAGCGTCTCTGGTTATATGAGATCTAGGAATCCTGATTTGTGGCACCCAGTAAGTCTATTGTTGATTATCGGGTAACCAGTAAGAAAACAAAATTTTTGATTATTTAAAACCGTTCGTGTGCACAACAAAAAAGGTCTCCCGATTTCCTAATAACATAACTACATGGACTACATAAACGGAATCATAAAAACTTAAGTTTAAGTTTTTAAGTCAAAAATAAGTGCTTAATAGAGGAAAGGTAAGCATGCATAAGATTTTTTTTAAATGTTTGCAAAAATAACCTGATTATTCCAATTACTAGAACGAAATTATATATTACGAGATTATAGAGTGAAAATTAGGTTAAGATATTTCAAAGCTAATAAAAGAAACATATAAATATTAACAAAAAATGAAAATTCATCCTTATTAATTTTTTTTTTTTTTAATAATATTTTACACTAAGATTATATTAAAACTCTGGTATGTAAGAGTTACACGATTTCCTTTACCCACTGTTACATATATTATAATCTTTATCGACATACTGCGATCAAAAATCTAAAATTAATATTAAAAATAATCACACAAAGATTTTTCTCTAACAGCAAATTAAAGTATACGTCGCATAGGCATATAAAATAGAAATTGCATAGCGTGTTTTAAAAAGATCGGTAATGACTTTTTATGTAACACCCATTTACTTAATCTAAAATGTACCTGCCCAATCAGGACGAATGTAAATTTCGTATAGTAACCCAAAAATATATGCTATAGGACGGCTTAAAAGAAGTTTATGAAGTAAATTTGAAGAAAATCGTTAAAGCGGTGTGACCAAGTTTCAGACCCACTTCCGATTTTCACTAAAACATAGCAAATTCATCTGTTCATAGGAAACCAACCAGTATATTTGAAAGAATATCTAAAGAGATATTATAAAGAGAGTTAATATGGTGAGTTTGATGAAAATCTGTTGTATCATTGTTAAAGGAATGCATTTTCTGGATCTCAAATTTACCTATTAAGACAGGGTGTGAGGTTTGCGTTGCCGCAGACCCCATTTTAACTTAAGTACAGTCGGTAACAAAAGTGTCCGAACACTAGCAAAAATTCCTATGCAAAAAAAGTACACTTCATACGGTTTTGTTAAATAAATCCTTATCGAATCATGTTCTTACACTGACTAAGAATAGGATTCGAGAAGAATTTATTTAATAAAACCGTACGAAGTGTACTTTTTTTACATAGGAATTTTTGCTAGTGTTCGGACACTTTTGTTACCGACTGTAACTAAGTATAAGAAGCACAAAACTCAAATATCAAATGAAACTAAGAGTTTATTCGACTAGAATAAAGGGAGGGTTGACCTGGTATAACGTAAATCAATCAGCACACTTAAACACTTTATCAAATATATATATATAAGAAATAATTTAGATAATTTCAAATATCGCACCACAGAATGTAGCAGATGGTAAGCGACGGATGTACTGCTTTCCTTAGCTAACGTGAACTTCAAATAAATCAGCGGATTCTCGGCTGGTTTACCTTTCAATTTACTAATACTAACACCACCGCACATCAACACTCATCAAATTAATTAGCTTTAATAGCACTCGATCTGAACTATCGAAATATAATTTAATCCAGACGCTAAACCCTAAATTATAGCGTAGACAGACGTCGGACAAAACTCCACTACACACCACATTTCTTTACGAAAATAATCTCCTACTTATACTTCCTTAAAACAACTTCCCTTCTCTTCCCTTCAACCAAACTTTAGAACCGCTTCACATTCGTCTACACTTCGCAACTTACTTCCATCGCTGCAGCGCTATGTCGACACAAAACTATTCCGACCTAAAATTTCGCCGAGTTACAGGCGCCGAAGCATTTTAACCATCCCAAGTGATTACTTTGCTGGATCCAGCAAAATTTCAAACAAAACCTGTCGGGACCTACTACAGTCTTGACGTCATAAGGGTGCCTCTCCATTTTCCTCAACTAACTAAATGATACATATGAAAAGACAGCTAAAAAGAGTTTTATATAGCAAATCATTAGAGATGATTTTGTGATATGGACTTAAGCTCCCTGATTTCTGTTTTTAAGATTTCTCCAAAAGATTGAAAAATCATCTGTGCATTAGATCTGCCTTAATTCGTCAAATCAATTTAATCGCTTTTGAGGTGTGATGGTCAGAAAATTCAAACATAATACCAAATGAAAAACAAAATGGATTCAGGATGTCTGAAAACATGTAAATCTGGATAAAAATCGATATCGTAAATTTTTACTGAATACATTACTTCTGTTACCTACTGCAGTCGAGTAATGAAAGTAAAAAGAGAATTTAGGCAGCACAATGGAAATAAATGTGTATTAAATATATTTAAATAGAACCAAATACCGATACATTTGGAAACAAAAACAAGATAATTTAATACGATTTTATTGGAAATTTGCGTCATTTTTTACAAAATAGGCCAATTTGTTTGCAAATGAAACTCATAATTATTATAAATAAACATAAAAAGAAATAACTAATAGTTAATTTTGATTAAATATAGACTAATTTTTTACACTTTTACCAACTTTTAAATTTCATCTCAATTTTTCCATTCTTTTTTAATATAGAAACCTTGAAAAAAGAAAACTGTGCCTTATTTTTATTTCAAGTTTAAAATAATTAAAAATTTAGTACATTTCGTATGTTTGCATCATTTTGTACTATTCATTAAAAGTCATTTTAAACAAACTACTGTTTTGAAAACTTTTCTAGTGTAAATCAGAATATTGATTTTATTATCTACAAATTTAACTGCTAATATTGCCTTTATTCACTTAATAAAACAGAATTTTATTCAATTTATGATTCAGTTCAATCAAAAGCACTTCCTTCCCGCAGGTCATTTCAAATAAAATTACTTTTAAACACTTTCATTAGTTTGATATTTCCCCCAGATACATCTGAAGTTACATTTCGTATATTTGTACACAAAATATTAATAACACGATGCATATTTTAATTTAAAATCAATTATTAATCTGAATTTCATTATTTACAAAGCTACAACATCTTATGAAAGATTTAATTTCTAGAAATATTAATTAAATTTGAATAATACCAAATATTTCCAATTAATGAAGATTCTTTTCTCATTTTGCTTTTTAAAAATATGTAGTATTATTTGTTAAAGCAAAAATATAATCATTTTTAAAATTTCACCCAGTAAAAATTTAAAATATTTATTAAAAAGTGATGCGTTGAAATAAATATTAACTTTTATGTTTATTTTTTATCTAAATGTAATAAATAAATAAATAAATAAATAAATAAAAGGAAAAAAAATAAACAAAGAATGAATGAAATTTTCATAAAAGACTTTCAAGAAAGTACAAAAACTGTGATCTATCTGTCCCTAATCTTTCTTGAAGTATTCTAATGTTACCTTTAACCGTTCTCATTTTTGGTAAGTTATGTTTTCATTCCTTATGAGATAAATTTTTTTGTTTATTTATATTTATTATTTATTACCAATTTTATGTATTGTTTTTTTTACTTCATTATT
Source organism: Salticus scenicus (assembly GCA_963930645.1). Classification (NCBI taxonomy): domain Eukaryota; kingdom Metazoa; phylum Arthropoda; class Arachnida; order Araneae; family Salticidae; genus Salticus; species Salticus scenicus. Next base: position 23,912,800 of record OZ005650.1, on the reverse strand, counting down.
TCTATTAGTTAAAAAAAAAAAAAAAAAAAAAAAAAAAAGTTTTTCAGTTTCTCATTCTCGCGCTCATTTACTTTCTTCTTTTATTATGCAGAGGGAGATGCGTGGTGGTGCTAGCGTGGTGGTCCAAGGGTGCTTCCAAGCTCCAAAGTATTCTCATTGAGTCGAAGTCAAATTTTAACTCTGGATTAAATTCATTGGGTGTGCCAACTAAACTCTTTTATATTTATATAAAAAATTTTATTACAGTAAATGTTTTAACATTTTTTTTAATTATTATTATTGACATCTTTGTGTGGATCTCCCATACCAGATCATTGCCAAAAAAGTCGTCGTAAACGTGTAGATTAACAATGACGAATGCCCCACCTCGACATATACGCCTAGTTTATCAGTACACAGGATGGATAACGGGATGTTAGATACTGGAAATGTTCAAGTGTCGAAAAGCAATGTCCGTTTACGTATACAAGAAATGAAGTGATCCAACTACATTCTTATTTCTATATGTATTTTTTTTTTTTTTTTTTTTAAGCAATTTAATTTAATGTATGTAAATGTATTTTTTTTTTCTTTTTAACAATTCAATTTGAATGTTTGCATTTGTTGCACCCCCGAGAATAAAATTACAAGCTGAAATAGAAATGACAAGCTATAAAAATGAATACATTAAATTTACAAATATATCTAAACAAGAAAATTAATTTTCTTGGTTAATCCTGGCTGAATTAATAGAAAAGTTTGTCTTGCTTTTCTGTCAGTACAAAACTTATATGTTCTACATTATACACCGAGAAAAAAACAATACATCATCTTTATCTAGAACGAATATGTAGTCATTTTCTGAATTCCTAAACTAGAAATATAGATTTCTAAACTAAGCGTATACGATAAGCCAATAAACTGAATAGAATTCATAATCGAAAATTTTTAGTCTATACATTTCAAGATGGTGAAAAAAATATTGTGACTATACTGAATCCTTTATATTGGGAGAAATTCTTGCTTGATTTCCTAGAATTGTGTTATAACCTCGATTTATAGTTTATGAAACTCCCCTCTTGTGTTCGCATTTATTTTTTTTTACCTCGTTTGACCCATAATTAAGTTTGACCTCGATAGTATGTATAGGCAATCGCTCTAGAATTCTAATAAAGTGTTTCTAGGATTCGCTTTCAGTGTGGATTAGATTTTATTAGGATGTCACAGAACTATTTTTTACTAGCGCCACGATTAATTTCTAGATGTCATTAAGAGAATGTTTTATCCGTGTACTAGTGTGCATTCATCCATACCATCGTAAAACACAAAGATATCCTATTCTTCTAGGATCTTGATAACAAAATTCCTCAATGCTTTTATATTAGCTCGAGATTTGTTAGTGAAATGCAGTTTCTGTAAAGATTTAAAATAAATTTACTTTACAATCACGTTTTAAAGCTTCGATTTTTGCAACTGCATAAAGCAAAACAACGCTTATTTAATTAAAATATTTCAACGTATATTTACATTAGAAAAAATATTCACCGTGTGGATTAAAAACAAACTTATTGAAATGTTAATTATGATTAGATAGACAATTGCATAAGACAAATTTTTTTGCACTGTTTCAAAAACAAAATAAATTAACAAGTGCAAGTAGAGTAAAATATGCAAGTTTAGATTTAAAAAAAAAAAATGTACATTAAAAATCTTTTGAATTAACGAAGATTACAAGAAAAAAAAAAAAAAAAAAAAAACATGATTAGAAAAACGACAACTTAGTAAACGTCTTTTTAATGCAACCCAATTTGTTATTACTCAGATTTTGTAAAGAAAAAAAAATAAGGTGGCAAGTTAGAAATCTAAGTTTGAAGCTGAACAAATATTTTAAAATAATAAAAGTAAAGAAAGAAAAAAAAACACCTCTTTTTTTATTATTCTTTGATAAATAATCCACGCGGAAATGAGATAAATCTGAGCTGTCAATTATAATTAGAGAGGTATTTAAAAAAACAAAAAAATGTTTTTCGATAATAACAATTGAAAAAAAAAAACTGTTTTTGTTTCGTTTTATTTTATTTAAATAAATGTATAAGCACTGTGAAAAAGAATAATTTTTCACTCAAAAAAATTAAAATATATGTAAATAATTTTTAAATTGTGTGAGTGAAGATATTTTTGTCTTTTTTCAATTGTAATTTAAAAATAATACTAAGGATAATTAATATAATAGTAATGTAAACTTTATTTAAAAAAAGATAAAAAAAAGAAGAAGAACTTTCAAATTCAGGTACGTTAAAAAAGTTATGAAAGAAAATTTGAAGAATATTTGCTCATTATTATAATTATTTTTGCAGTTAATAAATATTACTATTGTTTTCGGAATATTTTTTGCACTAACATATATATATATAATGATTTATTAAGCGTAGTAGAAGCCAAACAACAGATATAAGATCACTGAAACCACAAAGTATCACAATATGAGTGAAAAATGTCTTTATGAAAGAGAAGCTCAGAAAGGTAAAAAAAAAAAAAATCATCAGGGATGAAATACACTTGTTTAAAGAAAACAAATTTCGTAATTAACAGCCTGCATAACAAACAAAACAATAAACTAACTCAACAAAATCTTAACAGACATGCATAAACTAAATCGAAATTTATGATAAATTAATTGAAGAAACTTAAGAAAGGAAGGAAGGATTCACACGACAAGACCTGTGACTTGCCTGTGGGGTTAAACTTGTTTCAGGCTGGCAACACTCTAATATTATCATAAATATTTAATCATAAATTATCATAAGTTGTCATTAAGACAGGAGTGACTTATTAGTTTTTAAAAACTTGCTAGTATTTATATACTAGCAGACTTTGCAAGCTTCGCTGGTCACTATATTTAAAGGAATCTCTTCTTTTCTATATCGCTTTATCATTGAAATAAATAAATAAATAAATAAAAAGAAAATCCATTGAAATTGCTATAAAGGTCGTTTGGCTTACTTATCCAGAGAATCTCGGGTGTGTTTCCCTACTGCCTGCGACAATGCCATACCAATGGGCTTTCATTTTTGTGCTTATCAGATAATAGTTTAGAAACAGACAGTATCGAAAAAATTGAAGTACCCCTTTTATATTTTAATTTTAATTACATATGAACAACACTATACGTATTGTACATAATATTTGCTTTCACATTATTTCCTAAATTTATTCGACCATAAATGACAGCAATTTCACGTCAAATATAATATTACAATGGGCTATGAACGCTGTGTCTACCGTATTAGACAACTATTTTTTTAGTGGTTATATGTATTTCATAGTTAGTTAACAGTGGTTGGTATATAGAAAAATAAATAAATAAATAAGTACATGTGTAACCAGATCGTGGTACAGAATTATTATAGCTCCCCTTGGTAACTTTGAATCTTTATCGCCATTTTAATGAAAAATACATATAATTTATGAGATTATTGTTTCTGTTTCTTTCATTTTTTCTTTTTTCTTTACGCTTCTTTTTTTTCAATATTTTATATTTTATAATTTATTTGTTTATATTTTTGATGGGCTACTTGGCTTAAAGTGGCTGTCGCGAAAGTAGAGGCCTTGGCGGAAAGTGTCCTATCTACTTCAGCAAAAAATAAATAAATAAAAATAAAATAATATATATATATATATATATATATATATATATATATATATATATATATATACGTCAAGGATTATAAATAAGTAAAACTCTTTAATATAGTGCTGAATTAGTTTTCATGTCAAGCGTAGTACTCATGCAAAAAAAAAAAAAAAAAAAAAAAAAAAAAATCTAATTAAAAAGAAATCTAAAATACAGGTATGTTAAAAAAGGTTATGAAAGAAAATTTGAAGAAACATGCTGAATTTTTATTATAATTATTTAATTTTGATAATTACATCATTTTGTCACATGTCTAAGCAAATATTAATATTTAATATTTAATATTATTTGCATGAAAATGTATTCTATTATGTGTCGTAAAAAAAAAAAAAAAAAAAAAAAAAATAACTCGTGAACTTCTTTGGCAACAATTAAAAATTAAAACAGCTAATTTTAAATCTTTATAAAAGATATCTATATTATATAGCAGATAACATAGATATCATTTTGCTTTCTCCCCTTCCCCTTGAGTGTCTGAATTTCTAAAATTTCAAAAATTGGTTTTTAGGTATTTGTGTTAGCTATATTTTAAGGCAAAAATTTTACTGGTATCTGTTTTTTTCTTTGAGATTTGAAGGCTGTTTTGTGAAATCACTTTTTACGCATGAGAAATCACATTTTGCCACGAACTTCCTCTTGTGGACCGAATTTCCAAATTTCCAGAAATCGATTTTTAGGCATTTGTCTTAACTATGTTTTAAAGCAAAATTGTTACGAATATATCTGTTTATTTCTTTGAGATATGGAGGATTTTGCGTTATCTCATTTTGCTCCCCTCCCCCCCCCCCCCCTTGGCGAGGGATTTCTTAGGGATTTCTTACACTATATGTTCTATAATCGGACCCAGTTTCGAGTCAGTGGCTCCAGTAAATTTTGCTGTGCGTTGATGAGTCAGTTAGTGAGTGAGAGGAAGTACTCTTTTATATATATATAGATAGATATATACGTTTTTAAATTTCCTCCTTTAAATGAATGAAATTTACTTTTTTCATAATTTTTTGTAATCTTAAATGAAAATACATTTTTCTGAATAATGCAGTATAAATTTGTTGCAAACGAGCAGGTTTCCATTATATTTTACATTATAAAAAAAAAATATATATATCACATTACTTACTTACAAAAATTATATCAAATTGTAGGATACAAAATGAAATTAGGTATTATAAAACAAGGATAAAGAAAATAAATCTAAGAATAAAATTTTATTGTAAATTTCGTCAATATCAATTTTTTTTTCATTAATGTGACATTAATGTGATCGAATTTGAAGTAATAAAATCATTGTTTCTATTAGTGGAGTGTTGCTATATTTTAAAGACGATTATGTAAACAATATCCAACAATAACTTATAACTGTAATGTTTGCCGAATTGTATGTTTATACAACTTACTCTCATATACATCAAATATCGATCTTATTTCATTTTATTTTTCCAGTGGCAGATTACAAAGACAACTGCGGACAACAATAATAAAATAAAGTCTATCTAAAATCTATAAACCATTTTTATGTCTCGCCTGCCAGTGTTGATGCGTCTACTACTCAAATGTAAGACATACTTTTTTTTTTTTTTTTTTCTTTTTTCTCATTAGTATTGAAATATTTTCAAATTAAGCTTGGAGCAATATTTATTCGATTCTGATTCTTAAAAAGACAGTCATGGCCAGAAAGTAGCGGAAAGACAGAAATTGAGTGAAAAAGAATGAATTTAACATCTTAAAAACAATAAAATTTAAAATTTAAAAAGTAATATTAATAACTGATTAAAAATATATATAAGATATGTACACACAGACTATTTGCTAAAAACAAGGTTTTAGTATTCAGGGGCCCTCAGAACATGTAAATATAACAAAAACTCGCGTTTGAAAATTTGACCCAAAAACAATACTTTTTCTACCTTATGGGTAAGAGAAAGTAAAAAATGGTAGACTAAACGCTTAATGTAAATGAAAAGGCAATTCAGCAACTTTCCAGTAACAACCCTCAGTGTACCTGAATACTTTTATGTGACACTGTAAATCTAATGTTAATCATATTATATTCGATTGAAAGCACGCTTTTGTGCATTTAAAGAACAATCTGCCACATGCACACCTTCTTATTTTCGCTAAGGGCACGGCTTCTTCTATTCCTCCTCCTTCCCTTTCACCCCATTCCGCTAAGGGCACGTTCCGCTAAGGGCACGGTCGCTAAGGGCACGTCGCCTTTTTAAAACATCAACTGACATAGAATGTTTATAAGAAGAAATTGCTTGATGATCAGCTTTAATATTCATTCTTAAAAATTAGTAGTTATTATTAAATAAATAAATATATTTATTCATACAAATTGGCGACATTGGCATAGACTAGTTGATAATTTTTTTTTGTTCCAATGATTTCCTTTTTGCTTATAGAACTAAAAAAAAAGAAAGAGAATTTATACACCACGTGTAGAAAAAAAAAGTTTGAATAATTTTTATAGTGTTTAAAAATATATGTACCATTTAATGTATTGTATAAAATCGAGCAATATATCGGTAAATTACATTGTTTTTTAAGGTCAGAAATTATATATTTTTAATCCCTTAATTAAATTAATGAATATATAAAAGAAAAAAATTAACTTTCGTTCGTCAATGCTTTAGTTCTATTCATTTTCATGCTTTGCTCGGTGATTTGTTAAAAAAATCTTATTTCTGTAATAAAATAAAATAAAACGAATTACAAATATAAATTAAAAAATATATATATATATATATATATATATATTTTAAATATGAAAGCTTCGATTTATTCCAGAGCGAAAAACATAAACAATGCCAATTTTATTAGTATATAGGAAGATACAATAATATAAACAATATTTGTTTTTCGCTTTAAAAAATAATTTATTGCAGTGATAATTTGAATAAGATAATTTTTCATATAAAAACTTTTCTTTGTTTTTATGCATAGAACAAGATAAATTATCAACAACGTAATAAGATATTCTTATTTACATGAAAAAAAAAAAAAAAAGCTGAAAAAAAATATTTTTTTCTTAAGTAAAAATATAAAAAAAGTACATTGAACAGATTTTCTTACACTGGAGATTCAAATGTACAGAAAAATATCTGATTGAACTAGGAAAATGATAAATTGGTAAACACCTTATAAAAAAATACCTAATTATTATTACAGACATTTTTTAAGATAAAGAAGTAATAAAAATAAATTACTGGTGACACTAAACAAGTGCTTTTAAATTAATATATATATATATATATATATATATATATATATTCGTTCTGTTCATTATTCTTTAGTAAATAAACCACGCAAAAGAGAGATAGATGCTGAACTGTCACTCAGCTTTAAAAAGGATTTGAAAAAAAAAAAAAATGCTTATTTTCATGATAATTAAAAGAATTTTATCTCATTACTCATTTAATCTCATCGCATTTCTTCTTATTTTGCTTTAAAATTAACAAAAACAAATATGTATACTTGTGTGTATTTATTTTTTTTAAATATTATTAGAATGAAAAGTTATTTTTTTTCTATGATAAAGTCAAATATATCATTAGAAGAAAAAAACAATTGAATTCATATATACATATATCAATTATTTTGTTATAAATGTTATTTTTCCAAAGGAATTTTTGTGAATTTTAAAAATATATATTATATTATTATATTTACATCTTCAAATAAAGAAAAATTGTTTATTTTGCAAATAGTTTTTAATTCTTTTTGGAGAAACAAATGGGAAGATCTTTTAAAAAATAAAGTTCAAATTTGCATAATTTATTGGAAATCAGCACAGAATTTTATATTTTACAAAAAAAAAAAAAAAAAAAAAAAAAAAAAGAAGAAATTATTAAATTATACGTAATAAGTCAAATTATAGTTGTTACGCTGTACTTTATGTTTCACGCCTTTAATTTTTTTGAAAGAAAAAGTTTCTTTTTGCTACAAATTGTTATTTTAAATGTCTTTATTCCAGTTACCGAAAGAAAGTTTCATAGGTCTAATATTGAGTAAAATATTATATACTAATAATTTAAAAGTAAGATAGAAGAATTTAATTTAATAGCAACCGGAATTTTAAATCTTGCATTTTCAGGTACTCACTGTAGGGATGTATTCTCCCTAATAATATCGAATTTCAAAATTTTTAATCTTAAATTATTTTTAATGAACATTTTTGTTATTAATATCTCAATACTTTCTTTGATAGTTTTTTGTGGGTTCGCTCTTTTTTTTTTTTATGATCGTGTTTCCTATAAAAAATAAGACAATTTTCAGTGAATATTGTTTGGTAAGTTTTTCTTTTCCATATTACATTAAAACTATTACTTGTTAATTGTTTCCATATCTTCATTAAAGATTTCACAGTTTTTTTAATTTAGTTATAAATTACAGTACCCACCATTTTTTAATTTACACGTTAATCAAATTAGCCTCTTGATCTGATCAAATTGCTGGGTCCAGAATCGTATCAATCCGCCGCTTCATAAAGAAGTAATAGTCACCACGTTATTTCTCTTTGTCAAAATTTTTACGCCTGCCAAAAAAAAAAAAAAAAAAAAAAAAAAAAAAAAAAACACGCCTCGTTATGTGTTGTAGTTACGAATTCAAAGAATGATTTCTTCAAATGATTGGCGATTGATGATTTTTTTTTTTTTTTTGTCTTTAAATATTTAAATAGAGTTTCTAGCTCTCATTTATTGGGTGAGTGCGAAAGTATTAACCGTTTTTGGATATGAAAATTTGCAATGGAATTGACGTAACCCATGACATTGTAATGACGCAAATCGTCAGCCAATCAAACGTGTGGATGCCTCACATATAAATGCATCGTGACTCGCAAAGTTAATCATCTCCAAAAAAATATCAGATGGTGTAACATGGTAAGCGAGAAGGAGCATATAAGACATTGTTTGTTATACGAGTTCGATAAAAATAGTACAGCAGCCACAGCATGCCGCAATGTTTGTCAAGTTTATGGTGAAGATGAAATAGACGAAAGAACATCTCGTCGATGGTTTTGTAAATTTTGGGAAGGAGACAGAAGCTTCCAAGATCAAACTAGGAGTGGGCGGTCATCACACGTTGGAGACGACGATATTGACCAAGCCATAAGGAACAACTCAAACTCAACCATGCAAGAATTAGCGGAGACCTTCAACCCGACGGCACAGCAAAGAGAACAACTTTCTAAAAATATGAATCGACGATCTTTAATACTCGCTTACTCCTAATGTGAATTATTCAAAAATTTCATTCAGAATTTTTTCCAATATGTAATTATTATTAAATAAGAAGAAAAATGCTTTTCAAGAAAAGTGGTGTGAAAAAAAATTGTGGAAACTAACAATGCTCCCGTATATAATAAATTCTTTCCACATCTGATATGCATGTTTCTGTTAGTGGTAATTTAAAATGAAACAATTAATTCCTCATTCTATCCGTAAACTTTTAATGAAGTACAAATAAATTCATAAATAATAGCCATACTTTTAAAAATACAAGTGATAGAAAATATTTTTAACATAAGATACTGTAATTTATAAATATCCTCAAACTATATTAATTAAATATAAAAATTATTAATATGCCAAATGTTTTGTATAATTGAATAAAAGAATTAAAATGCCATTTATTTCGCTGTTAAAAACAAATAAAAGTAATTTAAAATACATTGAAATATTCATTTAGAGCATGCTTTAGCATAAATATTACCAAACAGTGAAGCGGGAATCATAATTCTTTTCTGATATTATCATACAAATTTATTTAAATTTATGATAATACTTTTATAGCTATAAAGATTTCGTTTCCAGTGGGATTTTTGAAATGAAATTATTTTTAAAGCGATTTCATCATTTTGACATTTTCTGAACATACAGATGCATTCGATATTTTAAAGTTTGTCAAAATAAGATTTATCCGAATATAAATTTAAAATTTAAATGAGATTGTAAATGATATTTACATTAATGATGATTGTTTTTCCACTGAATATTTAACAGGTAGGAATATTAATTAAATTTTAATAACATGCATTTTTGACGTAATATTTCAATATGATTTTAAATTTTGAATGATACCTATTGCAAACTAGAAAAAACTAATTATAACTTAAATGTTAAAAAGAAAAAATGACTATTTGAAATAACATTTATAATTAAAATCAGAAAATTTGAATTAAATATGTATTAACATTAAAGAAAATCTTTGTACATGTGTGCCATTTTTCCGATTTTTCCACACTACTATTAAAAATTAGCTATATTAAATTTATTTAAATGCAGCCTTTTGATCTTTAAGTAACAAAGAATTTTTCTTAAGGGGACATACGACCCTTAGAACTTCCAAAAACATCGATTTAATTATAGTCTTTTTTTTTTTTTTTTTAAGTAAATTATTGTTAACTAAGCATTATTGGGCATGTCTAATTGTTATCTATAAGTTTATTATGTATTTTAGAATATAATTTAATTTCTGTGGTGAATTATTTAATAATTTATGTGTTAATAACAAATGTGTTTTTTTCACTTTGCGCGCAGGATATCTCTCAAACTAATTAATATTTTATCTTGAAATTTTTACAGATTATGTAACATATCAAGTCCTTCAAACTGAACTTAAATTTTTACCCCCACCCCCCTTCCCCTATTTGTGATACAGGTGATACTTTAGATTTTATTAAAAAATAAATGATCTTTAAACTTTATATAGGTATATATATATATATATATATATATAACCTAAATTTGGAAAAATTTAGGTTTAGATTAATGGATCTGATATGTTACATAATCTGAGAAAATTTAAAAAAAAAATATAAATCGTTTCAGAGATATCCTGATTAAAAAAAATAATTCACCACAGAATTTAAATTATATTCCAAAATATATAATAAAGTTATAGGTAACAACTAGACATGCCCAGTGAAGATTAGTTAACAATAATTTACTTTAAAAATATTATATTTAAATCGATTTTTATTAAGTTCTAAGAATCGTATGTCCTCTTAAGATATACTAGTGGGAAGAAGTCGGAAGAATTGACACCCATGTTTGTAAGTCTAGTATTTACAGTCTCCACTTATTTTTAGGACATGTTCATGGATCAGAAATTTCTGAATTTTTTTTAAACCCCAATAATAATGGGTATTTCTATACACTGAGAGAAAAAAAAATATGCCGCCTTCATCTAGAATGAATAAGTGGCCATTTTATATATCCCTTAACTAGGAATACAGATTTCCGAGCTATGTGCATAAGGCACTCCAATAAACTGAATAGACGAAATGATTGAGAATTTCTAGTCTGCACATTTCTAGATGGTGAAACAATATTCTGAATATTCTGAATCTTTTGTATGGCGAGAAGTTTTCGCTTGATTATCCAGAATTGGGTCATAAACCAAAAGTATAGTTGCTGAAACTCGCCTCTTGTGTCGCATTTATTTGGAGATATTTTCAAATAGGTTCGACCTCGATAATATAGACAGACTCTCTAGAATGCTACTAGGGGTTTCTAGAACTCGCTTTCAAAGGGTACTAGAATTTATAAGCATGTCATGCAACTATTTTTTCTAGAGCCACAATTTAGATTCTAGATGTAAGTTACAGAATTTCTTTCTCAGTGTAGATGCCAACATTTTAATTTATTCCGGAGTATTTTTAGCCTTGCCTTTTTTTCATATCATTTATTTTTTAAGGATATTTTTTTCTTATTCCATCGAAGTTCTATATTGGAGAAATTGTTTTTGTAAATAAAGTGGTTTGAAATGAAGGCAGGTCTAAAAATACTCCGAAATAAATTAAAATATAGTCATGTGTCGTATTTCGTATCATAAAAGTGATTTAAAGTTAAACTTAAGACCCGCAATTCAATTGTATAAGAGAGAAACTCTTCTTGCAGTTTCTTATTTAATCACGACACTTTACAAAAATATACGATAAAGATTTCTGTATATAAATATTAGTAGCAAAAATGTGAAAATTTCTTACTTCTAAAAGTGTTCCAATAAAAGGGTAGAGACTTAGAGACTCTGTATTTATGATATCGAATCAGATGTGCTTCGATGCTGTAATTTTAATTGATTAAAAAAAATGTTAAAAAGTTTTTCAATAGGCGTCGTTGCACAGATGTTGTATCAAGAAATATGTCAATATGTGACATATTAATTAAAGCGTTTTGCGATTAATGGCTCTTTTGATTTTTCTTCTTACTTACTCGTACACGAAAATTAAACCCATCTTCTTTAGCGCAGTTAAAGTATGCCATTCACCATGAAATATCCAACATCCTTTCGGATATGCTACATGCTGTAGTTAGTGGTGTTGTAACTCACTTATAAACTATAATTTGCAGAGATGGCAGACACATAGAATAAAAGTGATATGCATGCAAACATTTGCCTCCAGGCAGTTAAATATCATTTTTCATGGAAATGAGTGATTTGATCCCAACAGTGCCTTCTATCGACCATTTTAACTAATCTTTTCTTTAAAAAAAAAAAAAAAAAAAAAAAAAAAAATCGCGAATAGCGCTAAATTCTAATAATTCCTTGAATGTTTTTTAATTTTTAAAAGAATCACAGACTTGTTTGAAACCCAGTTGTTTAAACAAGAAATAACTGCTTTAAGTTCATAAAAAAAAGACGCTATGCTATAATAGTAACGATGTGATTCACATAGTGAGACCTATAAAATTAAATTACTTATAAAATATAATTATATACAATATAAAAATAAATACTAATTTTATCCTTAAAAACCACTAATTATAAAATATATTTACAGCTTTTACAAATGCAAACTTTTACTACGGATCACATAAAATATAATATCTATTCAATTATTATTCTTAGAACTATTTAAGAAATAGAATTCCTATAACCTGTAAATAAAATAAACCTAAGTTTACTAAAATGAATAGTTAAAGTCTGATATCTTATAGGATTTAAATTAAATTCTGCCTGTACTTAATGAATTTGCTATTTTAAGTTTAATGGTAAAACAAGTCATGAATATTTACTTTGGATAAATTAACTAATCTTTTGTTTAAGAGGCTATTTACTTTATTTCTTAAACAAAACCGCTATCAGCGCTAGTTTATTGAGATTTCAAGAGATAAAAATTATGTTTTGTGCTTTAACCTTCTTAAAACTCTCTAAATGAAAGATGTTAATGAGAAAGATAAGTATTAGTAATTTCTAGTCTTTTATTTCAAAATGTACCATTTCAAGTGATCTGCATTATTTATTTTTATAAAATTCATTACACTTTTTATCTTTCCTTTAATTAAAGGAATATCTTTTTTTATATGTAATTGAGAAGAAAAACGTATTTTCAATCAGAAATTATTTTAATAAATAATAAATAAATAAATCCCAAATCATTTGATGTGCACTGAATAAATTTTTAACTGTATGTATTTAAGATATTAATGTATTTTATCTCTTAAAGATATTTTTCGATGAATTAAGATTTTCAGTATGTAGAAATATAAGTTAACCAGTGTATTTATACTGAGAAAAAATTTTGTAACTGACATCTAGAATGTAAATTATGGCTCTAGGAAAAAAAAAAAAAAAAAAAAAATTCCATATAATCCTTATTAATTCTAGTCACCTTTGAAAGCGAGTTCTAGAAACCTCTATTAGAATTCTAGAACGTTTGCCTATATTATCGAGGGCAAAGTTATTTAAAAATCTCTGCAAATAAATGCGAATACAAGAGGCGGATTTCAGCAGCTATAATCTTGGTTTATGGCCCTATTCTAGAAAATAAAGCGATAATTTCTCACAATACAAAAGATTCAGAATATTCAGAATGTTGTTTCAACATCTAGAAATGCGTAGATTAGAAATTCTCGATCATTTCGTCTATTCAGTTTAGTGGCGTGCCTTACGCGCATAGCTTAGAAATCTATATTTCTAGTTAAGGGATTTAGAAAATGAATACTTACTCATTCTAGATGAAGGCGGTATATTTTTTGTCTAAGTGTACATCGTATAAAAATACATTTTTGAATCACGACAAACCCAAAATATGTTTCAGAACTTGCAACGTACAATTTAGAAATTTGACAGTTCAACTGTAATATTTTTGTTGAACAATTTGATATACAAAATTCTTTTCAACATTTTCCAACAATGTTGAAAGGTTTGTTCTACTTTCCGGGCTGTACGTCGCGCAAATATTCCTGGAAATTTTTTAAACTGATATATGTTATTTAAGTTCACTATGGGTATTTCTTTGCTGAAGGGTGAGTACCAACCGACACTACTGTGTGTACACGAACAACCGGAAAATTTTTAAAGTATTGCGTTCTATGAGAAGAATTTCTATAAACGGTATATTAATACTTTTATTTTGCACAAATTATGACATTTTTGTTGCATATGCACAAAACAGAAAAGGTTTTCTATAGAATGTAGTATGATTAGCTTTTAAAATTACAGGACCACAGAAAAATATTCAGATACAAGTCATTCCATATAAATTCAAGGGCGTGTGATTCTCGACAATTTTTTTTTTCTTTTGACACTTATGTCCCTTATAAGCATGTGAGAGATGTTCAAAACAACTTTTATTTTTTCTCTGCTTTTAATCTGGGATTTTATACAGGTCATTAAACGTCGTTCTCCTGGACTAAAATGGGATTATTAGACCTTTATATTTTGACACAAATCTCTTTGAATTAAATTTATGGGTGCTAATTTCAAATATTAATGTTAAAGTACGTAAAGTTAAGTATAAGATAAAGTAAGGTAAGGTAAAGTAATGTAAAGTAAGGTAAGGTATCACATGCTTTGTTATACTATTGTAACTTAATAATAAAAATATTTACAATTGGTGGAAATTCAAAGGCCAAACATAAAATTTTTGTCAAATTCAATAAATATATTTAACCGAATGTCTCATAAATTCGTCTCGATTAAAAAGTGTCATTAAAAAAATATTTGGTAAACTGAAGTGAAGTTTGCACCTTTAGGCTTTTGAAAAGCCACATTTTGTATGGGTTAAGAAGAAAAAGCATTTTAAAATTTCTACGGTAGATGGCGGTATAAGCTAGTTCAAATTAGGGACCCTGAATAGAGAGAGACTGGACATTGAACAGATATGGCGGACGTTTGTTAAAAAAACACTTGTTTGTTAAAAACCACACGTAATTTATTTTTGATAGCGTCTGATACTTTCCTTTTAATTAAAATCTCGATAAAACTTTTTTGCGTATTTCTAGACTCAAAATTCCTGAAAATGCAAACTTTATTGTGTTAAAAGAGAAAGGTTATAGAAACTAGCTCCAAACCAATTTCTACTGTAAAATTAGAACGAACGATATTACTACAATGTTGGCATTGGTTGAAAAGACACGTTTCATAAAATTATATCATACCAATAACGAATCCGCAGTACAAGTATTAAAAAAAAATTCTAAGTACAAAGAAAATAGTAAAAAGGCTTAATCATTATTTCCAACTTAACCCGAAAGGTTGTTAGTCCCGCCCTATCTGCCTATTTTTTCACACCAGTCTTTTTTTTAGAGTACTTTTTTTCTTATTTAATCATGAATATATTTGAATAGAATTACTCTAATACTTAAGTGATGTATAAAAAGGGGCGGGAACTAACAATCTTTCGGATTAGGGTGGCAAGTACGGCTTAATCCAATCACTGAAAAAGGACAAACAATTTGAAGATGCTCCCCTACATCACCTTTCACGTTTAAATCGATATAAATTGCATATTTTTAGGAAATTTGACTTTACAGCGCTATCTATCGGAGAAACTTTAAACTATTTTTTTCTGAGCCTACACAAAATCTGACTTTTTTTAAAAAGGTTAAAGATGCAAACTGCATTTCAATATACCGATTAGTGATTTTAAAGATATTTTTAAATCGGGGCGTATTTAGGAGACACTTGATATACATAGCCTAGTTTTTAACCATATTTGACTTATTCCAAAATTCTATATGATTTTATAAAAACTAGAACTGTCTATTTTATTCTATTAAACTTTCCTTTTCTATAAAAAAAGTGACAAATATTATTTTTCATTAAGAGCTTAAAATGTAATGAGGAATTGCATTTTTGCTGTTAAATAAACAAAAAAAAAAAAAAAAAAAAAAAAAAAAAAATTGAAAAGAAAGAAAATTATATTTGAATAATTATCTTCTTAAATAACATCCCATTAAAAATTTGTAACGTATGTTATACAAATTAGAAGGGAGACTAAATAATGTAAAATATTTGCTTTAATAATGAATGAAAAAAATGAAAAATAAATTTTTAAAATCTTGTGTATTGCGAAATTACTTTCTAAAGTAACATAAAATATTTATATTATGCTGAGATTAAAAATTGTCTGTTATACTTTGTACAAAAGAATTTTAATGAAGTAAAATAAAGAGGACTGAGTCAGCAATTTAGCATGGTATTTTTCGTTTATTATAATTGAAAATTAAAAATATGTCATTATTAACTTACGCGTTTCATTATCAAAATATAATGTTCTTTTAAAATTAATTATTCATGTATATATTTTTTGAATAAATAATTACTAAATGTATATATAGAAATAAATATATATATATAAAGCTTAGATAAATTTATTATAATTTAAGAAATTTTAGAAAACATATGTGTGTATATATATGAATATATATATATATATATATATATATATATATATATATATATATATATAATATATATACACACAATTTTTATCTAAAATTTCTTAAATTATAATAAATTTATCTAAGCTATATCTATATTTTTTGCTTTAATTATAGACAAAAATTCTATAACTAAATAACGCAAATAAAACTATATTAAAATAGTGATATTCAAATTGCCTAAAAGGTGATAATTATTGAATTAAAAAAAATCAGCAAATTAAAATTATACTTTCATAAATACCTGTAAGACCAAATTTTACTCAAACACTTTTTTAAAATCATTCGTAGTATAAATACTTTTTTTTTTTTTGGGGGGGGGGAGGGGGGGGGTGGTTATATTGCAGATCTGTTTTGCTCAAGTGAAGCGACGATTACCAGGGGACACTAATTTTCTTGGAGATAAGAAATATTCAAATATCTAATTGTTATATTAGATAAGCTTTAACTCTAAATTTTTTTTATAGTTGAAGGTGTTTCCTAGGCAACCATATTTCTGGTTGGCTTCTTTAGGCGGAAATGGAGTTTTACTAGATATTTTGTAGAAGATATGTTATATCGTTTTTTTTTAATCTGAAAACACCAAACCCTGTTTTTTTTTTTTTTTTTTTTTTTTAATCTGAAAACACCAAACCCTATTTTTTTTTTTTTTCAAATCTTTTTAACAGTTTCCAACAAAACTAAGTTTCTGCTGTGTATTTTCTAGGATTAAGTGATGGTTAACAGAAAACGGAAAGTATGCTAAAGATGAAGGTAAATCAAATGGTTATCATAAAAACATACTAATTCTAAATTTTAATCAAAATCATTCGTGTTTATTCTAAGAAAACAGAGTTTTACCATGTTTTCATAGGTAAAGCGCGGGTATGCTCTCAGTTCCAATTTTCCGGAAAATGAGAGCAGTTCAGATGAAATTGTGAACTCAAACAACCCCTATATGTAAATTTCTCTCAGAATCGTCCTATCATCTGTAATATTGTGCTATGAGCGGAGTGCGGATTAATAATGAAAATTAATTTTCCTTGAGATGCGAATAAATCTGATGGGTTTGTTATGTAAAAAAAACCCTTAATACTAAGATTTTAACTTTAGAAACTTTACTAGAAAGTCAAGTTACTGCCATATTTTGCTATGGGAGAAGTGAGAATTAAAAGAGAACAATAATTGTAACTCAAAAGGAAATAATTTAGGCAGTGTCATTATAAAGAAACCGCAGAATATAAATATTTGTTGAAATCTTTCGAGCAGTTTCCAAGAAAACTAAGTTTCTACCTCATTTTGCCCTGAGCAGAGTGGTCGCTAAGACAATAATGAACGGTATTTTTTCTGAATATGAGGACAAATCAGACAGATTTCTCGTTTCAAAAAATTTAACCATAATTATTACGATAATTTTTTAATATTTAATTTAAGAATGAGGGAATAATTACTTTAAATGTTTTTTTTTTTTTTTTTTTTTGAGAGAGAGAGACAGAGAGAATCTCAGCAAAATGTAATAATTGAATGGATATCAATTTTGTAGATATATAGAAAAAATTGATTTTTAGCGATGTATATATATATATATATATTATTTATCTATTTATTATTATTATTATTATTATTATTATTATTATTTAGTTTCTTATCTAGCTTTTTGAAAAATGTCAAAAACTTTTCATGATCATTAGATGTATTTGGCACTAAATTAAATTTTGTAAAAGAGATAATTACTAGGACGAGAGAACTATTTCTTTAGGTAGAAAAAATGCTTTTTTACCATTTTGTAGTAAATCGCTTTAAATAAAGCAGAATTTTCTCCAAAATATATAAATAGATATAAAGCTCCTTATCCAAAATTAGATTTTGTTTAGTATAGAACTTTAATATATATATATATATGTATATTTAATCAAAGCTCTAATAACCATAATTTTTTGCAAACTTTTTTTAAACTGATACAAGTTATTCATGTTTACTATGGCTGGATAATGTATTTTTAATGAACACGTATCTTATTGTTCTTATAACTCTCACATGTTATTTCTATCCTACAAATCTTCTAATAAGTAAATTTTCAAATAATAATCAAGTTTTAATTTAATCCATATTGTTTTATTTAATCAATAAAGTCTAACATTACATATAAATAAATTATTTTTACCTAAAATATGTTTTTAATGAGGGAAATATTTGAATAATGATGGGAATTATAGCATAACAGAGCTTCATTAAAATAAATAAGGATAATTCATTTGGTTAGTCCGAGTTTTGAAATAATGGAAGCATCTTAATTAGTTTGTTAGAATAGTTTAGAAACTTATTTATATATGAATAAGAGCTATAATATTATAAATTTTGTGATTATTAAACAAGGTAAAATTGAGTTTTTGTAAGATTCAGTACATAATAATATTTTTTAATAATGATAATAATAATACAGATATCTATTACAAGCTACTCATTATTGGGATACGAGAAATATCCACCGCTCTTTTGTTTGCATGCAACATCCACTAGGCTACTCTTCCCAACTGCGTTAATAATTTTTCTTATCCCAAATTGCTGCAAAACTATTTATACATGTACCAATTTTGTATTAAAGTACTCATGTAATTCTATGGTATTTCCAATATAATAAATAATATTTACAGGAAATATTTCCCTATTCTGCTATGTTATCAAAATCTTTAATTTTGAAAAAATTTCGTAGACTTAAAGTAAAATGTTTATATCCGTTAATGTTTATAACAGCATCGTAAATGACATTTTAAATCGTTAATTTAATCATTGATGATATTTTAATCGATATTTTAAATCGTCTGACCATTTTACTAAGAAAATAATTTTTATAACGAGAGTTTATATTTCAAAATTTGCCTAATTCTGCATTGTTAGGAAAATTTTAAACTCATGAATCTACAGTTCATGTGCCTCAACCTTTCATTTGCACTACACATGATTGGACAGGTAATTTTTATTTATTATATACTAGTAATGGGTTAATAAAATAAGTAATATAAATATAATAAATTCCGAATTCGCTAAAAAATGCACCAAAAGCAATCGACATAACCATAAACAAAAAGTAAAAATTACAAAAATAATTCAGGCAAAAAAATTAAAAAATGGTAGCAAGTAGGTACAAAAGAGTAATTAATCTCAAAACACTGAGATCATCGTTAGGGAAGACCTCAATGTAGGATTTAAACAGTACGAATTTTCAAGAGCTATTAGTAAAAACAAAATAGCACTTACATATGGTAAACAAATCTTTCAGTCATATTTGTTTGACAACTGTACAATTGTTTTTAGAAACCGTATTATCTCACACAATTACTGTATGAGGACGTTACAATTTACCCTCAAACAGTAGTGATAACAGAAACAAAGAAACACATAACAAGTGTTTAAATTTGGTTTTAGGATTCTGGATACCTGAAATTGCAATTATAGCAAAACCGCATCAAAAGTTTGCTTTACAATGTATGGACAATAGAAAATAAAAATATTTACAGTGATAAGACAACCCAATTTTATTCATATTTACAAAATTTTGTTTAACTTGGATTAATCGAATGATTATTGGTTTCAGTATCAAGTCGTAATTATAATGTCTTGCACTTACAGGAATTTTTTATACACTCGTCAAAAGTGAAATTGTAACACTATGAAGGAATGTGCTTAGCTGTGTAAAAATAACAGGATCGGTAACTGATAGAGACATGCATATTATTAAATGCGCATGCGCATCTGGTTGCATAATACACAATTTCTGTCCATAAAAGCCAATAGCTGACTTGCTCTTTATATGCTATCAGTGGTAGATTGTTGTAACGGTATTATTGAATATAGGTATAGAAAATGCATGGGAGACATCAGCAATCTGAATAACAGCAGTTATCGTCTGCGAATTAAGAATATATACATATATACCGGGTGATCCGAAAGTCAGAGAAAAAATAAAAATATATGCATTCAAAAAGTATCCTGTTTTAACCGAAATGTACAGAAAGGCATGGATTTATTTATTTATTTATTTTAAATAACAAATTATTTATTGTCAAATTATTTTAAGTTTTCTCCAATAGCTGGCGCTTTAATTGCAAAATATTTTTACAGTGACGCAATGCATTCAACAACGCAACTATTTTGCGTTCATTACTGGATATTTTACGCATTACATTAATTTTTATTAATAGGACTAAATATGGTCAATTTAACGGCCTTTATTCAATAGCCTTCAGAATTTGTCCATTGAGAATTATCATAATAAAGCTTAAAAAATTAACACTACCGATTTACTTTGTAAAACAATTGAAGATTAGCAATAAATGTTTAATTTAAATATTTGCTAATTTATGAAATTATATGCAGCACGCCAAAGTCAGATTAATTTGTATTGACAATACAGTGTTATTTATGATGTCGGATATCTTTAAAAGTGAGAAGATACTGCAAATACAGCGCTAACTGTTGGTGAAAATCGTAACTAATATATATATATATATATATAATATAAAAATAGCCTATAATTTCCAGCTCATTTCAGTGAAAATCTCATTGTGCTACGGTCAATACGGTCTGTGACGTAGGTCTGTACGGTCTGTGACTTTAGGATCACCCGGTAAATATACCGGTACAGTCGGCATATAAGTATCCGAGCACTAGCAAAAATTCCCTATATAAAAGAATCACTCTTAATACTGTTTTGTTAAATAAATCCTTGTCGAATTATGTTCTCAGACTGAATAAGAACAGTATTCGACAAGAATTTATTTAACAAGACAGTATTTAGTTTTTTTTTTTTTTTTTATAGGAATTTTTGCTAGTGCTCGGCTGACTGCATATTATAGTTGAATGGTTTTTCCATTTCACTTTCATAAATTATGGCATATGACAATTGGTATTTTTATAAAAATATGAACGATTTTATTCCTTCTTAAAATAGACAAAATTTAAATACAATTGTTCATTGTTTTTTTCTCGAGTGATTTTTTCTCCTTCACGTATGCAAATATGCAAATTTGTTTTGACTAAATTCTACATATAAAAAAGAAAATGAAAACTTTAATATTAATATTAAAGTTTTCAATTTCTTTCGTATCCGGAATGTCTAAATATTGTATTATATATTAAAATGTTTTTTACAACTATATTTTCAAAAATATAGCTTAATATTATATTTAACCAACATATAAAATGTAAATTCGAAACATAATAACTTTCGTTTTATCTTACATCGTATTATTGCATATTCTACGGTGCATATTTGCTTGTTACATTTCTTTTATATCATTCGTTCTATTTTATGTTACAATTGTAAAATTTAATTTAAAATCCGAATCGAAAATTCGTATTGTTAAAAACATATGTAATGATACTGGAAATTTTCTATGCGATAAATAATCACTGTATACCATTTTGTGTTATTTTTTGTTTTTATACTAAATATCTGAATTATTTTATTTTATTAATTTAAATCAACAAAAATATTTCTTTGAAAATATGTTCAGTTTTATTTTTAGACATTTTAGAACCTTATTTATCTATCTGTTAATGAAATTGTATCATAGAAAATACTCTTTATTAACATTATTATCATAATTTGTTTTAATATATTATTAAAAGAAAGATTATTTTTATACCTTAAATGTATGAATTTTCATTTTTAATAAATAGTATTTGAAATCAACGAGGAAATGGGTGTAGTTAATAGAAAAAAAATTCCAAATCAAAAAAAAAAAAAAAAAAAAAAAAATGTATTTTAACATTATCAAAGGAAAAAAAAAACCTACATTTTTCTTGCATAAATTTATCAGTATATGCAAAAATATAATATCTAGTCATTACAGTTTCTATCCGAAAATAATTTTTTCCTGTATATTTTTATTGCATTTTACAGGGGTGTTTGAGTTCCGGGTCTTTTATTTTTTTTCCCCACCAGTAATTATGAGTTGTATTTTTGGTTCTATCTAATTACAAATCTTTACTGGAAAACTGCCAATAGAATCACTATTAAAAAATTCTGGTAGCAATTTCCGGGGTCACAAATACAACTGATTTTATATAAATAAACGTAATTCGTAACACCCGCAGAGTAATAAAATTGTACGCAGATAGCGCGCCAACAATGAAGGTTGTCACAGATAAAGAAATAAACTGTCAAAGATCGTAGTTGCGTTCGGAAATGATAAAATAGTTTTGGTTAAAAATAAATAAATAAATAAATACTATACAAAGGTTGGTAAGTAAATATATATGAGTTTTTAAACATACTATGCATTCAAGGGGTAAGTTGTAATATAATTTAAGATTTTACAAATGAATACATTCAGGATTTGACAGAAACATTCCTTTTGCGAGTAATAATAATAATAATTATAATAACAATAATAACTATTGTGTTATAATGCATATTTAATAATAATAATAATAATGCGGTTTACTTTAATGCTGAAGTATTTAAACACCATATCATTAACTAAAAATTCTTGATTCAGTTACTTGGAAAGCATTTTTAATCAACCATGAAGTTCACGTAGCAAAACAACGATGGAATGTCTTACAATAACGAAGTGTGTTATCATACCTAATCTCGCAATTTATTAGAAGACAGAGATAAAATAATTCCGTTTTTCCTGTTACCATGCATTATTTCTTTACAGAAATTTCCAGTATACTTTTCCATTTATTTTTGTGATTTTTTAGGTTAAGAATTTTTATGTAAAAATACTGGTGGAAAAAAATCGGAATTATTTTATCCCTTGAAGAGCAATCTACACAATTTAAGTGAATATTATAATAAATTAGATCACTAGACAGGAATCCCATTGGACATATATGGGAAATACGTAAAAGGTCAGTTCATTCATAAAATCTTACACTGTCACATGGCTAGTAATTATTTCAAAGAGTTTATGAAGACTTGATCAGAGAGTGCTGTACCGAATTACTTCATTTTGCCAGGCAAAAAGAATTACAGTACATTATTAAGATGTACCACTTGGAACTTTAGATTATAACTCAATATTTTTTCCAGTAAAAGAAATTCATATTATCTATTCATACGCTGAAAACAAGTAAAATAAAATATATATCGTTCAGAATGTTAATGCATCAAAATAAAATATGTTTAAAATAACATGTACCAAAGTTTGAAAATCAGAATAGATTACCCTACATAACTGAATTATGCTTTGCTTAAAAGAACCTAAAATATGCATTTGATGTACCATTTTGCAGTACGGTATAATGGAGTATCCCTAAATAACATTTTTTTTTTCTTTTTACTTTTTGTTCTTTCACTTTATCGTTGTAGATGATGTAACCTGAAATAGGAAATGTGAATTCATTTCCTCATAATATATAAAGACATAATATTTGTTACCTAGAGACATAAACTATTATTTAATATTAAAATTATCATTATTAAATATTAAAAATTATTATTAAATATTATTTAATATTAAAAAATTATTATTTTTAAAATTATTATTTTAAAAATTATTATTATTTAATATTAAAAAATTATTTATTATTTAATATTAAAAAATTATTTATTATTTAATATTAAAAAATAAGAACGTTTCAATTCTCGCATAAGAATTTTTAACATTATTTTATCATTATTGAAATAATTTTTAAACTTAAGTTATTTCTTAATATCTCCAAAAGAAACTTACTTAGATTTACTAATGTATTAATTTCTGAAATATGTTTAGGTAAACTATAACAAAATGCAATATTATTTACTATTCTTTTTCACTTAAATGAACAGTTTTAACCAAATAAACATTTTATTTGAACATATGCTGCATCACAATACGCAAATAAAAGAACAGTTTGGAGACTGAGCATATTTATCCTGTTGCGACAACAGCAACATTTTTAAAAAAGTGAAAGAAATGTTTCTACTTGGAAAATTTGTTTCATGCATGATGAATTTCATCTAAAGCGTAGATAATCTTAATTAAATTTTTCAAAAAACCTTAGGAATAATATAATTCGCTTCATTCACATGCAAGTTTACATCTGGATAATTCATATTTATTATAAGGAAAATTAAAATGAAGAAATAAATTCCTAATTTTACAAATATATATGTATAATGAGTAAAATATTTTGTAATTACATAATGCTGTACGTTATATGAAAAATTAAGAGACAAACTACCAGCTTTATATTTTTAAAAGAGTTTTCATTTCATTAACTATATTTACAATTCCTTTCTGTAAATTATTGCAAGCTAAAATTTTAATTTAAAACAGTTTACATTTTTGTAATTTGGGAAATTGAATTTCAAGCTACAATGATTTTAATTTTATTAAATATTTACTTCATGTTATAAAAATTAAAGTCATTTATTTGGCATGATTGAATTATTTATAAATATTGCAAAATTCTAACAAAGGAATAATAATAATAATAAAATAATTGCTTACTATACTATATGAGCAGAATAAAAGTTTTACAATAACTCAAATTCTTATTATTGTATACATTGTGTATTATTTCCACTACCCGACTACCGTAGGTAATGGAAAAACTGTATTCAGTTAAAAATTTTCATATCGTATTTTCATTAGATTTACTTGTTTTAAGGTCTCCTGAGTTAAAAAAACTTGTTTTTAGCAATTACTCAGTGTGTATGTGTTCATGCACTAACAGTGGGGGGTTTATTCTGACTATCCTGTCTCCAACACGGATAAAAATAGAACGACGAAACTGCAGAATTAAGACAGACTTTAATATACAGGCGATTTTTCCAATCTTTAGTGAAAATAGACAAAAATGAAAGTGGCAATATAAGTATGTATATCAAAAGTTTCTAACGATTTTCTTCAAAGTTGCTATATTAAAACGCTATTAGACTCTTTTCGTATGTATCATTTGTTAATTTAGGAAAACTGACAGGCGTCCTGTAAAAATAATTCAATTTTAGGCTATTCGAGTGCGTTCCTTCAGAAACGACTCTACGGATATTCTTCTAATTCGCTCTTTAAACTTTCTCTTAGAGGTCCTTTCGTAGGTACTTGTTTTTTTTTTTTCTGTCAACAATTCAGTTTGCCAAGATTTGATGAAAGTCCGTATTTCAAAACAGCTATAACGATTTTCTTCAAAGTTGTTGTGTAAACACCCATTTAGATATCCTGTGGCATTTATTAGTTATTTCATAAAAATTGAGAGAATTCGTATATAAGTAAGTCAATTTTAAATCTCACAAGAGCGTTCTTTTAAAAACGGCTTGACGGATTTTCTTCAAATTCGCCATATTATTTTTCTTTTATGTATGCTTTCATATGAAATAAGGTAGGTGAGCAAAAAATGATCATAGTTAAGCTTTGAGAATTTTTTTATAATTTTCTGGTTCGGTGTATGCGGCTCGACGTAAAATGCTAGACTTATCTCTTACACATATCAAGTATATATATATATATATACATATTGTAAACTGCACTTTATATTTTTATAATACAATTTCAAAACTGTAGTTTGTGGGCCATCTTTAGCGCATAGTTCTCCAAAGCTGACCCATATATTGAAAGCACTTTTAAAATGCTCTTAAGACGCCCTTTATTACTTTTATTGTTTTTCTTTTTATTTATCTTATTTTTTCACGAAAAAAATATTTTCAACTCCTTTTTGTACAAAGAAGTTCGGGATTTTTATTGTGGGATTCTTTGGCTTTTTTCGGGATATCTTTGGTATTCTCAATAGTGTGGAAATTGATAGAGAATAAATGATAATTAGTGTTTTCAGATATGTAAGTAAAAATTTTGAAAGGTACCCTTATACATTAATTTGAGGGTTTATTTGCTAAGTTGGCCCACGTGTTCCAAGGTTGCCCGACTTCTGGGGTTGGTAGAGCGCCGTCCTCGTAATTGGAAGATTGCGGGATCGGTACTCGAGCCGGCCAAGTTCCGTCGTGTACACTAATGGTGGCTGGTGCACGTAAAATCTGTCGTGGCCGCAATGTCCTCCATGTTCCCATCAAAAATTATACCTCTGGGGGTCATCAAAGCGGAAGAGCCATCCCTTCCGTGGAGGATCAAAATTGTGATGGCATGTCTCCGGAAGTTAATGCGTTAACGAGAAAGAAAGAATTTTTCAGAAAACATATTACAGATCATAGAACTTAAACATCGTCAAGTAAAATAATCTTCTTACCTGGAAATTAGAACGACTTCTCCACTAAGGTGAAATCACTCATTGAATGGCGGTCGATCAAGGTAATCTCTCAAAATTCAATCCCATACCGTAAAGATATATAATTTACCATTCAGTAGCACCATTTTGTGATTAAAAATTAAAACTCTTTTGGAGAAGGTTTGTGCTAACTCAGGAACACTGGCCACCTTTGGTTTACCTGTCTTAGTTGGTTTTCAGTGAACATATGAATTTTCCACGACAGGGGAAAATTGTAAACTGGACAGAAAGTCGGTATCTCAAACACTACTGTAACGATTTTCTTCAAATTTGCTATATGAACCCCTTTTTATATGCACTTTTGCATGTTCTACTTGGTTAAGGCAGAAAATTGACAGGTATCCTTATTAGGTAAGTCAATTTTATATCTCTGATATTAACTCTACCAATTACGTTTTTAAAACTCGCTATGTAAACTCTGTTTTATATGTCTTTATGGGTAATTGCTCTTACAGGAAAAGTTTTAGTTACGTCAGTTTTATGTCTTCTGACCCCACCACATAAATAAAGAGTATATAATGTGTGTACTAGTAGTTAATGGAAATTATGTTGTTTTTACACATCATACTGTTTTTACGCGTAACTAATGTTATTTAGAAATAATTAATTGTGAAAATACAGATCCATGGAGGAGCAGAAAATAGATAAGTAAATTGATAAAAAGTTGTTTTCAAAATTTTTGAAAAAAAAAAAATAAATAAATAAATAAAATAAAATAAAAAATAAAAAAAAGGTACTAGCTCACTGAAAGTATTTTGAGCAGTACATTTAACAGTGTTCTCTTAAAGTAAAAAGAACGAATATTTATTAGGATTTTTTTGTTTAATTTTCATTTTTCAATCATGGCTACATTGGCGATTCTTTGCAAACGTGTTATAATGGTGAAAATGAAGGATATTATAAAATATTAGACAGAAAATTTGATGAATTATATATTCCGAAAAAACTATAAATATGAGTATAACATTTTATTGTATTAGCTCACACATTTTAAGAATTAATTAAAAGATGGTTTATTTTTTATTTTTTAAAGCTATGAAATATCTTTCTTTCACATATAACAATTTTCACATAAGAATACAGCATATATATATATATATATTACTCGTATTGTTATATTTTAATAAATTAACATTTGATATTGAAATGTACATATAAAGTGCTTTTTATGCATTATATTTTATTCTTTGTTTTCGCATTTAGGTTGTCATTTTAGTTTGACAGAAAAAAGAGAATATATATATACATATTTTAAATTGTTCCTGTTTCCAAGATAATTTTAAATAAAGGACATTACTATACTGGTAAAGAAAACGTGCATATCCTTACCTGGCTGTAACAAAATAAAAAATAAAAATAAAGAAACATGTTGGGAATAATTTTTAGCGTGGAAGGAGAAATTAAATAAATAGATTGGGTTAGTGCTAAGACAATAATATGATTCACTCACTTAAATATTATAAGACAATGTATTTCTTTAAGTATATTAATGGGTACTTTCTTAATGGGGATAATTTATGGTTATGCATTTTTTTCATTCATGGTTATATATTTCATTAGCTAATTATATTCATTTTACCAGTTAGTCACTGATTATTCCCTAAATTGATAGAATAATGCTTTTATGAAAGAATGATTCTATCGGAAAGAAAAAAAGAAAAAAGAAAAAAAAAAGGGAAAATTAAAAAATTAAAAAAGAAACAAGTGATTCCACAAAAGAGCAATTCAAAGTAAAAAAGAATCAAGTCCGGAATAACTAAGCAAGAATTAAAATAAATAAATAAATAAAAAATAAAAAATAAGAATTGAAGATATGTTTATAAAAATATGGAAATAGAAAACATATAATCTATAAATAACAACAGTTTCATAGTATTACAGTATGACATCATTACAACATTTTACATTATTTAGTTTCACATCTTTCTTTCTTTATTTATTTTTATTTATATACCATTTTTTATTAATTTGCTACAAAAATTTTAAAACTTCTTACATTTTTTATGTTTTCTCATAACAAGTATGAAAATTGACTGTTTACAGACACTCACAAACAGTTTTTAAAGCGTTAAAAATTTCGTTTTCTAAATAATTTTTTAAGTTTTCGTTTTCTAATCCTTGCCATTTTTGAAATACTTTCGAAAATTACAATTTTCCTGACATTTGCATTTTATTTTTAACACTGGGTTCAAGCCTTAATTGTAAGTAGAGGAAGGCGTAATAAAATCTGCTCGAAAATTTGCTTCTTAAATGATAAAATTTGCTTCTTAAAGAAAGAGAAAAGGAAAATATCCATGTGCGTTTTTTTTTTTTTTTTTTTTTTTTTTTTGTCCGTTAGTGTATTTTAAAGACATGATGTTAAATATTTACTATATAGCAGTTTTGTGTAATTACAATCTCATTACAGTAAAAAAGTTTTATGTTGGTCAAAATAATAATAATAATAATGTCTGATTTTTGCGTTTTAAGGAAAGAAAATTGAAACATATTCATTTGAAAGGAGCAAATATATTGCAAGCTTCAACTTTTAGTATGAAACAGTTAAGTGACCTAAAACATAGACATAACTTCAGTTTGAATATCGAGGAAAAAGCTTTATTATGACTAGATTAATAGTTTACTAGACTTGTCCTAAGAAATTTGCATAGAAATATATTTAGTAAATAACGTTAAAACTTAATTTCTAAATTCAAAAACGTGCCTTGCAAAGTCTTAAAGATATGATCGACCTATCTTTAACAGCACATTTGTCCATAATACATTCTGAAGACGTCCATGGGATGTCATTGATGTCCTTTTTATCCATAGGACATTCTGAGGATGCCATTTGAAGAAGATGTGCTGTTAGAGATTATGCTTAAAAATCTGTATTTTTTACGATAAAAATACACAGATGCATTACTATTCATGCATATACACATAATCACAACTCATCTAAAAGGCTATGAATAAAGAAATTTTCGTGATCTATTTATCATGTTTTATAGTTTAAAACACATTAATATCGTACATACATTAGTGAAAATTTTTCTTTCCTTGCTGAACAAATATTTTTTAAATATCACGATTAATTTTAATATTTCAAAACTTTAAAGTAATTTGTGATAGAAGAATACATTTTTATTCTTATCTACAACACCTAATTTAGAATAATGACTAAAAAGAATCTTGAATAAATAATGTAAAGTTTTCTTAACTGATGATTTTTAAAAATAAATGATTAGAAATTACAAATAGAGATCTTTCTTATTAGTTTACTTATTTACAAATATTCAAATAAGTCAACGTACTTCAAATAAGTCAACGTATATAACTTTTATTCTTCAGAGTCTTTAAAAACTATTTTAGAATGGTGATTCTCTAAAGACTCAAGTAAATAGTCTTCCAGAGAAAATATTATTCATTTTATATAATGTGTATAATCTGGCTTGTTTTAGCGGTAAACTTAAAATAACAAACCGTTAAAGTAAAGATAATTTTAATTTAAATTTTAATAAAAGATTGGACTTCTACCGATCTTAGCAAACTAAGAAATCTTCTGATTTTTTAAAATATAATTATATGTATATTTATTTAATGCAAATTAAGCGTGCTTTTATATTACAGTCTTCAAAATCTAGGGCTAAAATTTTCATATGTCAAGTTTCAAAATACGAAGTTTTTTTTTTTTTTTTTTTTTTTTTTTTTTTTTTTTTTTTGGGGGGGGGGGGCATATTGTGGGGCGTATGATAAGTTGTCTATATTTAACCGGAGGGCAATATTTAAGATGATAAGATAAGAAAGTTTTTATTGTGCATTTAAAAAAATAATATAAATCTGTGATGTAGATTATTTTTATTGCATTAAAAATACATAATTAGCGCTTTCTTTCTTTCTTTTTGTTGTTTATATATATTGTTTATATTTAAATGTTATTTGTTTCAATACAAATAATCAAATGTAATATTGTATGTATTTTTCTACTTTTAGAAACCCACTAAATAAAAGAAAGTATATGCATATACATCCACATATGAGGCTTTATTATTCAACATGTCTTTAGAATGTCCCTTTTATGTGTTTTAAACTCTGATAAATGCCATTGTTATACTACCTCGTACAGTTATCTTTCTTTTAATAAAAAAAAAAAAAAAAGAATGCATAATACATTCCGTCCATTTTAAAGAATAGCTGAATAATGCAAATTTTTCTGGAAAAAAAAAAAAAAAGCAGAGTTTTGAACATTTAATGTCATGCATTTCGAATGCCTGTAGATTTTGTAGAATATTAATTTCTTTGCCTCTAAAACAAAACTAGGGATTATATCTATAGTCAAGCTACAAAATTAAAAATATTAATTAACTGAAGAATTTTTTCATTAAATGCATACAATTCATTTTAAATTCATTTCTAAATTAAGCAACATTTTCATTTATTTTTAATAAGCTTTATATACTCACAATCAAGGAAAAAAAAAAAAAAAAAAAAGAAAGGAGAAAAATAATTTTTTTATTTTATTTTCTTGTTTAATTAATTTTTTTATTCATGAAGAAATACTTTTTAAACTTCTTTTTCTTTTCATGTTTGTTTAATTAAACTAAATTAAATTTTTAATTGTATGTATATTTATGAAAATTAATTATTTATCTTTAAAAAATCTTGATGTCAAATATGCTTTTAATTGTAATATAAATTTGGCAACAAATAAACATAAAGTGCAGTATATTTTATGTTCATATTTGTTTTTATAATAATAATTTAAAAAAAATTTCAAATAATTTTGTAACATATTTTTTATTTTCATTGGTAGATGTTTTCTAAAAACTATTTTCCACTGGAAAAAAATATTGACTATAAGAAATATACTTCTTTATTAATACATTATGTTGAAATTTCGATAGTATTTCGACAGTATTGATAAAATTTCAATACTATATGAGTCAATCACTTTTTTTTTTTTTTTTTTTTTTTTTTTTTTTTGTATATTTTTACGTAAGTTTATTGTTTTTAGGGCTAAATCTATAAAAAAAATCTGTGGTTAAAGGTTTTTGAATATTCTGCCCTTTCGTAATAATATCGCCAGTGGAATAGGCATTCAACCATCTGCAAATGGCGTTGTTTACATTTTCTTTTTATTTATTTACAACAGAAAAAAAAAAATGAGATACAGCTGAACGTTATCGTATTTTTTCCGGTGAACACTTATGAATGTTTTAAAAATTGCAGTTTATTGCTTTTACTTTGAATATTATATAGAACAAACTATTAAAGAACATACTTCTCATAAAAAAATACCTTTTGTTATATTAAATTTTGATTTATGTTTTCATATTTGAGTCCACTATTTTTTAATCACAAAAAAGGCAAAATATAATTCATACACAAAAATCCAGCAATAGAACCAAACATTTTTGTTTTCTGTATGGAAATGACATTAGGTTTAAGACCTAGGATGTGATTCTAAGCCATCTAGGATTTGATCCTAGACCTGGTGTTAACATCTGAGCCGATGCTGGGATCGAACCCGAAACCTCACATCTACCAGCTTTGAAGGAAGACTTCTGAAACACTCGTGGGGCTTAATTTTCTGTATGAAAATGTATTTTGACTTTATCTTACTCATATACACTGTTAAAAAATGCAACTTTGCTGCCAGAAATTCATTCTCTGTACTTACGTTTTGTCAACGTAATTTTTTCGTAATTTACGACATTTTTCTCAAATCACAGAGGATTTCTGGCAGCAAAGTTTCCTTTTTTTTTTTTTTTTTTTTTTTTTTTTTTTAAACAGAGTAATGATAGAGAAAGCATTGGTTTTGGGCCAATTTTTCGAAAATGAGTTTTTGTCATATAACCATGATGTTTCAAGGACCCCTGAATCCAAAAAATATGTTTTTAGCGGATGGTCTGTCTGAGAGTCTTCGTGTCTGTTAGCAGCCTCCTCAGTAACAAATAGTAGCAGGTAGTCCAATCTCCGTTTTCTAAATCTATATTATATAGTGATTCTGCACTAAACTTTTCATTGAGATGAAGCATACGGTTCGTGCAAAGATATGGTACGAAGATATCCAAAAGAATTCAAATACATTACATTTATTGGGGAAATTTTTCGTTAAGTACAGTTTATTATTTATAGGCAGCACTAAACAAAATCTAACGAACAGATATTTTTTTATATACATAAAATCATGTTTCGTGTAGAATATGGTATGAAAATCATCCGCCATTCAATTACAAGGCTATCCAAAGTATTTGAATATCTTGGGGCTATACTTGGATATTGCTGGAAGTATATTTAATTTTGTGTCATTTTTTTTTTTTTTTTTTTTTTTTTAATAAGGGTAAATTTAAGTACACAATGTGATGTGCATATAGTTTATAGAGAATATACCAGGCTACCCAATATTAAGCTGAGATTTTTTTTCCTATTGAAAATAATTGATGAAAGTGCTTTGCTAGATTTTAATATGTCGACGGACACTGATTAGGAAAGAAAATTGATTTTTCATACCCATACTGTAAATAAAGAATTTTTACAAATTCTATTTTGAACTACGGTCTTTTGTATAGTATCATATTTGAGGTGCCTCAAATAAGAAATTCGAATATTTAGTGGGGGTATGCAGATATATTACTGGTATAAATTAAAAACAAATAAATACAAAATTTAAAATTTGGTATTTTGAAATTCGTATTATGATCACTTGAAAAGTTTTATCAAGTTTGGCAGCAAAAAAATAACAGTCTTGGATTTTTTAATAAATGTAGGCACTATTAATCGAAGGGGGGTTCTGAAATTATATGTCAAACACAAAATTATATGTCAAATAAAATTGTTACGAAACCTATTTTAGATTAATTTGATAGTAGATAGAGCATTATTATCTTACTAGATTGATCTTATAACTTAATCTGCAAACTATTTTTATGGTATTGATATGGTTTGTAGGAAGAAATCGTCTGAGTGAAATACCAAAGTAATTTTTCTCCTTATACAATATCATGTTTTATATTAATATGTTGTTTACTTATAACACAGAATATTTAAAGCAGAGTAGAACATAAAAATCCGTTATTTTAAAGTGAAGCATATGGAAATCAATCTAAATAATATGATAATTTCTTTTTTTTTTATTTATTTTTTTTTTTTTGTAAATTACAATCTAAACAGAGTGATATACAAACTAATTAGATTTAATTATGTAAAAATACGCCGTTGAATAATATTTGTCAGACATCAACGTAAACTAAATATATCAAAGGAATACAAATTACATTAAAAGTCACATTTTTAAATGACTAAAATAAATTTATTAACATTTTAAGTTGTATTTGAGCAGAAGATATGATATTTTTAAACTGCCAAATATTTGTGTATACTACATTAAAACTTATGAATCGTTGGATATTTTATTTTCTTAAAAAAAAAAAAAAAAAAAAAAAAAAGATTTAAACAAATATTTTTAAGTTAACGCATATTACATTTTAAGAACGAATGTTTGAAGGAGTACATTTTTGTTGAGGTGACTGTATTAAATGGTAAATCTTTAAAAATACGAGTAACTTTGGAATAACATAAAAACACGGGAGGCGTACTCTGTATTCCAAATCTTTTTAAATTCTAATTTACATGTTTTAATAATCTTTGTGTTTTATTTAATATGTAGTAATGTTAAAAAAGCAATTAAATTAGTTTAAAAAACTAACTTAAGTAAAATTAATGTGATTGAAGTACAACTAATTCTTTTTTTTTCCTAGGCGTTCGCATTTAAGTTTATCAAAATCATAGCATATTAAAACTTTATAAGTCCCATTTTAAAGCAACAATTTCTAATTATAGCCCTTAATGTGTCTGAATATTTTTCTGTGGCTAGGTAATTTTTAATGCTAATCATACTATATTCTTTAGAAAAAAAATGTGTATATGAATAGTGAATGTAAAATTTTATCCTTATTTCTGCAAAATAAAATATTTAAATATGGTTTTTTATAAATACCTCCCATAGAACGCAATGCTTTGGAATCCTTCGAGTGTACGCACACTAGTGATGGTATGTACTACATTTTCAATAAAGAACATTCCACAGTAAACTTGAACAACATATATCAATTTCAAGAAATTTCAAGAATATTTGCTCGACTTAGAGCGTGGTTAAACAGGCGGACAGAATTTATATATCAAATTGTTCAACAAAAATACAGTCGAACCTCGTTAACGTGAACACGCTTTGCTTTTGAACATGAATTACTTTTAACATGATCTGCTTCCAGAATCCCAGTAAAAATGAAGATTAGTTTAGTTATATGAAGATTAGTTTGTGAGGTTGAGACGTCAGAACGTCACCACAGTTGTTTTAATTAAGCTGGATCCAGCAAAGTAGAAAGTGGGGACGGTTAAAATCGCTTCGTCGCCAGTGACTCGGTGAAGGTTGAGGTCGAGTTAGTTTTGTGTCGGCAGGGTGCTGCAATGAAAGACTTAGATTTTGAATGTTAGATAAATTAGAAGTGATTTTTAAAAGGACGGATTGAAATGTAGTGAAAGGAGGGTGTAGTAAGAAGTATAAAAATAGAGATGTTTTTAGTAGATAGTGTGGATGTTGGAGGATATTATAGTTTATGTGATGAATCTTATTTTGGCGAGTATCGAGAAGTAGAGTTGTGGAGGTTTAGTTGTGTGAAGTTAAGTAGTGATGAGTGTTGGTGTGCGTATCTACTGGCATTCGGAAAGGTAAAGTTGGGTCTGTAGGGAACCCTCTGATCCATAGTGAAGTCGTAGTAGCGGAGTACGAGTGCGACCGTCTCTACACCTTCGACTATCTGCTGGGGTGAGATATTTAAGATCAGATAATTAAATTGTTGATTCATATATTTTGATTAAGTAATACGCTGACTGAGCTAAGTTTATTACCAGGCCGCCCTCCCATTAATCTGGTTCAAATAAACTCGTATTGTTTGTTTAATTCTTGTGTTCTCTTAGTAACCTAATTAAATATTTAAGTTAATATGGAGCTTGCATCAACGCAAACTCCGCAAGTTACTGATAACAGGAACTACTGATAACATGAACAAATTTTTTGTCCCTTTTCTGATTCACATTAACGAGGTTCGACTGTATTACAGCTCAACTGTCAAAGTTCTAAAATTTACCTTGCAAGTACTGATACACATTTGGCGTTTGAAAAGATTCAAAAATGCAATTTTATACAACGTAAATACACTGGTGAACTTATATCTATGCATACAGATAATCTCAATTCTCTGAAAAATGTCATGAACATTAAAAAAAATATATATATGTATATATATATATATATATAGGAGTTTTTGTAATTGAAAATGTATTAATACCTGAAATATATACAGGTAAAATTTTATTCAATACACAACATATATAACTTGAAAAAATATTTAATTTATTAAAATTATTTCTAGTTAAAAATTCTTTTTTCGTCTCAATAATAATAATAATAATAATAATAATAAGATATCCCGTTAATTAAAGAAAATATAAAAAAGATGTAATCGATTTTTTAAAAATAAATAATGCAGATCACTTGAAATGGTACATTTTGCAATAAAAGATTAGAAATTACAAATACTTATCTTTCTCATTACCTTCATTCACTTAGAGCGTTTTAAGAAGGTTAAAGTACTAAGTGTAGTTTTTATCTCTTAAAATCTTAATAAACTAACTTTGAATGTGGTTTGTTTGAGATCCAAAGTAAGTAGCCTCTTTAACAAAAGATTAGTTAATTTATCCAAAGTAAATATTCATGATTTGTTTTACCATTAAACTTAAAATAACAAATTCATTAAGTATAAGCAATGTTTTATTTAAATCCATTAAGATATCAGACTTTAATTATATATCAGACTTTAATTAGTTCATTTTAGCAAACTTTGGTTTATTTCAAGTTAATGAAATTCTATTTCTTAAATAACTTTAAAGATTAAAAACTCTATAGATATTAAATTTTCTGTAATTCAAAGTAACTAATTGAAATTGTAAAAGTTGAAAAAATATTTTATAATTAGTTATTTTGAAGTATAAAATTATTATTATTTTCTAAATAGGGAATCAAGGGTATTCACTGTTTTTATATAGTTATTTTAGATATGGCTAATGGTTGATGATCGTTAATGTCTCTTTAAAAAAAATGGTTTATAAAAATTATGCTGTTCAAATTTTCTTTTCTGGGAACTGTGTAAGAGACATTTTATTACATTGGATGTAACTGCAGATACTGCCTAATATCTCTTAAATTTTATTAGGTTTTATTTACTATTTTTTTTTTCTTAAGCTATCATTCTGATTTCATTATTAAACTGTTATACATTTAATAGAGTTTGTAAATTATCTAGCATTATTGTTTCTAATTCAATATTTAAGCATACACATAAACACATTTCTATATAATTTAATGGTATTTTCCTATGTGAATCGTATCGTTAATATTATAGGATATCCTCATTTTCTGATGGACTTTAAAGCAGTTATTTCCTGTTTAAACAACGGGGTGTCCTGCAAGTCTGTGATTATTTTATAAATTCAGAAATATTCAAAGAATTATTAAAATTTAGCAAAATTTGCGAAACAGATTTTTTTTTTTTTTAAATAAAATAACACTGGGGAACAGTCATTTTGCGGCATGGTAGCTTAAAGTCAATTCTGTATAAGACTAGTGTGCTGAAGACTAGAAAATTATTAGGTTTGTCAAATTGGCTCTAGTTTTTGAGATAAAGACTATAAGCTATTTCATTGAAAAAACCTAAATAAAAATACCAATATGTATTGAAAAAATATTTTTATTCAAATCCTTTATAAGAACGATATAAAACAAAAAATATACATGCTGTTCATCAAATAATTAAAACAAAAATTACAAAAAACTCTTTCTGTAAGCTTTTTTGTCATGGTTTTGCTCAGGACAATCTTTTATTAAAGTCCAACAGTATTCTGCCAGCATGTGGCGATCCTATCGACCTTGGTATCTTTCTTCCATTATCCAGATGTCCTGGTGGAACCGTTCTCCTTGATCCTCACTGTAATCGCCCAGATTATCAGGGAATCTGTCCAAATGGCTATGCAAAAAATGCAATTTAATGCTCATAGTAACTCCTAATGTGTGAAAGTTTTGAAGCATTTTAGCAACCAATTCTGCATAGTCTGGTGCTTTATGATTCCCCAAAAAATGTTTGACTACTAAAACAAAGCTTAGCCATGCTTCAGATTCAATTTGTGTCATATGGTTTACAAATACAGTGTCTTTTATAAGAGTACGGATTTGCGGTCCATCGAAGATGCCTGCTTTTAATTTTTCCATACTCAGGGCTGGAAATTTTTGACACACATATTTAAATCAGTCACCAGTCTTATCAAGGGCTTTGATGAACTGTTTCATTAGCCCAAGCTTGATGTGAAGTGGTTGAAGAAGGATATTCTCTCGGCTTATCAGTGGTTCATGAATCACGTTTACTCTTCCTACCTCCATACTTTCCCTCAAAGGCCAGATCGTTCTATTCCAATGTTCTGTTTTTCTGTGATTACCCCATAGATTACCCCATAGATATTTAGTATACCCACATTGCTGGCCTAATAAAAAATTCACGATCTTCAAGTCGACGCATATTGACCACTGATGTATTGCGTACGGAATTTTTTCTCAAACAATTTTAATATTTTGGTATTCCTCTTTTAGTTTGGTAGTATGACCGATTGGAACTGAAACAAATTTATATCTATTGTGCAGCAATACACATTTCAGACTTCTTTTTGAGCTATCTATAAAAAACCTCCAATGTTCAGGCTTATATTCAGGAAGGCCCATACAATTTAAGAGTCCAGAAACATTGTTACAAAATACAAGCTTATCTTCTTCGGTAAAGTAAGGAAGAAGGTCTTGCTCTCTGGTAATAAAGGATGTAATGGTAACACCAGGTTGAAGACAGTGTTTTTCTTTTAATCTCGAAGAAAGAATTTCGGCCGATTTTTTTGATAAATTCAAATCACGAACCAAGTCATTGAGCTTTTCTTGAGAAAATCCCTGTTATGTAGAACTACTTTCTTCGAACTCACTTTCACTGCTACTTGTCTGATTGGCTGATCCCTCTAACATTTCAACATCATCACAGTTTGCAGTAGATGGTCCTGAAAACATTGGAATTGGCAAATCATCACTGTGCAATACTGGGGGTTTAGCCGATTCCACATTAGGATAAACCTAAGTACGTTTTTTATACTGGTTAATACCTTTTACATTCACTGCAATAAAGTAACAGTCATTTAAGATATTAGTAGGCTCAGTCCATATCATCAGCACTCCAAACTGAAGCCCTTTATGGCTTCCTTGACTCCAGTATCGCAAAGATTCTACACAAGGCTTACAGACGATATGGGCACCCAATATTTATTCTTTTGTGCAAGCCTTCTCCAAAAGTATGCTTCGTAGGTTTTTATTACAAACTCCGTGATCTTTTTTCTTTGCTTTTGTAAACAAAATTTGACACATATATAACAAAAACTATTGGGGTTGTTAACACAATGTTTTCGTAACGAACTCATATTTTTCAACACAAAAAGCACTTTAAAACCTACAATAAGACACGAACTGATAATTTCAAGGTCTAATAGCTGATTCGTAAAATTGTTGTACCTATATACGTGAATAGATAATAAAATTTAGTGGTGTTAATCAAATTAATAGATCTTTAGGAGGGTAGTCTAAATTTTTTCATTGATTTCTTGTGTTTCGTTTATCCCAAGAACCAGAGTCAATCCAAATAAAGTGAACGCATATTGTGTATGTCTAATACAAGTGTTTACAAAAACCATTAACAAAATAAATGCCGCAGATTTTCTTATTTTTTTTTGCTCCGCAGTGTAATAGTTAACACGTTCGCTGCCGATCCCGCGCCAGCGCGGGATGTGACGTTTACAGGTGAAAGTTTACTTTAGGCTGCCGCTTGGCGAAATTTCGAAAATCGCCAAGACGGCGCCATTTCGCATCGTGTTCCGAATAGCAACCTTACACCGGCGGCATACGAAAGCGAGCTTTTCGGCGATCTAACCTAAAAAGAAAACGCGTCTTGAAAAAGAAATCCGAATAATAATAATATATAGGACAAAAGGAAAATTTTCATAAAATAGAATTAAAAGAAAAAAAAAATAATTACGAATTTATAACTAATCACAAATACAAAAATAAAACTTAGATTATACAATCACACCAAATGTCCCTGAAAAGTGTGTTGCTTTAGTAATTGATGATAAGTGTTTAGATGATAGTTTTTTTATTTCCAATAATTTAACAGCTATAAGTACAGTCGGTAACAAAAGTGTCCGAACACTAGCAAAAATTCCTATGTAAAAAAAGTACACTTCATAAGGTTTTGTTAAATAAATCCTTATCGAATCATGTTCTTACACTAAGAACAGGATTCGACAAGGATTTATTTAACAAAAATGTATGAAGTATACTTTTTTACTTAGGAATTTTAAATTTAAAAGTTTTCAAAAGTTGTATAAAGTAAATTATTTATCATTAATGTTTTATTTATAGTCCTCATTCATTAGGAATGAAAAAATAAATCCGCAACTGGATAATTATAGCAAATTTTAACGATTCTCTATTATAATGGTACTCTGATCTGTTCACTATACCCCTATCTCAAAATGCATGAAATTAAAAAGTATACAAAATTTTGTACTGTAGCAACCAGTATTGGCATAAAATTCAAAAATATGCCTCTAAAATTCAGGACTGTGGTTGCCCAGTCGGTAGAGCGGCGGGCTCGTAATTGGAAGATTGCGGGTTCGGTACTCGAGCCTGCCAAAAATCATTGTGTATACTAATGGTGGCTGGTGCTCATAAAATCTGTCGTGCCCGCAATGTTTTCCATGTTCCCATATTAATTATACCTTTGGGTGTCTACGAAGCGAGAGAGTCGTCCCTTCCGTGGAGGATCAAAATTGTGATGGCTTGTCCCTGGACAACTCTAGGGGTGAGACCCAGACTATCACCAATTGTCCAATGCGCAGCACTAGTGTGACGTAAAACACAATCAACAAACCAACCTCTTAAATTCAAAAGAAATTCCAACTCTATTCAACCAGCCAAACAGTACTAACGCAAACATCACAAATATTCATATTTCAAAATAGATGATTGGTTGGGTTTTACGTCACACTAGTGCTGCGCAATGGGCGATTGGCAACGGTCGGGGACTCAGCCCTAGAAGTGGTCCGGAAACATGAGATCAAAAATTTGATCCTCCATGGAAGGGTATTTCAAAATAGAATACTTTCTCTCTAATAAAACACGTATCATCAATATGCAACCGAAGTGATGGCGTCAGCGAGATATTTTATCTGCTCAGTACAAATGAAGCTATTTGCTATGGAAATTTAACTTATTACTCATTAACTCAAGAGTTTGCTTGTAGCGAGCAGATGAATTTTTACACGTTTGACGTAATACAGCCTATTGACGTAACACATGACGCAAACAAGCAAAGGTAAACACAAAGCCTATAACATCTGGCGATGTAGCGCTCTTGTGCAACACGTCAAACATATTCGGCGGGTTAAAGGAAAAAAACGTCATTTCAAATTTTAGTCACGTGAAACCGGCAGCAAACGTGTTAAAATGTTTGTCGATAGAAGGCACTGTTGGGAGCAAATCACTCATTTCTATGAAAAATTATATTTAACTGTCTGGAGGCAAATATTTACAAGCATATCACTCTTATTCTATATGTGTGCCATCTCTGCAAATTATAGTTAATAAGTGATATATAACACCGCTAACTACAGCATGTACCCGACCGATTGGCAACGGTCGGGGACTCAGCCCTAGAAGTGGTCCGGAAACATGCGATCAAAAATTTGATCCTCCATGGAAGGGTATTTCAAAATAGAATACTTTCTCTCTAATAAAACACGTATCATCAATATGCAACCGAAGTGATGGCGTCAGCGAGATATTTTATCTGCTCAGTACAAATGAAGCTATTTGCTATGGAAATTTAACTTATTACTCATTAACTCAAGAGTTTGCTTGTAGCGAGCAGATGAATTTTTACATGTTTGACGTAATACAGCCTATTGACGTAACACATGACGCAAACAAGCAAAGGTAAACACAAAGCCTATAACATCTGGCGATGTAGCGCTCTTGTGCAACACGTCAAACATATTCGGCGGGTTAAAGGAAAAAAACGTCATTTCAAATTTTAGTCACGTGAAACCGGCAGCAAACGTGTTAAAATGTTTGTCGATAGAAGGCACTGTTGGGAGCAAATCACTCATTTCTATGAAAAATTATATTTAACTGTCTGGAGGCAAATATTTACAAGCATATCACTCTTATTCTATATGTGTGCCATCTCTGCAAATTATAGTTAATAAGTGATATATAACACCGCTAACTACAGCATGTAACATATCAGAAAGGATGCTGGATATTTCATGGTGAATGGCATCCTTTAACTGCACTAAAGAAGATGGGTTTAATTTTCGTGTACGAGTAAGTAAAAAGAAAAATCAAAAGAGCCATTGATGGCAAACGCTTTAATTAATATGTAACATATTGACATATTTCTTAATACAGCATCTGTGCAGCGAC
Source organism: Salticus scenicus (assembly GCA_963930645.1). Taxonomy (NCBI): domain Eukaryota; kingdom Metazoa; phylum Arthropoda; class Arachnida; order Araneae; family Salticidae; genus Salticus; species Salticus scenicus. Next base: position 23,870,667 of record OZ005650.1, on the reverse strand, counting down.
GCCTATTGACAAACTTTTTAACATATTGTTTTCTTTTTTCTTTTTAACAAAATAAAAAATAATCTTTACGAAAATAATTTTCTTTTTCGCGAACTATGTTGAATTGTACCAATTCTTCCAATTTTTACGAATTTTTCAAGGATTTATAGATTTATGAGACACCCAGTATAAAAAGAGAAGCTTATTAAGAAAATTAACAATACAATATCATATAAATATTAATTTAAATTGAGCAATAATTAAAAAAGTCTAGGAAATTAAGGATTCCAGTACTATTTGTATATATTTTTTTATAGGTCTGAAAACGCAAGTTTTGAGAATTCGTTGTAATGATTAAAATGTACAAAGTTTACAGTGCTTTTTTATAAATACATTCTGTATTTGTAGATACATTCTGCATTTAACATATAGATATTATATTTATACTTTCCTAAATAAAACATTCTACAGCCATCAATATAGTAATATTCAGTTTTCATGGAAGAAGTGTTTAAGAAATTTTGAGTTTATTGTCCATTCATCTAGTTCTGTAAACTTTCGTTACATTTTAAATGTGGTTCAATTCTTCAGTTCTGTGGAAAAGTTCTTCTAAACGTTCTAAAAATTCTTCATGAAAGATCTGAAAACTTCTAAAAAGTTTTAAAAGTTCTTATTAAGCATGAAAAGTTTTTATGTCTTTTGTTTCCACAATTTCATCTTTTACTGTTATGTAAATTTTCTTGTTTAACAAGTTTTGAACTTCAGATAACGCGACCGTATCTTCGAGTCATAAAATTATTACATTAACAGAAAAAAATATATAGAGCATGTATCTAGGACGCATAAGTAGCCATTTTTTAAACACCTAAACTAGAAATTTAGATTCCCGAGCTAATCGCACATAGTAAATGGATAAATTGAATCGAAGAAATGATTCTGAATTTCTAGTCTACGCTTTTTTAGATATTAAAACAATACGCTATATTATGAATCCTTTGTATTGCGAGAAATTCTCGCAAGAATTCCAGAATTGATTAATAAACTAAAATTAGAGTTACTAAAACTTACCTCTTGTCTTCCCATTTATTTGCAGAAATTTTAAAATAAGTTTGACCACGATGATATAGGATAACGCTCCTGAACTTTAATAGGGGTTGCTAGAATTCCCTAGCAAAGTGAAAGGGAAATTATAAAGATGACATGGAACTATTTTTACTAGAGTTAAAAATTATTTTCTAGTTTGCAGCAGCAGAAATTTGTTTCAAGGTGAACTTCTGGTTTGTTCAGTCAAATAAAGTAGGCAGAAATCGACGGTTGACAGTTTGGGATTCCTCTTCCCTCATACTATAAACTGATTATCTTTCAGATGGGAAAATCAACTTGAATAAAACGTACAGTATATGTGGGGAAATCAGTGGCGTATAAATCAAAAACAATTTTAATAAACGATTAAATTTGAACATTGTATAAGTACTATTTGATCAGAAATACTAGTGAAAAAGACTCTGAAAGGACGAAGTCTTTAAAAAGCTTTGTAAAATAAATTTACAAAATAATTTTTTTATTGCCTAATGTTGCTACAGAATTCAATATTAACGTACCAACAATCATGAGTGCGCGAACTACACAACTGTACCCCCTTTGTACGTGTATTTGGTACCTCGGATTCAATCGAATGCCTTTAATGACTGCAACTAACAAAAAAATTCGCCTCACTTGTGTTTTCTAGCGGAGTTATTAAACAATTAAAAGCTAGAAAAATGTTGCCTGACTAACGAGTCTTTCTGATTGTATGGACTGATGGGCGTGTACGTTTATAAAGAAAATCCGTTGAAACTATGGAAAGCTTATGCTAACAAGATTTATTCATCATGGTAAAACGTCTATGGTTATATGAGACCAAGGAATAATGATTTGGGCCCTCAGTACGTCTATTGATGAAACGGTTTACTGATGTTTGTCGGGTACCCAGTAAGAAAACAAAGTTTCTGATTATTTAATGTCATTCCTGTGCACAACAACAACAACAACAACAACAAAAAAGAACCCCATAATTTCCTAAAAACATAACTACATGGTTTTGTAAACGGAAACATAAAAAATAAGGTTTTGAAGTCAAAAATAAGTGCTTAATAGAGGAAACGTAAACGTACATAGGAAGTTTTAAAAATGTATGCAAAAATAACCTGATTATTTCAGATACTGAGAAAAAAATTATATATTACGAGATTATAGAGTGAAAATTAGATTAAGATATTTCAAAGCAAATAAAAGAAACATATTAAGGATTTAAAAAAAAAATTTCAGTATACATCCGCATTAAAAATATTTTTTTTTTTTTTTTTTTTTAATTAGACTTTACAATAAGATTATTTTAAAAATCTGGTATTTAAGAATGTACACGATTTCCTTTACCCACTATTACATATATTATATAAACTTTATCGAGATACTGCGATCATAAATCTAAAATTTATATATAAAAAAAATCACACATCTAAAGATTTTTCTCTAACAGCAAATTAAAGTATACGTCGCAAAGACATATGAAATAGAATTTGCATAACGAGTTTTAAAAAGATCGGTAACGACTTTTCATGTACCACCAGTTTCCTTAATCTAAAACTTACCTGCCCAATCAGGACGAATGTAAATTTCGTATAGTAACCCAAAAATATATGCTATAGGACGGCTTAAAAAACGTTTATGTAGTAAATCTGAAGAAAATCTTTAAAGCGGTGTATGGCAGACCACGTTTCAGTCCCACTTCCGATTTTCACTAAAACATGGCAAATTCGTCTGTTCATAGGAAACCAACCAGTATATTTGAAAGAATATCTAAAGAGAGTTAATAATGGTGAGTTTAAAGAAAATCTGTTGAGTTGTTGTTAAAGGAATGCATTTTCTAGATCTTAAATTTACCTATTAAGAAAGCGTGCCTCTCCATTTTCTTGAACTAACTAATTGAAATATACGAAAAGACATCTAATAAAATTTTTATATAACAACATGGAATAAAATCATTAGAGATGTTTTTGTGATACGGACTTAAGCTCCCTGATTTCGGTTTTTAAGTTTTCTCCAAAAGTTTAAAAAATCATCTGTGCACTAAATCTGCCGTAATTCGTCAAATCAATTTATTCGCTTTTGAGGTGTGATAGTTAGAAAATTCAAACACAATACTCACTCATATACACATTAACCAAATAAAAAACAAAATGGATTCAAGAGGTCTGAAAACATGTAAATCTGATAAAAATCGATATCGTAAATTTTTACTGAATACGTTACTTCTGTTACCTACTGCAGTCGAGTAATGAAATTAAAAAGATAATTTAGACAACACAATTGAAATAAATGGGTATTAAATATATTTAAATAGAATCAAATACCGATGCATTTGGAAACAAAAGCAAGATAAATTTAATATGATTTTGTTGGAAATTTACGTCATTTTTCACAAAATAGGCCTATTTGTTTGCAAATTAAGATCATAATTATTATAAATAAACATAAAAATAAATAATTAATAGTTCATTTTGATTAAATATAGACTAATTTTTTACACTTTTACCAACTTTTAAATTTCATCTCAATTTTTCCATTCTTTTTTAATATAGAAGCCTTGAAAAAAGAAAACTGTGCCTTATTTTTATTTCAAGTATAAAATAATTAAAAATTTAGTACATTTCGTATGTTTGCATCATTTTGTACTATTCATCAAAAGTCATTTTAAACAAACTACTGTTTTGAAAACTTTTCTAGTGTAAATCAGAATATTGATTTTATTATCTACAAATTTCACTGCTAATATTGCCTTTATTCACTTAATAAAACTGAATTGTATTAAATTTATGATTCAATTCAATCAAAAGCACTTCCTTCCCGCAGGTCATTTCAAATAAAATTACTTTTAAACACTTTCATTTGTTTGATATTTCCCCCAGATACATCTGAAGTTACATTTCGTACATTTATACACAAAATATTAATAACACGATGCAGATTTTAATTTAAAATCAATTATTAATCTGAATTTCATTATTTACAAAGCTACAACAACTTATGAAAGATTTAATTTGTAGAAATATTAATTAAATTTGATTAATACCAAAGATTTCCAGTAAATGTATTTTATTTTCTCATTTTGTTTTTTAAAAATATTTAGTATTATTTCTTAAAGCAAAAACATAAACATTTTAAAAATTTCAACCTTTAAAAAATTAAAATATTTATTAAAAAGTGGTGCGTTCAAATAAATATTAACTTTCATATTTATTTTTTATCTAAGTGTAATAAATAAATAAGTAAAAAATAAATGAATAAAAGGAAAAAAAAATAAACAAACAATGAATGAAATTTTCATAAAAGGCTTTCAAAAAAGTACAAAAACTGTGACCTATCTGTCCCTAATCTTTCTTGAAGTATTCTAATGCTACCTTTAACCGCTCTTATTTTGGTAAGTTATGTTTTCATTTCTTATGGGCTCAAAATTTTTGTTTATTTCTATTTATTATTTATTAATTATTTTATGTATTGTTTTATAACTTCATTATTTCTGTTAGTTCAAAAAAAAAAAAATAATAATAATAATTAAAGCTCTTCAGTTTATCATTCTCGCACTCATTTACTTTCTTTTATTCTTTTTCTTCTTTTATTATGCAGAGGGAGATGCGTGGTGTTAACCAAGGGTGCTTCCAAAGTATTCTCATCGAGTCGAAGTCAAATTTTAACTCTGGATTAAATTCATTGTGGGTGCTATATACAAACTAAACTATTTTTTATTTATATAAAAATTTTATTTTACAATAAATGTTTTAACATTTTTTTGTAAATTACTGACAACTCTTTCTGTGTGTATTTTCTATCCCAGATAATTTCCAAAAAAGTCGTCGTAAACGTACAGATTATCGATGACGAATGCCTCAGCTCGGTCCATACGCCTAGTTTATCAGTACACACAGGTATGGATAACGGGATGTTAGATACCGGAAATGTTCAAGTGTCGAAAAGCAATGTCCGTGGACGTCTACGTATACAAGGAAAAAATGAAGGGATGCAACTACATTCTTATTTCTATATGTATTTTTTTTTTTTTTTTTAACAATTTAATTTAATGTATGTAAATGTATTTTTTTTTTTTTTTTTTAACAATTCAGTTTGAATGTCTGCATTTGTTGCACCCTCGAGAATAAAATTACAAGCTGAAATAAAAATGACAAGCTATAAAAAATGAATGAATTAAATTTCCAAATATCTCTAAACAAGAAAATTAATTTTCTTTGTTAATCCTGGCTGAATTAATAGAATAGTTTGTCCTGCTTTTCTGTCAGTACAGAACTTTATACACTGAGAAAAAAAAACAATACACCATCTTTATCTAGAACGAATATGTAGTCATTTTCTTAATCCCTAAACTAGAAATATATATTTCTAAATTAAGCGTATACGAAAAGCCAATAAACTGAATAGAAGACATGATTGAGAAATTTTATTCTATACATTTGAAGATGGTGGAAGAATGTTGTGAATATTCGGAATCCTTTATACTGGGAGAAATTCTTGCTTGATTTCCTAGAATTGTGTTATAAACTTTATTTATAGTTTATGAAACTACCCTCTTGTGTTCGCATTTATTTATTTATTTATTTATTTATTTTAATCTCATTTGACCCATAATTAAGTTTGACCTCGATAGTATGTATAGGCAAACGCTCTAGAATTCTAATAAAGATTTTCTAGGATTCGCTTTCAATGGGGATTAGATTTTATTAGGATGTCACATAACTATTTTTACTAGCGCTACGGTTATTTTCTAGATGTCAGTAAGAGAATGTTTCTATGTGTACTAGTGTGTATTCATCCATACCATCGTGAAACAGAAATATGTCTCATTCTTCTAGGATCTTGATAACAAAATTTCTCAATGCTTTTATATTATCTCGAGATTTGTTAATGAAATGCAGATTCTGAAAAGATTTAAAATGAATTTACTTTACAATCACATTTTAAAGCTTCGATTTTTGCAACTGCATAGAACAAGAATAATGTTTATTTAATTAAAATATTTCAACGTATATTTCTCTATATATTAAAAAAAAAGTTACTGTCGCTGGCGTCAATTTTTTTTTTGTCTGCGACAGCATCTTTTCTCGCAGGGCAGGGTCCCTCGCGTCATGAGAGGTATCAATTGTTCCGAAAACTCCAACGAAGACATTTCAGCTGTTTAGAAATTTCTATAATTTTAATTAAAGAAGTTACTAACTGAAAACGGCGGGTTTATAAAGGTACTCTATTTGCCACCTTGAAAAAAGTTTCTCCCAGTGACGTTTTTCTTCTGTCATGAAGTCATTTTACACCGGAAAATTAAAATATGGTCCATGGTTGTAGGTAGGTAGGAAGGTACGTTGGGTTTAATGTCGCACCAGTACTGCGCTATGGGTAATTGGCGACGGTCTGGGACACTCCGGTGACATGCTATCAGAAATTTGATCCTCCACGGATGGGATGGTTCCCCCGCTCTGGTGATTTCCAGATGTATAGTTTTGATGGAAACATAGAGGACTTAGCGACCACGGTGGATATTATGTGCACCGCGGCCTGGATCCATGGCTGTTAAAAACAAATAAAAAAAGTTATATACTAAAGCTGTATGGCAAAATGGTCTAGATATTACGAATTTCTTTGTATCTATCTATCTATATATATATACTGATTTTCAGCATAATTTTCATAAAAATAAATAAAAGTAAATAATGTGGTATTAAATATTTTGCATTTCAGTTTGACATTGAATATGAGGATTTTTATTTTATTTTTCGGATTTTGTCTTGTATTATGCACTATTAATATTCCTATTCAATGCAAAACAAAGTAGCGAATACGCAGGCAGAGCTCTCCATGGGTTAATAAGTAACGTGAGTCGGGGAAAGGCGAAGCCTCCCTCGGGGATTGGTGAGCGAGCGAACTGGGGGCAGAGCCCCCTACTATATAAAAAAAAATTGCCATGTGCATTAAAAACAAATTTATTGAAGTGCTAATCGTGATTAGATAGACAATTACATAAGACACATTCTTTTGCGTTGTTCCAGAAACAAAATAAATTAACAAGTGCAAATAAAGTAAAATAATCAAGTTTAGATTAAAAAAAAAAAAAATCATGTTAGAAGAAAAAAAAAAGTACATTAAAAATCTTTTGTATTAACGAAGATTACAAAAAAATAAATAAATAAATAAATAAATAAAATAAAAAAATGTAACATGATTAGCAAAGCGACAAATTAGTAAACGTCTTTTTAATACCACCCAATTTGTTATTACTCAGATTTTGCAAGAAACAAAAGTTAGGAATCCAAATTTGAAGGTGAACAAATATTTTAAAATAATAAAAGTAAAGGAAAAAAAACCCTGCTTTTTATTATTCTTTGATAAATAATCCACTCGGAAATGAGATAAATCTGAGCTGTCACTTATAATTAGAGAGGGATTAAAAAAAAAATATATATGTTTTTCGATAATAACTATTGAAAAAAAAAACTGTCTTTGTTTCGTTTTATTTTACTTAAATAAAAGTATAAACACAGTGAAAAAGTTTTTCACTCTAAAAAATTAAAATATATGTAAATAATTGTTAAATTGTGTGAGTAAGTATATTTTTTTCTTTTTTCAATTGTAATAAAAAAAAATTAATAATAATAATTATAATAGTAATGTAAACTTTATTAAAAAAAAAAAAAAAAAAAAAAAAAAAAAAAAAGAAGAAGAAGAAGAAGGAATTTCAAATTCATGTATGCTAAAAAAGGTTATGAAAGAAAATTTGAAGAATATTTGTTCACTATTATAATTATTTTTGCAGTTAACAAATATTAATATTGTTTTCGGGTTATTTTCTGCACTAATATATAGTATATGTATATATAATAATGATTTATTAAGCTTAGTAGAAGCCAAGTAACAGACACAAGATCACTGAAACCACAAAGTCCAGTATGAGTGAAAAATGTCTTAATGAAGGAAAAGCTCAGAAGGGTGAAAAAAATTCATCAGGGGATGAAATACACTTGTTTAAAGAAACCAAATTTATTAATTAACAGCCTGCATAACAAACGAAACAATAAACTAATTCAACACAATCTTAACAGAAATACATAAACTAAATCGAAATTTGTGGTAAATTAATTTAAGAAAGTTAAAAAAGGAAAGATGGAGGCAGGCTGCAAGACTTGTGACTTGCCTGTGGGGTTAAACTAGTTTCACGCCGGCAACACTCTAATATTATCATAAATATAAATCATAAATTATCATAAGTTAACATTAAAACAGGAGGGAATTATTAGTTTTTAAAAATTTTCTAGCATATATATACTAGCAGACTTTGCCCGCTTCGCTGGTCACTATATTTAAGGGAATCTCTTTTTTCTATATCGCTTTATTATTAAAAGGAAAGAAAATAAATAAATAAATAAAAAGAAAAACAATTGAAATTGCTATAAAGATCGCTTGGCTTGCTCATCCTGAGAATCTGGGGTGCGTTTCCCTACTGCCTGTGACAATGCCATACCAATGGGCTTCCATTTTTGTGCTTATCAGATAATACTTTCGAAACAGACAGTATCGAAAAAAATGAAGTAGCCCTTTTATATTTTAATTTTAGTTACATATGAACAACACTATACGTACTGTACATAATATTTGTTTTCACGTTATTTTCTAAATTTATTCGACCATAAATGGCAGCAATTCACGTCAAATATAACATTACAATGTACTATGAGCGGTATGTCTACCGTATGAGACAACTATTTATTTATTTATTTTTATTTTTTATTTTTTTTGTGGTTATATGTATTTTATAGTTAGTTAACAGTGGTTGGTATGTAGAAAAATAAATAAATAAATAAGTACATATGTAACCAGATCGTGGTACAGAAATATTATAGCTCTCCTTGGTAACTTTTGAATTTGTGTCGCCATTTTAAAGAAAATACACATAATTTATGAAATTTTTGTTTCTGTTTCTTTTATTTTTTTCTTTTCTTTATGTTTTTTTTTCAATATTTTATAATTTATTTGTTTATATTTTTTATGGGCTACTTGGCTTAAAGTGGCTATCGTGAAAGTAGAGTCCTTGGCGAAAAGTGTCCTATCTACTTCAGCAAAAAAAAAAAAAAAATATATATATATATATATATGTCCAGGATTATAAATAAGTAAAGCTCTTTAATATATTGCTGAATTAGTTTTTATGACAAGCGCAGTACTCATGAAAAAAAAAAAATAAAATAAATAAATAAATAAAGTAAATCTAAAATTCAGGTATGTTAAAAAAGGTTATGAAAGATAATTTGAAGAAACCTGCTGGATTTTTATTCTTATTATTTAATTTTGATAATGACGTCATTTTGTCATATGTCTAAGCAAATTTAACATTTAATATTTAATATTACTAATTATTATTTGCGTGAAAATGTATTCTATTATATGTCGAAAAAAAAAAAAAAGCTTACTCGTAAATTTTCTGGCAACAATTAAAAATTAAAATAGCTAATTTTAAATCTTTATAGAAGATATCTGTATTATATAGAAGATATAACATAGATTTCGTTTTGCTTCCTCCCCTTCGTCTTGAGGGTCGGAATTTCTAAAATTGTTTTTTAGGTGTTTGTGTTAGCTATATTTTAAAGCAAAAAAAATTACTGGTATCTGTTTTTTTCTTTCAGATATAAAGGTATTTGTGAAATTACGTTTTGTATCCTGTTGTCCTTAGGGACCGAATTTCTAAAATTAAGAAATTGGTTTATAGCATTTATGTTAGCTATATTTTAAAGCAAACATTTTACTGATATTTTATTTTTCTTTGAAATTTGAAGGTTTTTTTGTGAAATGACTTTTTACGCTTGTGGAATCATATTTCCCCACGAACCTCTTCTTGTGGACCGAATTTCCAAATTTCCTGAAATAGCTTTTTAGGTATTTATTAGCTATGTTTTAAAACACAATTTTTACGGATGTCTGTTTATTTCTTTGAGATATGAAAAATTTTGCGTTATCCCTCCTCCCCCCTCACCCCCTCTTGGGGGTGATGTTGGCAAAATTTCTTCTAAGGGATTTCTTACACTATATGTTCTATAATCAGACCCAGGTTCGAGTCAGTGGCTCCAGTAGATTTTGCTGTGCGTTGATGAGTCTGTGAGTCAGTTAGTGAGTGAGTGGAAGTACTGTTATATATATATATATATATATATATATATAGATAGATAGATAGATAGATAAGTTTTTAAATTTCCACCTTTAAATGAATGGAATTTACTTTTTTCATAATTTTTTGTAATCTTAAATGAAAATACACTTTTGTACAAAAATCAAATCAAATTGTAGGATACAAAATGAAATTCGGTATTATAAAACAAGTATAAAGAAAATAAATCTAAGAATAAAATTTTATTGTAAATTTCGTCAGTATCAACTGGTTTTCTGAACATGATACGTTGACATTAATGTCATCAAATTTGAAAAATAGAATCATTGTTTGTATTAGTGAAGTGTTGCTATATTTTAAAGAAGATTATGTAAACAATATTCATCACTAACTTCTAATTGTTATGCTTGTCTAGTTGTATGTTTTTCCAATTTATTCTTACATATACCAAATATCGTTATTCTTATTATTTTTTTAAAAATGGCAGAATACAAAGATAACTGTGGACAACAACAATAAAATAAAGTCCATCTTAAATCTATAAATCATTTTTATGTCTCGCCTGCCAGTATTGATGCTTCTACGACTCAAACGTAAGACATCCATTTTTTTTTTTTTTTCATTAGTATTGCACAATTTTCAAATTAAGCTTGCAACAATATTTATTCGATGCAGATTCTTAAAAAGACAGTCATGGCCAGAAAGTAGCGGAAAGACAGCAACTGATTTGCTTCTACGCCATAACGAGTGCCCAAAATCCCATCAATACACACATGTTTGATTACACTGCTCTGAAAAAAAAATTGATTTCTGATACCATTCTTGCTGATTCTTATGTAAAGTGGCCTCTAGAATCGGAATAGGACTCCCATTTTGCCCAGTCACCCACCGTTTTCCAGAAACACCTCCCCCTCCCTCAATTTTTCCCCCTGTTCAATAACTTTGTGGCCATGAATTTTATTTGAAAAATGAAAAAGAATTAATTTAACACCTAAAATAATAAATATATAAAGTTTAAAAAATAAAATCAATAACAGGTTGAAAATATAAGCTATGTCACACATTTCAGCGGGAAATTCTCCCCAAAAATTTTCTCTTGTCGCAAATGTCCATGTTTTAGAATTTTCCATCTCTGTAGCCCTTCAGAAGATATTTAACGGTTAAAATTTTTCTCTCCCCTCCTAAAAATCAAATTTATATCCATGAAATCACAGAATAATGATAAAAATAGGGGAGCGTTCCCAAAAAACGGTGGTGATAGGGCAAAATGTGCGTCCTATTCGGATTGAGGTGGTCATTTTACATAAGAATATGCTGAAATGGTGTCAGAAGCAATTTTCATGCCGAGCAGTGTTATATTTTCCAGTAACATCTTCCCCAAAAGCTTTTTTGTATCTATTTTTTAACAGTCTTTCCAGTATAAAATGGAATGTGACTATTACTTATTTGAATAAAGTTTGCTTCCTTTTTTAACCAAAAAATCTGAACTTTCCTTTCCACGAAATTCACAGTTTCACGGTATCCAGTGCATGGCAAAACCTTTGTCATGTATAGATATGTTATGTTATGTTATGTTATTTTATTTTATTTTATTTTATTTTCTGAGTAATTGGCGACATTTTTAAAACATCAACTGACATAGGATGTTTATAAGAAGAAATTGCTTCATGATCAGCTTTAATATTCATTCTTCAAAATTAGTGGTTATTATTAAATAAATAATTAGAATAATTCATACAAATTGGCAACATTGACATACAAAAGTTTATTTTATATATATTTTTTCAATAATTTACTTTTTGCTTGTAGAACTAAAAAAAAGAAAAAAAAAAGAAAGAGAAATTATACACCACGTGTAAAATAAATAAATAAATAAATAAATAAAAAATAAAATGGCATTGTTTTTTAAGGTCAGAAATTATATATTTTTAATCCCTTAATTTAATTAATGAATATAGAAAGGAAAACGATTAAATGTATTTCGTCAGTGCTTTAGTTTTATTAATTTTCATGCTTTACTCGGTGATTTGTTAAAAAAAAAAAAAAAAAAAAAAAAAAAAAAAAATTCTGTAAAAAGTAAATAAATAAAAATAAAAAATAAAATAAAAAGTGAAATAAATTCATATTAAATATTTGAGCTTCGATTTATTCCAGAGCGAAAGACAGAGACAATGCCAATTTTATTCATATATAGGAGGATACAATAATAAACAATATTTGTCTTACGCTTTAAGAAATAATTTATTGCAGTGATAGTTTGGATAACATAATTATTCGCATAAAAAGTTTGCAATTTTTTTTTTTGCAAAAAAAACAAGATAAATTAGCAAATGCAAACGTAATAAGATATTCTAATTTACCTAGAAAAAATCTGAAAAAAGTATTTTTTTTTTCTTAAGTAAAAATATGAAAAAGCACATTGAACAGATTTTTCTCACACTGGAGATTCAAATATACAGAAAAACATATAACGGAACTAGGAAAATGATAAATTAGTAAACGCCTTTTAAAAAAGACTTAATTGTTCTTACTCAGATTTTTTAAGACAAAGAAGTTTTAAAAATAATTTACTGTTGACACTAAACAAATGCTTTTAAATAACAAAAATAATTTATGTATATATATATTCGTTCTGTTCATTATTCTTTGGTAAATAAACCGCACAAAAGGGAGATAAATACTGACCTGTCACACGGCTTGAAAAAGGTTTGAAAAAAGTGCTTATTTTCATGATAATTAAAAGAATTTTATCTCATTACTCATTTAATCTTATCGCATTTCTTCTTATTTTGCTTTAAAATTAACAAAAACAAGTTTATATACTTGTATGTATCTTCTTCTTCTTCTTATTATTATTATTAGAATGAAAAGTTATTTTTTTTCTTTTCTATGATTAAGTCAAATATATCATTAGAAGAAAAAATAAATTGGATTCATATATACATATTGTTTTCATTTATGCTGTTACAGATGTTATTTTTTCAAAGGGAATTTTTGTGAATTTTTAAAATATATATTATATTATTATATTTGCATCTTCAAATAAAAAAAAATTGTTTATTTTGCAAATAGTTTTTAATTCTTTTGGTAGAAACAAATGAGAGGATCTTTTAAAAAATGAAGTTCAAATTTTCATAGTTTATTGAAAATCAGCATGGAATTTTATATTTTACAAAATAAATGACGAAGTTGCTAAATTATGCCTAATAAGTCAAATTATAGTTGTTTCGCTGTACTTTATATTTCAGGAATTTAATTTTTTTTAAAGAAAAAGTTTCTTTTTGCTGCAAAATGTTATTTTAAATGTCTTTATTCCAGGGTATCTATTCCCCGATCCGACTACCGTAGCGACCGTGCTTAAACAACAACAGTCGTCAAATCAAAAGTCCGAATGGGACGTCACGTGATCAAAATATCGACTGCCACAGTCGGAATTGAGGTATAGACTGGTCGGAGAACTGATGCCCTGTTACCGAGAGAAAGTTTGATAGGTCTAATAATTGAGTAAAATATTATACGTTAATAATATAATTTTTTTTTTAATGTTACATTTAATTTATTTTGTAAAATGATTTAAGGTATCTAAAGAAAAAAAAAAACTATTTTAAGTTTTAACTTATTTTAAGTTAATTTGTTAGATAATACTTTAGATTTAAACAATGTTTTGTGTAGAAATAATGAGCATTAAAGGAGTATTTATTTAGAAATTTTAAAGTAACAGGAAAAATAATGTGTACCGATATATTCATAAAAATGTTTAGCTTAAACGTAAAATCTTCTTCTAGTAAAACGCACGTATAAATTCATATTACCGTTATCAGACTTGCTTTCAGAAACAAGCATATCTTCCATAGCAGATACCAGATATTTTTCTTATTTGCAGTTTATTTTCAAAATTTTATTATTATGATTTATTTACATAAAAATTCTACTTCAAATTAAAATTTATAGACTTATGTATTTTTTTCCCCCAAAACCAATCCGTTTTTTTTTTTTTTTTTTTTTTTTTTTTTTTTTTCGCTAAACTATCGAAAACAAACGATGTATATAATTATGAAGTAATAAAATCGAAGTAATATGAAGTAAAAATATGAAGAAATATGAAGTGATAAAATCAGATTTTTGCCTATAAATATCACAGAATCAAAACAAATTGCGATATCTTCACGTTTCGTACATTATGCAAGACAAAAGTGTCTTCAGAAAATCTTCCGTGAGTATGTGTGTAGGTCGTTATCCTTGTATGTCTGTAATGCTTGTTTTATCCGGGTATCGCATGAGAACAGTTGGACGGAAATCAACGGCACTTGGCAGGAATTCAGGTCTATATACAACTTAAAATTTTATCTGTCGAATATTTCAAAATTCATTATCTTTCTTCATCAGCATGGTAACTTTAACCAATATATATATATATACATTTTTTAATAGTAAACTGAAAATAGTATACTGAGAATATAGTAGTTAATTTAACTCAAATTAACTTTTTAGATCTAAAAATTCATTTTAATGGTGAAAACTCTATACTTATTTATATGATAAACGACAAGATTTAATTTTTAAGGTAAACTTGTTTGTTCATTTTTATTTATGTTTGCATCTCTCGGCATATGGAAATATAATCATTAATTACTTGTTTCAAATAAGAAATTTATGCCCATCAAAGTATAAACATAAAAATATTAATAAATTAATCGATTCAACAGTCAAAAGTGGAGTTCCTAAAACAAACAATTTAAAAATAAATAAAAAAAAAGTGGAGGTTAGATGGACAGATATATGATTAAGGAGGATTGGGGATATTGTTTGGTTGGGTGGGATGTTGAGATTATTAAAACATAGAAGGTTTGTTAGATTTACTACCTTTAAATTATATTTCTCCCCTTAATTTATTTTATTTTTAACTCTTCATTAATTTTGTTATAATTTGTTATAATTTTTTTGTGTTATAATTTAGGATACATTATTTCAAATTATTCTTACTTAAGAATGTTAAAATTTTAATTCATCAATAATTGTATCTGCAAATTATGTTTGTGTGTAATGATTTCAAATGTTTAATTTTTTTATTATTTAATAATATTAATTAAAAATTATTTAATTATTTATATGTTTATTTCTAGTTACCGAATGTACTTAAAGTAGTTTCACTCCGATTTTAAAAATCAATTATTTATCTAAGAAAAAAAAAAAAAAATGGAAAATACCTTTTAGCTCTTGCAACGATAAATTTAACAATACGGTACGATAAATTTAACGATCTGAATAAAATTTAATATTTAATTTTTTTTGTTGTTGTTGTTTATTTAAGAAACATAAAGTTCTATTCATAATCATCCTCTTTAATAATTTAATTTATAAATTCTAGTTAGGCTTAGTTCCACTACTCTATTAAGCTATGAAATTGTACATTATGTCGTATCTTTTAACTAAACCAAAAGCTCACTTAAATTATCCAAGGTCTCTGCAATCTTTATTAATCTTATTTCCCGAAAGATGGCGGTAATGTTCTGAATTATATTTAAGTAACCTTACATTTAATGTTTCTTGCAGTCATACTCTATTTCATAATAAAAACAAAATTATGTTTATTTTATTTTATTTTATTTGACAAAATTTATTTAGATATATCAATTCCTAATTTAATGTAAAACAGATTTATTTGTGTCTTTTGGTGGGTTAGACGTTTTTTGCTAGTTGTTTGGATGTATGTGGTGCTATTAAATCTCCGTAAGTGCTGTTAACAACTAAACTCCGGTTTTACAATGTTTTGCTCGTCTTCATGAGACTTTCATTCTTTAAACGATTATTGATGTTCATTAGATCTGATTTTTGTGATTTACTATTTATTTTTTTCCACAATTTTAATTGTATTAACTGTAAGATAGGAGAACCTTCTAGTTATTTTGATTTAATAACAACCAGAGTTTGGAATCTTGCATTTTCCCGTACTCACTGTAGGGATGACTTCTCCCTAATAAGTGTGTACAGTTTGAACGACTTTCAACATATTTGGTCTTAAATCGTTTTTAATGAACGTTTTTGTTAGTAATTTCTCAATACTAGTTTGATATTTTTCTGTGGGTTCGCTCTCTTTTTATGATCGTGTTTCCTATAATAATTTAAGACAATTTTCTATGAATATTGTTTGGTAAGTTTTTCTTTTCCATATTACATTAAAGGTATTACTTGTTAATTGTTTCCATATCTTTATTGAAGATTTCACAGTTTCTTAATTTAGTTATAAATTACAATACCCGCCGCTTTTTAAATTCACCGGTTATTCAAATCAGCATCTTGATCTGATGAAATTACTGCGTCCGGAATCGAATCAATCCAAACCGCCGCTTAATAAAATCAGCATTGCCAGTTAATAAACTCAAAAGAAAATCTCTTCAACAGTAAAAAGAGATTTATGAAAAGAAGAAACTAAAATAAAAAATAGCAAAAAAGTAATAGTCACCACATTATTTCTCTTTGTCAAAATTTTTACGCCTGCCAAAAAAAAAAAAAAAAAAAAAAAAAAAAAAAACACGCCTCGTTATGTGTTGTAGTTATGAATTCAAAGAATGATTTCTTCAAATGATTGGCGATTGAGGATTTTTTTTTTTTTTTTTTTGTCTTTAAATATTTAAATAGAGTTTCTAGCTCTCATTTATTGGGTGAGTGCGAAAGTTCTAACCGTTTTTGGATATGAAAATTTGCAATGGAATTGACGTAATACATGACATTGTAATGACGCTAATCGTCAGCCAATCAAACGTGTGGATGCCTCACATATAAATGCATCGTGTCTCGCAAAGTTAATCATCTCCAAAAAAATATCAGAGGATGTAACATGGTAAGCGAGGAGGAGCATATAAGACATTGTTTGTTATACGAGTTCGATAAAAATAGTACAGCAGCCACAGCATGCCGCAATGTTTGTCAAGTTTATGGGAAAGATGAAATAGACGAAAGCACATCTCGCCGATGGTTTTGTAAATTTTTGGAAGGAGACAGAAGCTGCCAAGATCAGACTAGGAGTGGACGGTCATCACACGTTGGAGACGACGATATTGACCAAGCCATAAGGAACAACTCGAACTGAACCATGCAAGAATTAGCGGAGACCTTCAACGTATACCGGACAACGGTCGAGAGGCTAGTTAAGTTGGGTTTTACGAAAGCGTTGGATCGTTGGGTTCCACATAACCTGACAGTTAATCAACGGGATGACCGAATCGCCACCTGTGTTTCCTTGCTTTCCAGGTACAAAAGTGACCCATTCTTGACACAAATTATGACAGGAGATAAGAAGTGGGTTATGTACCGTAATGTAAGGCATCGTAGGACTGTGTGTCGCTCTTCTGATCCGCCTGCATCGACTTCGGAAGCTGAACTTCATCCCAAGAAGGTGTTATTAAGTTTGTTGTGGGATGTGCAGGGAATAATTCACTGGGAGGTCCTGCCACTCAACCAAACCATCAGTGCTACCTTCTACTGCCTACAGTTAGACAGGCTGCATTCAAATTTGGTAGCAAAGCGGCCAGGTCTCATCAATAGTCGTGGTGTTACCTTTCATCACGATAACGCCAGGCCACATGCTGCTGTCATCACTCGCTAAAAGTTACTGGGCTTTGGTTGGGAGGTTTTACCCCACCCCCTTATTCTCCTGTTTTGGCACCAACTGACTACCTCATATTTTGTGCGTTGAATAATTCCTTTAGTCAGAAAATCTTTGATGATCTTGATGCTATGAAAAGTGCCATCCAAAACTTTTTTAACTCGAAACCGCCGGAATTTTTCCGCTGTGGGATTCATCTCCTACCAGAAAGAGGGCAAGAGGTTATAGATATCAATGGGGATTATGCACAATAATAGGTACCGTTCATTTTGCGTTTATTTGCTCTTCTTTATGGGTAATAAAAACGGGTAGAACGTTTGCACTCACCCAATAGAAGCAAATTAGGAGCAAAATTAGCAAACGGATAGTTTTTATTTTGAAGGTAAATCGTTAAATTTTGGCAAGTATGATAATTTTCTTCAAATGCATAGTCAAAAGAAAGCAGCATCGAAGCATGGAATGTCTCAATTTGCTTTAGGTAAGCATAAGAATAAAGAATATATTAGTATCTAATAAACACCAAACAAAGAGTAAACCACAAGAAAAAGCAGAAGTCATCGGCATAGCACTTCTAGATTGGTAAGAGAATGCCAGATGAAAGACAATTTATATCTTTTGCATAATTTTGTCCTCACAAGCTGAAAATTTTGCCTGAATGATAAGTAGTGAAAATTTTATTCTCACAGATGGCTAATTTATAAGATGAAACGGCGAAAAGTATTATTTACTGCAAACTTCACGCATAAAATCAAAACGCGGATTTTTAGTATGATTATGGTAAAACAGTCATTTAACGGATTTTTTGAACAATCTTTAATTTAGCTGAAAAGTTCAGTATTGATGAAACGGCATTGTTTCAACTGTCTTTACCAGAGCATACCCATATTTTGAAAACTGAAAACAATGCCCGATACAAGAAAATGAAATAAGAAATAACTGATCTTCTGATAAGCAATATGACGGGAATTTTCAAGAAAACACTTTCTGTTGTAGGAAGCAAGAAATCTCACTGCTTTAAAGAAGTACCCTGAGAAAAAATTCTTTAACTGATATCTAGAATCTAAATTGTGGCTCTAGAAAAAATAGTTTCATGTCATCCTTATAGATTCTAGTCCCCTTTGAAAGCGAGTTCTAGAAACCCCTATTAGAATTCTAGAGCGTTTGCCTATATTCTCGAGGGCAAAGTTATTTAAAAATCTCTGTAAATAAATGCGAATCCAAGAGGCGTGTTTCAGCAACTATAATCTTAGTTTATGGCCCAATTCTAGAAAATCAAGCGAGAATTTATTTTCTGGCAATACGAAAGATTCAGAACATTCAAAACATTCAGCGTATTGTTCGACCATCTAGAAATTTGCAGACTATAAATTCTCGATTATTTCGTCTATTCAGTTTATTGGTGTGCCTTATGCGCATAGCTCGGAATTCTCTATTTATAGTTTAAGGATTTAGAAGATTACCACTTATTCATTCTAGATGAAGACGGTATATTTTTTTTCTCTGTGTAATGAATTGGCTTGTACATTACTAAAATTGCCAGAAATACTGGATACCTGCGATTTTCTCTGATTTTTCATATAATTGGACAAAAAGCAAACTAGAAATACTGTTCGTATTTAGCACAACTGCAATATACATCCAACCGATTTAATGTTCATCTCAATTTTATTCAACTACGTGATCAGGGATCTGTAGTTTGATCCCTGATCAAGTAATTATATTCAGAAGGATAGTAGAAAATCGAAGCGTAAACTAAAAATATAGTCAGTTTTACAATTTTGTTAAAAGTATTAAACGCCTAATTGATCCTTTCAAACAAAGCATTAGTTTTTCAGGAAGCACAATATTTAATTATTGTCGAAATATACACTAATTTTATCTGTAGCATGTCTGCATTAAGTTTATGTGGAATATATTGTTGCGTACTTGGGGGTTCGTGAGTTGTCCGAGAATGAAAGGCCAAACGTACAAAAATTCAGTAATTTACTCACAGAAAGTTCCAGAAAAATACAGGTCTATAAACCAAGTATCAGCTTCAATTCAACCAGTAAACACAGATTAAACAACAGCTGTCAATAGCAAACCCACAGTACAAACTGTATAGCAATAACACTTGAAGCAAGTCTCTTTCAAAGAGGCTCAAAACAATGCAAGCATTAGCGAAGCTGGCTGAGGTCTGAACTGAACTGAACTGACTGACTTGCCTTGGCGGTAAAACGCTCTTATATACCCCTGTAGAAAAGTGTGGAAGGTTCCAAAAATTTCCGTATCTCATCAGCCAATGAGATTAGAGCTTCCATATTTGGTATATCCCTTATAAGGATTTTCTCGCCAAGGTCGCCAAAAAAATCGCCAAGGTGGAAAAAAGTCGCCAAATTTGGCGCTAAATCCATTACCTGCCTTATTGGGGCTTTTTAATGCGTTTTTAAGGAAAAATAAGGCTGTTTCAACGCTAAAACTACTAGAAATGCACAAAATTAGCACTTTATCAACTTACTAAGCCTCTTTGAAAGAATTTATACAAAAATAAACAAAATTATTTACAATTTTGTAACAATATATTTAATTTTTAATTGTAAGCAAATAATTAGTTAATGTTACTTGCTAATGATATTAATTGTTACATTTAAATTTCTTTCCATATTTAGGCAAAAAATACTCTTCTCTTGAGATTGGGGATGTTCTCTGGATGTAAAAATCAGCCGCTTAATAAAATAATTTTGAAAAGAACAAACGTGATTTTATAAAGTTGTGGCTACTGTGATCCTTTATGGTAATAGAAAATGGGCTAATTTATTTTTAAAGATGTATTAGTTTATCATAATAAGAAATAGTTTTACAACATTATTAAATCTAAGTTTTTCTCTTACTACACTGCTCGGCATGAAAATTGCCCCCAACACCATTTTTGCAAATTCTTATGTAAAATGACCTCCTGAATCCGAGTAGGATGCCCATTTTTATTTATTACCCACCGTGTTTTGAAGACACCCCCCCCCCTTATTTTTACCATTTTTCGGTAATTTTATGGCTATAAATTTTATTTATAGGGGAGAAAAGAAATATTTTAACTGTTAAATATCTTCTGAGGTCCTAAAGAGGTGAAATTTTTTATTACATGAACATTTGCAGGAAGGGGAAGATTTAGCGTGGGGGGGGGGGGTGATTTACCTCTGAAATAATAAGTTACATTTATTATATTTTATAAATCAATTACTATTATCACTTATTATACATTATATATTTTTTAATTTTTAAGGGTTAAAATACATATTTTTCATTCTCCAAATGATATTTATGGCCATAAAATTACCGAAGGGTGATAAAAATTGGAGGAAGTGGTAACGTCCCGAGAAAACGGTGGGTGATGGTGCAAAAGGGGGTCATATTCGGATTTAGGAAGTCATTTTACATTGGTATCAGCAGGAATGGTATCAGGGGTCGATATTTTTTTTTTTCCTTTTTATTTATTTTTTTCCCAGCGTAGTGGTATTTGCTGAGAATATATCATATTTAAAACGATTTGAATGCATGAATGTAAAGCATTTTCCCAAACTTTTTCTATACATTTTATAGCTTTTATTATCATTTGGTAAGAGATTTTGATTCCAAGGTATTCGGGTACACGAACAATGATATTTGAGTCTCGATAATGATATTTTGGCTAAGGGTATTATTGAATGGCTCTAACATTCCACTAGAAATGCACAGTTTACAATGAGTGACAGGCAGTGAGTCATCCCTTAAAGTGCCTGGAAGACAAGTTATTACAATTTTGATCTTTTACGGTAATAAATCTCAAAAGGTGTTCCAGCGAGTTTGTTCTGACTTCTGTTGAAAAAGACAAATTCATTCAAATTCATTCATTCGAATTTTTCCGATTTTTTTTTTCTTACCGATATTCAAATATAGAGCAAAACTGCGCTTCGAAAGTTATAATGAAACGACAATGATGCGTATTGTTTTCCATATTAGCTTTTCTAACCACTCAGGACAGAATTCAGATGCACAAAATTTATTTATTTATGCGAGTCAAAGCAGAGTATCGACATGTCAAATAAAGATTGTTAAATTGACTGCCACGTAATAAGAAAAAAATTACCCATACAGCCACTGGTATGCATTAGACATCTAAATTTCATTTAATAATGCATAAAAGGTACAAAATATCTAAAGAATATCCATTAAAAGTCCTGGATATCCTGTACTAATTAAAGATATCTATTACATATTTAAATACAGACGAAATTTATACGTACCTTTTTCGATGTCTAATAGATGTAACATGTTAGATCAAAACAAAATTTAGACATTTTCAATATCTATTAGATCTAACAAGTCCAATTATTGGATATTTGGATATTTATCGGATATGTAACAGACATCTAATAGATGTAAAAAAGAGCGACATTTGTCGTGGCAATAGGATACCTGTAGGATATTTATGGAAGTTTAATGGATCATTTTTAAATTTTTATACGTGCTTACGTCTTATGGATGTAAGTGGCTGTTTGGGTAAAAATAAAAATGAACACCGACGGCACAGCAAAGAGAACAACTTTCTAAAAATATGAATCGACGATCTTTAATACTCGCTTACTCCTAATATGAATTATTCAAAAATTTCATTCAGAATTTTTTCCAATATGTAATTATTATTAAATAAGAGGAAAAATGCTTTTCAAGAAAAGTGGTGTGAAAAAAAATTGTGGACACTAACAATGCTCCGATATATAATAAATTCTTGCCACATCTGATATGCATGTTTCTGTTAATGGTAATTTAAAATGAAACAATTAATTCCTCATTCTAACCGTAAACTTTTAATGAAGTACAAATAAATTCATAAATAATAGCCATACATTTAAAAATACAAATGATAGGAAATATTTTTAACATAACATACTGTAATTAATAAATTTTCTCAAACTATATTAATTAAATATAAAAATGATTAATATGCCAAATGTTTTGTATAATTGAATAAAAGAATTAAACTGCCATTTATTTCGCTGTTAAAAACAGATAAAGGTAATTTAAAATACATTGAAATATTCATTTAGAGCATGCTTTAGCATAAATATTACCAAACGGTGAAGCGGGAATCATAATTCTTTTCTGATATTATCATACAAATTTATTTAAATTTATGATAATACTTTTATAACTATAAAGATTTCGTTTCCAGTGGGATTTTTGAAATGAAATTATTTTTAAAGCGATTTCATCATTTTGACATTTTCTGAACATACAGATACATTCGATATTTTAAAGTATGTCAAAATAAGATTTATCCGAATATAAATTTAAAATTTAAATGATTTTGTAAAGGATATTTACATTAATGATCATTGTTTTTCCACTGAATATTTAACAGGTAGAAATATTAATTAAATTTTAATAACATGAGTTTTTGGCTTAACATTTCAATATGATTTTAAATTTTGAATGATACCTATTGCAATCTAGAAAAATTAATTATAACTTAAATGTAAAAAAAAAAGAGTTTTTGAAATAACATTTATAGTTAAAAACAGAAAATTTGAATTAAATATGTATTAACATTAAAGAAAAATCTTTGTACATGTGTGCCAATTCTTCCGATTTTTTTTTTTTTTTTTTTTTTTTTTTTTACACTACTATTATATATTAGCTTTTTTCATTTTATTTAAATGCAGAATTTTGATCTTTAAGTACCAAAGAGCTTTTCTTAAGAAGTACTAGTGTGAAAAAGTCGGAAGAATTGGCACCTATGTTTGTAAGTCTGGTATTTACTGTTTTTAGGACACGTTCACGGATGAGAAATTTCTGAATTTTTTTAAACCACAATAATAATGGGTACTTCTATAGATGGCAACATTTTAATTTATTCCGGAGTATTTTTGGCCTTCCCTTTTTTCATATAATTTACTTTTTAAGGATATTTTTTTGTTATTTCATCGAAGTTATCTAATGGAGAAATCTTTTTTTGTAAATAAACACTCTCAGAAATGGATACTCAAATTTCACGAAAATTTCTTCATTTTTGACGAAAGTGTTTCTAGGGATACGCTTCTAGCAAACATTCGTCAAATTGACGAAATTTGTTTCGTTACCTATTTGAGAATACAAATTTCGTCAAAAAAAAAAAAAAAAAAGAAAAATTCTCTTTCTTATTTCGTGAAATTGAGAAAATTACTTTCGTCACTTGTTTGAACATACGAATTTCGTCGAAAGTAAAGATATATTTTTTCATCCTACTTTCATGATACAGAATAAAATAGAAATTATAGAATTATAGAATTATAAAATTACTTGCAAGTTCGTTGAGTTAGGCATTATATCCTAATTATATTTAATGAAAATATAAATAAAACGGAGCAAAGAAATAAAAATCATTTGGACATTTACGTGACAGCTTTGAGACCTACAGTTACAATGATTTTTGTCTCAATTGATCCATATTTTTATAGAAATTCACAGAAACAAGCGCAAGCAGTATTTTGTAGACATAGGATATCAAAAACATCCATGCCCGCACCGCGATTCGAACCCAGGACGTGGGAATCCAGAAAGCAGCGCTCTACCGACCGAACCACCAGGCAGTCAAATAAAAGTCATATTGTAACGTAAATTCGAAACAACACAGGAAAAAAAACCAATATGTCGGTAATGAAAGCTAGCACATGCTATTGTGAGTAAACAGTTTCGTCAAATATTTGAGAGTTCACGTTTCCTCAAAAATCACCTGATCGCTTGACGAAATGGTTGTCAAAAACAACGAAATTAAGCCCGAGGATGTCGTTGAATCTTCAAAATTGAGTATATTATTTCTGAGAGTGAAGTGGTGTGAAATGAAGGCAGGGCTAAAAATACTCGGGAATAAATTAAAATATTGTCATCTGTATTGTTTCGTATTATAAAAGTGATTTAAAGTTGTACTTAAGACCCGCAATTCAATTGTATAAGAGGAAAACTCCTCCTGCACTTTCTTACTTAATCACGACACTTATATAATATACGATAAAGATTTCTGTATATAAATAGTAGTAGAAAAAAGGTGAAAATGTCTTACTTCTAAAAGTGTCCTAATAAAAGGGTGGAGCCTTTGTATTTATGATATCGAATCAGATGTGCTTCGATACTATAATTATAACTGAACTTTAAACATTTTACAAAATGTTTAATTCACATATACTAATTTAGCTTTCCAGTCTCCAAATAAACGATATAAAATAAAATAAATTCATATATTGTATTGGCATGCCATATGTGTCGGATAATATATATATATATATATATATATATATATATATATATATATTTGATTCAGCGAGAACAGACGCCTGTCTAAGTAGAAAACTTTTCTAAAATTAATCGTTTGCTTTATTATCCTTCCCAGAACTAATGCCACTTTCTAGCACACGGAAGTAAATGTTTATATTTAGATGTCATAATATTTACTGTCTTTAAAAAAGTCCTAACTAGGGGTGAAAAGTGCTGTTCTGTAGTACGGGAGGTGCCCGGTTTAAACCCGTGTAGAGCTCCTCGGTTTATCCTTTTGCTTAAATATGCTAAATTCGTCGTATTTAATTTTAGAATTCAGTAAAGTAGAATTTTTCTTAAGAAAAACTGGTGTGAAGAAATCGGAAGAATTGACACCCATGATTAAAGAAAAAAAAGAAAAAAAAAAAGTAAATTAAAGCTTTTTGATTGAAAACAATTTTTCATTAATTTGAATTATGCAAAATTGCCCGTATAAAAACTTATCTCTTTCGCTTATTTATACTTACAACAGTCTATTTTATTCAAAAACCGTTCTACAAATATAAAAATCCGTATTATAAATATCAGAGTTTATATTTTCCTAATTTCACAAAGTTGGAAATAAAATTTTTTTGGCTTCTTACTTCAGACATTTTGATCATATTTCTACTTATTTTGATTTGTTGTTTGATATTGTTTAATTAAAAAGAATCATGTGAATAAAATATACACTAGTTTATTTTATCACATCAAAAGTGTGATAACTATATGCAGTGAAGTTATATTACCATTATTATTATTATTGTTTAATGTATTAATTGAGAGTAATAATATAAACAAAAGAGCTGGCATATATACTTTATACCGACGCATGATTTATTGATTAAAAATAATTCAGAACAAATCAAAAATAATAAACAAACTGTATGATTTGCGTATACATATATATATATATATATATATATATATATATATATATATATATGTGTGTGTGTGTGTGTGTGTGTGTGTATGTGTGTGTGTGTACTGAAAGACGTATGGTAAAAAGATTCTCTTTAGGTCATGATAAAAAAAAAAAAATAATAATAATAATAAAAAATGACCGAACTTAAGCAGTTCAAAATAAATAAATAAATAAGAAAATTAAATGAATAAATAAAAATGAATAAATAAATTAGAAAACATCTAGGGAAGCCGAAAATTAGTGGTTAACAATTTGATGGCCAGTTTTTTAAAATTAAACGCACATTAGAGTTTATACATTAAAATTTAAGATGATGTATTTTTGTAACGCTGGAAAATTTACATAAAAACATAAATATTTGTTTAAAAAAAAAAAAAAAAAAACTATTAAAATTTTATTTTTAATAATATATAGTTACCTTTGTATTTATCAAAAAATCTAAAAAAAAAAAAAAAAAAAAAAAAAAAACCTTATATTGACAATAATAATGACATCAAAATATTCTTTCAAAAAATTAGTTTTTTTATGCACACAATTAAAATTTCTCATAATAAATTTATATCGCAAAAACGTTTAATTTATAAAAACAAGCAAACAAGAAAAAAATATATATATATCATTTTTATTAAAAAAAAATCACCCCTCTCTATTGAGAACTAAAAAAAAAAAAAAAAAAAAAAAGACGTCAAATTATTTTTTTTTTTCTCTAATTTTATAATTTTTTCTTTCAACATTTACAAACTCTTTAAAACACCAAGGGCTTAGTTTTATTTTTCTTAAGATCTTTTGGATCGTTATATTTTTTATTCTGTTAATTTTTTAATGCATAAGGAAAAGAAAAAAAAAAAAAAAAAAAAAGGCCATTTTTGTAGAAGAAAATGTTAGTTTAAATATGACAATGTTACATTTTTGTAGCCAATAAAAAAAATATTTTTCCGTAACTCTCAATTAAAAATATAGCAATTAAATTACATGTTTGACGAATACAGTGATAAATAACTTGTGATATTGAACAAATAACACGTGAAAAATTATATTAAATGTGTTTTGTAAATTTTCAAGCGTATTAATCATGATTGCTTTTAATAATCTATTCACAGATCATCTTTAAATTTTAAAACAGCAAATATATAACTTATATATAAATATATGTATGTGCGTAAATTTTGCTCAATTACAAAAAAAAAAAAAAAAAAAAAAATGAAAGAAAAAAAGAAAAAGCATGTATTAGTTATTTAAGAAAAAAATTTTAATTTACGCAAATTTCGAAATAAAAATTTTGGTAAACAATAAATAAATTAAATAAAATTTTGGAAAAGAGATCGCTTATAAAAGATGATTTTATCATTATTTATTTTATTAAAAAAAAAAAAAACTATATTTTGTTCTACTATGACTTCAATCAGGCGAAGACGAAACCATTCGAAAACATTTTATCATCTAAACAAAATATAATTGTAATCGCTTTATAACCAAATCTATAACTAAAAAAATGCATCAACGCACACTTTAAAACAACATTTTTGTTCTTTTTTTAATATAATAATAATAATAATAATAATAATAATAATAATAATAATAAATTAAATTAAAACAAATGCATTAACAAAAAATGAAGCATAACTTTAGACAGAGATTAAAGTATTTCTTGTTTGAAGCACCTCATTTAAAATTTCAAACGATTCTGAAGGACAATAATATAATGATGTTAATGGATTTTTCTTGTTTTTGTTAATAAAAAGCTTGATTGAGAAGAAGAAGAATATAATAATTAATAAATTAATTTTAATGAGAAAAAAAAAAAACTTTAGAGCTATAATGACGTCAATTTTACCCTAGGTGTTTAATTTTCACAAAGTTTTATATAAATTTTAATATTTACGCGTAAATTTCTTTTCATTAAAAAAAAATAAAATAAAATAAAATAAATAAATAAAAATAAATAAAATCAACTCGTAAACTTTTTTAGCAACAATTAAAAATTAAAATAATTTATGTATTTTTGTCTAAAAAAGAGCTTATTCAACTTTCTCGATACTTTCCGTTTCGATACTGATTGTTATTAATTTTCTTTTCTTTCCTTTTTCTTTCAAAAAAAAAAAAAAAAAAAAAAAAAGTAGTTTCTGATGAAATTCTGGAAAAAGCAGAATTTAGTTTAGTATGGAGGACTATTAGTTTTTTTTCTTTTTTTTTCAAATTATAACAACGATTTCAAATTATTCAATTATGTTTTCGATAAATATTCTACTATTGTAAAACTGGCGGCAGAGTTTTATCAGTAGATTGATACTAATAATAATAATAATGATAATGATAAATAAAAATGGTTTTGAAAGAAACTAATTGATTAAATTTAAATCTACAGAATTCTAAAAAGGAGAACAGAAATGTTTAAAGGCAACTACAACAACAAAAAAAAAAAACGATATTATAATTAAATAAAATGTATATAAAAAAGCTTTATTTTTGTTCAAGTTGTTATAATATCGCAAGAAATCATTTCCTCGGGAAAAAATAAATGAATAAATAAAACAAAATAAATGCAGTGCTCCCCTCGTTTTACAATGCACTTTTAGCAATGAGAAATTTCCGCCTTTTTTGATACCACTATTTTTGTACAATAACTTCTAGGATTTTTAATCACAACACGTTACTATTTACCGTGGCAAAGGTTTCTATATAAAATGTTATAAATGTTGTTTAGCAAAAAATGGAAATCTCCGAGGAGTAAGATTTCTTGTCCGAAAACTCACATTACATAAATTTATCGTTTAACCTACCTTTTATTAACTATCTAAATATAACAAACTCAGATTACCAATAAGAAAATTCAAAGAATTCTGACACATACATTTACCTATTTTCGAGAGAATGATTTAGTGACAGTGTCTCCATCGATCATATGTAAGGCAAGTTGTCAAAGATTTTTCACAGTTATTACCGTTACAGAATATTCTCTAGGTAAAATAATATTACATTATTGATCATGTTTGTCCAAAAGTTATTTTGTTAAAAGAATAATAATAATAAAAAATGACATTCGTACAATAAAATTTAGAAATGTTTAAAAAAATTGTATTAAAAATGCTTCAGCATAGATATGTTTAAAATGTATAACTAGGCTGACCAGATCAAAGCACATTTATAATAGAGAAGCATTAAAAATTACTGCAATTACCAAATTATGGATGTATTTTTTTCATTCCTAATAAAAAAGGATTAAAAATAAAGTATTATTCATTAATAATTTAGTTTCTACAATTTTTTAAAACTTAGAAAAATGCCTTCAAAAATAGGGCGTCCCCAGTTGTCCCCAGAAAATGAGGACGTTTGGTCAGTATATCTATAACTATAAAATTCATAGTTGTGATTATAATAAATAAAATGTTTAAATTTAACATTTTATTTCATTTCCTTCTGTACCCCTTTCTATAAATAATTTAAATTATAACTTTTTTGGAACAGATATAGCAATACACGTTTTAAAAATACATCCCTAATAATATCACGTTGAATATAAAGACATTTTTATTATTAATTAGAGGGATAATATATTTTTTATATTTTGGAAAGTTATTTTGAAGATTTAAGATCGATGATGTATGAAAACAATCTTAACTTAATTTAATATTTACTTTAAATCATAAGTACAAAACATAATCATATGTTCGTTGTGAAATGACTTACATGTAAATAAATTTCAGATGCGTTAAAACAATTATAAATAAGGGTGTTAACAAATATCTTTTTTCGAAAAAAGGTTTAGTATGAAAAAAGTAGAACAATAGGCATAAAAATTGGGCATCGAAATTGTTTTGCCTCTAAATTAAACTAAACGATGTGCATGATTTATTTAAAAAATGTTTTACAAACAAATCGATGAAAATATTTACTACTTAGTAGCGTGTTTTTAACCGTTTGCAATATCGTTTTCTACAATAATATGTTGATAGGAATTGTAAAGATAAAATAAAATCTAATTTTGTCTCAGCAACAAATAACTTCACTAATGAATAAAGCTGAGAAAATTACTTATTCAAATATTCAACACCAGGCGAAAAATTAGTAATGGAAAACGAAATTTTGCATTGCATTCCTGTGGAATTCAATAGAGTAAAATTCAATTTTTCATTTGAAGTTCTTCTTTCACTGTAACGTATTCCCCATTTTAAGACGAAATTGGATCGTATTCAAATTTTCCTTTGTAATTCAGATTTTTGAGGTATAGTTCCCTAAAATTATTTACAAATTGTCATGAAACACAGTATTAGTTTTAAAATATTTATTGACAGAAAAACCAAGATATTTTTTAAAAGTACTTGTTTAAACAAATCATCGTCTTTTAATTCACCAATTAAATAGAAAATAAATTTATTCTTTTTAAAAAAAGGAACGATTACTTTCACAAGTTTTCATTTTTCTTGTTTATTTTTGAGACAAACAAAATTATTCATATCATCCTAAATATACTACTGGCCATTAAAATTGCTACATTTAGAAGGAATAATAATAACGGAAGGAAATTTGTTGGACACATACATTATAGTAGGAAGAAAAATTGATTAAAATTTCAGGAAATTTGGAGTAATATGTACTGAGAAAACAGTACATAAAGCAGCGACCTCTGTGAGCAATAACAGCACATATCTGCCTAGGCATTGAATCGAACAGCGATTGGATGACATGTACGGGTAGAGCACTTCATGAAGTTTTAACACGATGCCACAATTCATCGATCGAAGTTACTGGTGAGTGGTGGGGGGGGGGCAGTCGCTTTTCAACGATTAAACAGTCATTTTCATTGGTGCGAGATCAGGAGAACGCGCTGGCCAGAGCAACAGACGAACACATTCTGTATCAAAGAAGGTCCGGACAATACAAACAACTTGCGGTCGTGCATTATCTTGCTTAAATTTGGCGCTACGGAGGCCTGTAATACAGGGCAGAGGGGCGGGCCTTAACTCATCAGGAATTTAATGACCGCTGTTCAGAGTGCCAGGAATACGAACATAAAGTAATCGAGACGTGTATCCTATGGGAACCCGTAACATCATTGCGAATGATGGACAATATGATGATGTCAAATCCTAGCTGGCAATGTGCATTATTCATAATGCCGTTAAATACGGATAAGGCAATCTGAATGCTGTAAACAGGATTGTGATTTGTCTGAAAAGTGACTTCACGCCATTCCTGCGTCTAGGTTCATCGTTGATCACACATTAATGGCGCCCATATCAGTGATGCAGTTTTGAGGGTAATCAGAATTTTGGTAGCCGCATACTGAGTCACCACCTGAATTGATGGTATGTGGTACGTTTGGATACACGTCCCGGTCACCTCTTGTTTTCATTCCCGCCAATCTGAATACCAGCCATTACATTTCTGACGAGTTAAGGCCCATCGCTCTGCCCTATGTTCAAAGCCTCCGAAGCGCAGTATTTAAGCAGGACAATGCACGACCGCAAGTTGTCCATATTGTCTGGACCTTCATTGATGCCGAATGTGTTTGACTGTTGCTCTGGCCAGCGCGTTCTCTTGATCTCGCACCAATGAAAATGCTTCTTTAATCGTTGAAAAGCGACTCGCCTCTCACCACTCACCAGTAACTTCGATCGATGACTTGTGGCATCGTGTTAAAACTTCATGAAGTGCTCTACCCGTACATGTTATGCAATCGCTGTTCGATTCAATGCCTAGGTAGATAAGTGCTGTTATTCCTCACAGAGGTCGCTGATTTATGTACTGTTTTCTCAGTACATATTACTCCAAATTCCCTGAAATTTTAATCAATTGTTCTTCCTACTATAATGTATGCGTCCAACAAATTTCATTCCGTTATTATTATTCCTTCTTGGTGTAGCAATTTTAATGGCCAGTAGTGTATATTTATTTTATTTTTCTGTGTGTGCCTGTCTATGCCCTTAAAATCATGTAATATGTAAATAAATTTACTAACTAAAATAAACTAACTTTTTTCCTCTATTTGTAATGAATATAGAGAGAGCAAAAAAAAAAAAAATGGAAATTGATGATAATATTTAAAGTTTTTTAAATTAATTTCATAAATATGCTTAGAATATATACAGATTATCTAAGAAAAAAAATATATAAAAATTGAAAATCCAGCTGCAGGTGCTCCCTCAAGGTATAGTGTAACCACGTTTCGTACGCCTATCAGTGGGGACGAGTCGAAAATCTTGGAGGGTTTCCAAGTCGACCAACAGGTTTGAATTTAGTAAGCATCCAGTCATTCGGTATTCCCTTATCGCTTATTTTCTCTCAAAGAAAAGCTTGTCTCCCCTATTTTACTAGTGGACTCGTTGAATCCGCACTTGCGCAGAGGCTTCCATGGTCGCAAGAAATGTACTTAAAGAGTAAAAATGCGTTTCCCGTGTTTCCTGTATTTATTAAAGTAATGATAAAAAATAAAATGGATACCAATGGAATCTAATACATAACAAAATCACACAGAATTAAAAAATAAATAAAAATAATATTTGATTTCAAAGTAAATTTTTATGAACTATTACAGAATAATTAATCTGTAAGCAGGGTGATCATATGCATTTAAATTTCGAGTAAAATCTTTAAGTTGAAAATGTTTTTCTAATTTTATAAAAATCGTATGGAGGAAATAATGTAATATAATTATTACCTCTTATTTATTTAAAATAATTCAAGGCTGTTATTAATTTGCCCTTATACATGCCAATGTTAATATATTTTTTTCAAGTTGCAACCTAATACGAACAAACAAATAACAAATTGGAATTTCCTTCATTTATAGCATTTAAATTATTCTGATTACAGATATACATACATATCAAACTTATATTTGGACTTCAGTATTCATGACAGCACAAAACGTGATATTGTACAAAATTTAGAGTTGAAAATCAAACTTCAAAAAATATATTTACGGGTATGAAAAATAAAATTCCTTCCCAAACAGTGTTCGTCGACTCACTAAAATGAAGCAAAGCACATACCTCAATTACATTTAATAGAAAAGAACGGTTAGCTTAATTATAAGTAGATAATTAGTAGTAATAGTAGTAGTTGTCGTAATTATAATTATCTGAAAACAATATGCATATCAAACTTTGTATTTAAATTTAGTTTTATGTCAAAAATACATAATACAGAATGAAATAAACTTCCAGCAATTTAAAAGCATATTTCCGACATATCCAAATACTTTGGGTAGCCCTGAAAAAGAATGATGAATGGTTTCCGTTCGACAGTCTACACTAACCATGCTTTTATGCATATGTTAATATGTTAATTCCATTTTGTTTAGAGCAATCTATAGATGTTATACTCAACTTACTACACATTTCCCCCACAGACGTAATGTATTTTAATTTTCATGAATGTCCCCTTACACGAACCATTTGCTTAATCTCAACGAAAAGTTTGGTGTAGCATCACTATGGGATTCAGATATAGAACACCGATTTTGGACTTTCTGCTACAGTTTGTTCTTGAGATATCCTGAAAACTGACACACTCTTAGACCAACTGCTGAAAACGTATTTTTCGGATTTAGAGGACATCAAACAGTGAAAATATTACAAAAACTTAAGTTCGAAAATTTGGCCTAAAAACAATACTTTCTCTACCATATAAGAGAAAGTAAAACTGGCTAATGCGGTAGAGATTTAATGTGATATAGGTAAATCTATTTCTTAAATGTTTATGTTGAATTGGTTTTGCATCTCACTAGTGCTACACTAAGGGCAATTGGCTACCGTCTGTGACTCACCAATAAGGCTGGTCCAGAAACATACCGTCACAATTATCATTCTTCATGGAATGAATGGTTCCACCGCTTCGGTGATATTAATAAAAGTGTTTATGTAATAGAATTCATATATATATATTTTTTAATTTAACATAACGTTTCAACGAAATTTAACGCTATTTTTAGATGATTAAAAAAAAATCTCTTCTAAGTAACATACTGCGTTAGATTGGTTTGTTAGATGGGTTTTACGTCGTGCAAGTGCTGCGCAATGGGTAATTGACGAAGGGCTGGGACTCACCCCTAGAGATTATCCGGAGACTTGCCATCATAATTTTGATCCTCAACGGAAGGGACATACCACATTAGGAATTAGGATATTATATATCTCGAAAAATATGAACATTTGTTTAAAACTATTTTATCTGCACATGTACGATAGATAAAACATCATTTATTGCATAATTTGATAGCGAAACAAGCAGGTCATATCCTATTATAAATCCATTGAAGTATTGCAAAAATTAAGAGAGATATATGAAAACTTTAATGTGATATTTTTATTATTATTTGTTTAATCAATGAGTAAAATGAAATTTTTATTAAGGAGATAATTGTAAATTTGTGTTTTCTTCAAAATTCAAGAAATAATCACATTAAACCAAAAACTGACAATTGTTTATTCAAAAGCTATTAATAATAATAATAATAATAATAATAATAATAAAATTGTATAATATTTAATTTTTTACTTATTGTCGTTTCTCTAATTTCACAGAAACACACGAAAACAATCCAGATATTTACATATCGAAAGATGAAGAACGCTGCTTGAAATGGAAAAATTTTAGAAAGATGAAAAATAAATTAAAATAATAAATCAAATTACGGGGTGTCCGAAATTAAACGACCTCATTTAAAACTTCTTTACAGACGAAAATATTGTTGAAAATGATACAAAATTTTGTGTAGGGCATAATGAGAGTATGGGAATTTGTGTGAGCGAAAAAAAAAAAATAAATAAATAAAAGTTCAAATTTTCGACACCAGGGGACTTTTTAAAATGAATTTCAAGATCTTTTACTGTGGCTTCTCCTATCACTAGATCTCAGTACATTCGACTTTTGACTTTAGTAAGTCTAGTAAGACGTGATAATCCAAGAATTTTACCTAATCTTAAAGACAGCACTTCCCAACATGTTCGTGACATTTCCCCAAACACACTGTGATCAGCTGTGGTATAATATATCTTTAGAATCCAGATGGAAGCTAACAATGATGATCGTCATGTTAAACATGTTTTGTTGTAATAAAATTTGTAAACTATCATAAATGTATGCTGAATGCATAATTTATTAAAAAACGTTCTGTGGTGACGAAAATTTGAACTTTTTTTTTTTTTTATTTCCACAAACAAATTCCTGCACCTTTATTATGACCTGCACAATACTTCATAACTTTCTCAACCAAAATTTCATCTGTAAACAATTTTAAAATAGGGTAATTTAATTTCGGACGCTTAGTATATCTTAATTTGAATAAAATTCATTGTATATGTGTATATATCTTACATATTTTCCAAATCACTCACCCGATTTAAACCAAACTTGACACACTTAATGATTGAGAACAAGGTTTAGGTACTGTGAATTTTTCGAATTTCTACCGCATGCTCAATGGGATGGAGTGAGGAAAATCCTTCTTGAAAACTATACTTTTGTATGATTTCTACAGTAATAATGTAGCTAGAAACTTTGAATTTGATAAATAGGTTTCTTCTAATGTATATATTCTCCCTAAGTAGAGATTTATAAAAATTCGATATTAAAATGCAGTGAAATTGTTAAAAACACGTTTCAAAATTACGCCTTTTTGAAAATTCATGCTTGCTAGATTTAAATATCATAGTATAAATTCATAAAGATAACGCAATGTCTTATATTATTAAAATCAAAATAATATTTAAAAGAGGGTAAAATGACGTCACTTTCAGGAAACCTTCCAAGTGATCTACTACCGTTTTTGAGAATGACGTCATTTCGTAAAAATCACTGGATAGAAAAGTGCATTTTAATAGAGAAACTGTTAAGTTTTATTAAAATTAATTGAGGCTTTTATTTATTAGTGATAAAATAAGCAGTAAGAAATAGTAAACGTAACTCCAAACTAAAATATAGCTAGCAGTTCTACCCATTTCCTGGACGGGAAAAAATAAAATAAAAATTAAGATTGAAAACAAAGGCAATTATTTTGGTGTGTAGGAAGAGAACATTTATTTTGAATACTGATAAAATGTTTTCCTGGAGGTAAAGTACATGAATGTAAAACTATATAGTGACAAAGTGCAGTTTGAAAAAATTCTAAATGTATGCGAATAGAATGCTTCTTTTTTTATTGTTTAGGTAATTTGCAGTTTTGTAGAAATTTACTCCATAAATTTTACAAGTTTAGCTTTACTCTATCCCACAATAGTAAAATATCAGCTTATTTTCCGATATTAGAACTAATATTAAAATTTTGTTATTTAATTTTTCATCAAAAAACACACACTTTATTTTAAAAAAAAAGTGCTGGTAAGAGTTATTTATAGAAACAAATTTATTTATTATATTTTAAATGTAAAATCCTTAGTTCATTTACTTATTTGTTTATTTATTTATTTAGAAATTAAACAAATCTGGTTTTCTCTAAGAAAGATTAAGTAGTTCCCCTTTTTAAAAGCAAGTTTAACTGCAGAAAGAATCCTTTCTAGAAAAAGTTAGAAAATGATGGATGGAAAATTTGAGTGAACATTGAATAGACTGTTGCTTTTGAAGGATTTTATTTTAAGGTTAGAGATAAAAACTGTAGTTGAGAGCATATTTATGCGAAGCGTATATGAAGTGCACTTAAGAAAGATTTGAATTTATTTTTGATAAAGCAAAAATTGATTTTCGAAGAAAAAGTAACATATTTTAAAAAGTTATACTTCTTAAAATATTGTACCATAAATAATATATAAAATTTTCAATGTTTTTTTTCTATATTTTTTCTCGCGTCGAAATTAGAAATCGTTATGTGTTAGTATATGTTTTATGTATTTTAAAGGTAGTTGACAATTTTGATACTTTTTATTTATTCCTTTATTTATTTATTTTTTTGGTCTAGGAAATTTCGTACAGCATAAAACATCCCTTCGAAGGAACTTCCACAGAAAAGTAATTTTTTCAAATGCTTTAACACAGATTAATTACTAAAAACCTGAATTTTCCGATTTAAGAGACATCAAAACATAAGTCCCACAAAACAATATTTTCTTTACTATATATAGTATGGAAAAGTGATAATTGCAGAAAATTTAAAATATCTGTTTTGAAGATGAAATGAAGGTTTACATGCACTGTTAAAAATTTCAACAGAAAACTCTGTGTAATCTATTATCTAAAGTCTGACGAAAAATTAAACGGAGATGTTAAAAATCTTAATTTATACATTCATTTTACTAACTAATGTTAATTTAATTAATTATTGTTGAGAATGTATTTTGTACTAGAAACGTTTTTTCTAAAGTAGAAACAGTCATTTTTAATTTTAATTAAAAAATGAAATGATAAAATTACGTAAAAATACAGAATAAAGATTGAGAATATCAATTATTCACATTTAACTAAGAATTACTGTAAATTTACAGAGACTTTGGATAAATATTTACAGAAAATTTATAGAAAATTTTAACAGTGTGTGAAAATTTAAAATAATAATAAAATAATAAAATAATTTAAGAATGGTAAATTTCAAGAAGTTGTGTCGAAGAAATTTTTCTGAACAATTTCTTCGAAAATTGTTTTCTGAATACTATAACTATTATCCCACGCTTATTCGGTAAATATAAAATCACAAAGCACCCTAACACTTAGACTCATTGTAAATGAATTTGAAGGCCCCACTTATAAATTAGGATTCTTTATGAAAGATATTTACAAATCTCTTCTCTCTCCACTGACTTCAGCTTAACATCTGCAGAAGCTTTTATACAAAAGATTCACAACATGAAAATTAATAATAAAGATATACTCGTTAGTTTGTTGTTATAAATCTGTATCCATTCATGGATATTTCTGAAATCATCCAAATTATTGAATATAAATTAATTGAACTTTATGACAATAATAACACCAGTGAAACCTTTATAACCTCCTATTAAATGAATTGTACTTTGCTTTTAATGGAAACGTATATCGACAGAAAATGGGTGTACTCATTTCATGTGTGAATTACTGCAGAATTAAAATTATGTCACTTAAAAATCTCAGCAAATCACATTATAAAATTTATAAAAGTTCATTAAGGTACAGTCGGCAGCAAAAGTATCCGAGCACTAGCCAATAATTCCGATATAAAAAAGAACACTTAAAACTGTTTTGTTAAATAAATCCTTGCCGAATCATGTTCTTAGACTGACTAAGAACATGAGTCGACAAGGATTAATTTAACAAAGCAGTATCAAGTGTACTTTTTTTAGACAGGGATTATTGCTAGTTCTCGGATACTTTTGCTGCCGACGGTATGTCGACGATATTTTCGCTGTTGTCCGCAATAATATGAACACCAAACAAATCCTAAACAACTTTAAAATCTTAGATAAAAATATCAAATTTACACTAGAAACTGAGGTTAATAATAGTTTAATTTCTTAGATGTTAAAATCATTAAAAATATAGATGACACTTTTGGCACTATTGTTTTTAGGAAATCTACAAATAATAATGAAATCATCAATCGCAGATGCAAAACACGCATTCTCTGTTACCTGCCCTTAGATCTTACACAAACCATGAAATATTCATTAGTTCTAATAAAATTCTTCTTAATAAAGAAATGAAATTCCTTAAAGTTACCAATCAGAAAGCAGGCTACAGTAGATCTATAATTCAAAACTTTGCAAAAAAAAACCTCGATTACATACATAATACTCAAAGAAATCAAACCTAATTTTAGACCCGCTATACAATTTTGTAATGGGACTGCTAGTAATATCAGATATGAAGCCGCAATTTACGGCATCGTTATTTCTATTAATTCAAATAAAAATATTTTTCAGCTTTTAAAAAATTTGAAAAATCGTATTGACTTTAAAATAAGGAGACCAAATGTCCCGTCCCCACTTTTTGTAATTTGTTTTCTTTCTTCCCGTTTAAACTTGTTTTCCAAATAAAACTTTTGTCGCAATTTATAATTCAAAATTGGTGATAAATCCCTTTTTTAAGTATTGCTTTTGTCATCATTTCATAATTTTAAATTAGAGACACCTGGCTGATTTGTCCCCACTTTTACCTATCGAAAAAGTTTTGCCTTACTTTGAAAATACTCCCTGCCCTTATACAAGTAAGTTCAAATTTTAAAACTATATCAATACCTGCTATATAGGAATGGCCAAAAGAAAAATAAAGGAACACGAAGTCGACCATTTTTCATATCTTAAATTCAATATACTATACATTACCCTATCTGGAAAGCATTTAAACAATCCTATTATTCTTAACACTTTAAATAACCCCCCCCCCCCCCCCCACACACACACAAGAAAAAAAAGGGCCACTGTAATTCAAATCACTACGCTCTAAAACGTGAAGCCATAGAAATACTATCTCTGCTGTAAACGACCGGGAGCATAGTATAATGTGGTATAAATTTTAAATTTAATAGCAGTCTTAATTTTGTTTATGAATATTTTCACTATATTTTACTGCGGCAGTCTCCTCACATTGAAATATATGTCAATAAAAACTGCGTTTTAACTTATTTTCACTTGTTTTTTTAAAGAACGGTTGTGTACAGTACTTGCTTTTTTTTCTTTTTAATATATAATCTGTTTTTATGGTATTAAAATCCATGTCATGTGAGTGTCACACCAGATTATTTTTAATTATTCAAAATAAATAAACAAATTACTTTTTCGGAGACTTTTTATTTTCCAGGGACATTTTTTCCATGGTGCTTTTCCAGAGGATTTTTCCAAGGTATTCCTTGTGGGAGAACTTTTTTCCATGCGTGCTTTGTAGGGGAGGCTTTTTTTTTACACAAATATATTTTATATCTTGCATAGAAGAGAAAATTTTACCAAAACCACTCAAAAATTCATAAATAACATAAACTTAAATAAATATTAATAAATATGTTTTTAAAGGATAACGATATCGAACGACAGATAAAACAAACTAAAGAAAATTACATCTTAAAAACTAGTATGTTGTGGCCACCACAAGATTTTCTTCTATATTTTCCTATGCAAATTCACTCAGTGACAATATTTAAAAAATATATATATATATATATATATGTTTTTTTTTTTTTTTTTTTGTTAAAAGTAAAAAAAAAAAAAAAAAAAAAAAAAAAATCGATAAATTTGTTTTAAATTATCACAGATTTATAGTTCAACCATTCGTTTTAAAGGTATTGACGAGACCTTTCGAAACATACCCATCTTGAAAATTTAACCCCCCCCCCCGGGGGGAGGGAAGCGATGCCCCCACATGCACAGAAATTTTTTTCTAGTTAACTACTACTATTATCAATAATTCATATTAATTTTACAATCACAAGTTAAAAATAACTCATATTATGTACATTTATACGAAATTTTCTCCTATACTGCCATGTTAAAAATTTAGAAAAATTGCGATCACAGCGCCATCTGTTGAGCGATTGATCCCCAAATGTAATCAGCACCAGTTTATGTTGGGGACCAACTAAATACCAAGTTTGGTTAAATTTCGTTATTTAAAAAAAAAAAAAAAAAAAAAAAAAAAAAAAATCAATAACTTTGTTTTAAATTACCACAGATCTACAGTTCAACCATTCGTTTTAAAGATATTGACGAGATTTTTCGAAAGATACTCATCTTGAAAATTTACTCCCCTTGAGGGGTGACTTCCCCCCAGGGGGGTTGGCGAGGCTCCTACACATACAAATTTTTTTTCCCAGTTGAATATCTCTATTATAAATAGTTCTTGTAAATTTTATAATAATTACTAAAAAATAATTCTCTTTATGCACATTTATACAAAATTTTGTCCTATACCACCATGTTAAAAATTTAGAAAAAGCGGGATGGCAACGTAACCTGTAAGACAATTTTTACCAAAAGTTGATATGCACTAATTTTTGTCAAGGTGCAACTACATACCAATTTGTATGAAATTCTGTGCATAAGTTCCTGAGATACAGTTGCCACAAAAGTTTGTCACACACACACAGACAGACAGACAGACAGACATTTTCTAAAAATGGTCAAATCGTGTTCTACAGTTCTCAAAACGTGTAAATCCATCAAAAACCCGAGGTCGAAAATTTTTACGAATCCAATACTTTCTTCCATTGAATATAGAAGAAAGTAACAAAAGCCAAAATATTGTTCAGTTCTGCCATGATTAAGTAAAATGTGATGTGTTATTCCAATTCAAGCGAATCTCGCACGCTTGCTCTTTTATATATAAAAATTTTTTCATGTTAATACCTTCTTAATTTAGATTTTCCTCTTGAACAGAAATATGAATTTTTCCTTTTATTTATAAACATTTCTACGTATCTGCTTATTTGCTCCGAAATCGATATTTAATAACAGAAATTTCTTAAAATTGTATGCTTGAAATCTAATTATGAAATTTGAAAAATTTTTAGTAGAAGAATTTGTGAGTGAATGTTCTAATGATAAAACTTCTAAAACAATTCTTTTTCCTAGTTGTTATTAGATAACAGATTTATAAAACAAGTTTAAAAATAATTTTTTCGCAGTTTGAATTTCATTATCGATTGTCTCACATGCATATATATTAATATTACTTGATTTAAATGATTATGTATTGCACTATTTTAAGACTTACTAATCACATTTTGAAAATTTTTGGCAGTAAAAAAGAAAATTTCGAATTGAACTCACAATTAAGAATGTTACTTAAAATATCATTCATTCTATAAAATATTTGTCAGTCTTCATTTTGAAGTATATAATACTTTTTAATGTAGACAAATATTCAACTTAAGTACATACACACACACATTCATATTTCTAATGTGGTATTACTTGCGAGTGAACATTAACGGGCGCCGGACTGATAACAGTTTGTGAAGGAGCGTCCAATGGACTGCCATCGCTACTGCTAACAGGCACAACACATGCCTGTCCTGACTGGGATATCAACACAGGCACTGCCGTTTGGGTGTCAAAAACACTAACTACCAATCAATATAGGAGGTTCAATTTATTCGCATAAATATTTATTTATAATTTTTTTTAATTAAAATTTTGTAAAATTTTAAATTTTCATAATTTCAAGAAGCCATACAATTTGAAAAATAGAGTGTTATTATACACATAGAGGTCAGCCATGTACGTTTAAAAAGCTACATGAAGCTTATTG
Organism: Salticus scenicus; assembly: GCA_963930645.1. Taxonomy (NCBI): domain Eukaryota; kingdom Metazoa; phylum Arthropoda; class Arachnida; order Araneae; family Salticidae; genus Salticus; species Salticus scenicus. Next base: position 23,828,529 of record OZ005650.1, on the reverse strand, counting down.
TTCAGTAAATATTTGCTGCTTAATATTTAATAACAGCCTACTGACTCAATATGTGTGCGCAAAGCACTACAAGATAATATTTAACCGTGCAAAATTCTTGTGTTTTCGAAAGCAGAGGAAAAAATAGACGGAGTTTCTAACTGAGAAATTTTTCTAACATAATATCGGACATAATCTGTATAAACAAAAATAAGTGTGTGTTTGTATTTGTATGTTCTGGCACTTACGCCATTGATAGCATAGCTACAAAACTTGGCATAGAGGAAACTCTGATTCTGCCAGGGTGCAAGTTACTAAGATTTTATCGATTTTCGAATTTAACTTTATATTTTATCCAGTGATGTTTTTCTCCTGTCTAACCGTGCGCGTGTGGCGCTGAAGGTAATGGTCACTCCAAGACTTGACAGAAAAGTAGCATGGACCTGCAAAGCTGCATTTCATCAAGATGATTTTTAATTTCGAATTTGGACTTTTGAAATTATTTATTTTTATTTATTTTACATATTTTGCAATGTTTTTTTCTGTGACTTGTCTGCCTGTATGCGCTATGGAATTTAAGCCTTTGATCGCAATGCTGAAAAACTTAAAAAATTGGTAGCTTGAACCCTTCAAGGATGTACTTCTTTTAGAAGTTTTTCGATTTTCACAAAAAAAAAAAAAAAAAAAAAAAAAAAAAAGATTTCATCCATTAATTTTTCTGTTACATTTTCTTAAATGTATTCTTTCATTCCAACCGCCTGTGTACCTTTGCAGTGGTTACTATACTATTTATATTAGTATTAGCATTATTTTTAGTTTTTATTTATAAAGTGACATAAAAGTACAGCGATTGAATTTTTAAAATTTCTTTAAATATAGTGTCTTTTGAAATGAAGAAAGTACGTACGGTCTATTAATAAAATAAAATAGGCCTTGATTCAGACCTGAGATAAAGCTGTTTACCACTATTTCTGAGTAAATACCTCAAATAGTAAGGGTAAAATTGCCCCCACAAGTCAAAAGCTGTGGACGTTAATGAATACTACCTACCGAGATTGCCGCCTGAAGTGCTATAAAATAGATAACACTAAACCTAAAAATAATTACAAAGTCATTGTAACTAATATATTGATTTCTGAAACAAAGGCAAATGCTGATAACTAATTATTCATTTCTCTTTCTCACGCTTTTTGAGATGTAAAAATGTTGAAATTGCACACTAACGGACGTTTCGAATCTTTTGCTATTTGTATTATGTACAATGTTCTTTTTAAAAACTAAATCAAGGATTGTCTAAAAAATTACGATGATTAAACGTATTTTAGGCTATCTTCAAGAAAGGACAAAAATCTGTCAAGTAGCGTGTTTATATATCTCATTATACACCGTAAAGCAATTCAGAATACATAAACAGCAAGTTTATAGCAAAATCTGTCGCTGATGTTTTTTATGGAATAGAGAAAAAGCTTAGGGGACATCTTATTATTATTTCAAAAAAAAATCAGTATCAGCTTAAAAATTCATTATTTAAAGATTTTCGTAATCTTAATGAAATATAATCTTTTTTTAAGGAAATATAATTAGTTTATGCTAATTTGTATTATTTAATAAAATATAATAGACTTTAAAATGCATCATAAAAAATAAATAAATAAATAAAAATGCTCGAATAATTTTTAGATAAAATACATTATGACAATTTTACATTTCATTGCATAGTCTTTCACTTATATTGAATAATCGACTTTAATATTTTACGAAGTTATCCATTGTGAAATTATATATATATATATATATATATATATATATATATAATAATCTAAATAATAGTAATAAGTCATCTATTCATTATTTAGAATGTATTTTGAAATTACTTTTCAATTTTCTATAAAGAATCGTTAAAACATGTTGACATCTATGATGTTAGAAAATTATTTGAAATATATTGCAAAAGGAAATAACGAGTTTAATATATTTTTTGCAATTATAACTGTCGAGAAATTTCAGTTTAGATTGTCTGACTGATTTTGATTTAGATTAGTTAAGAAAGAAGGACGAAAGGACTAGGACGATATATATGAGTACATTTTTATTTTTTAACAATAGTTATTATCAAAAGTGGTTTTTTTTTTTTTTATATATGAAAAGTTGATGTTGATTTATAACATTATTTATTTTAGACTTAGAGACAGAGTTTAAGATCGATACTAAAAATCCATGAAATATAATTTTTGTATGCTACGAATAATTATTGAAATATACTTAAATTTTTGTTCTAGATACAATATCACTTATGCAAAATGCAAAATTAAAATTATACTTGAATTAAACTTTAATAATTTCTGCGAATAATTATAAATTCGGCAGACAATTAAAAATGTTTTGAGATTCTGACTTTTCTATGGTTTTAATTTTTATTTATAAAATATATTTATTAAAGATCTCAATGGACAAACAATAATTAAAAATATATTTCGTGTTATATATATACTCTATATACTCTTGTTTGTTCCAAAATTCGATATATTAATTAGCAATATTAAAGTTAATGCTCAGATTTCTTATTTTTAAGAAGGAAAATGACTATCTAGGTTTTATAGTAAAAATACAATAGTTCTATTTAATTTTCGTTCTATAAAAATTCATAGTAAAAATAAGAAAATATATTATTGTATTTTAAATATTATAAGGACCCAAATTTTAAGGACCCAAATTTTATTTGTCTTTAAATTAAAATGTTTAAAAAAGCACTTAAAAATAATATTAATAATACATAACGAGTAAAGTATGCATATAAGAAAGTGTATATAGTAGTTCGTTCATTAACGCTTTTGTTAAAGCAAACTGTAGGTAAGCGAAAAGTATATAATTGTATGAAATTGTAAGACATTTTTTCTTCTAAAAATATCATTTTTCATCTTTGTCACTTCTATAAACTCTATCGTTATTTTGAAAATGTTTATTATTATACTTCATAAATTAACCTGATGATGCAATTATATACTAAACAAGAGTCACGTTACGGTGGCTTTTAGAAATTTGCTTTCAAGTATTTATTATTTTAATTTATCTTTTCCGTTTCATTCTTATTTAATGAATATTTCGGTAAAGTTATTTTATTTATTTCGAATCGCCATGCTTTTTTCAATGTAAGCCATTTTCAAAACAAGTAATTTGTAAATTTTATGTAGAACGTCTTTTCAAAAATATATTACATGTAATGTATTTTTGAAAAGACGTTCTACATAAAATTTACAAATACAAATACAAATACAAATACAAATTTACAAATACAAATTTACATTTTTTTTTTTTTTCGAATCCAAGGGAGTCGTCCATTTTTAATTTGTTCCACCTGGCCAATCAGTCAACGCCAAATTTTACGTCGAAGTACTAAAAAGGCTGAGATCAGGAATTCCTGGAATCTGCTCTATGACAATGCTCTCAGCGTCTCAACACTGCTGCAGCCGCCTGTCCCGAAAGTAATGCGCCCATTTTTGTTTTAAGAAATTTATTGAACCGATTCGTACACTTACTCAATATTCTTCGAAATACATCCCTCCTGCTTCATCAACACACTTGTTCCGACGTGATTTCCATGCTTTATATGCGTCCAGGCTGTCCATCACAGAGTCCTTTAGTAATCTCGTCGTAGCCACCTTAATGTTCTCCAGGGTCCCCGAATGCTGTCCTTTGAGGAATTTTTTAATCTTCGGGAACGAAAAGAAGTAGTACGGGGACAAATCAGGACAGTAAGGCTGCTGGGGCAGCGTTGAGACGCTGAGAGCATTGTCATAGAGCAGATTCCAGGAATTCCTGATCTCGCGTCTGACGCGGTTGACCCGTTGCTTTAGACTTTTCAGTACTTCGACGTAAAATTTGGCGTTGACTGGTTGGCCAAGTGGACCAAATTCAAAATGGACGACTCCCTTGGATTCGAAAAAAAAAAAAAAAACAATGAGCATCGCTTTGCCCTGTGATTTGTTCATTCTTGCCTTTTTTGGGCGTGGGGACGACGTCGTGTGCCACTCTGCGCTTTGTCTTTTTGTTTCTGGGTCGTGCAAGAAGATAAACGATTCGTAATCCCTTACCACATTGTCCAAAAGAGTTGGATCGTCCTCACAACACTGCAAAAATTCTGCTCGAGAGTTTGTTCCATCTTGATTTCGACCGAGCACTCACACAAGGGTTCACTGAAACGGACACTGTGACTCTGCAGGAGCTCGGAACCGACTGGCGCTGGTGGCGCTGTGTTCCCAAGACTCCACCCACCCGTGCAAGCGGCAACCCTGTGCGATGGATAGTCGCGGCAGAAGAAAATGGGGCGCATTACTTTCGTGACAGACCATGTATTTCATCAACAAATTTCTAGTGTCAAGCATTAGTTTTGTGTGTAAGATTGCTTCGTTCTTTTGTAGAGTTATTAATTTTACCTTATTATAATATTTCAGTGTTTATCAATATTTTTAGGTGAACAAGAAGGAAACTTTTTCGTAATAAATTTTAAGAATAAATAATGATTTGAAATTCCTGTTTGAATTCTGTATTTAAGAATTCTTAACATATTTTTAGTACTATTATATTTCAAATTTTTAACACATGTAACATAAACATAGATAATAGTGAGTTTCTAGGTCATTCACTACGACTGAGAGAGTAAGATTGACTAAGTGTGTAATAAAATATTTACTATTTAAATAAAAAACGTTGTCAAGTATAAAATAAAGATAATTAACATACCTCTTTTTTAAATGGATGTATATATACATGTATATAAAGACTCTAATGTTACAATGAGAATCTGTATGTTGAATAATTTTTTAAAATATTCGTATGCGTTTAGCTTTGTCAAAAACATACAAATATATTAATGCTTTAAATAATAATAAAAAAAAATGTTACTAACACATATTAAAAAATAAGAAGGTTAAACGTACTTATTAAGATAAATATTTTTACTAAAAATCTCTACAACATTACTATTTAAAGACTTATCTGTATCAATAATAGAAACTATAAAATGTATATAGACTGAAACTTTTCCACTTTTTTTCAAGTCTCAGAGTAACAAATATAATTGATTTTATGTATTATTATTTAGCTTTGAAATTATTATTTATTCTTTTTTAAATTATTATTTATTCCTTTTAAATTATTATTTATTCATTTTTTAAATTGTATTAATAGATTTTTAAATACAGCATATTTAAAACAAGAAAAATATTCACACAAAAACTATTTAATATATATATATATATATATATATATATATCTTTTAATATTAAAAATAAATAAAGAAAGAAAGAAAAATAATTAAAAGAAAAATCTGAAAACAAAAGTAACGAATAACCTTAAGGTATTAAGTGTATGTTAACATATATTTCATTTCTTTCATCTCGGTTGTTCGACCTACCTTTGTTCTCTGATTTTTCAAAGGCATGACCTTTATAAGAAGAAATAAAAGAAAACTATTTCAATCAAAAGTATTTTTTAACAAAAATGATAATACAAAATATTTCTGAAAGACTTAAAGACATTTTGAAACAATTTTGTAATGTAAAAAAATTAATCCGGAAACATAGCCTAAAAACATTACGATAAGAAAAATTTAGCTTCACTTCATGCAAAAGTTTTTTTTCTCTTAATATTTTATACTCAGTTTAATTTTATAATAATTAAAATAAAATTTATTTTCGAAAATAAATTTTATGAAGAACTCCCATTAAATTTTTTGAAAAAATGCCAGTTGGTTCGAAAAAAAAAAAAAAAAAAATATATATATATATATATATATATATACAGAGAGAGAGAGAGAGAGAGAGAGAGAGGGGGGGAGAGAGAAAACTTTTACTCTTATGTATTAAATTGACAGAATAACTGGAGGGGAAAAAAAAAACTATGAAAATTATGCTAATATTATGTATCCTTATTTATAAAGTCGAAGGGGGGGGGGTGAACTGTAAAATTATAAAAAATAATAAAAAACATATCATATAAAACAGAGTAGGAGAATATATGAAATATAATATTATCAGAATTAAATAAAAGTGGGGATGCTAAAAAGTGTATTTACAAAAAGTTCACAAAAAGTAAATATAAGTAATGTGTAAAATTCCTTATTTTGTAATTTTCAATTTTTTTTTCTTTAATTTTAATATGAATATATACAATATTTAATATGTCTTTCCACAATAATTTTTACCTTAACCCTGCTATAGAAAATGATAGATTTGCAAACAAATGCAATCCTCTGTAACAATTTTCCGACAATATACCTCATTCGAAAAAATACGTTATTAAATAATCACTATATTTTCTTTCATATCATCTATTTGTTTTTTGAATAAAATAATCGACATATGTATTGCCATAGTATTAAAAACGTTTGGCAGTAATGGATAGTTTTATACAAATCTCTAGATTTCGATTAGAATCTATTAGATTGCGTAATACGCTTTCTATTCTTGGCACAAGAGTGTTATTTTCTGACTTCTTGTGCATGCAAAGTTAAGAAAATAGCATTTATGGCTTCCAAAATTAGCTTTTATGGCAAAAAAAATTAATAAAATTTGCATATTTTTGCATTGCAGTATGTGAACCTCACACTGTTATACGTATATATTCTACCATACAAGTAACTGTTATGCATTGTGGAATCTTCAAAATGCTGATCCGGTAAAATTTTAAATCGAAGTTTTTCCGATGTCCAGACATATTTCTTCATCAACTTATTTTTCTGATCATAAAATACAAGTATTCATTTCAGCATATCTTCCTTTTTATGTACTTTCTAGACAAGAGAAAACTGGAAAACTTTTTTTTTTTCTTTAACGTAATGATAGAGAATATGCGAGTTTATATATTTTATGGTATGTATCAAATGTATTTTCAACAAATGTAAACTTTGTAAACAATTATAGATTTGTTTTGAAAAATTTCCTTCTATAATATTTATCTGTTCTTTTTTTAGGTGCAGCTAAATTGTTTTTATTTCATTTTAGGTAAGATTTTTCTTATTTTTTTTTAAGTTAACATTTCAGCTTTTCAGTGTAAATCATTGTGACAAATAATAAATTTTATTTCTGAAAAGACTTTCTATCTCATTATTATAGAACAAACAAGAAGTTTTAGAAAAAGGGATTAGTAATCTTTCTATCAAATTATTATAGAACAAGCAAGAAGTTTCAGAAAAGGGAATTAGGAATAAGGAAAATGCATTTTCTTAGTAATTAAGTCAAAATAAACTAAAAATGACAGCCAATCTTAATTAATTAATTTTTATCCTTCATATTTAATGAAGAATGAAATTTCTCGGGTATTAAGTTTTTACTTTTCTTTTTCTTTACTTTATTTTCTTTCTTTCTTTTTTTTATGGGTTACGTGAAGTAAAAGTTGCGAAATTAGATTTCATGAAATCTTCTTCAATTACATCTTTAAAAGATCATTTTTCCTACCTTCTTTAGATTGTTAAAAAATGTATAAAATGACAAAAAAAAAGAAAAAAAAAATTTAATATTAGTTAAAAAAAAAAAAAACTGTGTTAAAAACTAAAGAACATTTAACATATTAGTTTTTAATAAATAAAATATAAAAAATATCTGAATATAAAAAGTCATTTCTTAAAGGGACTTTCAAAATATAAATGGATTTTTAAATCTTTTTTAAATTGATGGAATTGAAGAGATTCATTTATGTATAAAATTAACCCAATTATGTAAATAATTTTTATGTTTTTAGATTCACTTTAGGTTTAAACACAAAATAAATTATTTTTTTACATATAAAGTAATGAGGAAATATAACAAGATATTTTTGTGAACTCAAAAGCATGCAACACAAAAAAATTGTTAAGTTCTTTAATTTATTACGGAACACTTTTAGCCTCGAAATTATTCTACACTACTTAATGTATAAAATATTTTTGTATAATATATCAGTACAAAAAACCCTTAACGGGTTAAAAGTTTGTGACGCCGCTACTTTATGGCTATAAGAATTTGAAATATGAGTCTTAAAAATAATGATATCAAATTTTAAGTAACGCTTTGCAATTAGTTAAAATATACATAGATTTTCTTATTTGATCATTTACTTTCTACTTTTATTTATATTTATAATGCAAACGTAATATTTTTACCTTCAAGATCGGACAGATAAATAAAATACACTCACTGATGCTTTTTCATTCACATTTCAAATTCAAAATAACCGTTTTAAAGGGAATGATATAAATATTCCAGTGGCGCCTCGGTGTTATTTTAAAAGATTTGTTTTTAGATTCCATTAAAATTACTTTTGTTTTGTCTAATAAAGTATATTTACACTTTGAAACAGTGCTTTTAATTTTCAAATATACTGTCAAATAATTATACTTTCACTGAGTTTGCATATTAAAATTATTTATTTCAATAAATTGATTTATCTTTTACGTCCCGCTATCCAAAACATAGTATCATAGTATCCAGCTGAGTGAAAATTTGCGCAAACAGGTAGTGTGACGTAAAGAAAATATTTACACAGATTTTACTTGCAGTTTTGGATAGCGTGACGCAAAAGATAAATCAATTTATTGAAATAAATAATTTTAATTTATAATGCAAACTCAGTGAAAGTATAATTATTTTACAGTATATTTGAAAATTAAAAGCACTGTTTCAATGTGTAAATATACTTTATTAGACAAAACAAAAGTAATTTTAATGGAATCTAAAAACAAATCTTTTAAAATAACACCGAGGCGCCACTGGAATTTTTACATCATTCCCTTTAAAAGGTTATTTTGAATTTGAAATGTGAATGAAAAAGCATCAGTGAGTGTATTTTATTTATCTGTCTGATCTTGAAGGTAAAAATATTACGTTTGCATTATAAATATAAATAAAAGTAGAAAATAAATGATCAAATAAGAAAATCTATGTATATTTTAACTAATTGCAAAGCGTTACTTAAAATTTGATATCATTATTTTTAAGACTTATATTTCAAATTCTTATAGCCATAAAGTAGCGGCGTCACAAACTTTTAACCCGTTAAGGGTTTTTTGTACTGATATCATTACTTTTTAGTGGTTTTTCATCAAAAAATTAAAACATGTCCTTCTGTCTCCTAGGAAGGGTAAACTAATTTATCTTTTATTATGAAGTTGCCACCATTTTTTTTTTTTTTTCAAAATTGTACAATTCTACAATTTATTTATGGACTTGGTGGATTTCTTAATGAAGGCTTGTATATATGGAGTTTTAAGCAAATCGGTTCATAGAACCTTTCTAATGTAAATTTGAAATTTTCAGTGGACTGGCACAGGGAAACAAGAGGGTAGATTAAGTTGGCAAATGAACATAACAAATACATTTCTGAGATAAATCCACACTACAGATTTAGTTTGAATTAATTCAGTATTTCAAACGTTATCATGCTGACAAATTTTCAAGTAGCCTGCCACTTGGAAACAAAATGGAGAAGCTTCGCGCTAGAAAAAAATATTGAGTGGGATTCTCAAACTCTTTAAAATAATAAGTGGGAAATTTCAAATTTAAGTTAGAATTGCGTAATTTACATTTTGCAAGTTTCTTTTTAGAGAATTACAAATGCAAATTAAACAATTAAAAAAAAAAAAATCAAGTTAATGTTAAAAATGGAAATTTATTTCTTTTCCCTTTTGAGGCTAAGCTCCAATATTCACAATTTAAATTTTCGTCAAAAGTGCAGGTAACAATTATTTCATAAAAATATTTGGTGTAAAAAAATAGACAAAATATAAATTAAGCTCAACATTTTTATAATTTTAAAAGTAAGATAAAATCATTTGGAGAAAAAAATTATGGAAAATACAAGTTAGCTAAAGTTATTACAAGTTAAGTAAAATACAAGTTAAGCTAAAGTAATTACAAGTTAAGTAAAATACGAGTTAAGCTTAAGTTTTATGGAAAATACAAGTTATATATATATATATATTTCTTTTTAAAAATTAAAAATCTCTTTATGAAATACAGTTACAGTTTATTCATATATTTACTTTTCAGACTTTAAAATGATACATATTTTAAATATTAACATAATCAAACTAATTTTTTTATTATTATTTAAAGTAACAATGGCTAGGGGATGAAAGAGGGAATAAATACGCTGTATATATTTAAAAAAAAAAAAAATAGAATTAAAATTTATGAAAAATGTGTCAAATAGCAAATATTGAAAGACACGTCAAAATAAATAAATGACATCTTTACTTTGAAACCCATAATAATTTGTTTAAAAATATAATTCTCTCTTTCTTTCTTTCTTTATTTTTTTAATTAATTAATTTCTGCATAAAAAATTCCATTTCATAAATATATTTACAACTACAATAAGCAAAAAAATTTAAATAATTATTTCTACAAGTTTCTAAGCAATTAAAAGTGCTTTTATTTATTTATTATTATTTTTTTTTTTTTTAAGAAAAATAAATTAAATATAGGAATGTATATGGTTTTAATATAAGCTACGAGATGGCGCCACTAGATGGCCAAATTATTACCTTCATGATAAAACCATATACATTCCAATATTTAAGCTATTTTTCTTAAAAAAAAAAAAAAAAAAAAAAAACTTTTAATTGCTTAGAAACATGTAGAAATAATTATTTAGAATTAAAGGAGGGTTTTTTGTTTATTGTAGTTTTAAATATATTTATGAAATGGAATTTTTCATGCAGAAATTAATTAATTAAAAAAAGAAAGAAAGAAAGAAAGAATTATATTTTTTAAATAAATTATTATGGGTTTCAAATAAAGATGTTATTTATTTATTTTGACGTGTTTTTCAATAATTGCTATTTGACACATTTTTCATGAATTTTAATTATATTTTCATGTTTTTTTTTTTTTTTTTTTTTTATATATATACAGTGTATTTATCCGCTCTTTCATTCCCTAGCCATTATAGCTTTAAATAATAATAAACAAATTAGTTTGATTATGCTAATATTTAAAATATGTAACATAAGTCTTAAAAGTAAATATATGAATAAACTCTAACTGTATTTTAAAAAGAGATTTTTAATTTTTAAAAAGAAATATTTATATATATATTTGCAAAAGTGTATGTTTTAATTTAAATTAAAAACAAAAGATGGCGCCAAAACTCAATTTGCTGTTTTTTTCTATTCACTGTGCGGAAGGATACATGAATAGGAATCGCAAATCATTGAGGTACTATAAAATCGATGTTTAACTCTTTCCTTACCAGAGCGTACCCAAACGCCCGTACATTCAGACGACCGAAAGCGCCCGAGAGCGCCTGGATGTTTTCGTCCCCACTTGCTTCTTCAGTGTACCTGTCAAGACGGTTGTCAAAGGGTGTGTCTGAAAGATAATCCTCTCTTTGTTAGCCTGTTCTCAGAAGAGGGATTTTTATAGAACTTTAAAAGGGAAAAATGAAAAATTTGTTTCTATCGCGCTTTCTTTTCCTGTTTTCTGAGCTGCTGTCGTTTTTAATCTTTACTTATTTTACTACTTATCTAGTGCGATGTAATCATTTCGAATAATTTTTATTTAAAATACATTTTTTTATGTAATTATCTTAATTATGTATAGTAGAAAAAGAGGATTGACTATAGAAGAAGCTCTTCAAATAGTTTTTGATGAGGAAACGGATGAATCCGAATTTTCTGAAGGTTCAGAATTTGATAATGAAGATGAGCCGTGATATGATAGCTCTAAATTTTTTATGTTTGGCATTTGAAGTACAGAATCTGGATAATTAGTTTGAATCATATTAATCGAAAATTGTACATAAAATATTATTTTATGTAGAATTTGCATATTTCCATAAATTTTCCCTTCTAAAAAATTTTTTTAAAGAAAAGAAAAAGTTATTTAGAAAAAAAATAATAATAAAAATAAAAATAAATATATAAATATATAAATATTTTTAGCTATAGAGAGCAATATATATATATATATATATGTATGTATATATTATAACAACTCCAAATTTAATTACTTTTAAATTATAATTTAACTGCTTACAAAAATAGTATATTTTGAAAAAAAAAAAATAATAATAATAAAAAATAATAATAATCATAATAAAAAAAATAATAATAACAATTAATGTGAAATGCAAGGAATCTGGTATAATATGAAATGGTAAAATATATTTCTGTAATCGATTGTTTAAATTGCATTAGTGCTGCATTTTGTTGTTTCTTAGATTTAATTTTCCACTCAGTGGACTAGAGGTAGCTTCTCTTATAGCTGGTAGACGTGATGTGCCGGGCTCAGTTCTAGCTCATGCTCGTTGGCCTAGCTATTCGGAGTTTTCCGTGATATTCCCCAAAACTTGCGTATACGCTGACTAGAATCCCTTAGAAAGGTGGAGGGCTCTCCTCTTTCAGCCCTAGGACCCTTGCACAGTCAACTGGTCTTAACACTAATACCACCACACCACCTAGATCTCGTTACATAGTAAATAATTTTCGAAAGCACAAGAAAATTCCTGTGAAAATAATATAATTTCACACAAATAAAGTGAAACGATATATATATATATATATATATATATATATATATATATTTATAATGATTGTATGAGTTTCTGATGATAAATTTTCTTCAATATAGCAATAGTATTCATAGAATATTTAAAAAATATATCTGATTTTTTCATTAACAAGTAAGAGATCAGCTATTTTTGAAGCAATTTATTACGTGAAAATTAAGAAAAATAAATAAATAAAATAAAAGAGAGAGAGAGAGAGATTTCAGAGATTTGAAAGTATTTGTTTATTTACTATTATTTTCATAAAATACTTTTACTTAAAATTAATTATTTTAAATATATATATATATATATATAGGAATAAATAATATACTTTTAGGAACTGAAAGTATAAACTTTACTGAATAAATAATAAATATATACTTTAATATAGGAATTTGTTTATTTATTCCTATATTAAAGTTTTGCATCTCCTTTTGGCTTCATTTTTGCGCATTTGTTTGTAATTCTTCCGTTGGTTTTCTAGTCTTTAAACTTTTATATACATTAATTCAATTCAGTAGTTTTATATATATATATATATATATCTTTCTTCTATAAAGTGTTGCTTTTAATACCCTCAGAATGATTTATTTTAAATCACCCGAAAAAATTATTTTATTATTATTATTATTAAGTTTTGTATGCTTATTTTCCTATTCAAAAGTATGTTTAGAATTGTACCCTCAATACTCAAACTAAAATTTTTAATAATCTCAGTTTCAAACATTTTCATGTTTCACTGAAATATGCTTTTATCATTATAAATCCTATTCACTCTTTTGTATTTTCATATAGTATTTTCTATGTAGACGATTATTGCAAACAAAACTGAACATTCTCTTAGAATCTGCTTCACAATACGAACAAGAAGTTAACTATTTACAATTGCAATGGATTTTTAATCTCTTTCAAGATTTTTTCTTTTTTTTCCCTGCTAGGTGCAATTCTATGGAAAAATTTCCCTCTAGATCCACTCCAGGGAAAATACTAATACTATTTTGATTCCTTCCCTCCCATTCAAAGATTGATTACTTTCGCTTTGACATCTGAGTCGAGGAGAAAGGGGAAAAAATTTTTCGGGCGTTTTGGTATTTTAGAGTCATAGCTGAATTGGAGCTATGGTAAGGAAAGAGTTAAAAATGATTAAAATTTTTTGCTTTAAAAAATTGTAAATTCATCATTATTATGATAAAATGGAATATCTAAAATTACAAAATACTTCCTTATTTAAAATGATATCTAAATACTTTTTTGACTAAATATGAAATTTTGAAATCAAAATTATCTTTTTCATAGCAGAAGAGAAAATATATTTAAGTGAATTTGACTTAGTATATATACAATAAATATATAAAAAATGTAATAAAGTATTTTTGCGTTAAAAAAAAGGAAAGTTCAAATAATTCATTGACTGCATTCACGTTGGTCAGCCAATCAAATTGCCTTGAAAGTAAGAACCGAATTACGACATTTTCGCCGAAAAAAAGCATGCAGTTTGGCGGAGTAATATAGTTCTATTTTTAAAGCAACTTTTACAAAAAACAAGAGTTTTCCTAAAAAAAAAAAAAAAAAAAAAAAAAAAAAAAAAAACGTTACTAGATTCAGAAAGATCCCATATATTAATTAAATTAAAATCGTCCGTGTGGTTTTAGAGATATTTTTTCATGAATTTAGTCCATTACATCCTTACATCCTTACATCCTTACACCACACATTTTACCTTTTTGGCTTTAAATTGAGATTCAGATCTCAAAACATACTGCATGTAGAAATGTAAAATTTTCAGGATAGATTAAGACCGATGATAAAAGACTATTTTGAAAAGATCAGAACAAAATATGGCATATTTGCTGAGATATTAAGTGTCGGCTTTTACAAATCTCTTTGATGTCAAACTAGCCGTATATATGAGTTCGCAGCGTTCAGTTTGTCCTTCCGCTTGCGTCACTCGAAAAACTGCCGTTTTTCATGATAACTACGATAAAATCAGGAATGAAAGTTTTCGTCTTTTTTAACGAAAACGAAATCCTGCATTCACATCGGAATAAACTTCTCATTCAAACACATTTATATAAACACATAAATGATGTGTTATCGTAAGTGTACTTATATGAAGAGTTTATACCGATGTGAATTAAAGATTTCGTTTTCGTTAAAAATAATGAAAACTTTCATGTCTGTAACATACGAAAAAATATTCTTATACTAAAAGTGGTATGAAAAAAAGGCGGGACAAAAAATGTACGGAAATTAATTAAGGAACTTGGCAACACTGACACTAACTTGCTGCCTTTATAGATAGTAGCGGAATACCGATAAAAAGCTCAAGAAAAGAGCTGAACACAATCAAAAAACAGAAGAAAGAGCAAAAATGAAAAGAGTTTATTCTGCACAAATTTGAATCGAAGTCGAAGGACGCCTTATTTAGGTAACTTAAAATTTCTCAAATATGTCTTCTGATTATACGAGCGCATAAAAACGAAATCCTATAAACTCATCTGGTGACTGATTGTGTATATTTACGACTAGAAAACTATTTACGGTGCTAAGCGGCATTCTGTGCTATGGAAGGCTTAAATATTGTGTGCAAACAATTTTGTAATGTAAACCATGATAAGATAGGCGAGCACAGTCTATATGTAAAGATCATTTGTGAATTTAAAAGTACTTATTCCGAATTTGACAATTAAATTATCATGTCAAGTACTTGCAATTACTCATCATACTTTTTTCTTGGAAAAGTATTAGCATTATCAGTGTATTAATATTTATTGTTTTTCTTTATTTGCTCTCACATTATTTTCTTCCGCGTTTTATAGTAAAAAAGCCCCATGATTTTCTGAAGAAGTTGTGTGCCCTCGATTGAATGTCTATGATTTGAATTTGCACATGCGCAGTCTCATAAAAGAAATGCCAATAAAATGACTTTTCCGTGACAGACTTTATTCCTTAAAAAAAGTAATGAAAATTGTCCAATTTTTATGTTTTTATTTATTTTTTTTATTTATTTTTTTCAGCATTATCAATATATACATTGGTACGGGAAAAAAAGGCCGGTACTAACAATACTACAGAATATTAATTACCATGTTGGTAGGTATGTATAATTTTTTACTTAGTACTGCAACTTTTATCATTTATGCATTGTTTCTCTTAAAACGGTACATGATAAAGCATTTTAGTGAGGCATTTGGAATCAGGAATGCCATATTCTGGTAGTAGGATACTTTTCTTTCTTATCGATTGGTGTAATATATTTCCCATACAGCCACTGATATCCATTAGATATCTAAATTACATCCAAATGATCGCAAAATGTACAAAATATCTAAAAAATGCTAATTAAAAGTCCCGGATACCCTGTACTAATTATACATATATATTAGATATATAAATACAGACGAAATTTATACGTGCCTTTTTCGATGTCTAGTACATGTAACATGTTAGATCAAAACAAGATTTAGATATTTTCAATATCTATTAGATCTAACAAGTCTAATTATTGGATATTTGGAGATTTATCGGATACGTAACTGACATCTAATGGATGTAAAAAAGAATGATATTTGTCGTACTAATAGATATCTGTAGGATATTTATAGATGTTTAATGGATCATTTTTAAACTTTTATGTGTGTTTATAGATGTCTTATGGATGTAAGTGGCTGCGTGTGTTTTGTAACACAGTTATATACAACTGAATAAAATGTTAAATGAATTAATAAAAAAGTCAAAGACACAATAAAGGATAATGATTCTTCGAAATATACCATTACATAGTTACTCGCTTTTATCAATCCTATATCTAAAAAAAAGAAAAAGTATCTTGTAATAAATAATTGTAGTCGGTGTCTTTTCTCATATAAGAAAACTATACCTATGGTAGATTTATGGACAAAACTATAGACTTAAATAGGAACGTCTACTAAATTTTTATCCCTGCTCTTCTACAATATTCTAAAGTTCTTAATCAAATAGGTAATTGGTGCGATCATGAATATATATTTTTTATGTATCTATTTTTTGTAGGTATCTTTTAGTAAGATTTTTCTTGCTAATAAAACATTTTTATATTTCGTTTCATTCAAGTACAATAATATTAAAAATATAGAAAATTTTTAATGAAAAAAAAAAAAAAAAAAAAAAACTCTTATTTTAGAAAATATTTAATTAAAAGACTTTAACTAAAATTTTTGTTTAAATACAGAGTGAATAATTATATATGAGTATTATGATAGTATTTTTAAACAAAATAACAGTTATTTGAGAAGAACATTGTTATCTTAAAATATTTTTTTTATTAATTCTTAAGAAGAAATTGTAATGTATTTTAAATGACATATGTAATAAAGGATATTATTTCTTATGCATTTTTAATTATATTTTACACTAAAGATTCTTTTCTAAATATTTTTGTATAATTTGTAATATGTCATTCATACTGAAGAAGCATATTGTTTTCGCTGATGTGTAGAAGCATAGTTGTTTACCAAACGTGGCTTTTTGCATACTTTTTATCATATATATATATATTACAATATTCTTTCCTTTTTTTTTTAAGAAAAAAAATGTAAAAGCAAATTATTTATTTATGGTGAATATATATATATGTATATAATTTTAATGAATATGTAATATAAAAAAAAATATTATATATATATATATATATATATATATAATGAAAAATAAATTTAGTGGCTATATTTATGTATATGCTCATAAAGTAATTATGTCTTTTAAAACGATTTATCTTAAGCGATTTCTGTATTTTTATTTCCTATGAGAGATATTAAAATAAACTTGTATTCAAGGTAATAATAATGACTTCCGTCTGAAGCCACTACTTTTGCTTTTTTATCTAAATTTCAAGCGTATGAAATTAAAAATAAAACGATAAAAGTTTGTTCACTATAATAAAATGTACATATAGATTGAAAAGTAATATTCTGTGACATGCAAAAATGTTTCTAAAGGTATGGTTATCAGCCTTATTTATCAAAATTTCAATATTGATGTTAACACAGGAATATGTTAGGTTATCTCGAAAGCGGCATTAACCACGCAAAATCAGCGATTTAACACTCGAGTTAACCCTCTTTTTTTAATCCTCCGAAATTGGTGGGTTAACTCTGTTGTTAAATAAGCATGTTACATTTACAGCAAAAACACCTTTGTTTACATTTTTTTACACATTGCTTTTTTATTGACCAATCAGCGAGACTCTTACAGATAACTCCGGGTTAACTAATCCACGGTTCGGGAATACGAAAACTTTCTAACCCACGGTTAAGGTAGAGTTAACTCTATCACAACTGTTATGTGAAACATGGGTTAACACTGGTTTGGTGAATAAGGCCGTAAGTGTCATAAAGTGTACAGATTTTAAAGGTTAAAAATATGTTTGAATAATTGCTTTTTATATTTGAAAAATATTAATTAAAATTTTGTGCGTATTTCTCACAGAAAATGAATGACATAAATTTCCTAATTTAATAGAATTGCTGTTTTTATAAACTTATAAATGAAATTACATATATCTACAAGCATTATGTTTATGAAATTGCCTAGTGTGACATTTTTTTTGCGGCATGCAACCTACATTTCTAACATTATTTTTTTTTAATATTTTCCATAAATTTTCTGTACAAATTAGAATAATCGATTATATTTTTGAAAATAAATCTTTTTAATGTTTTTGAAATATCGAATTTCATATACGACATCAATTGCTGTAAATTAGGAGAAACAACACAACGGGTTTTAATAATCACTTTGGTATAAAAGTAGTTGAATGAATATTGGTTACATAAACCGATTAGCCATACCTAAATACGACATCTCAAAGTATTAAACAAAATAAATTTTGTGTACAGTCGTTATTTACTTGTAATTAGGAACGATATATTAATCAAAGCATAAATGAATTAATAAATGCATAAACCAAAGCATTTATGAATTTTGACATTTAGAAGCCTGACACTTCATGCTTAACCCTATGCCGTTCAGTGTTCCACTACATGGAACACCTAACTTCGCTAGCTTCTCCAACCATTAAATTCAATTGTAAATGCATAAAAATAAGTTTATTTTTTACTTTGAACTTTCAATTTCATCCATAGATGGCATCACTACACAAGGCAATCCATGATATTTAGCTGGGAAGCGTTATTTTAAATCCTCGTATTTACAACAAATTTTGTGTATTTTTTTTGTGATACAAAAAAGATTGCTTGAAAAAAGATTTCTATGTTATATCGTTGGCTGTACTCTAAATTATTTACTCTATATTATTTTTAATTTTTTATATAGGAAACATACGATGAATCGTTGAATAAAATAAGGTGTTCCATCTCCTGCGACACTAGCGCTTTTCATACTATGCAACCGAAAACAATGATCAGAGAAGACAACTGTGTTTAGGTACTCTATTTTCCTCTGTTTGGAGGGAATGACGTCAAGCTATCATATGCTGCGAGGGAGGGTTGGTTGTTTATTAAAAAAAAAAAAAAAAAAAAAAAAAAAAAAAAAAAAACGCACAAATCTAGTTTCCTGTGCAAAACCTGCAATGCTGATTTGTGCTTCTACCAAAAGAGTGTGACGTGCTTCCAAAAATTTCATGAAGCTAAAAAATATACTAATTGTAAATATTTCTGCACATACGACTTGTATATATGTATACTAACTGTAAATATAAAATTATTTCATAAAAAATCATATAACCAAGATTTTTTTTTTTTGGGGGGGGGAAGGGGTGGTATGGTGTGTAGAGTAGCAGGCCTCCCGTAATGCACCATGGGTTGTGCTAAACCTACTATACAGGTATAATACAGTGTTTTTTAATTTATATGCAAAATCTTCTACTCATTTACGTGCTTCACTGCGGTGCTCTTAGACGCACTTTTCAGAGCTTTAGTGGCGCAGTGTTCCCGCTGATGGAACACCCACAAATTTAAAACGGTAAGTACTATCTTTACAAAATTATACCTGTGTACTCCATTAGACCTAAGTAGATAGCCTACAACTTTTTTTGTTGAAATTCCAACATTAACCTTTTCACACCCAAGGGAAATATTTTTCCCTTCTACAAAAATCGTTATCGATTGTTCAGTTATTATTGAATCGATATTTTTTTTACTGAATGTCAAAATAAAACGTATGTCGAAGGCAAGAAATGTGTTTCGGAACGAATAAATAAAAACGTATAGAAAATAGGACACATAATAAATGTGTTATGTGCAATGTCCACTTGTACTTCACAAGTAAACGAAATTGTTTCGTAGAATACCATAACTAGCTATTTATTTTACTTTTCTGATAATTTTTATATTACAAAGAAATAAATTTGTATTACAAACCAATAAATAAAATATCGATATTATCAACCTAACTCTTAGTTTATTTACTTTTATGGTCCATAGGGAAAATATTTCCCATGAAATTATAGGAAACCTATACACCCTGCTATGTTTTTTCTGGTGATATTCTCTTACTTTACACCCACAATAGCTAAAATATTGTGTTGTATTTGCATATTTAGTCTTGGAAATCTTATCGTCCTGAAAGGGTTAAAGGATAGTGCGCTGTAAAGGATTAATAGTAGATCAGTGCTGTAGAAAATTTATTTGAAAAATAAATAAAAAGAAAATATTTGTTTAATAATGCGTTTCATCAGTCATTAGAATCTGTATGTGGACTAATTAAACATACTACTGTTTTAACAAATGTATTATGTTTGATGTATATGCGAATTATTTCTTTGCTTTAATTTGTTTTGATTTTCTTACATTTCCACTACAAAAATTTTAGCCCAGATTTTATAAACATATAATATTTGATGAAGTGAACATGTTTAACATTGTTTTGGACGAAGGAAACAAGTTGTGTAGGTCAGATATCGTGCAGACGATCTCAGTTACTAGATCAGAGACATGATAACCCAAGGTTGGAATCTAATCGACGACAAATTATACTTTTTTTTTTTTTTTTTTTAACAGCATCCGTAAAATGTTGCTGTTGAAAATTACTGTTTCTCAAATAAATAAATAAATAAATAAATAATAGTAAAGACGGTTATGGTTAAATTAGCTGCAATAATGAAATAATTATGATTAGGAAAAATAATTTCCTTAAATTAAGACAATTGATTAAATATATATATATATATATAACAGTATGTAAATTTAGTTTAGCTAGTTTAAAATATGAATGTATAATTTTGATTTATATATTGAGTTTTCTGTGGAACAAAGATAAATATTTCAATTTACATTCATTTATCACGTAATATAGGAACACGTAATATTTATTCTTGTTCCGATATTTTTTGTGATTTTTATTTTTATTTTTATTTTTTTTTTTCATGTAGGTAAATCTTTTATTTTGAAAAAGAAAAAAGGAAAAAGGATTTTCTCTAGATTTGGAATCCTCTATCAATTACTAATAACACTTGTAAGAAAAAAAATCATTCGAAGGATATTTTTCTAATATGTCTCTTTATATAAAATAAAAATAAAAATAAAAACAATGCTTAAAATCAGTCATTTATTTCAGTTTTCTCGTGCATTGTTTAAACGCAATATAAAGTGCAGTAATATTGTTGCTGTAGTTATAATATAGTAATACAGTAACTAATATTAAAATATGAATTTTTAAAAAAAAAATCCATCATAAGTTGTTAAAAGAGTATTCATCTACAGTATGTAAGAGGATCTTAAAATTTAATTTTTACGCAAAGAAAAATAATTTTATTAAATATATATATATATTTTTTGACGCTTTATTGTTGTTTTAAATCATTTTAATCACTATAATTGAACAGATGAAACTCTTCCTAAACCTATTGAAGATTTTGTTTAATGTACATTAAAATTTATTACCTTAATTTATTTATCTTAAAACTTAATATACAATGTATCTTTATAGCATTGAAATGCAGGGTGTGTGAGTTACACGCCAGATTATTTATTATCTTTAAAATATCAGTTTTGTTATGACAATACGAACATTGACAAATTTACAAAATTTCAGAAATTCGCTTTTAATATTTAGTTATATTAACAAAATTTTTTGTTTAATAAATGCCATGTATATTTATTAGTAAAAAACAATTGTTTGTAAGTAAAACCTTTTTTTTTCTTTGGTGACATAACAAAAAAGATCAATTAAAATAATTTTGATAATTTAAAAAAAATACCTATTCAAAAATTTTTAATCAGAATTTTTTGTTTTGCAAACAATTTTTTCCTACTTCAACAAAAATTTTCATTAATTTTTATCTATCGCACTGTTGGAGATAAATTGTTATTTAGAGATATTCTCCAATCTGTGCCTTACATTGCGTTGATCGACTTCTAGATAATAATAATAATCTAAATAATATCCAAGTTCATTAAATCTTTACTGGGTCATACAATTAAATTTTGAATATTTAAATTATCTCCTATTTTATTAAGCTGTTTTCTTTAAATAATTTATCTAGAAATCAATGAAAAAAAACTAAGAATTCTTAACAAATAATATTTTATTTATCTTTCATTCTTAAATTTAAAATTCTTTACCAAAATTATAACCAAAAGATATCATGGTTGATAATAAATCAATAGTTTTTTAAGCGGGACTCAGCACTAATTGAAAGAGGAACAAAAAGGGAAATCTAAAACTTTCAGTTATTTTCTTTCTTTTATAATTTAAAATATTGACTCACTCGGTGATGGCATCTTAGTACTCAGAGGTCAGAAGGGTACTTATAAAGGAAATATTTTTGATGGTCTCCATGATAGTCCACTGTAGAACTGCACATCTGCACAACCTTTCGTAATAATCTGAGTGGCAATGCTCCACTTGTTCTCCGAGCCTCTTGTTTTCTTGATGATTATAGGCATTCTCTATTCTAATCTTCCTTGAGTGGAATTACCAGCCTTTTTGTTATCCTCCGGGAATCTTGCATTTCTAGCATCCATTTTTTCAGCATAATCGATTTATGTAAAATCCGGCTCCATTTCCAATGCTAGGTGATGAGTGATTTTTTTTTTTTTTTTTGTCGTTCTATCATTCAAAATCTTTTTTCATCGTCTGTCGATCTGAATAAATCTTCCTTCTTCTCCGAACTACGTGTGTTGAGAATCCTCTTTTTGACATTGGTCTTTTTCCTTCTTTTTATTTTATTGGTCGTTCTGTCCACCTATGGCTTACCCTTCTCTACCCCTTGGATCGCCCACACACTGCATCCCTCTTCTTAGAAAACATATTCAAAAAACATCTTCTCCATCCATTTTTCTTCATTTATAGTTACAATAACCATTTTCGTGAGCTTTTGTCGTTTAATGTCAACCGTTTTGTTCACTGCGTCGCCGGTCCGTCTCGTAGATTCATATCAAGAACACTTTTCCGTTCTTCCTCTTTCAATTTTACAGTTTATAGCTTTCCACATTTAAATATAGCTAGTTTTTGCTCTTATTTAAAAGAAGCATTTTACCTGTAAATATTTATATACAGATCACTTTTTAAAGTCTATTATAAAAACATAAAATATTTATACATAAATACATATATTTAAATTACACACATTTTTGTTTTATTTATGTATATAAATAAATGTGTAATTTTAATTACAACACACACACATTTTTTTTCTTTTAATTAAATATTACGATTCTAAATTCTGTAAACATGTAGTCGTGCAAATGCAAAGTAAAATTTTGCAAATAAAAATGCATTCCAAATAAAATTACTTTGAAATGAACTTTATTAATGAAGTGAAATTCAATTTGTTGAATTTAGTGAAATTTCTATAAAAAAAATATCGCTTTAGTAAACTTTTGTAATTACATTTGTAAACAAGTAACAGAAATCTGTAATTATTTTTGAAGAAAACTCTTGATATATTATCCAACAATTTATTTCAAATTACAAATGCTTTATTCAATGTCTGCTTCAAGAACAATACAATGGCAGTAATTTACTCAGATAGCTTCACATAGATTTTGTATGTGTAGTTGTACTTTTGCCAGCACCAAATAAAATGATTCATAACATTTCTATTCAGCGATTTTGATAACAATTACGATCTTTAACACATATTATTATTTTAGGAACACAATGAAATGTATTAAAACGTTTGTTTATAGATATTTAGCCGTTCATTTTAATTTTTGGGCTACTTAAAAATGCTTTTATTAAATATTGCATTGAAATGTATGACAATTAAAGCAAACAAAAAAAAATATTTTAAATGAATATTAATAAGGAAACATATTATGATTTTTTTTAAGGGGTGCTTGAATGCATACTTATGGTAAATATTTATTAAATTTTAAACCTAATTTATTTGGAAATTTAATACATGTGTAGTTAAAAAACGTTTTAGTTAAAAATGTAAATTACAGATAATAAAAGGTTTTGTAATTTTAATTAACAAAACACATTACAAATGTTATCATAAAAGACAAAAGTTCGCAAGCATTTATAAATTAACAATTAAACATAAATATTTGTTGTAAGTTCTCGTGTTTATATTATAACTCAACGTAATTTAATAAACCACTAAAACAAGCCTTATTTATTTTTGAAATTTTAATATCTGAGTGTAATATACATGTGGGAATTTCTTAAAAGTATTTAGTAACAATACTTTTTAATCCCCATTGTAAATAAAGGTGAGTCGTTTTGTCAAAAAAATTGATGAATATTTTGTTAATTTTCGTTTTTTGTTAATTATCGAGTTTTGTTAATTTTCGTTTTCTTCCCAATTCTCTTAAAAAGCAATATGTGATATAAGGGCTTCCATGTATACGAAATTCTGTAAAGGGAAATTACTCAAAGACGATTTAAGATTGTATAGCATTGCAGATTGGAAACGAGTTCTGTTTGAGCTAGAGTCATAGGAGCATAGAATACCAGAACAAAAATATCAGCATTTTAGTATACTACAAAGTATATCAGTTATGAGTTTTTCAGAAATGTAAAGATTCTATATAATAAATTTTAATCGCATTAGAAACTGAGACAGATAATATACACTAAAAATACACATTTTAAAATATTAAAAACAGAAAACACAAATTTAAACGTTTCGAGCCTTTTACAGGCTCCTCATCAGTAAAAAACATCAAATGTAAATGTTGAGATGAACAACAGACTTTTATTAAGTGAGTACAACGTATTCATCAGGAACTGCGCATGCTTCATTAAGTGGCGAAAAATGTTGATTTGTGTACCAGCCCTCCAGGAAAATTCTTGAGTGATAATTTTAATGTGATTAAAATTTAATTTAACTACGAGACGTAATGATTTTTAAATATTTTAATTCTATATAATGTTCTCCCTTAGAAATGAGTCCACAAGCACATAGACATTTGAAATCGACTTATAAAACAATTTCTAACATTCTGGAGAAATCTTCGGTTAAGTAGATCAAAGTTATGAACCCTCACGACGAAGAGTAGAATCTGATTTACCCCACTGTTTGGCGACTTCTACCTGGATTGGTAATAAACATGCCAAATTTGGCAATCTAGGTATTTTTTAGCCGTGAAATGATCGACTTACGAAATGTGGCGAGTTTTTAAAATGACAACTCTAGGTTACACTTGAGTTTCCTCGTTTCATGTGCAGTAAATAGAGTAGTTTCTATGGAAAGTTGCGGCTGTTAATTTATCTAAAAAAGTTTGTTAATTATTCATATTTTTTTTCTTATAAGAAGCGTTTATAGAAAACATATTTATAAATACTTTAGAATTTTATTTTAAATATTATAGTTAAATTACTTAGTGTAAATCGTGATTTACTAGTTTTTATAAAAGATTAAGCTTTTGTATGAAGTGAAATAGTAGCTGTTTCCTTGATTTTTTTTTTTTTTTTTATTCGTAAGTAAATAAATTTATTTGTCTAATATTATACTGTTATATTTTGTTTAAAAATTGTGTATGTTTCCTGGAATATTTCAGGTTCCGTGGTCAATTAATATAATATTTTGCTACTTTTGCTTTATGGAATTGTGTTATTTTATTAAACTTGTACCATTCTTTGGTTGCTCTTTTGTTTACGATTTTGTGAAATTAGTTTCTTACGTTTTAATTTTAAGGACTTTTGTTAAAATATGGAATGTTGGCAATTTTCATAAAATCACCAAGTAGTGTGCTAAAACGCATTTTAACCCTGTACGGTATTTTATCCCAGCATTTCGATGTAATCTGAACTCGTCATTGAGAAATAATTGTCACCTACCATTAGAGTTTTCGTAGAAAAGTTAAAATTTTGTCCTTAACATTCAACCTACCCCGGCTGAAGTAAAATAATAGTATCCAGGACTTCCATGTGCTAACGAAGAGTGTATAACATCGACAATTTTTTTATTTAAGACACTTCAACCTTCCATGTTAGGAAACGGGTGATTGGTGATTAGATTTAAAATTGGTGTGGATTACATAAATGTATTAAATATTGCTGTTAGAATATTTTTTTATTAAAAACTCTGTTATATTTTTTTTATTGTGTCATGTGTTCATTAGAAGTAGAAATAAACTGCAAAATTTCAAACAACATTTTTTTTTTCTCATTTAGATCAGTAACTGTTAAATTATAGTAAATATACAATAATGACAACATCCCTTGGATTCATTTGAAGACTAGGGTTCGTCATGTACTCTAACTTCCTAAATTATGGATGACGAATTTAATTTGTCATTCAAAATAAGACAAAATTTAAAATATTCATTCATTTTCATGGCAAGAATGACTGATTTCAGTTTCTTCCACTGCTTTAGTGAATTTTGTTTGTGACATGAATTCGCTACAAACGCCAGAATTTTATAAAATATTATGTAACCAAGGTATAATGACAAAAATGTTTGATTGCGACTGAAATTCATTCTTAGTATTTAAAATAATTTAATTGCTATCATACAACTATATAAGTATGGATTTTCAAATTTGTTCACTGTGGAAACATAATAATAATCTAATAACGTGTCTTATATTTAGAATTATTGAATTAATTTTACAGTAGTCTAGTAAAAATAACATGTTTGCTTAGGTAACTCTCCATTAGAAAGATACCTTAAAAAATTTTTTTTTCACTCTTTAAATTATAATCTTATAATTTCATGTTGCCGAAAATTATTGTTAAAACATACTTTATGTATTACATGAAAATCTGTGTTTCTAAGATACATAACTTTTAATATAATATTTGCATATTTAAGTTTATTTAAATAACTAAATTTGCGTTTTTGTAATTTATTTCTTATAACTATGTCATCTGGAATGAAGAATAACAAACGAGATTTTAAATATTTATTCATTACTTATTTTTCTCCTCGTTCTTTTTTTTTTTAATTTACCTCTTTCTCCTCCATTTTTTTTTTTAATTATGCAATATTTATAAATATAAAAATATTTTCTTCGCCGTGCACAAATATTTCACAAAAGTAAATTTTATCTAAATGCCAAAGAAAAACATATTTTGTGTTGAGACAGGAATTAATGTCGCTTTTAACACATAAGATATTTTATACTGTATAAACAAGATTCTTTTGCAGACAAAATCTGAAAAAAGAATTGAAAGACAAACAAGGATATATTCTAAAATTACCTATTAATCATATTCAATGTCAGCATAAAATTATTTTACTTAGCATTATTTGTTTAAAGTTTGAATAACAAGGTATACGGTATTTTTCATTCTTAATTGCTTTTAAGTTTTAAAGTTAATTTACAATCTATTTTAATTAAAAAAATTAAATAACGTCAGTCTTAGTAACTAAAATATAGAACCTTCTGCGTTTTTTATCAAAATGACATTTTAAGGCATGCATTATAAAATAAGAAAATGTATTTTAAATTTTCCGGTGAAATAATGCTATAAAACATTTTAAAAAGTATGTTTACATTTATATAACTCTATTAAAAAAATCACTTTAAATTATATTCATAATTAAATTCTAAAAATTCTAGTTAAAAGTAACTTTTTTTTTTTTTTTTTTTTTTTTTTTTTGTGCGCGCGTGTGTGTGTGCGTGTGTTTAGTTAATATTATTAGAAATAAACATTATTATAGTTTAAATTAAATATTTGAAATGATATGTATTTAATTCTGCATTTATATATATAACAGAATTTCAGATAGTCAATCTGACTTTATTTACTTTGTTCATAAGCATAATCTGTGTATCTCGTAGATATTTTTTAAACTAAGCGACCAAGTCAGGATAAAAGGGGGACCGCATTTCGAGTATTTTATAAGTGGCTTGATTGTTGTACACAATAAAATTCTAAATATTGTTTAACTAAAGGGTTGAAGGACAAGTACATCAATAAACAACAATAGCAAGAGGCACAATTGTAAATGTAATGTGTTCAAAAAACGTACGAAAATTATTCTTTTATCCACGATAATTTTCTTTCTCAAAATTCTTACCCTTAGATGTAATTAAGTTTATATATTTACCGATTGTTCCAGAATTTATCAATTAGAGAATGTATAAATGTATTCTTTTATGAAACTATTTATTCCGCTTAAAATATAATGTGTTCTTTCAAAAAAGTGAATATATATAATTGTTTGCCTCCCTCTCTAAATTATCATAAAGCTTCAATATTTATAAAAGCAAAACCCTTTTTGGAGCACTAACATTATAATGAAGATCTTTATTAATGCATGAATTCTAATTAAGGTACACTGTATCCAATATCTAAATTTGCATTACTTACATTACACACAGCAACAGAAGCGTTGTAATAGTTAGTATTTGCTCTTAGCTAATTTATTTAAGTTTCTCGACTGAAACATTCCCAGGCAGCACATAACATTGTTATAGCGTTGCAAATAAGTCTGAACAGTGAAAAATAGGTTATAAATACGCTATAATAACGTTAAACGACGTTATGTCTTACATGGGTTACTACAATTTTTTGTTTCTAAATCTGAAAAGCAATGATGTAGCAAGTATATGAATAGTTCAACAACTGAAGTATTTGAACGAGTCATCTGTGCAGTCTAGAACAGATTATAGAGTGATTATCATGTTTCAGGTTGAAAGAGATATTAATTTTAACAAGAACGTAAAATAAGCTTGCTCTGAATCGAACAGAATTTCTTGGCGCACTACACTAATGCTCTACCAGAACAGCTACTCGTTTGACTACTGATTTTCAAAATTTGCTTTCTTGAATAATGACGATTTCTTACACATAAATTTATTAATAAATATACTCTATAACAAAAAAAAGTGACGCACCATGAAGGAGTAATGCAAACTGTACACAGATTGACATACATACATGTTTTGATGGAATCAAGCACCAATTCAACATTATCGTCGATCCTACGTGCAACTGGTACTTTAGTGACTTCAAATACCCTTAATAGGCGGCTCAGTGGGGTTGAGTTATATCCCCGGATCTCTCTTCCACTGAGGACGTTTGGAGCATCATAAAAAGGGTCCTACAACCAGCTCGGGATTTTACCAATCTAACGCAACAATTGGACAGAATTTGACACGATACTTCACAGAAGCACATCTGCCAACTCTATCAATTAATACCAAGCCGAATAACTGTGTACATAATGACCAGAAGTGGACCAACGCGTTATTGACTTGTTTAAGGTTTATTTTAGGTATTGACGTGTTTTATATTTTTGCAATAAAAATGTGTTCACAGGCCTCGCAGAGTTCTTAAAACTTTACGCTCATTTTATTATATTATCACCAGAAATATTCAAAACAATACATTTTAACATAATATTTTAGCATTCAAAAATATTAAAGTAAAATTCCTTATTGTTGGTATTGGTGAAAATATAATAAAATAAAGGATGAATTTTAGGAACGTAACGAGCATAGGTGCCAAATTTTATAATTTATTCCCGAGCATTTATAACTCTTCCTTTTTTTTTATCCAGAAATTTTGTAAATTATTTCTCTTTAATATTTGACAACGATTAAATAAGTAGAAAATCATTTTTCAAAATTCCCGGTATGAAAAAGAGGCGGGGCTAAAAATGCTCGTGAATAAATTATAAAAGTTGAGAACTCTGGTTACGAGAGCTGTGTTCATATTTTTCTCAAACAATCGTTTTATTACAAACATTTAAGCACCATTCCTGTGAATGAATAAGTATTTAAGTTTGTCTTTTAATAAAATGAGTATTTGTAAAAAATTTTATCAAATAGATTTATTTCTTATTTATAAAACAGGCATTCTCTAATTATTCTCCTACAAATATCTTTGCATTTCGTAATCCATATTCATTAATCAATATTCATTAATCACAATATTAATGGTCCACTGGATTTTAAATTAGGAGTTTATTGTTCTGTGGAGTTTTAAATTGTGAACAAATCTGTCCGTGAAAACGTTCGCAACCATTGTTCCAGATGATACTACATCGACATTTCGTAATAATACCATTAGAAGGTTACTTGAAACAGATAAAAGACATAGAAAAAAAAATATTAAAAAGATAACGCTTCATTTTGAAGTAAATCGCTTGCAGGTTTTATTCTTATATAACTTATTTTTAGAAATTGATTTTTTTTTTTTTTTTTTTTTTTTTTTTTTTTTTTTTTGAAGAGCCTTGCATAGTCATGTTACTATTAGAGATTATATGATGGCAAGTAAAGGCGAGCATAGTTAAGTGTATGTATTTTTATAATAAATTTGATTTTTTTTTTCTTCAGCATCCGTTTTTAAATAAAATGAACATTTATATCAAAACCAACTTCTATGTTGATTTTGACTCTAAAAACAAATCTAATAATTTATATTTTAGCGATAATTTAAGTAGGGTAAGCTATTTTTTACATAAAATAGTCTTTTTTTCTTATTCTAAGACAATAAATTAACTTATTATATCTGTACACGAATGTAAAGGACACCATGTCCATTTTGTAAAAAGAGTTAGTACCATGTTTTCTTGTGCATATTTTGTTTTACATGGATGCATTAAGAACTATATCGGGTTACTATAAAGGAGATAGGACAGTGAAAATTAAGACCATGTCCATTTTCTTTATCCATGAAAAATGTATACATCATTTCTAACAAATTACATTTTTGTGACATGGTGCCCTTTATATGCGGGTTACAGATATCATACGTAATATGCAGAGATTGTAAATACTACTCTCATAACCATGATTTTTATAATAGATTTAAAGTTTTTAAAGATATTTTCAATATCTATTGAAATCAAATAAAATAAATCAAATATTCATGTCTAATATGTTTAAATTTTAAATTATCTATGCGATGTAAACAATCGTGACTAAATTTTGACAAACATTTTATAAAGAATATACATATAAATATACAATATTTTAAATGAAAATTAAATCAAATAAATATACATATAAATCAATGATAAACAGAAAAATAATTAGTATTTTCTGGCAAAAGACAAAAAAAAAAAAAAAAAAAAAAAATAGCCATGAAGAAAGATAATTAAATCGATTTAAAAATATTCAAAAATTCAAAATTTCCGGCGCATTTTTAGCCCCGCCTTTATTTCATACACTTTTTTTTAAGAGTAATTATATATATATATATATATTCTTAATTTTATAATGGAGAAAATTATTCTATAAATAAAGTTGTACAAAATAAAAGCGGGGTTAAAGAAAATGGGATATATTAGATTATTAGTAAAAACAATATATTTTTCAATAAAATGAGATTTTAAAACCAAAATGTGAAAGAATTTTAGAGATCGTTAAAGAAACAGGAATTATATAGGTTAATATGTATTTTTTATATATAAGAAAAAAAAAGAAAAAACAGAGTTTGTACAAGTGTCTAACAACTGTGCAGTGTATTTGCGATTACCATTTAATCAAAACCTTACAAATTATACAGGGAATTTAATCTTTCGAGGAAAGACAATGTATTTTAAATAATGAAGTTTCTTAGTAAGATTAGAATCTTCAGTGAAAGTACGCAAAGCACGATAAACGCAAGTGTAGAATATAGAAATTTTCTACTAAAAAGGATTTTCATAACAGGCTTTCTGAGAAAAGGAGACTTTCTGCAGATAATACTGCTCTGCAAAAAAAAAAAGACATCTGATACCATTTTTGCTGATTCTTATGTAAAATGACCTTCTGCATCCGAATAAGACTCCCATTTTTCCCAGTCACCCACCGTTTTCTAGATGCACCACCCCCTCCCTCAATTTATTTCCCTGTTAGATAATTTTATGACCATTAATTTGATTTGATGAACGAAAAATAATTAATCTAACACGTAAAAACTAAAATATATAAAGTTTAAAAAACACCATTAATAACAGATTAAAAAAAAAAAAAAAAAGATATGTAATGCATAATTTCAGTGGCAAATCTCCCCCAAAAAATTCCCCTTGTCGCAAATGTCTGTGTTTTATAATTTTCCAAATCTGTAGCCCCTCAGAAAATATTTAGCGGTTAAAAGAATCCCCCCCCCTCCTAAAAATAAAATTTATAGCCATAAAATCTTCGAAAAATGATAAAAATAGGGGGCCTTTCCTAAAAAACGGTGGCTGATAGGGCAACATGGTCGTCCTATTCGGATTCAGGAGGTCATTTTACCTAAGAATATGCTGAAATGGTGTCAGAGGCAATTTTCATGCCGAGCAGTGTAATGAATGAGGATCAACTATCGGGGGATACCTATACATAGTAAGACAGTTGCAAATTTCAATCTTAAAGTAGCATGTGGGGATTTCGTACTTCATGATATGGACTTGGAGAAAATGTTTTCCGTAGAGAATGTTGTAATCATGCAGGTTGTAATCATGCATGGTGGAAATCTTACCTGAGATCGAACACGTAACCTTGAGTTTAGCATCTTCCAGCGCAAAACACCTGGTGTTAGGTAGGGAAATATTTAAATTGAATTAAATAAACGGGCTATTTGTATAGCTTCCAACTTAGCACTTTTTGGCTATTGGAAAATTTTAATAGAAATATGTCTTATATTTAATCAGCGAACTATAACGCTTTTCCTTGCTTAAGTGAAACAAATATTTTTGTTAAAAATTTCCGGTAGCCAAAAGGTGCTAAGTTAACAACATCAGCTATTTGTGTATGGACCTGTAAAATTACTATCTAAATTTAAAACGAAAATAATTACATAATATATCTAGGTAAAAAGATATAAAATAAAACGTAAAGAAATATTTGCATGTTTTTATTTTATTGTCTCTTTTATATTTACCCAACTTTTAGAAATATATATAATACTCTTGCGATATGGTAAAAAGAATACTTATCCCATCCTTTTATTCAGACAATATTTATTTCATTTGTTGTACAAATAATTAAGTTTCACCTCTAATATCAACGAAATGTTTCACCGACAAAAAAAGAAGAAATTTATCATTTTCAAGGTATCTAACGGAAACCGTAAAATTTCAGTTTTCCTTAGGGATATCTCTCTCTCGAAGATAAAAAGGGAATGCGTTTGTTCATTAATGGATTTATGGTGTAAACCTTGAAATGATATTTACACATTCTTTTAGATAGATAATAAATACAGTAAAACTGCTAAAGTAAAGAAATTTAGAAGATTTTATATATAATTTTTAACAAAGTTTATGTGTTTTACTTTTCGTTGTAAGCTTATAAAAAAAAAAAAAAAAAAAAAAAAAAAAAAAGTATATTTAAAAATTTTGAATTGACTTTTTTAACAGTAATAAATTAAAGTTGTGTATTTTGTTTGCATAAACATTAACCTTTTTATTTAATTAATAGTAAAATTCTAAAGTAAATTTTTTTTTTGTTATTTAACATCATAAAAATTCGAATAGAAAGCTATGGTATGCTTAATTATTTGATAAACATGTATTTTTTACTTTAAAGTATAAAATTCAGCAAATTCTGCAAATTCTATTATATATATATTTCAAAATATAAAAATCAAGTTATGAAAATAAGGGGATGTGTTACATCATTTTAATTTCAAATCAAAGTTCTCTAAACAGAGAATTATAAAGTTTTAATTTTAGCCTCATTCTTCTTGATAATATAAATTCACTAAATCTACAGATCGAAAAAGGTGAAAAGAAATGTAGATTGAATTATTAATATAAATTTACATCTTGCACTTTTAATTTTATGTTCTATTGAGCAATTTCCATTTCCAGAAACATATATATATATATTTCAATAATGTTGAATATTCAGTATACAATCGGCAGAAAAATTATTGAAGCGCTAGCAATAATTTCTTTTAAAAGGTGCCATCCTAATACTGTTTAATAAGTAAATATTTGTCAAGTCATAATTTGAGTCTTACATTGTTTATAAAAAGGTAAGTTGATGCTAAAAATTAGCTATCAAACTAATAAAAGTAAATGAAAAATGTGTGGATGTGGATGTATGCTTCAATAATTTTGCTGCTGACTGTACACAGAATATAAGAACATTTAAATCAAATGAAAATATTTATCACTGAACAAAGAAAATATGTTAGACACACTTTTAAGTAGAACAAAAAGCGAGAAAAATATTTTTTCTGAAAACAAAAATTAGGTTACGTTTTATAAAGAAAAATATATGTATTTTCTAAATTAAACAATTAGTTAAATTAAAATTTTATACAGTTTTATTACATTATAAATACATTTTATTAGTAATCTAATTGCAAGAAATTTATCATGTAAAGATAAATATTATCACTCAACCACTTTAAGTTCAAGTGCTTCAAATCTCGCTGAATTTGTCCATGGAGTGTCAGGTTGAAAGAGATAAGGTTACCAGTCAAATGTAGTTTTAGCTGACCATAGCTTAGGTCGCAATGTAAAGTTGTTCAGAAAGTGTAATGAGTTGGGTTAAGGCCGGTTTCCATTGCAGTTGGGAACTTCGAGGTTCAAAAAACCATTAATCCTTCTCCCGACACAAAGAGCGAAATGTCTTGTCATCGCTTGTAACCTTTTTTTTTATCAGATTGCGCAGTTACTTCAATGGAAAGCATTCAGAATTGACAAAGATATCTGCATCTGGCCCCTCAATTATCTCAGCTGGGGGTTAGAGCCAGGGACTTTATCCCTTCGAACCAACCGGTTGAACCACCTCCAACCGCTTGAATCCAATAGCGCCGCTCGAAACGACTTCCAACCAACCTCAGTGGAAACTGCACTTTAGTGTATAGGAGAAGATTGTCAATTTAGATTAGTTTGACGTTTAGTTCCAGTGTTTTAATCCCTTACTTTACCTATTTGTTTCCAATAAGCGCCTCAAGGATAACTAATTTTGTAATGCTGATTTTAACTGTACAGATGAATCACTACCAGAACGAATCACTACCTATAATAAACATCGAAGTCATCTTCGCTCTCCGAATACATATGTACTTAACTCAAAGCGGCTATAACTTTTTTTTTTTTTTTACAAATAATGTAATCTTATTCAATATACCTTCCGTATAAATATATATATATATATATATATATATATATATATATATATATATATATATATATATATACATATATATATATATATATATATACCTCTGGCGGTCACCGAAGCGGGAAAGCCATCTTTTCCATGGAGGATCAAAATTGTGATGGCATTTTTCCAGACAACCTCTAGGGGTGAGTTCCAGACCGTTGCTAATTGCTCATTGAGCAGCAGTAGCGTAACGTAAAAAACACATCAAACCAATCAATATATTTTCCTTCCCAACAAGCATTCCGAATAGTAGAAAACGACAAATCTGTTGGTTCTAGAAACAACTACAATAAATTTACTCTTGATGCTAAGGAAAAACTCTAACCCGAGGTAATTCGAGATAAAAATTTGAATAAAATTTTTCAACCCGAGTTAAATCGTGGTAGAAAGGTAGGGGATTAAGAAAATGAAGTGAAGCATTTCTTCAGTTTATACTTTAAAAGAAACTTCCAAAATTATGGAAGTGTGCTTTTGGATCGTGATTTTTAAATCGGGATTTTCAATTACGCTTGTAAAGTTTTTAGAATTAGTTATTCCCTAATTTGAGATTAATGCTACTACACTTCTCATGCCAAGTTTGAAATGGAGGTTATAGGCTTTACTACAGTAAGACGTTAATGTTATAGATTTCTTTTAAGATTAAGATATACGTTGAATTATGTTCAGCGGAAGTAAAATATCCCGTCCACCCTTCCCCTTTTTTTTAAGCTTAAAATAATAAGTTAATTTTATTCGATTTGTCTTCATTTGAATTACATAGACAACTTTTGCAGTTACGATGGAAGAAAATTAGCAGGTTGTAAACCAACCTTTACAATCTTGTTGTTTTTGTAAATTTTTACGTAGAATGCCATGCTATTATGCTGAAATGAATTGTAGATACTAATTAAAAAATCATTTATAATTTTTTAATGTACTAAATGCATGTCATATAAAAGGAATTTATGTACTATTTAGAATAGTAAAATATAAATGTATTGAAAAAAAAATCTACATTCGAGACATTTAAATAACATTTTTTCAAATGAATATTTTATATTATTTGCTGTCATATTTTTATTTTTTTAAATCACATTTCGTATTTTATCTTTAGAAATTCAGATCACGGACTGTTTTTATCTGTTAAAAGAACATTACATTCATGTCATGCAACATACGAATCTATGATAAGTTTTCTTTTGTCGTTATTTCGTATTTGGTATTATTTTTTTTCCTGTGAATTTTTGAGTCTATTATAGAAACTGTAACAAAAAAAAAAAAAAAAAAAAAAAATTTAAATGAAGAATTCTGACAGAAAACACGTAAATGCTAAAATTTGAAAGTTTTTAACACTGCACTGATAATTTTAAGATTAAATACACACACACACACACACACACACATATATATATATATATATATATATATATATATATACATATAAATTTGTGGAGAATGTAACTATATAATTCAATACGATACACAGCCTATATATAATAATAATAATAATGATAATAATAATAATAAGAACAATAATAATAATAAATTTCTTAAGTTTTTACAACATTATCATACTACAAGAAAGTATATTAGTGTGAGCAAAATCTTCTTGAAAATTCGCATCTAATTGACTGTCAGTTTCATAATATATAATAAAGAAATATATAACGTTCTCCAATAATAAAACTGTAGAAAAATACCAACCTAGAAATATGCGTTGAGAATATGTACAATTAAACATAAATGGTTCTTTAATATACCATTCATGAATTAACAGTAAAGAAAAATGTAAAAAAAAAAAAAAAAAAAAAAAGAGTGAATTTTAGAAGGGATTCTATGTATATGCATACTACTAGCAGGTCTAGTTAATGTTCAAGTAGTGCTTATAAATTTTTTGAATTACAAAAAAAAAAAAAAAAAAAAAAAGTAAATTAAGCATGGGATAATTAACATTAAGATTAATTAAAAGAAAAATCAGCTTTAATTTATTGCGACTATACGTTAGGAGTTAATAGATTCCAAACCCAACCTATGAGGTTGATATAAAACAGTAAAATGAATACATACTTGTGATATCTCAATAAATCCTAATTATAAGAATTTGAACTTATTTATGAGAATTTAAACGAATAAAACCAGAAATTAACAATTAATTTATATAAAAAAAGTTTTCCCATTCATTTTTTTTTTCATATAAAAGAATATATTTACTTACATGTAAGTAATAATTTTGAAAAAAAAATATATATATATATATATATATGTGTGTGTGTGTGTAATTTCTCACGTATAAATAAATATGTTTTCCTTTATGTCTAGAAAAATAAAAAGAATGAGTAATTTACTTATTATTTGTTTATTTTTTACATCAATTTGTTATTTCTTCTTAATATTTGTTAAATTAAAAGGGTGTATTTATTTAATACATTTTGAATCACTTATCCAATTTAATTAAAAAATATGGCGTTAGCTAGTTTTTGTCTTGATTAATCAGTGTACCAATTTTTATAGCAATCGGTTGAATGGTATAAGTTTCTAAAGCGAACTAAAAATTCAGCCATATACAACGGCAAACTTTCAGAGTTATATATATAGGTGAACTTGAGAGACAAATACTTGTATGCTAGTAAATCTGTAGAAACATTATGTTCTAAAATTTTGTACTTACAAAATTTAAGTTACATTAACGAACTGAGCATATTTATAATAAGAAAAAAAATACAATAAAAAAATTAGTGTTATGATAGTTATGATTACTTTTTGTCATATACAGGATATTTTTGAAACATTATTATAATGTTTAGTATCATTTGAAATATCACGAAAAGATAAAATATAACATAATGTGTGACCAGTCTTATACTTTTTTTCTTTTTAATACCTACTAAATTAGAACCCTTTAACTCAAATCTGTTCTGTTTCAGTGACTTCTTAGGAAGAAAATTTATGTGACATAATGCAATTTTCATGTTTTTTCTGCAAAATAATAGGAATGTAAGTTGTCAGTTTCAAATTTTCTGTCTCAGTACATTACTTTATAGTTTAGTTTCTTAAATGTTTTTTTTTCCACATAACCTTTAAAACTAAACGATTTTTATTGCAAATGTATATATATATATACATATATATATATGTGTGTGTGTGTGTGTGTGTGTGTGTGTGTGTGTGTGTGTAACTCAAGACTTTATACATATAAACAACTTTGGATAATTCTTTATATATATATTAAGAATAATATTAATAAAGAATTATGCAGAATTTTGTAAGTAACCACCCATGAATAAAGAATGCTTTATGTTTGGTATACGAATGGTAAAATATTTAGAAATACTGTTAAATGCCCAGATAGCACATGGCATTCCTGGAATGTTCTTTTTAAGTCTCGAATGTCCTGCTTTCATCCTAGGATAAAATTGATAAAACTAAGACATCCACAGGATGTCCGAACAGAAAATATTGAGAACAAATCAATTTCGATGTCTGTGGGATATCCTAATTATCCTAAAATAAAACATCTGCTTTAAGATGTCCCGAGGACATTTTTTTTTCGACGTCTTACGATCCACTAAAAAAATACTTTCAGAATGAATGAAACTTAAACTTGATTTTGAGCAAAATGTGTTCTTTTTGAATTTTACTTATTTATTTCAAAACTAGAATGAAGCAAAGATAAAAAAAAAAAAAAAAAAAACATATATATATATATATATATGACTAATAATTAAATTATTCTAAAAAATACAACTTTTTCAATGATAAAATTCAAAGACTCTTTTATTCATCTATCACCAATATTTTGAGGAATATGATTTGATATAAATAATAGACGAATAACCTTCGAAGCAGATAGTCAACTGTTACTGTTAAGATTTTGTGGTGGACATTGAAGTCCCTAGATTTAGCCACATTGACCAGGGGTGTGGAATCAAATGGGACAGTCAAAGAGTTGCAGGTGAAAAACCATTTTTTAGGGAACGTCCTATGAAAATCATTAGCAAATTTCAGAAAGTAATCCCTAGAATGCGCTCAGAATGCCAAAAGTGTTTTTAAATAGTCCTTAAATGTCTTTGAATCAGTCAAATTTGGTCCTCCTGGGACGCATTTTAAACGTACCTGACATACAGATTATGCGGCGAACATTTTGTCATCCTGAGGATAAACAGAGGATGTCTGTGGTTAAGATTTGGATGTCCTGAGGACAATTGGAGATCCGAAAAAGTTCATTCTCGGACAACTTAGGAATAATTTTGTGTTGTCTAGGTGCTATATAAACTAAATTCGCATTCCTGAAAAAAGAAGGGCTGCGGTAGCCCTGTCGGTAGAGCGCCGGGCTCGTATTTGGAAGATTGTAGGTTTGTTATTCGAGCCGGCCAAAGATCGTCGTGTACACTAATAGTGGATGGTGCACGTAAAGTCTGTCGTGGCCGCAATGTTCTCCATGTTCCTATCAGAATTATACGTCTGGGAATCACCGAAGCGGAAGAGTCATTCCTTTCGCGGAGGATCAGAATTGTGATTATATATCTCCGGACCACCTCTAGGGGTGAGACCCAGACCGTCGCCAATTGTCCATTGTGCAGCACTAGTGCAACGTAAAAAAACACAACTAATCGAAAAAAAAAATAATAATAAAAAAATCCATGTTTAGTATCAAACTATTGAGTACACTTCAGAATTTATTATTATTATTTTTTTCTAATTTGCTTAATTCTTATAAAAAATATAAAATATTTTAGCAAATAAAATGCACGGAACGTCCATCTTCTGAATAAAATAGTAAATCTTACTATTGACTAAATGCTATAAATAATATTCTTATGTAAATCACATATTTTTATACATCTCTACATAGGCCCCACTAAAAATAATCCGAAAATATTCTTGAGAAAATAGTGTTTTCTCAAGACACTCTTCAAATAATTTAAAAGGTTTTGAAGATTTATCTTTTTTCATGAATTATCTGCAGAAATTTTGAAGACATTCTAATGAAATTTTGTAAACTTTCTTAAGAATGGGTCAAATATCAGGTATTCTGCAGATAATCTGCAAGTATTTTAGAGAAAATCTTGAGATTATTTTTATTGGGGGGGGGGTCGATCTAAGGACGCGCTCGTAGGTCTAACCGTTGTGATTTTTCCGCAGTTTTTCCGTAGTAACTCCGAATCCTGCTTAAATATGGGCTAGGACACCTTTGAAAGACCCCCCACGGAGAGCACTCTCCCTCCCTTTGCAGGGCCCTACGTAGGACCCTATGAATCAATCGGCCTTAATACCACAACCCAACTGGTCTCTAAATAACAACAAAGAAATATAAAATTATATATAAGAGATAATATTTATATATTCATTTTTACTACATTTTTATATCTTAAATTGCCTTATTTCTAAATTTTTGCTTTCTTTTACTTGTAGTTATTCTTTAGGGATTGGAAATTCCAAACTAAGTCATCGCTATAATTATACATTTTGAAGTGCGATGAATCCGAAAAGCAGGATTAATCTGTATGTTTATGGATATGTTAGTTTGTCATTATGTCTATTATTTGCATAAGTCAAATTCAGGTTTTATCAGGAAGTCTTGATTCGGAGTTCTAATTTGTACTACATGGTGATACTATATGAAAATTTCTATTTAGAAGACAGCAATTATATCCCTTCAAAGGCGAATAAAAGGTTAAACTACGTTGAGTCCATGCACGTAATTTTCTGTTGATGCATTTTGACACATGTAAAATTAATAGTAATAATAATAAAAGCAATAATAAAAGCAATATATATATATATATATATATATATAAACACAGTTGTTATCTGGAACCTTAAACTTTAATCTGTCTTTATAGTACTGGAATTTGGGGTAAAAGTAATTATTACTCCAGATTATTTAAAAAATATATACAGTCAGCATTTACAAAAAAAAAAAAAAAAAAAAAAAAAAAAGGAATTTTAATTTTAATTTTTTTTTTTTTTTAAGAAATTTAAGGAAATATGTATTTTTTATATGTAGGAAATAAAATATTAAAAATAGTACTATTTAATTTAAAATAATTTAATTCAAATAATAATATTTTTTATATGTAGGAAATAAAATAATAAAAATTATTTAAAAAAAATGTACTCCATTATGTAAGTCATTTTTGTTCTTTTCTTTCAAAATTTATCTCAATTTAAAAACATAAAGCAATATTCCTTACAATAGGATCATTAATATTCTTGTGATATTCACGTTTCCCAAAATAATATGGAAGAAAATCACTATAAAAGTGAATGATAAATGATTCTTGAACTTAAATTTTTCCAATAAATCATTATTTTTATACTAGTTTTTTTTTTTTTTTTTTTTTTTTTTTATGTACTAGATTATTATTATTATTAATATTTCTGATTAGTAGAAGAGAATATTTTTTTTTTTTTTTTTTTTTTTTTTTTTTAGGATCTATTATCTTTAAAATTAAACTACCCTTTAAAAAAGATAGAAAATAAACGAATGTCATTTTTTTTTTTTTTTTTTAAGCCTAATTTATTCCAAATTGTCACGCGTATCAGGTTTTAGCATTTAGATTAGAACAAGAATCTACAATTTTTAAATTTTCCTTTCTTTCTAAAAAAAATAAAATAAAATTAAATTAAATTAAAAATAAAAATAAAAATTCTAGAAAATATGAGATCCTTTTTTTAAACTATAGAATAATTTCAGTTTTGGGATATACAGTTAACGTTTCTTTCAAACTGATAGGCAAAAAAAGAAATGTTCAAAGAATACAGGGTGCAAATTACTGAAAGCAGGAGGAAACATTTATTAAAGGGGAGTTATA
The DNA here is from genome assembly GCA_963930645.1 of Salticus scenicus. Taxonomy (NCBI): domain Eukaryota; kingdom Metazoa; phylum Arthropoda; class Arachnida; order Araneae; family Salticidae; genus Salticus; species Salticus scenicus. The sequence continues at coordinate 23,786,803 of OZ005650.1, read as the reverse complement.
AAATATGGAGTTACTTGTAAAATAATTTTGGCTGTTATCGTTAAGATATAACATAAACCTTTAATGCATATTGTTTTAGCTCTGAAACCAAACATTTACATCATTTATTAATTCATTATTATAGGTAGTGGAAGCATTGTAATCGGTCCAAAAAGTCAATATCGAGTTTTCACCTAATTTGCTTGTTTTAAGGTCTTCTGAATAACAATAATAATAAATAGATTTTGGAATTTATCAGCGTGTGTGTATGTACACTGATGGAAAAAAAAATCCCAACACCAAGAAAAAATTATTGTACAGTAATGAAATTTCAGCAATACATTTGTCTAGGTAACATATTTAATTGATTAAAGTTTCAAGATCACAGGTAGAGCCATTTCAAATGTGAAATGTTGGTACATTAGTAACCGGTGTAACCGCCAGAATTTTGAATGCAAGCATGCAAACGTGTATGCATTGTGTCGTACAGGTGTCGGATATCAGTTTGTGGGATGGAGTTCCATGCCTGTTGCACTTGGGCGGTCAATGCAGGGACGGTTAATGCTGGTTGTGGATGACGCTGGAGTTGTCGTCCAATGATGTCCCATACGTGCTCGATTGGAGAAAGATCTGGTGATCTAGCAGGCCAAGGCAACATGTCGACACTCTGTAGAGCATGTTGGGTTACAACAGCGGTATGAGGGCGAGCGTTATCCTGTTGGAAAACACCCCCTTGAATACTGTTCATGAATGGCAGCACAACAGGTTGTATCACTAGACTGACGTACAAATTTGCAGTCAGGGTGCGTGGGATAACCACGAGAGTGCTCCTGCTGTCAGACGAAATTGCTCCCCAAACCATAACTCCAGGAGTAGGCCCTGTGTGTCTAGGCCGCAGACAGGTCGCTAGCAGGCGTTCACCTGGCCTCCTTCTAACCAACACACGGCTATCACTGCGACCAAGGCAGAACCGGCTTTCATCAGAAAACACAACAGATCTCCACTCCGTCCTCCAATGAGCTCTAGCTTGACACCACTCACGTCGCAAACGGCAGTGGTTTGGAGTCAGTGGAATGCACGCTACAGGGCGTCTGGCTCGGAGCTGTCCTTGAAGTTACCGATTTGTAACAGTTCGTTGTGTCACTGTGGTGCCAACTGCAGCTCGAATTTCAGCTGCAGACGCAGTACGATTAGCCACAGCCATACGCCGAACACGGCGGTCTTCCCTCTCAGTAGTGCCACGTGGCCGCCCGGAACCCGGTCTTCTTGAGGCAGTACCTTCCCTTGACCACTGCTGTCAACACTCATGCACAGTGGATACATTCCTGCCAAGTCTTTCTGCAATATCGCGGAAAGAAAACCCACCTTCTCGTAGCCCTACTACACGACCTCGTTCAAACTCAGTGAGCTGTTGATAATGGCTTCTTCGTCTTCTTCATCCTTGACTAACATTAACCCACTACGTCAAATCTCAACTGTAAATAACGATCACGAACCTTTCAGCGCTTATTTAAAGCAAACCTCATTTGCATGTTCATAGTGTCGCAACTAGCGCCACACTTATGCGCGTAGCTCGAAATTTGAATAATCGACGTCATCTTTCAGATGTATAAACACGCCTACCAAATTTCGTTTATCTAGCACAGCTCCTTCGTGGTGTTGTGATTTTTTTTTCCATCAGTGTATGTAGTGAATCTTCTAGAAATCATATCACCGGAACTAATAAAGATAGAAATGCGAAACTTCAGAATTGAGACAGGTCTGGTGTACAGATAAATTTTCCAAATTTTGGTGGAAATTGGAAAGCCATAATTGGTACACAGGACACAGGAAACGGGACCGTAAGTCCGTATCTCAAAAATGTCTCTAGCGATTTTATTCAACGTTGCTATATGAACACTCTATTAGATGACCTTTCGAATGATATAGTTGGTTTGGTCAGGAAAATTTATAGGCGTTCTGTACAATTAGCTCAATTTCAGCTCTCGCAAGTGCTTTCCTTTGGAAATGGCTGTGCGGATTTTTTTCAAACTCGCCATATTAGTTCCTTTTAAACATACTTTTGTACGTAATTATTGTTTTACGGTCATTAATTGAGTACGCCGAGTTTTGGTAAGAGTTGTTATCTCAAAAGCGGCTCTAATGATTTTCTTGAAAACTGTTTCATAAATCCATTTTAGATATCTTTTCTCGTATATTACGTGGTTATTACAGGGAAATTAATAATCATTCTAATTAGGTAGGTCAGTTTTAGATCTCGGAAATTCGTGTTTCAAAAAAGAATTCTAAAATCCCCCCCCCTTATTTTTAACTTGTTATGCAAACTAACTAACTAACTAAATATATATATATCGTTATACGTGTATCAAGTTTTTCTTACCTGGATTTTTTGTATGTCTACTTCTTTAGGTCAATTTTACATCTTCTAATCACATTATCTCTAAAACAGATAATATGTGTAATAGTGGGTAATGGAAGTCGTGTGTTTGCTGCACACCAGATTTTTTTCTTTAGTTTGACCCACCTTTTTTTTTTTTTTTCTGTGTTCGGTATACAGCAACATAACTGCGAAATTTAACAAACTATGTTCTAGAAAAAATAAAATGCAGAAATCATTTTGAATTTCTTAGTTTTGATTTAATGTCATGATATCATTTATATATTATATGTATATATATGTGTGAGTAAAGTTGTAAAGCAATAAATGAAGAATGTTTTTTTTCAAAATCTTAAGGATAATGGCAACATAAAGAACTCTTCAGAAAATTCGAAATACAAATTTACTGATAATTTTTTAACAAAAATGAGTAAAAGCATAAACAAAGACTTTAAATGTTTAAAAAAAAAGTCATATTCAAGAAATAGTTCTTTAGTTTAAAATTCGTAATAGCTCTTCAAATAGAATTGCTAAGCATTAAAACTAAAAATGAAAGAAATTTAATTTGAGTGAATTTAAAACATCGGATTTATCGTCATTATAGCAGTGATAAAAATCCGTCTACTGCATTTTATTAATTTATTCTCAATTTATAGATAATTTTGTTTTTTAAAATAAATTGTCCAATAATTAAGTATGTGTAAATATTTTCAAGAACTGTTAATTTAATCTGATAAATTACCTCTTCTATTTTAAATAATTACTACGCAACGGTTTTTCTTCTTTATCATTTTTAATGAAGATATATTTCGTTTAAAACCATGAACATTATTTTTGACTTTATTTACTTTTATGTAATTTTTCTTTTTTAACTTTTTGAGTTAGAAATTTGGATAATTTTATTTTCTTTGAAGTGATTTATTAATTTGAAAGTTAATTTTTTTGAGTAAAAACATGCATTATTTATGACAGTCTGAATTTTGAAATTTTGTTTTTCTTAAAGAAACGATACAAAAAGATTGGATTTTTATACTGACTTCCCCATAAAGGAAGTTTATTATTCGCTGCATATTTCTTAAATCTTTCCTACTTTTAATTTATTGATATAATTTATTTACATTAGATGTACATATGAAATTCTTTTCTCATATCGTTTTATTTTTTTATTAAATATATATTCCTACAAAATCGCTTATGCATTATGTTCTTATTAATAATGAAAACTGGGAAAATTAAACTATATATTTTTACGTTCTTGTGTATAAAGGGAAAATGTCGATTGAGTTATTATTATCTGTTTGTGTATAAGTTACGTAATTTTTTTTAATTCATTGAAAACGTTTTAAACAGGGCTAAGCATAGCTCTTATACAAAAATAATAATTTTTAGTATTAACAGGATAAGAATATATCAACTATCATTTATTTATAATGCTTAACTGTTTTTAAATTCAAAGCACGAATTTCAAATAATATAACGTGATTTTGCTCGGCTAAATAAAAAGGCGATTACTACCCCAATGTATTAAGATTAAAAATACTGTAATTCAGTTTTCACCCTGTTGATGCTTTTTCTAATTAGCGAGATAAAAGGTCATAGTATTAAATTTTAGTAATATTTTTAGGTACATGTTTTAAAAGCATTCTTTCTCGCACGTCTCAGCAAACATGTTATAGTTATTTTGAACGTAATAAATGTTGCTAATAAAATGTGAAATTTGAGTTATTGCATTTAAATAATGACAATATACAGATGATTATAATTAAAGTTACGATTCCAAAACACTATAATTTTAAAACTACGAATCAGACAGATTTGGCATTTTACCAGAGCAATCGTGAGGCAGTGATATTTTGTTTGTGAGAGGAAAATTATAGTTCCAGCATGTTCCTATAGACGTTGTTGTGAGGGTAATGTCAGGTGAAACGCCTAAATGGACTCACTAAACACAGGAATCTTGTTAGCAACACAATGCAACAGCAGGAAACAATAGATTTCAAGGGCTTACAACAACCGTTTTGGCAAAAAGTCAAGAACACGTATTTACAGCGGAAACAGTCATAGTGAAAACAGAAAAAGAGAAACTTCATGAAACAAATACTTTATGGATAATTAACACTTTGAGCGACACGTACATTCTTAAAATCCATTAAAATTCCATAATGATTCCTCCTGTAATAAATAAAAATGAAGCAAATTTTTAATAAATTTTCAATCATTAAATGTAATATTTTTAGTTTTATATCCTATTTTATATTCACCACCAATGGTTGACGCGGCTTTATATCATATTTGACACTGTCAGCCACCGATGGCTGACAGGGCGCTCAACGTTTTAATTTTTTATTGGTATTGGTTTTATACTTTCGGGGTAAAATTTTCACTGAAATGTTTGAAGTATAACATGTTCTGCACACTCCTAAAGTTTCAAGATCATTCCATCAGTACATAGAGATATATGACAAAATGTCTAGAATCTAGAATGGCTGACATGGCGCTCAACGTGTTAACAGCACATTTCGGAATTTTTTTTTTTTTAATTGCCAAACAAAATTTCATTGCCTTACGATTGCTCTGGTGAAATATCAAATCGGTCTGAGGGGTAGTTTTAAAATTATAGCGTTTTGAAATCGTATGTTTAATTATAAACACCCAGTATGCGTTATACAATAAATCACTATTTAATAATTACCGTTATACTATAAAGAAAGAAAAATGTCTTATTTAGAAAATTATGTCCAGCGCAAAAGAAAAGACGCAATTTATATCTTTTTAAGATTATAAGTTAACAATTACAGCTGTATTTCTAGAATAAAGTCTTAAAATGTGATGAGATTACAATAATTAAAACTAATTATCAGAAAAACTGAACTTATCTAAAAAAAAATACATTGAAGCATCTACTATAATTATAATGCAAATACATTTAAAGTTTTTAATTAATAAATAATGCATGGATCTATCAAGGAATGGGTTGATTTTACATATACTGTATACACTCATGCATAAGTCGAAGAATTTTTTATTCGTAAAAGTTTTAGTATCGGCCTCTTTTTACACCACCTTTTTTGTAGCGTAATTTTATCCGATATATACTTAAGATTAAGTAAGAAGAAAATACTCTCCAAAAATAGTGATATGAAAAAAGATGCACTAACCATTTTTCGGAATAAATTAAAAGATTAGTAGGCAAATATTAGTTTAATTGAATTATTTTGGAAAACAAATCGCACATGTTTACATGAACTTGTCTGTATAGATATATGATTTATTCTACAACATTAATTTTTAAAAGGATAAAAATAATTATTGGTGCATGCATCTTGTGCACTAATGCATTATTTTAAAATAATACAATCTCGATAGTAAAATAATTACATGAATATAAAATTAAAATTTTTATATACCAAACAAACTTATTACATTTAATAAAATAGTATTATTCATAAAAAATTTAGATTTCAAATTTATAGACGATGAATTAGGAAAAGTGAATAAATAAATAAATAAATAAATTGTATTTTGTCTTTCACGTTTTATGAGAGTTGAATAATGCACATTTCTATTAACATTTATAAAAATGTTCTTCATTTATGTAATGTAAAGGATTATGTTTCACTCAAATTATTTGAAAATTGAACATTACACAGATTTGTTGAACGATAAAATAACATTAACTCTTAACGTAAATACATGTCATCGCGGATATTTGTAATGCGGCAAATGCAATAAGATTTAATCTTCATAATGGAACTCCAATAAGTATTAACTACTCCCATGTGGCAGATACACATTTGCTAAATAGATAATGATGTTTAATAGAAAATACATACACAGTTATTAGCTTTTATTTTCTTTCTTTTAAATCAATATATATATATATATAATATTACTTCAATTATTAATTTCTTTTCATTTTTATTTCATTTATTTTTTTTATTTTTATACAAACAAAGAAATGTTTTACAATTTAAAGCATAAAAGAATAAATAAGTGCGATTAATTTAATTTATTCTAGTTTAAATTTTAATATTTGTCTCTTTTCTAACATTCTCTATGATATATATATATATATATATATTTAATCTAATTTCATTTCATTTTTAATGGTTTAGTGGATAATATAACTTAGGTCGACGATAACATATTTTTCTTCAAGGTTATATGTTCTTCTGATGTATTTTTGGATGCTGATTAAGGAAAAACTATTAAAAATTTTCCATCACTTAGAATATTGACAAAAAATTGGATTGTATGAGTCATTTTCAAGGTATCTAACGGAAACCGTAAAATTTCAGTTTTCCTTAGGGGCATTTCTCTCTGGAAGATGAAAAGCGAATGTGTTTGTTCATTAATGGATTTATGGTGTAAACCTTGAAATAATATTTACACATTCTTTTAGATAGATAATATATACAGTAAAACTGCTAAAGTAAAGAAATTTAGAAGATTTTATGTATTATTTTTAACAAAGTTTACGTATTTTATTTTTCGTTGAAAGCTTATAAAAAGAAGAGGATATATTTAAAATTTTTAAATTGACTTCTTTAACAGTAATAAATTAAAGTTGTGTATTTTGTTTGCTTAAACATTAACTTTTTTTATTTAATTAATAGTAAAACTCTAAAGTCTTTTTTTTTTTTTTGTTATTTAACATCTTTAAAATTGTAATAAAAAGCTATGGCATACTTAACTATTTGATAAACATGTATTTTGATGAAGCAAATTTTACTATATGCATATATATTTCAAAGTATAAAAATCAAGTTAGGAAAATAAGGGGATGTGTTGCATCATTTTAATTTCAAATCAAAGCTCTCTAAGCAGAGAATCATAAAGTTTTAATTTTAGTCGCGTTCTACTTGATAATATAAATTCAGTAAACCTGCAGATCTGAAAAGATGAAAAGAAATGTAGATTGAATTATTAAATTAAATTTATATCTTGCACTTTTAATTTTATATTCCATTAAGCAATTTCCAATTCCATAAATATATATATTTTTTCAATAATGCATGAATATTTAGTATACAGTCGGCAGGAAAATTAAGGAAGCACTAGCAATAATTCCTTTTTAAAAGTTGCGCACTTAATACTGTTTTGTTAAGTAAATATTTGTCCAGTCATAATCTTAGTCTTATGTTGTTTATAAAAAGGTAAGTTGATGCTAAAAATTAGTTATAAAACTAATAAAAAAATGAAAAATGTGGATGTGGATTTGTGCTTCAATAATTTTGCTACTGACTGTACACAAAATTTAAGAACACTTAAATCAAATGAAAATATTTATGACTGAACAAAGAAAATATGTTAAACACACTTTTAAGTAGAGCAAAAAACGAGGAAAATATTTTTCTGAAATTAAAAATTAGGTTACGTTTTATAAAGAAAAATATACGTATTTTATAAATTAAACAATTACTTAAATTGAAATTTTATACAGTTTTTATTACATTATAAATACTTTTTATTAGTAATCTAATTGCAAGAACTTTATCTTGTAAAGATAAATATTATCACTCAACCACTTTAAGTTCAAGTGCTTTAAATCTCGCTGAATTTGTCCATGGAGTGTCAGGTTGAAAGAGATAAGGTTACCTGCCAAATCTAGTTTTAGCTGACCAAAGCTTCGGGCGCAATGTAAAGTTGTTCAGAAAGTGTAATGAGTTGGGTTAAGGCCGGTTTTCATTGCAGTTGGAACTTCGAGTTTCAAAAAACCATTAATCCTTCTCCCGACACAAAGAGCGAAATGTCTTGTCATCGCTTGTAACCTTTTTTTATCAGATTGCGCAGTTACTTAAAAGGAAAGCATTCACAATTGACAAAGATATCTGCATCTGGCCCCTCAATTATCTCAGCTGGGGGTTAGAGCCAGGGACTTTATCCCTTCGAACCAACCGGTTGAACCACCTCCAACCGCTTGACCACATCAAAGGATCCCGAATAGCGCCGCTCGAAACGACTTCCAACCAACCTCAGTGGAAACTGCACTTCAGTGTATAGGAGAAGATTGTCAGTCAATTTAGATTAGTTTGACGTTTAGTTCCAGTGTTTTAATCCCCTACTTTACCTATTTGTTTCCAATAAGCCCCTCAAGGATAACTAATTTTGTAATGCTGATTTTAACTGTACAGATGAATCACTACCAGAATGAATCACTACCTATAATAAACATCGAAGTCATCTTCGCTCTCCGAATACATATTTACTTAACTCAAAGCGGCTATAATTTTTTTTTTTTTTTTTTTAGAAATAATGTAATCTTATTCAATATACCTTCCGTATAAATAAATATATATATATATACCTCTGGCGGTCACCGAAGCGGGAAAGCCATCTTTTCCATGGAGGATCAAAATTGTGATGGCATTTTTCCAGACAACCTCTAGGGGTGAGTTCCAGACCGTTGCTAATTGCTCATTGCGCAGCAGTAGCGTAATGTAAAAAACACATCAAAACAATCAATATATTTTCCTTCCCAACAAGCATTCCGAATGGTAGAAAACGACAAATCTGTTGGTTCTAGAAACAACTACAATAAATTTACTAGTGATGCTAAGGAAAAACTCTAACCCGAGGTAATTCGAGATAAAAATTTGAATAAAATTTTTCAACCCGAGTTAAATCGTGGTAGAAAGGTAGGGGATTAAGAAAATGATGTGAAGCATTTCTCCAGTTTATACTTTAAAAGAAACTTCCAAAATTATGGAAGTGTGCTTTTGGATCGTGATTTTTAAATCGTGATTTTCAATTACGCTTGTAAAGTTTTTAGGATTAGTTATTCCCTAATTTGAGATTAATGCTACTACACTTCTCATGCCAAGTTTGAAATGGAGGTTATAGGCTTTACTACAGTAAGATGTTAATGTTATAGATTTCTTTTAAGATTAAGATATACGTTGAATTATGTTCAGCGGAAGTAAAATATCCCGTCCACCCTTCCCCCTTTTTTTAAGCTTAAAATAATAAGTTAATTGTATTCGATTTGTCTTCATTTGAATTACATAGACAACTTTTGCAGTTACGATGGAAGGAAATTAGCAGGCTGTAAACCAAACTTTACAATCTTGTTGTTTTTGTAAATTTTTACGTAGAATACCATGCTATTATGCTGAAATGAATTGTAGATACTAATTAAAAAATCATTTATAATTTTTTAATGTACTAAATACATGTCATATAAAAGGAATTTATATACTATTTAGAATAGTAAAATATAAATCTATTGAAAAAAAAATCTACATTCGAGACATTTAAATAACATTTCTTCAAATAAATATTTTATATTATTTGCTGTCATATTTTTTTTATTTTTTTAAATCACATTTAGTATTTTAACTTTAGAAATTCAGATCACGGACTGTTTTTATCTGTTAAAAGAACATTACATTCATGTCATGCAACATACGAATCTATAATAAGTTTTCTTTTGTCGTTATTTCGTATTTGGTATTGTCATTTTTTTCCCTGTGAATTTTTGAGTCTTTTATAGAAACTGTAACATACAACACTTTTTTTAAAAATAAAGAATTCTGACAGAAAACACGTAAATGCTAAAATTTAACACTGCACTGATAATTTTAAGATTAAACACACACACACACACACACACACACACATATATATATATATATATATATCCATATAAATTTGTGGAGAATGTAACTATATAATTCAATATGATACACAGCCTATATATAATAATAATGATACTAATAATAATTTTCTTAAGTTTTTACAACATTATCATACTACAAGAAAGTATATTAGTGTGAGCAAAATCTTCTTGAAAATTCGCATCTAATTGACTGCAAGTTTCATAATATATAATGAATAAATATATAACATTCTCCTATAATAAAACTGTAGAAAAATACCAACCTAGAAGTATGCGTTGAGAATATGTACAATTAAACATAAATGGTTCTTTAATATACCATTCATGAATTAACAGTAAAGAAAAATGTAAAAAAAAAAAAAAAAAAAAAGAGTGACTTTTAGAAGGGATTCTATGTATATGCATACTACTAGCAGGTCTAGTTAATGTTCAAGTAGTGCTTATAAATTTTTTGAATTACAAAAAAAAAAAAAAAAAAAAAAAAAAGTAAATTAAGCATGGGATGAAATTAACATTAAGATTAATTAAAAGAAAAATCAGCTTTAATTGATTGCGACTATACGTTAGGAGTTAATAGATTCCAAACCCAACCCATGAGGTTGATATAAAACAGTAAAATGAATAAATACTTGTGATATCTCAATAAATCCTAATTATAAGAATTTGAACTTATTTATGAGAATTTAAACGAATAAAACCACAACTTAACAATTAATTTATATAAAAAAAGTTTTCCCATTCATTTTTTTTCATATAAAAGAATATATTTACTTACATGTAAGTAATAATTTTGAATATATATATATATATATATATATATATATATATGTAATTTCTCACGTATAAATAAATATATTTCCCTTTATGTCTAGAAAAATAAAAAGAATGAGTAATTTACTTATTATTTGTTTATTTTTTACATCAATTTGTTATTTCTTCTTAATATTTTTTAAATTAAAAGGGTGTATTTAATTAATACATTTTGAATCACTTATCCAATTTAATTAAAAAATATGGCGTTAGGTAGGTTTTGTCTTGATTAATCAGTGTACCAATTTTTATAGCAATCGGTTGAATGGTATAAGTTTCTAAAGCAAACTAAAAATTCAGCCATATACAACGGCAAACTTTCAGAGTTACATATATAAGTGAACTTGAGAGACAAATACTTGTATGCTAGTAAATCTGTAGAAACATTATGTTCTAAAATTTTGTACTTACAAAATTTAAGTTACATTAACGAACTGAGCATATTTATAATAAGAAAAAAAAATACAATAAAAAAATTAGTGTTATGATAGTTATGATTAATTTTTGTCATATACAGGATATTTTTGAAACATTATTATAATGTTTAGTATCATTTGAAATATCACGAAAAGATAAAATATAACATAATGTGTGACCAGTCTTATACTTTTTTCTTTTTAATACTTACTAAATTAGAACCCTTTAACTCAAATCTGTTCTGTTTCAGTGACTTCTTAGGAAGAAAATTTATGTGACATAATGCAATTTTCATGTTTTTTCTGCAAAATAATAGGAATGTAAGTTGACAGTTTCAAATTTTCTGTCTCAGTACATTACTTTATAGTTTAGTTTCTTAAATGTTTTTTTTTTCTACATAACCTTTAAAACTAAATGATTTTTATTGCAAATGTATATATATATATATATATATATATGTGTGTGTGTGTGTGTGTGTGTGTAACTCAAGACTTTATACATATAAACAACTTTGGATAATTCTTTATATATATATTAAGAATAATATTAATAAAGAATTATGCAGAATTTTGTAAGTAACCACCCATGAACTTTAATCTGTCTTTATAGTACTGGAATTTGGGGTAAAAGTAATTATTACTCCAGATTATTTAAAAAACATATACTGTCAGCATTTACAAAAAAAAAAAAAAAAAAAAAAAAAAAAAAAAGGAATTTTAAATATTTTTAAAACTTTTTTTTTTAAAGAAATTTAAGGAAATATGTATTTTTTATATGTAGGAAATAAAATATCAAAAATAGTACTATTTAATTTAAAATAATTTAATTCAAATAATAATATTTTTTATATGTAGGAAATAAAATAATAAAAATTATTTGAAAAAAATGTACTCCATTATGTAAGTCATTTTTGTTCTTTTCTTTCAAAATTTATCTCAATTTAAAAACATAAAGCAATATTCCTTACAATAGGATCATTAATTTTCTTGTGATATTCACGTTTCCCAAAATAATATAGAAGAAAATCACTATAAAAGTGAATGATAAATGATTCTTGAACTTAAATTTTTCCAATAAATCATTATTTTTATACTAGTTTTTTTTTTTTTTTTTTTTTTTTTTTTAATATATATATGTACTAGATTATTATTATTATTATTATTTTTGATTAGTAGAAGAGAATATTTATTTTTTAGGATCTATTATCTTTAAAATTAAACTACCTTTTAAAAAAGATGGAAAATAAACGAATGTCATTTTTTTTTTTTTTTTTTTTTTTTTTTTTTTTAAGCCTAATTTATTCCAAATTGTCACGCGTATCAGGTTTTAGCATTTAGATTAGAACAAGAATCTACAATTTTTAAATTTTCTTTCTTTCTAAAAAAAATAAATTAAAATTAAATTAAATTAAAAATAAAAATAAAAATTCTAGAAAATATGAGATCCTTTTTTTAAACTATAGAATAATTTCAGTTTTGGGATATACAGTTAACGTTTCTTTCAAACTGATAGGCAAAACAAGAAATGTTCAAAGAATACAGGGTGCAAATTACTGAAAGCAGGAGGAAACATTTATTAAAGGGGAGTTATAAAATATGGAGTTACTTGTAAAATAATTTTGGCTGTTATCGTTAAGATATAATATAAACCTTTAATGCATATTGTTTTCGCTCTGAAACCAAACATTTACATTATTTATTTATTCATTATTATAGGTAGTGAAAGTATTGTAATCGGTCCAAAACGTCAATATCGAGTTTTCACCTGATTTGCTTGTTTTAAGGTCTTCTGAATAACAATAATAATAAATAGATTTTGGCATTTATCAGTGTGTGTGTATGTACTATGTAGTGAATCTTCTAGAAATCATATCACCGGAACTAATAAAGATAGAAATACGAAACTTCAGAATTGAGACAGGTCTGGTGTACAGATAAATTTTCCAAATTTTGGCTGAAATTGGAAAGCCATAATTGGCACACAGGACACAGGAAACGGGACCGTAAGTCCGTATCTCAAAAATGTCTCTAGCGATTTTATTCAACGTTGCTATATGAACACTCTATTAGATGACCTTTCGAATGATATAGTTGGTTTGGTCAGGAAAATTTATAGGCGTTCTGTACAATTAGCTCAATTTCAGCTCTCGCAAGTGCTTTCCTTTGGAAATGGCTGTGCGGATTTTTTTCAATCTCGCCATATTAGTTCCTTTTAAACATACTTTTGTACGTAATTATTGTTTTACGGTCAATAATTGAGTACGCCAAGTTTTGGTAAGAGTTGTTATCTCAAAAGCGGCTCTAGCGATTTTCTTGAAAACTGTTTCATAAATCCATTTTAGATATTTTTTCTCGTGTATTACGTGGTTATTACAGGGAAATTAATAATCATTCTAATTAGGTAGGTCAGTTTTAGATCTTGGAAATTCGTGTTTCAAAAAAGAATTCTAACCCCCCCCCCTTATTTTTAACTTGTTATGCAAACTAACTAACTAACTAAATATATATATATCTTTATACGTGTATCAAGTTTTTCTTACCTGAATTTTTTTTATGTCTACTTCTTTAGGTCAATTTTACATCTTCTAATCACATTATCTCTAAAACAGATAATATATGTAATAGTGGGTAATGGAAGTCGTGTGTTTGCGGCACACTAGATTTTTTTCTTTAGTTTGACCCACCTTTTTTTTTTTTTTTTTTTTTTTTTTTCTGTGTTCGGTATACAGCAACACAACTGCGAAATTTAACAAACTATGTGCTAGAAAAAATAAAATGCAGAAATCATTTTGAATTTCTTAGTTTTGATTTAATGTCATGATATCATTTATATATTATATGTATATATATATGTGAGTAAAGTTGCAAAGCAATAAATGAAGAATGTTTTTTCAAAATCTTAAGGATAATGGTAACATAAAGAACTCTTCAGAAAATTCAAAATACAAATTTACTGATAATCTTTTAACAAAAATGAGTAAAAGCATAAACAAAGACTTTAAATGTTTAAAAAAAAGTCATATTCAAGAAATAGTTTTTTAGTTTAAAATTCGTAATAGCTCTTCAAATAGAATTGCTAAGCATGAAAACTAAAAATGAAAGAAATTCAATTTGAGTGAATTTAAAACATCGGATTTTTATAGCAGTGATAAAAATCCGTCTACTGCATTTTATTAATTTATTCTCAATTTATAGATAATTTTGTTTTTTTAAATAAATTGTCCAATAATTAAGTATGTGTAAATATTTTCAAGAACTGTTAATTTAATCTGATAAATTACCTCTTCTATTTTAAATAATTACTACGCAACGGTTTTTCTTCTTTATCATTTTTAATGAAGATATATTTCGTTTAAAACCATGAACATTATTTTTGACTTTATTTACTTTTATGTAATTTTTCTTTTTTAACTTTTTGAGTCAGAAATTTGGATGATTTTATTTTCTTTGAAGTGATTTATTAATCTGAAGGTTAATTTTTTTGTGTAAAAACATGTATTATTTATGATAGTCTGAATTTTGAAATTTTGTTTTTCTTAAAAGAACGATACAGAAACATTGGACTTTTATACTGACTTCCCCATGAAGGCAGTTTATTATTCGCTGCATATTTCGCAAATATTTCCTACTTTTAATTTATTGATATAATTTATTTACATTAGATGTACATAAGAAATTCTTTTTGATATCGTTTCATTTTTTATTAAATATATATTCCCACAAAATCGCTCATGCATTATGTTCTTATTGATGATGAAAACTGGGAAAATTAAACTATATGGTTTTACGTTCTTGTGTATAAAGGAAAAAGTAGATGTAATTATTATTATCTGTTTGTGTATAAGTTACGTAATTTCTTTTAAATCGTAAAATTCATTCAAAACGTTTTAAAAAGTGCTAGCATAGCTCTTAAACATAAATAATAATTTTTATTATTAACAGGATAAGAATATGTCAGCTATCATTTATTTATAATGCTTAACGGTTTTTAAATTCAAAGCACGAATTTTAAATAATATAACGTGATTTTGCTCGGCTAAAGAAAAAGGCGATTACTACCCCAATGTATTAAGATTAAAAATACTGTAATTCAGTTTTCAGCCTGTTGGTGCTTTTTCTAATTAGCGAGATAAAAGATCATAGTATTAAATTTTAGTAATATTTTCAAGTATATGGTTTAAAAGCCAACTTTCTCGCACGTCTCAGAAAGCATGTTATAGTTATTTTTAACGTAATAAATGTTGCTAATAACTGGAAATTTGAGTTATTGCATTTAAATAATGACAATATACAGGTGATTATAATTAAAGTTACGATTCCAAAACACTATAATTTTAAAACTACGCATCAGAGACGTTTGACATTTTACCATAGCAATCGTGAGACAATGAAATTTTGTTTGGGAGAGGAAAGAAATAGTTCCAACATGTTTCTATAGATGGCGCTGTCAGGGTAATGTCAGGTAAAAGGCCAAAATGGACTCATTAAACACAAGAATGTTGTTAGAAACACAATGAAATAGCAGGAAACAATAAATTTCAAGAGCTTACAACAATTGTTTTAGAGAAAAGACAAGAACACATATTTACAGCGGAAACAGTCACAGTAAAAAGAGAAAAAGAGGAGCTTCATGAAACAAATACTTTACGGATAATTAACACGTTGAGCGACACGCAAATTCTTAAAATACATTAAAATTCCATAATGATTCCTCCTGTAAGAAATAAAAATGAAGCAAATTTTTGATAAATTTTCAATCATTAAATGTAATATTTTTAGGTTTATATCCTATTTTATATTCACCACCGATGGTTGACGCAGCGCTATTTGACACTGTTAGCCACCGATATCTGACAGGGCGCTCAATGTTTAAATTTTTTATTGGTACTGCTGTTATACTTTCGGGTTAAAACTTTGACTGAAATGTTTGAAGTATAACATGTTCTGCACACTCCTAAAGTTTCAAGATGATTCCTTCGGTACTTAGATATATACCCAGTAGCACAACAATACTGGCTAAAGTTGGACCATCATTGACCGACAATGGCCCACCTTTGGCTAACAACGGCCCAACTTTGGCCAATGTTGGCTAATAATGGGTAAACATTGGCCAATATTGTTGTGCTACTAGATATGACAAAGTGTCTAGAATCTAGAGTGGTTGATATGGTGCTCAACGTGTTAAAGCACATTATGGAACGTGTTAGAGCACATCACATTTTTTTTCTTTTTTTTTTTTTTTTTTTTTTTTGCTAAACAAAATTTCATTGCATCACGACTGCTCTGGTGAAATATCAAATCGCTCTGATGGGTAGATTTTAAAATTATAGCGTTTTGGAATCGTAACTTTAATTAAAATCACCCTGCATGTGTTATACAATAAACCACTATTTAATAATTACCGTTATTTATTTTTAAAAAAATGTCTTATTTAGAAAATTATGTCCTTTCCAAATGAAAAGAGGCAATTTATGTCTTTTTAAGAATATAAGTTAACAATTACAGTTGTATTTCTATAATGAAGTCTTAAAATGTGATAAAATTAGAATAATTAAAACTAACTATCAGAAAAACTAAACTTATCTAAAAATGAATACATTGAAACATCTAGTACAATTATAATGCCGATACATTTAAAGTTTTTAATTAATGAATAATGCATGGATCTATCAAGGAATGGATTGATTTCACATATACTGTATACACTCATGCATAAGTCGAAATATTTTTTATTCGTAAAATTTTTAGTATCTGCCGTTTTTTACACTACCTTTTTGTAGCATAATTTTATATAACTAAGATTAAGTAAGAAGAAAATACTCTTAAAAATTGTGATGTAAAAAAAGATGCACTAACCATTTTTTGGAATATATTAAAAAATTGGTAGGCAACGATTAGTTTATTTGAATTAATTCGGACAACAAATCGCACTTGTTTACATGAACCTGTGTGTATAGATATATGATTTATTCTACAACATTTAACAAATAATTATCGGTGCATAAAAATAATTATCGGTGCATGCATCTTAATATTTTAAAATCATACAATCCTGTTAGTAAAACAATTACATAAATATAAAATTTGAATTTTTATATATCAAACAAACTTGATACATTTAATAAAATAGTATTATTCTTAAAAAAAAAAAAAAAAAAAAAAAAAAAAAATCGACTTCAAATTTATACACGATGAATTAGGAAAAGTGAATAAATAAATAAATAAATCGTATTTTGTCTTTCACGTTTTGTGAGAGTTGAATAATGTACATTTACAAAAATGTTCTTTATTTATGTAATGGAAAGGATTATGTTTCACTCAAATTATTTGAAAATTGAACATTACATAGATTTGTTGAACGATAAAATAACATTAACACTTAATGTAAATACATGTCATTGCGGATATTTGCAATGCGGCAAATGCAATAAGATTTAATCTTCATAATGGAACTGCAATAAGTATTAACTATTCCCATGTGGCAGATACACATTTGGTAAATAGATAATGATGTTTAATAGAAAATACATACACAGTTATTAGCTTTCTCTTTTCTTTTTAAAATCAATATATATATATAATATTACTTTAAATATTAATTTCCTTTCATTTTTATTTCTTTATACACACACACACACACACACACACACACACACACACACACACACACACATATATATATATATATATATATATATATATATATATATACAAACAAAGAAGTGTTTTACAATTTATAGCATAAAAGAATAAATAAGCACGACTAATTTAAATTTTAGTATTTGTCTCTTTTCAAACAATGTTAATGTCAATATAAATTTAATCTAATTTAATTTCAATTTTTCTGGTTTAGTGGATAATATAAACTAGGTCGACGATAACATATTTTTCTTCAAGGATATATTTTCCTCTGGTGTATTTTTGGATGCTGATTAAGGAAAAACTATTAAAAAATTTCCATCACTTAGAACATTGAAAAAAATGGAATTGTATGAGCCTAAAACTCCACTAATTCAACTCTCATCTGTTATTTCTCGGAAAATCTGTGTGATGTGTGAGAAGAACAAGGATAGTTGGTTCATCAGGACATCAAATAAATGTAGAGAAGGTATCAGGGACGATAGGGTGTTAACATGTTAGCAGTTTACTGTTGGACGTTGCATAGAGAATCCCCCCCCCTACAAGGCCTTCAAGCCGTGCACGTGATAAAATTTTCTAAAAGGAGCTTCTATGTAAAGGAACACGTTTAAAAGATAATGTGTAAATAATAGTCGATTTTAATGTATTTTATACATAAATTGGTTCGAATTTGTTATAGTCTCTAGATGAATTCTGACGATCTTTCCTCTTACTTTGTAAAAGTTCTTTATGTAATAGTGGGGAAAATACAACTATTTCTTGATTCGGCGTATCAAAACACATTAGAAACACACAAAGCAGTGAAAAAAAAAATGAAAAGTATGATTTTACAGGCCTGTGTAACACTGCATTGAAAAAAAAAATAGCCTTGATTCCATTCTGGCTGATTCTTAGATAGAATGACTTCCAGAATCCTACTATGACTATCATTTTGACCAGTCACCCACCAATTTCACAGACCTCCCCTTCCCCCAATTTTTATCTCTGACCAGTAGTTTTATTTCCATGAATTTGATTTGGAGAATGGAAAAAAATTAATTTAATAATTTAATTTTGTTTAATAAATAAAACTAATAATAGATTAAAAATATATATATACGAAATGTAATACACAATTTCCGTGGCAAACCCTCTCCTAAATTTTCCCCCTGCCACAAATGTTCATGTTTTAGAATTTTCCAACTCTGCAGCCCCTCAGAAGATATTTAATAGTTAAAATTATCCTCCCCCCTACAAATCAAATTTAGAGCCATAAAAGTACCGAAAAGTGATAAAAATAGGGGCCGTCCTTAAAACACCGTGGGGGCTAGAAAAAATGGACGTCATATTCAGATTAAGGAGGTCATTTTACATAAAAATATGCTGAAATGGTGTCAGAAGTTGTTGAATTTTCAAGCTAATTTTGCTGCGTGTAGAGAAACTTAGAAGGCACAAGCCTTGTCGAAGATTGCAGAGTCTCGAGTGTGCGACGAGTGCTTTATAATTCTTGTGTCTATACATTCTGTCTCTAATTTGGATGACTATTTTTTCAATCCAAAATTTTTACTTTTGGTCCATTCCATTCCTTTTAAAACCTCTAAAATTCTTTCATATTTTGTTGATGTTTTTCTTTCGAACTATTGTGATTGTAATGAAGAAATATAAAAATCGACTTTTTCCTAAAGCTAATTATATTAGTTCTCCATTTTCTTTTTCCTATTTAGATTTCAAAGAAGCTTTTAATACTTAGAAAATCGAAACATGCGCTCCCAAAAATGGATACTCAAATTTCACGAAATTTTCTTTAATTTTCACGAAACCGTTTCCAGGGAAATACTCCGAGCGAATATTTCGTCAAATTAAGAAAATTACTTTCGTCACTTGTTTGAACGAATTTCGTCAAAAGTAAAGATGTATTTTTTCATACTAGTTTCGTGATACAGAATAAAATACAAAATATAGAATTATTAAATTACCTGCAAGTTCGTTGCTTTAGACATTAAATCCTAATTATATTTATGGAAAATATAAATAAAACAGAGCAAAACAAACAAATAAAAGTCATTTGGATATTTATTTGACAGCTTTGAGACCTATAGTTACAACGACTTATGTCTCAATTGATCCATATTTTTATAGAAATTCACAGAAACAAGCTCACACAATATTTTGTAGACATAGGACATCACAAACTTCCATACCCACACAGGTATTCGAAACCGACACCTGGGAATCAAGAAGGCAGCGTCCTACTGACCGAATCACCAGGCCGGCAAATAAAAGTCATTGTAACGTAAAATGGAAACAACACAGTTAAAAAAAAAAAAAAACAATAAGGCGGTAGTGAAAGCTAGTACATGCTATTGTGAGTAAACAGTTTCGTAAAATATTTGAGAGTTCACGTTTCTTCAAAAATCATGTGATCGCTTGAAGAAATGGTTGTCAAAAACAACGAAATTAAGCCCGAGGATGCACTGTAAACGTAAATGTCTTAAATTCAGTTACAAAAGTGTCTTAAATGGATGGTCATTTTTTAAGTGAAAAAAAAAAGTCTTACTTTTTAAGACACCTTTTTGCATCTGAAAATAAGACATTGCAATGTCTTAAAACGCCGCCATGTTTTAGGCTTAAAAACACCGCCATGTTAGGCTTTAAAACACTGCACCGTTTTTAAGGCTTTTTTAATAAATAAATAAATAAATATAGTGCGCGATTATGTTTTTCTGTTAAAAATAGATTTTATAATTGGTTAGAGCATTAATGAAATATTTAATTTATTAAAAAAAAAAAAAAAAAAAAAAGTATCATTACCGGCGTTGGGA
This sequence comes from Salticus scenicus, assembly GCA_963930645.1. NCBI lineage: Eukaryota > Metazoa > Arthropoda > Arachnida > Araneae > Salticidae > Salticus > Salticus scenicus. The sequence goes on along the minus strand of OZ005650.1, from coordinate 23,766,163 downwards.
TTCGAACCTACACTGTCATTGGACACCGAAACCTCGAGGTAAGCACGGTCGGACTCAAGCATTTACCAATCACGCCACCGTTGTATATAGTGTAATGAGTTTTCAAGATAAAATATACTTCAGTATTCGCGAAACAAATCGCAGTGTTAAGTTTTAGTTCTGATTTTTTGCTATAAAACTATTGATATTATTGATCTTAAAGTTAATAATTATTTATTATCTTAAATTTCATATCTAGAGGTACAAAAGTTTTTCATAATGCGTAACAAGTATGTGAAGGTTGCAGCCCTCCATGATAACGATTTCTTTCCTTAAAGTGATATTTAAATAAAAACAAACTGTAATCATGAATACAAGAAAGTTTATTGTTTTACATTTAGATGCAGGTAAATATGTGAAAGAAAAGAGTTTTTAAATGAATAATAATAAGAATAAAGAAAAAATTATGCACAAATTATTCATGATTGTTCACTTATAAATTCGCTTTCTCATAATTGCTACATCCGTCTTTCCACTTTTTCTTTTAATATAAGAAAGCTTTAAAGACAAATTATTATTATTATTATTTTTTTTTTTTTTAAATGAAATAAGTTTATGTAATTATGTTGTATGTTGTTTGTGAATTATGTTAAAGATAATAGCATGCAAATATCATTCACATCTCTAGAGTATTATTCCATAAAAATTTAATTTTATAAATCTACATAGTTTAAGTAGCTTAAGTGCTTATTATATAAAATAATAATATATTTATTGAATGTGGAAAGAAGTAGGATAAGCATATTTTCTTAGATTCCATATGAAAAATTTTCTAAGTAATGTAAGTGTCTGAATTTCTAAAGTGTCTGAAAATTCAAACGCGTTTTTCTGTCTGAAAATTCGCGTATTTACGTGTTTCAGACATTTTTGTGTCTAAATTGGTATTTCAGACATATCTCTGTGTTAAATTAAAATATCTATAATGTCTAATCTATATTTTAAGACATTTATGTGTCTTAAAGGTCATTTCAGTTGTTTTTATGTCTTACTTTAAGACCCCTTTATTTGCAGTGTGTCTAAATCGTCAGAATTAAGTATATTATTTCTGAGAGTGTGTTGTCAAAGAGACTTCTGATATGCATTCCATGTATGAAGCTTACAAACTACTTCCATAACTTTCTTTCAGCTGTTGTTCTTTACTTCTTATGTTATTCCTTATAATTTTTCCTTATAATAATTATTTCATCTGTATATTTATTAGTGACTTTCCCTTCTTTCCCCGCCTCCCTGTGACAAACTTTTTCTATGAGACTTTTTCCAGATAAGTATTTATTTTCGATTTCAGTTTTATTTATTTGGTCTCGTTACTTACTTCAGCTTGGTATGTTGTTTCTTTTATGCTGGAATCGTACCTATTTTGCTCGCCCGATGAAGAGTAATGTTGTTATTTTGATCTCAAACAATTGTTCCGAGATTTTGTTCCTTTACAATTTATCGTGTTTTCATAAAAAAAAAAAAAAAAAGTGTCACATTACATGTTTCTGATATGATTTTCTCTACATTAACGTGTTTGCAAACGACTGTTAGTTTGTGTTTAGTAATTTTTTTTCCAGTCAAATTAAGATGTAAACAAAACAAGTGCCACATAATTTAATGATACTCTCGCAGGGAAATGGATCAACATTAAAAGTTCAGTATTTTAAATCTATATACAGTAAAGTCTCGTACAGCGCGGTCGCAGAGATGACAAATAAATAAAACAGTTTTATTTTTTAACACCACTAAATTTTTGGAGTATCAATCTATTGGTTCATACACTCGAATGAATTTTTGTATAAATCAGTTGCTTTGATATGAAATTAGTGGAGTTAAAAAATAAAATTGTAATTTTCATGAGGCAAACTTGCACCAGCGTTCTACGAGACTTTGCTGTATGTACATTATAAAAAAGTTTTTAAAAATCTGTGTAATGATGTTTAAATCTGTTAAATTCAAACTTTTTTTTTTTTTTAATAAAGTAGAAATATACTGAAAATTGTAATGTACATTTTTGTTTTATATTCTTCTATTTTTAACCTTGGTAAATATTTGCATAATTGAATGTTTTTCTGCCTCCTTTCCTCTTGTGCTGTATTGCTTTTATCGACATAATTTACAATATTTGTTTAAATTTGTTTCCCTAGTCGTAACTCATCTCTTTTCTGAATTTCCTCTTTATCTGAATTTAAATTGAGCTACATGTTGATTTTGAGTTTTTTAGTTTATGAATATACTATATACGTATATATATATATATATATATATATATATATATTATGACTGTTACACAGTTATTAAATGAAAACAATATAATAGTAATTAAATTAGTTTAACATTTTTTATTCTTATAATCAAAATTAAAATGTGGATTATTATTTTTTTTTTTTCCATAAGTTCTTTTTATCTTATTTTAAAGCAAACGGAAATTTTAGAGGTAAAAATAAGTGTGTTTGAGCAAGAATAAAAATCTTTGAGTCAATCTGAAATAATCACAAAGGGAGATTTCTCTACACGAACCAATTACTCTATCTGAGAAAACGAAAGGGGGGATAAAAGGGGGGGAAGAAGAAAGGTGTGAGGATTTTCTTTTCTACTTACAAATTTTCCCATCTGTAGAATTTAGCAACGAATACTTTAATAATATTTTAGTAATTACAATGTCTTTTAGAAGGTCGTTTGTACAATTGATGGAACGTTGTCGTTAAATTGTAAATCATTCCTAAGTGGTCGAAAATTATAAAATTTCCAAATTCAATTTATCATCTTATTTTCAGGAAATAAAACACAATAAATAAATAATAAATAAGATAAATAAAAAAATATATATGTGTGTTTGAGCAAGAATAAAAATCTTTGAGTCAATCTAAAATAATCACATAGGGAGATTTTTCTATATTAATCTCTATATTCTCTATATTGATATATATTGATCATTACATTGGGCTTAATTTTCTCCAGAAAGTGGTCCAAAATGCAAAGAGATGCTTTACATTTCGAGGTCTGTGAATTTTTCTGCGAAAAATAAAATAAAATGTAATAAAAAACTACAGAATCGGCAGGGTGTGAATGTGAAAAACAAATTGCTGTCAATTTTGGAAATGTGCAGTGAGTTAATTTAATCAAAGATTTCAGCAAATTAACCATTTCAGAACTTAAGATAAACTTGGGTAACAAAAAATAGCTTTTTTCACGAATTACGCATTAACAATTTTAGATTTTTGTTTTCTTCTTTCATTATTATTATTATTATTATTATTATTATTATTATTATTATTATTATTTAAAAATAATAACAAAAACACACACCTCCTTTAATCCGTACATTATTTTTTGTGTATACTCTTGACCATTCAAGAGAATAATTTACAGGTAAAAGCTGAAGTTCTGTCTTCACAAATTGCTCTAATATGATGACATAAATTACAATTTTAAAATATCAAAAAATATGAAAGTCTTTTGGCACTATATTAACTTTCAGTTATGGCAAGTAAAATAAAGTGTCTTAGAATTTTTCATCTAATTTTATTTTACATGTCAAACTTGCTTTAAAATTTTCATAACATGTTTTTATTGCAAAGATGGGATATTTTTTGTTATAAGATCGTATATATCCGAGGATCTTTTTGGTCGGAAAGTAATTTTCTTGTATACTAAAATATTATTTAAAAACAACCGATAAAAATCATATTAATGCCTTCAAACCTTATCGCTTTTAATATGCGGCTATTTTTATTCAAAAAGTAAATTTCCTACTATACTAAAATATTAATCACGAATTTACGACAAAAATTGCATTGCAAGCGGTTATTTAGCATGTCACTTTTTTACAGACTATAAAATGCTGCTTCCAGTTTTCAAAAAAGAAATAATAATAATAATAATAATAACACACCCTAAAATTAAATAAAAAATTTTAAACGTGCATTAAAAAAAAAAAAAAAAAAAAAAAAAAAAATGGAAAGCCCAATTTTAGTTTAAAAGAAGCAAAGAGTAAAGAAACGTTGAAACATAAGCAAAATGTTGTTAGAACAGAACAGTGAAAAAAAAAATACTTTAAATAAAAAACTCTTTTAAAGAACAAAATCAGATGCGTTTTTATTATTGATCCGTTTCGTTATGATTAATAGATTCTTTACCTTTGTTATATTACATCTGTTATTATTGGTTATATATATTGTATATATTCCATTACATTAATAGATATGTTTCATCGCTATTTTTGTATTTTTTACAGTGCTATATTCGTTTTGGAATTTGTTTTAACCTTTCATTCCCAATTTTTTCCCTCCATAAAACTATAATTCTTATATTTAGTCAAAAATTTATTTCAAAAGTAATATATATAAACATAAAAAAAAAAATAGTAATATCAGAGTATGAATTAATATAGCTAAAAAATCTGGAGTGACTCCACTCGACTTTCCGAACATTGAGTAACTAACAGTTTTGTAGATAAAATAAAGAAAGAGGAATTGCTAAACAAACAAAAGAGAGAAAACCATAATAGAGTGTTTTTTTCTCCATATATCACACGAGGTTTTATTTAACGCTACTGAACTTTGAGCCCTTAGATCATAATGATAAAGAATTTTTCGTTTTGTCCCTGTAAAAATCTATAGATGCTAGATTCACCAAAATGCTTATAGTTAGTGCAACAGTGATTTATAATATTCAGACAAATTTTCAGCTCAATTGAATAAGGCATTTAGATGCTATCGCAGTTTTAAAAATTTGGTCTCATAGGCCATAATGATAAAGAATTTTTCTTTGTGTCCCTGTAAAAAAACTGCAGTGCTAGATTCACCAAAATCTATACAGTTGGTGCAAATGCGACCTATAACATGTGTACAATTTTTTTGCTCAGATTAATAAGGCGTTTAGACGCTATCACACTTTTAAAAATTTGGCCCCATTGGCCTTAATGATAAAGAATTTTTCTTTGTGTCCCTGTAAAAAAACTATAAGTGCTAGATTCTCCAAAATCTATACAGATTGAGTATCTGTGACGTATAATATGGGTATAAAATGTTTGCTCAATTGAATAAGGCGTTTAGATGCTATCGCACTTTTAAGATTTTGGTCCCATAGGCCATAATGATAAAGAATTTTTCTTTGTGTCCCTGTAAAAAAAGTATAAGTGCTAGATTCACCAAAATCTATAGGGTTCGTACTATGGTGACTTACAATATACGTACCAACTTTCAGGTTAATCGAACAAAGCCTTTAGACGCTAGCGTGTTCACACACATACACACATACACACATACACACATACACACACACATACATACATCATCGTAAAAATAGTGAAAACGGACTCAGGGGACCTCAAAACGTATAGAAACATCAAAATCTCGAATTCGGATTTTTGACATGATTACAATACTTTCCTCACTATAGTGTTCGGAAAGTAAAAAGTAACTGAGAGACGTTTATTTATGTTTAATATAATCACTGATGCTATTTAAAATCATAACTTTTCAATATCAAAATTTTGAAGAAATACATATTGCAGTTGATTAAAATACAAATTATAAACATTTAAAAATAAAGTACAAAATATTTCAAACAGTTAATCTTATACTATTAAGTGAGCAATATTTGTATGTATATTTCACTGATCTCGAAAACGGTAGCTCGGACAGTCACGAGATTTAACACAAAGGTGCATCCCGAAGGGTCATTGTGCTCGAAGTCAGATTTTCGACTTTTTGATTACTTTTTTCTTAATTAATTAAAATTTGAAAATCATAATCTTCTAATTTCTGATAAAAAAAGCCATTTAAATTTTAACATTTTATCCATAATTTAATTGTTGCCAATTTTTTTTCGACAAAATAATAATAATAATTAAAAAAAAAAAAACAAAAACGTACATTTATTTAAAATGAGGAAAATAAATTAGAAAGATTAGAAAATAAATTAGAAATATCAGTCGCATCGTTACAAATAAGATAGCAAATTAAAGGGATTTTTTTTTTAACCCGATGCATTAAACAGCTTACCAATCGGACAATTAGATTTTTTAAAATTAACTAAAGTATGAATTTTATGTGGCAACAGCAGAAGATTGTATGGAAACTGTTAGGAGAAAAAAAAATGAAAAATCTGCTTCACATTAAGTCACATGATTTTTAAAAGGGATTTAAAATTGCAGTTTTCAAATTCTTTTAAATTTTCTTTCACGAACACAAAAATGTAATATACAGCCTGTACCCCACAAGACCAACTTGCATTTCAATTCATCAATTATTTTGGTTAATAAACAAAAGTTATTATTATTTTTTTCAAATTAAGTTTTATTCTATTTTCGAAAAGATTTATGTGATCATAGATATAATAATATATATAGATCTATCATCCCCATATTATCGTGCAAAGATTTTTGATGCCGAAAAAAAAGCTTTGGAATCAGCCATTAAGTGGTATTGAAGGAAAAAAAGAAGAATGAATTTGAAACTATATCTGGGGCTTTTCATTCACCTTTAGTAAATAAATTATTCATGAATTTTATTTGCTAAAACATTCGTGCATATTCCCGAGTGTATTCACTCGGGGAAAGACTGCCATATTTTGGTAAAATCGCCGTCTTTTCCCGAGTGAAAAGGAATCACTTTTTTGTCCCCAATGATCAATCTATATATTATTACTATATCTATGTATGTGATACGATAGATTAATAATTTGGGTTAAAAAAAAATTTTTAAATAGATTATTTAAACTCTATGAACCATATTTTTATTTTATCAGCTTCATTAACAGATCCTGCTGGGCGATTTTTTAAATTTTGGTGTTGAAGTACACCGAATGTTTTGAGACAAGAAGTTTAATATAGCAACAGCCATTTTAATCTTAGTAGCGCATCAAATATATAAAAACATAAATGATTTATTTTTACACAAAATTTACAGAACAAATGCAGTTTTAAAAATAGGAAATTTATTTCAACATGCACTATTTTAAACCTAAAAAGCATTAAAAATATAAGCAGAATATAAAGGATTCTTATGTAGAAACAAAAAAGAGTCTGATAAAATTATTAGCAAAATAGTCTTCCCCTTTTCATACAAAAAAAAAAAAAAAAAAAAAAAAAAAAAAAATCCATCGCTAATATCGCGACAAAAATTCAAAAGCCGCCAATGGAGCGACATAATAAGGTTGTGTAACATGATAATGTTTACCTATTTATTTATTTTTTTTATATAATAATCACTATGATAATTTATCATACAAACAAATGAACCTCTGTGTGTTACTGCACTCTCACGCTGTCGAACAGAAATATTTGAAAAATTCAAATTAATATTTAAATAAATAAATAAAAATATGTTTAATGGGAAATATATATAACCATAAAAAGATTAGTTGTCTAAAATACGGCAGAAATAGCGCTCATAGTATATTGTTAGAAGGGATTAAGTCTTATTGTTACAATGGATTAAGTCTAAAATGGTGACAAAAATTCAAAAGCCGCCAAAGAGAACTATATTAAGGCTGTACTATCAGGTTTACAACCCATGAAATATATATAAACACAAAAATTTAATTGTCTCATGCGACAGACGTAGCCGGTCACAGCATATTATAATATTTGGCGTGAAATTGCTGTCATTTAATGGTTGATTGGATAAATAAAAAAAACATATGAAATAACGTAAAAGCAAATATTATGTTGTCTAAACCCAGTTACGTTTGAGTCCAGTCCGAGTTACATGTGAACAACACTATACGTGTTGTTCACATGTAACTGGGATTCAAATATAAAAGGGAAACTCCAATTTTTTCGATACTATCTATTTCGAAACTGTTATATAATAAGCACCTAAATGGAAGCTCATTGGTAAACTATTGTCGCAGGTAATAGGGACAAGCGCCCGAGTTGTAGTTGATGACCAAATTGCTGCTGAATGCAGCAGGGACCTGGAGCGAGCTTTTGAACAATTTCAGTAATTTATTTTATTTTATTTTTATAAAGCTATATAGAAACGAGTTTCCTTTAAATTGAGTAGCCAGCGAAGCGGGCAAAGCCTGCTAGTTTACTTAAATTACACAAAACAGGAAACTGATTCCGATATTCTTATCAGTGGTAGAGTAAAAGATACTTTCATTTATCAATAAGGATAGTGAAATCATCTAAAATATATATTTTTCGGTGATAAAATGCATATAGATTTTAATATTGTTCATTTTGAATCAGCGGGAGTGTTAGATGGTAATAAAGAAAATCTGAAATGTTATGATTCCAATTAGCATCACGGGTAATGAAAGGGTAAAAACCATGTAATTGTAAAATCTCTCACAAAATTTACACAGACCACTTTAGAGAACATTGCAGGAAAAGGATTAACAATATTATTTTAGATAACTATAATTAATTAAGGCATTTCTGTTAAGAATTAAAATAATTTAACATAATTTTACTGTAAGGATGTCATTATGTACCACCATTTGAGTTATTAAATAATATGATTGACTTAAAATGTGTCCAAATTATTTACACAATATTATGTCATGCAAAAGAACTTACAAGGAAACATTCAAAAGGTGTCGTCTTAAAAAAATATTGAAAAAAATATATGTGATTCTAATCTTCATAAAAGACCATAAAGTGCAAGAATTATCGGCTGAAATGAATTACAGCGACCACAAAAATTATCAAAATTAAGCGTATTTGGCGATTTCACACTGTTAGGCGATTGATTTTGATTATTTGGCGGAGAAGCAAAACACGGTTCTGTTCGTATACGGCAATCTCGGTGCTAGGGAACTTACGCCTGACAGCGCTAAATCGCCAAAATTGCTTAATTTTGAAAAAAAAATTGTGGTCGCTGTAATTCATTTCAGCCTATAGTTTTTTCACTTTCTGGTATTTTATGAAGAGTAGAATCACATATATTTTTTCAATATTTTTTGAAGACGACACCTTTTGAATGTTTCCTTGTTAGATATATTTCGCATATGGATAATAATTACTTTAGGTTTTCATTAAATTGATTTAACATTTCCTTTATACAAAGATAAACAATTTTCTGAGTGACATCCAAAACAGGCTCTTGTAAAAATAGTTCGATGTCATCCTTATAAATTCTAGTCTTCTTTAAAAGCGAGTTCTGGAAACGTCTATCATTTTTCTACATTATGAAGGTGAAACGTATTTAAAAATCTCTGCAAATAAATGCGAACACAAGAAGCGAGTTTTATGAACTATAATTCGAGTTTACGACCTAATTCTAGGAAATCGAGCACAAACTATAAATTATAACTATCAATAAACCATAAATTATAACTATAACTATGAAGTATAGACTATAAATTCTGAAACATTTTGTGTATTAAGATTTTTTTGGCTTCCCTTAAGCGCATGAATCAGAAATCTATATTTCTAGTTTAGGAATCAGAAAATGACTATTTATTTCGTCTAGATGAAGATGGTATATATAATTTTTTTTTCTCAGTGATGTAATTTCAATTATTAGCTATAAAAATATTATTAAACTATTTTCCTTTTGAAACTTTGTTCCTTTATGCATGTAGAAATCGGAAATGTATTAACCGCCCACATAAGTGATTATGTAACAATCTACTAATATTACAAAAACGTTTTCTTCTTTTCAATATATTTAATCATTCTCGATGTTACAGATGTTCAAAGTTTTTTCAAATTGTCTTTTGAGATGCTTTTTCAGCTGTTTTGCTGTTTTTGCTGGCCATTTTAAAATCCAGCGATGGTGGATCCATTGATTGGTGGATCCATTGAATGAAAAATAAAAGAATTGTGATTTATGCCTTGAAAATGATGCAGTAAGGTTATAAAAAGGGAAACTGGAATTTACATTCAATAATTTGTGCGTTTGGTGATTTGGGAATTTTTTAGACAAATACAGATAGCTGAACAGATAAAAAATTAAGGAAACCTAATAGTCAACATAACATTTGTTAATATATAACTTATTTCACAAAGGAAAATCTGAATGCAATGCAGGAGTGAATGTTCATCTATTGTTTCTTATTTTTTAATTATTCCATTTTGAAATAACGAAAAGCAATAAAGCTTTTGAATTCTTTGGAAATTAGACATATCCTTGAAGTTTCATTTTGGCAAAGAAAAAAAAATGTGTTCAAGGAAAAAATATTAGAACTTGATTATTAGAACTTGAATATTAGAATATGATTTCTATATCCCAGTTATGATAGTAATAAAAGTACCTTTAGTTAGCTTCTATCAGAAAAAGCAATTAGAAAATAATTCATTACAGAAGGGTTCTCACCGAATCGGAGGCTCGCTGTATACGAATTCGACTTATAATCTGACACGGTTTATAAAAACTACAAATTAAGTTCTCATTAATGAATAACAGAAATATGTGAAGTTGAGGATTCTAATTCGCCGACTCATTAATACCTTAAATCAGTCATAAAAAAGTCATTCACATTAGCAATGTCATTAAATACATTTATGGAAAGTATAAACATATATATCAACGAGCTGAACGCACATATATAAAGGGCAACAATTTAATAAAATTACATGCTTTGTAGAGATATGCAATTTTATAAATAATGTTTTTCCAGCGTGAAAAAAATTAGTTTTTCATCCTTAAAATTTTTTTATGCTGATATATTTCATGTAAAACTGCTTAGTGTGAAATTTGACTAATTGCTCTCATGAGACGTTAAACTTCTGAAAACAAGCTTTTTATGTCTTTAAATTAAAGTTACGTAATTAGATTAATTTCTTTCTTAAATTTTTTTCATATAAAACTTCGTGTTTCATTAAAAGGTAAGTGACTGATTTATTTTTATGTTTTTGTACTTATATGATGTCAATTTTAAGATTACTTTTACATAATATGAGATATTTTTTATACATACTTTAATAATAATAATAATAATAATGGTGATTAGCATTACTAATAAGAATGATAATATTAATAGAATTTTTTATTTAATTTCGTCACATTCTTGAAATTAAAAATACTCGCGGTAAAAAGTGTATCATTTTATCCAATTATATCATATAAATTAATTTGCTCTGAGCATGAACAGAGAATTTTGGGAGTCCTTGCCGTTGAAAGTGAAAGGTATTATTAAACTGTATGTAGGAAGGAGATATATTTTGATGCAAGCTATGATGATTAAGCCATTGAAGTAGTAATTATATACTTAGAAACAATATACACATTTTCTTTTTTTAAATTAAAGCTTAAGCAACTGAAAGTAGTATTTCATACCGAGGAACTTCTTATTCCATCCAGTGAAAGCATGTATTATGCGTATCCGTTCACCACTTTTTAGAAATAAGTTTAAAAAAAATATTTTGTAACAATTTTTTAAAGTATAATTTTATTGCAAAGTTATGCAATCATGAGAAAACTGGTATATCTTATACTATTAAGTGAACAATATTTGTATATATATTTCACTGTTCTCGAAAACGGTAGCTCGGACAGTCACGAGATTTAACACAAAAGTGCCCCCCGAAGGGTCATTGTGCACATCGAAGTCAGATTTTCAAATTTTTGATTAGATTTTTCTTAATTAATTAAAATGTGAAAATAATAACCTTCTAATTTCTGATAAATAAGCCATTTAAATTTTATCCTTAATTTAATTGTTGCCAATTTTTTTTTCGACAGAATAATAATAATTAAAAAAAAAAAAAAAAAAAAAAAAAAACGTACATTTATTTAAAATGAGGGAAAAAATCAAAGATTAGAAAATAAATTAGAAATATCAGTCGTACCGTTACAAATAAGATACCAAATGAAAGGGAAACTTTTTGGGAATCCGATGCATTAAACAGCTTATCAATCGGACAATTAGATTTTTTAAAATTAACTGAAGTATGAATTTTAGGTGGCAACAGCAGAAGATTGTATGAAAACCGTTAGGAGAAAAAAAAATAAAAAGTCTGCTTCACATTAAGTCACATGTTTTTGAAGTGGGATTAAAAATTGCAGTTTTCAAATTCTTTTAAATTTTCTCTCACGAACACAAAAATATAATATGCAGCCTGTACCCACAAGACCAACTTGCATTTCAAATTTCATCAATTTTTTGGTTAATAAACAAAAAAGTTACATCTTTTTTTTTTTTTTTTTTATTATTGTTATGTTTTATTCTAACTTCTAAAATATTTATGTGATCATAGATATAATAATATATATAGATCTATCATCCCCATATTATCGTGCAAAGATTTTTGATGCCGAAAAAAAAGCTTTGGTATCAGACATTAAGCAGTATTGCAAAAAAAAAAAAAAAGGAAAAGAAGGAAAAATGAATTTGAAACTATATCTGGAGTTTTTTATTCACCCTTAGTAAATAAATTATTCATGAATTTTATTTGCTAAAATATTCGTGTGTACTCCCGTGTGTATTCACTCGGGGAAAGACTGCCATATTTTGGTAAAATCGCCGTCTTTTCCCGAGTGAAAAGGAATCTCTTTTTTCTCCCCAATGATCAATCTATATATTATTACTATATGTATGTATGTGATACGATACATTAAGAATTTGGGTTTTAAAAGTTTTTTTTAAATAGATTATTTAAACTCTATGAACCATATTTTTATTTTATCAGTTTTATTAATAGATCCTGCTGGATAATTTTTTAAATTTTGGTGTTGAAGTACACCGAACGTTTTTCGACAAGAAGTTTAATATAGCAACAGCCATTTTAATCTAAGTAGCGCATCAAAAATATAAAAACATAAATGATTTATTTTTACACAAAATTTACAGAAAAAAATGCAGTTTTAAACATAGGAAATTTATTTGAACAAGCACTATTTTAAACCTGAAAACCATTAAAAATATAAGCAAAATATGAAGGATTCTTATGTATAAACAAAAAAGAGTCTGATAAAATTATTAGCAGAACAGTCTTCCCCTTTTCATACAAAAAAAAAAAAAAAAAAAAAAAAAAAAAAAAAAAAAAAAATCCATCGCTAATATGGCGACAAAAATTCAAAAGCCGCCAATGGAGCGACATAATAAAGTTGTGTAGCACGATAATGTTTACCTGTTTATTTATTTTTTTATATAATAATCACTATGCTAATTTATCATACAAACAAATGAGCCTCTGTGTGTTACTGCACTTGCATGCTGTTGAACAGAAATATTTGAATAATTCCCATTAATATTTAAATAAATAAATAAAAATAAAAATATGTTTAATGGGAAATAAATATAAAAATAAAAATATCAGTTGTCTAAAATACGGCAGAAATAGCGCTCATAGCATATTGTTACAAGGGATTAAGTCTTATTGTTACAATGGATTAAATTCTAAAATGGTGACAAAAATTCAAAAGTCGCCAAAGAGAACTATATTAAGGCTGTACTATCAGGTTTACAAACCATGAATTATATATAAACATAAAAAATTAATTGTCTCATGCGACAGACGTAGCCGGTCACAGCATATTGTAATATTTGGCGTGAAATTGCTGTCATTTTATGGTTGATTGGATAAACAAAATAAACATAGGACATAACGTAAAAGCAAATATTATGTGCACCACGTATAGTGTTGTTCACATGTAACTGGGATTCAAATATAAAAGGGAAACTCCATTTTTTTCGATACTACCTATTTCGAAACTGTTATATAATAAGCACCTAAATAGAAGCTCATTGGTAAACCATTGTCGCAGGTAATAGGGACAAGCGCCCGAGTTTGACGAAATCGTTGCCGAAGGCAGTAGGTGCCTGAAGTGAGCTTTTGAACAATTTCAGTAATTTATTTTATTTTATTTTTATAAAGCTATATAGAAAAGAGTTTCCTTTAAATTTAGTGACCAGCAAAGCGGGCAAAGCCTGCTAGTTTATATTATTAAACAATATTTATGTAATGTATTCTCACATTTTTACACTTTGAAAATGAGTAATTCTGCGTTGAATAAATTATTAACAGTTGAGAGCAAATTAGCAATTAGTATCTTTATTGAGCAAATTAGCAATTAATATCTTTATAGCAATTAATATCTTCTATTGAGCTTTTTTAGGTATTAGTGAATTTTATATTATTTTATTTTTGGATTCCTGTTAATTTAAATATGATAAAAGTTATGTAAAAGTGTGAGTTGAAAATAAAAATAATATTCACAATTTAAATGTTTTTTAAGATTTTTCTGTAAACACTCTATAAAAAAAATAAAAATAAAAATAGAGAAAAATAAAGTGTTTATTCGATGACATTTTGCCATAAATTTAAAAATTCAGATTTTTTATATGCTTAATGAAATTTTATGTACTATTTTATTATTGGACCATTTTCCGTGTAACTTTTTTATGAATCGGTATAAAGTAAGTATAATACAATGTGAAAAAAAAAAAAAATCAAACATTTCAACGCAAATTTTGATATGGTTTCATATGTAGCCATTCTGGGACATCTTTGTGGCACACATTATAAGAATTAGAAAAATTAAGCAGACTGTCCATTTACATATCAAACTAAAATCCTTATGATGTAGAGTTAAAAAATTTATGTCTTTACATTACAAATTTACATCTACTTTGAACCTTTTAGTTCCTTTTTATTTTTTTGTACTGGAGTGGGCACAACAATTTGGTGGCTCATGCACTGCCCTACGTTTTTTCCTATATTTTACAGTTTCTTTTAATTTTAGCTGGGGGCATAAGTATGTTTGAATGTCTTATTCAAATACTCAATCAAATATTTATATATATTCTGAATTTGCCAAACTTTCGGGAGTTTTTTTTTTTTTTTTTTTTTTTTTTTTTTTTTTTGTGGCATTCTATTATTTTCATTTAGATGAATATGAAGCCTTGTCAAAATTACTTAGCGACATCAGTGAACTTATATATTTTTCCCTCAGCTCTATACGGCAAGATCAATAATTACAATAGCTACTAGGACGTTTGATATCCATAAAGATATTAATTGCTAAAAACCCTAGCATTTCATATTTACATAGTGCTTGTTCAAAAAGTATTAGCGTTTACGCTTTTGAGTTGCATATAATTTAGTCTGAAACAATATATGTTCAACCAATTAATAATAAATGAGGTTTTTTTTTTTTTTTTTTTTTTTTTTTTTTTTAAATCAAATGGAAACATTTTATCCCAATCATCTTTCAGCCTACATTTTACACAGACATACTGCATGGAATCATGAACTTCTTCACCTATTACAATGAATTTTATCGCAGGTAGTAGTCATAGGAGAAGATATAAGTACATCATCATCACTGTCATCACTAGTACCATTTTTACTATCATGGGACTCTTGAATTACTAGGTAACAGTATTTCATCTTCACTTACATTTTTTTCAGCAAGTACATCGTCAGGATCATGTCCATTTTCTCCCCAGTCTGAATCAGAATAAGGGGTAATTTCATTTAAAACTTCTAGAACTTCTTTTTTTTTTCTTTTCTTTTTTGCCATTGTATTTGGAGAAATAAATTGATTTTAGGATTGGAAAACATGTGGTCCTGCGCAGTGGCTTCATATAAAACACCAATATTGTTTATTACATTGTTCTAAGTATTTTTTAGTAATATTAATTTAAATCACTTATATGTTTTTAATACAAACTTATTTCATTTCGCTACCTTTTTAAAAGTTATCCTGTATTAAACTACTTTTTATGCATTTATTTTATTTATTTACTTATTTTATATTGCAAGTTTATTAGAAAAAAATATTGATTTCCCCCCCTGTTTAATTAAACTGTGATAAAAAACATAAAGTAAATTAAAAATTATGAAATTTAATACATCAAGATGAAAAAAAAAAAAAAAAAAAAAAAAAAAACTTATAATATCATTCCAATAAAATTCATTAAATTATTAACGGTCCACTGCACTGACTTTGAAAAAAAAAAAGTATAAAATATTTCAACATTAAAAGACCAATTAATGGTAATTAGTTACATTTCCTTAGAAAGTGCTTAAATTCCATTTCTTATAAACTGCCTAATTAAACTCCAGAGACTTTAATGAGTATGCCACAAGTAAATAATTTGCAAAATAAATTTTATATATATATAAAAAAAATGTAAAATGTAATTAAAAAATATATGCATAATTTTTTTACTATCGAATTTCTATGCGGAAAATTTAAATAGGACTTCTCTTTTACTCACAGTAAAAAAAGGGGAACAAGTAAATTAATTTATGAATTTAGTTCATACCTCAAGAGGTGAAAAATAAAAAGTGTAAATTTTTGGAAAATGACCAGTCTTCATTTAAATATACATGTACATACAGCGTGATATAAATACTTCTACGTCATCTTTTATTTATTTTAATTTATTTATGTTATATACATAATTTTAAACATTTGTTAGAGAACAACAGGCTCAAACTTACAAGCGAAAATATTTGAAAAAAAAAAATTGTAAAATATGTCAATAATTCTATAAACTTGATACAATGGCTTGTATAGAAATATTAGAAATTCAAAAATTAGAAGTAAAAAAAAGAACATCCGCAGAAAACAGCAATATAAATTACATTTACTACGTATAAAATTAAGTTTTCGATTAAAAAGTACATTAAAATTATGGGTTACATTCTGTCTCTCGTGGATAGATGAGTCACAGTTCTAAAAAGATTGATTAAAAATGCTTCGTGTGCAAAATACAGAAGTGAATCAGGTAATACTTATTCTAATGCTTAGGATTGTCAGTAAAAAGTCTGAGTTTCAAATAATGAATGCCATAAAAAATAATCGACAATAATATAGCACAGTTTCGTCTACAAATGTCATTCTCTGTGTTTAAAAAGTCTATCTGGAGAACAAAATCTACAGCATTATCACAATCTGAAGATGATGTAAAAAATAAGTTTGGGAAATTAGTACAAAGTGTATTTTGAATATGTAAGAATTTATAATTCGGTAACAGTTATTAAGTGTTTAATGAAATGTAAACATAAATACGGTCACTTTATGTACATTGATAGTCTTGGTTCAATTAACTCATTAAACTAATAATTTTTCAAGCATGATTAAATTTTTTTAAAAAATAATATTATTAGGTTTATTCTGTGCACGCACTTTTTTATTTATTTATTTATATTTTTTTTTTACTTGTTTGAAAATCGTTAAAATATAAACTGTCATTCAATATCCAAATCTGTGCTTTTAAATTATTTTCAAATAGTTTTTTTTTTACTTTCTTAGTTTCCTCTAAACAATAACTTGGTGACTTAATTAGAACGAAATTAATCATCTTATTTCTTAAAAAAATATTGAAACAAGTTACATCTAAATTTACATGATCAAAAATCTATTCTTAAAAAGAAAGTTATGCATTAATCTCATATCTTGAATAAACCGTGTTTCTAAAATCTTAGCATGAAATTGACCTGTCATAAGTGATTTTGCTTGTTATATCGTTTGACAGCTTTTTAAGTAGTAAAACAAAATTTGACTTTATTTTAACAAATAAAAATTTTGATGTGAACCGAGTAAAGAATTGTATGTTTCATAATAAAGTAAATAAATTTGCTTTGTAAAGAGATTAAAATGTCTAATTGTAAATTTAGGGCAGATCTGGTATACAGATAAAACAGTTTTGATTTATGAATTTACTTGAGAAAATATATGACAGGTTTTTAATGTAAGCATTAGAATGAATTATTTTACTAATATGTTCTAACAAACTTGTAAAGTGTTTAGAATTTCAATTTGTCTGTCTGTCCATGTTCTAGTCGTCAAACGTTTTCAGAAAGCATTGAAATTGATATATGTTATTGAAGTTCCCAGTGGTACGTTCTTATTGAAAATGAGTGAAACAAGATTATGTTCAAAGGAACATTTCTGTAAGATAAAATCTTTGTTTTGAGGTAAATTAAGTTTTAATCTGATACGTCTTTCTAATGTTTGTTAATTTTTTAATCCTGTTGAAAATACTACATTCAATGCTTCTTAATAACAATGCTCCAGGAGTATCATAATAATAATATACCAGAAGTCATATAATATTCCATTTGGAATGTATTTTTGTCGTAAAATTGTCAAACAACTTTTAAAATATCATTGAAGATACTGGCATTAACAACATCATTGACATTAAATTTTCTAATTAAAAAAAAAAATCGTAAAGCATTAAAAATTTACGATTTTTTTTTTTTTTTTTTTTTTTTTTTTTAAACGGAGCTGAAAAGGACGAAATTTTGCATAAACGTTTATTATCGAAAATATTTTAGACTACTTTTAAAATATTGTTTGTGAAACTGCTTTGAATATAATTGACTACGAATGTTCTAGTTTTTAAATTTTATGAGATTTATTGAAGTGTAAAATTCCATAGCAGAATAGAGCAATATTTCATATAAACTTGCATTATGGGAATCATTGCATGAAACATAGTATGACCTTGCATGAAAACTAAAATAGGAAATTAACCCCAATAAAAACAAATTAGCATCAGGTAAATGTTTCGAACTGAATGATTGGTAGCATATTAGGTAGTTCATTTTAGTCTATAAACATATGTCTAGTGTTCAATTAAATTTATTTGTTTTAATTATTATCTTAATTTGTCCATTACATTTATTTGTTTTGATAGATATGTCCTGTACTTGAAATTTATGAAAGAGAAATTTATGAAATATATGATGGGGAATTCAGCAAAGTCCACCTATGCCAGATAGTTTTAGATGAAGATTTTTTTTCTCAGCTGCATATAATGGGAGCTGAGTTATGGTAGACCATTAAGATGAGTTATCCATCATGAATTAAGCAGCACAGTTCATTTTTTTCTCCCTATTTTATTGTCGTAAAGATTTCAGACTACTTTTAAAATATTATTATTATTAAATTTCACCCCAATTATAACAACAACAACAAAAGAAAAAAAAAATGGATCAGGTAAATTTATCGAACTGAACGATTGATAGTCTATTAGGTAGGTTATTTAGTCTATAACCATACATTCGGTTAATTGTTTTTGTCTTAGCATGGATATAATATGCCCTGTAGTGGAGATTAATGTGAACAAATATATGATGTGGAACACAGCAGATTCCAACTATGCCAACTAGTTTTATATCAAGTTATTTCTCAGCTGCATATAGTGATAACTGAGTTATGGTATGCCATTAACGTAAGTTAACCATCATGTATTAAGCAGCACAGTATTACGCATGTATTTATCATTGGTTGTGAATGTTACTCATTCCTGTTGAGTTATATATCAGTATTTTAAACAATAAATGTTAATATATTAAAACTTTATACATATATTTATTTTTTTTCTCTGAATATTTTATTTGAAATGAGCATGTCGCGATTTAAATTTTAAATATAACAATTAATTATTATTATTATTATTATTATTATATATAATGCTACGACAAATCTAGAGTAAATGAGTTGTAAATCATTACATAAATTAGATACATCGAAAATTAAATCCAAACCACAGTTCTAAACAACATTTGTAATGAAATGTTTGTTTTGTTTTAAAAAAATTAGCGTTATATTTAAAAATAACATTTGCGTATTTCGACCTAAGAAATGATTTATGAATTTTTAAATCTATTTATTTTCTGTCAGAATCACAGTTGTGTATGTGTAAAACATTTTATTTCAAATATCTACATCATATATACTCATATTTAACAGCCCTTACTTAATTAAATATGTTTTTACATCACATCGTAGTGTTTATTCCAGCTCTACATATAACAGAAGACGATGTCTATGTGTTTGTGTTTTGGTCACTTTGTAGTTAGCAAACGACTGAGCGCAGCACTACAGAATTTTGCAAGACCGTTTTGAAGCCCAGTTTTCAAATTTTTCACGTGTGAATAGACATATATTGCTTTTTATGTTGAAAAAAGTTAGCATTGGGATTATATTGAGACTGTACATTTAGAGAAGCATTTTACTGTATTTTGTTTATTACATAATATTGGTTTTCTCAATTTTAAAAATTAAAATTTTTATATTTAAAACCTAAGTTTAGTATTTATATATAAAAAAATAAAAATAAAATATTTATAACAGGAACTAATATGTAATGAATTTTAAAGTAATTTTCTCATTGGTTTGATATACAGATGAAACTATATGATAATTCTAAATTTGGCGTGAAATGGTTGTTACTTTATGCTTGCCAGGAAAATTAGTAACGTTAAAAATCCTTTTGTTTGATTGCAGCTAATTGCAGAAATACCTTGGCTTAAAAAGAAATTATTTCCCCTTTAACTGATATCTCGCTTTTTTAAAAAGTGGTTCCATAAACACGTTATACTAGATCTCGCTATATCATTGTTCAAAAATTATAATGCTGTGTTGATATTAAGAAAAAGCAACTTTTAAAATATGTTTTCTTCAATAATAGCAGCTCTATTTTTCGTCCAATCAGCTTTTAAATTAAAATTTTCGGTTTAAGCGCAAATGCAAGCAGTGGGGATTCGGCACCAAGATAACGCGGAAGGAACAAAGCGTAGCCAGATGCAGCGGAAACCAGAAGCGAGGCTTGGAATGATTTTATTGAATTTATCATTTTTATTTTTTATTTATAAAGAAATAAAAATATAGTTGTTATTATTTTTTTTTAATTATTATTTTTTCCTTTAATGTATGTGACCAGCAAAGCGGAAAAATCCTGCTAGCATAAATATAAGTTCTATTATCAGTTTAAGAACGTAATTTCACAACTTTCAAATATATTTCCTTATTTATCAGTTTTGTCATATATAGAATATTTTATTATTCATTATAAGCACGATCCTTCATTTAGATTATTTCATAAATTTCAACATTAAACGCAGCTAGATTTATTATTGTCTGCATTATTTGACTAATATTTAATTAGACGTTCTTCACAATCAACGTCTTTCCGGAATCAATGATTTGTTTAATTTTAAATGTATCATAATTTATTAACCCGGAGACTTCACAAACCTAAATGTTTGAAGCAAATATATGCGAGAATAAAATCGTATTTGCCCCACTTTAAAATAGAGACAAAATGTAATTAAAGTGTAGAACTTTCGTCTGGCTCAAATTTAATCATTATTTGAAACAAAGCGGAAATAATTTAAAGAACATTTTATGAAAAATAATGTAATTAAAAGTGGAATGATGTACCAGTTTATTTGTATACAAATGTAAAGCCTTGAAGCGTGGAAAATATGTAAGTAAATTTCATTAAATATAAACTTTTAATTGTATTTTACTTACTCTTACCATATATATGTTAAAGAATGTATTGTTTTTGAGTCAGTTATTTTCGAAACTGAGGTTTTGTTATACTTACACGTTTTAATGTCTACTGAATCGGAAAATCATGTTTTTATCGGCTGGTCTGTGTGTGTCACTGTGTGTCTGTTATAGTCATAACTCAGAAACAAATATTAGGTACTCTAAATCTGTATCACTAAACATTTGTTGAAATCAAGCAAATAGTTCGTGTACAGGGCCCACTAAGGGAATTCAATGCATTATTTTTAAAAGCCACGAAATCGAGTCAATAATATATCTTTAAGTAATATATATATATATATATATATATATATATGTATGTATATATTAATAACATGCTTTTGACAGTTCCAGTTTCAAAGAGCGAATTTCTAAAGCGATAAATATTAATTCCAAATTACATTGATTTCAGATTAATTAAATAAAATTATTATTATTTTTTATTTATTTATGTTTTTTTTTTTTCGCGAAACGAATGATTTTTTAAAAGATAGTTTAGACATGAATACAATCAAATATATGTCAAATGGGTTATTTTCAGAAATATTAAATAACACACACACACACACACACACACACACACACACAAAAAAAAAAAAAAAACATCTAAAATAAATAAATATTTATTTATTTATTTTATTATTTCTTAAATAGCGGCTGTTGGCGAAAACGTTTTGAAAAGTACGTTTTGCACATCATCTTGTAGTGGTTTTAGGTTTCAATGTGGGATCTTTAAAAGAAATTAGATTAGTTTAGTTTAGAAAGTAAACTCGGAATAATTATATTAATTCGCATATTTTCCTACATTCCGTAAGTTTCTGGGTTGAGTGGTTTGTGCAAATGTAAATGGACATACATATAATCGAATTTTAAAAGTGGGGATTTTCAAGAATTTGTAACTTTAAATAGGCTTTCGGCCCATTTAAAAAACTATTGCTGTTATACAGCTAAAATATTCCCGTTACAAACCACATGAAGTAAAGTTACATAAATCTTCTTATATTGTGAGATATAGCATGATTTGCAACATTTTAATTTATTCCGTGGCAATGATATAATTATTCCGAAGCAAGAAAAAAAAATCACACCACTTTTTTCAAAGGATAATTTTCTTCTTATTTAGTACTAATTACAAATTAGAAAAATCTCTTCTACAAATAAAATGGTATGAATAAAGATCGAGTACTAACAAATTAAAATGCTGGCAGCTGCGGGTATTATAAATATAACTGCAACTCATGGAAAACATAGAAAAACATTTTCATATATGTACTTGTGTGAAAGACAAATCCGCATTTCAATAATGCCAAACATCCATTGCTAATAAATGGTGAAACTTTTTACATATTTACAGAAAATAAATTATCTATTTTGTGTAAAACTACTAAAATGTGTAAAAAAATATAATTTGACATGCCCCTGCAAGCTCGCACACGAGATATCACGCCTTAAATTAGAAAAGTTTTTCCCATATTTTTTTTTTTTGTTTGCTTTTTATTATTGCCTAAATTCTAGCTACTCGTATATAGTTTGTGTAATTTAACGATACGTCGTGAAAAATAATTTTCTTTTTATTCAAGTAAGAAATTTCAAATTTAAATTTTTTGTTTAAATGCTTTTATGGCATTTAAAAATCGATATGTTAATATATATATATATATATATATATATATCACATATCTAAGTGACTTCTTGTATTTTTTATTATTAATTTTATTATTATTATTAATCTACTATGCCACTTGAAAGTCTTCCGAAAATTAAGTGAAATCACGTTAAACTGATATTTTGAATTTATATTTTGATCTTGAGCATAGAAAAAAATACAAAATTATAAAAGAAAGAGCACTTTTCGTGAGAGAGGTTAATTGAGAAAATCCGTTATGTCAAATTCTAAATGACATTTTTTAAATGTGAATAATAATCAAGGGCTTAGATCCCAACTTTAGAGAAAATTTTCAATCTCTTTCTTAAATTTTGATTTCTAGTAGAAGGTTCTTCTCATCATGGCTTAGTGTTGTGAAAACGTACAGTGAAATGAACAAAATATATTTATAAAAGTATTTTACAAGAGAAGTATTAAAAATGTACTTAAACGAGTACTTTGTTTTAGTAACTTTCATAAGAAAAATTTCAATAATTTTATTCTGAATATATAACAAATTTCCTATAAAATGTTAAGTTTTGTAACTAGAAAAAAAAAGTTTGGATAAATTATTAATAAAATAATGAAAATAGTAAAAATGAATTTAATTTGCTGAGTTCGCAGTAAGTATTAAAATACTTATAACAATAATATTAATTCATAAAAAAAAAAAGGTTTTTAAAAGAAATTTGATTTAATACATTATTAAATTTTGAAAATGAATGTTAAATGTCAAAGATAAAGAAAAAAATGTAATTGTAAAAGTCATTAACTAGACCTCTAAAATGGTAGATCATGTTGTAAAAAAAAATTGTGTTTGTTATCTCCAAAGCTAGACGTTATGAATTAACCAAAAAAGAATTTGCATAAATAGATATTATTGCAGTTCAAATTACAAAATGTTCACATGATTATTTTTTTAGTTATGTAAGTTACAATGTATGTTTCTTTTATCCTAATCATAAGATTTTCTTTAATTTGCTCAAGGAAATAAAACGAAAGAAATAAAAGAATAATTGTTATTAAAAGTAAAAGAAAAATCTACGCAATCACTTCATTTAGAAATGAACATTACAAACAACATATAAAGTTATTATTATTATTATTATTGAAAAGAAACGAATATTTGTTTAAACTAGTTGGCATAAGTGGACTCTTCTCAGTTCCCCATCATATGTATATTCTCATAAATTTCTAGTGCAAGACATATTATATTCATGTTAAGTGAAATAAATTTGATCAAAAGCTTGACACAGTGATAGAATGAAATCCATACCTAATCGGTTACCTACCATTCAGTTCGATATATTTATCTTACTCTAATCTATTTATTTTATTGGGGTTAATTTCGTAGTTTAATTTTCATGCTAATATTTCCAATGTAACAATCCCCAAAATGCACATTTATATGGAATATCGGCCAATTTTGCTATGTTGATAAAATCTTAAATTTCAAATAACTTACGGAATCTTCCTATTCCAATATTTGTAGTTAATGATGTTAAAAAAAGCATCATAAATGCTATTTTGAAGTTGTTTGATACATTTATATTTTTCAAATAGGACGTTTATGCTCAATTTTGCCCTATTCTTCCATGTTAAGTAAATCGTAAAACTTAAAAAAAATCATAGTCAGGGATGTTCATGCCAGTATCCTAATAGATATTTTAAGAGTGTTCTGACATCCTTACGATGAAAATATCCCACAAAATGGACGTTTATGCGAAATTTTGCCCTAATACGCCACATTAAGTAAATCGTAAATTTCCAATGACTTATGAAATTTTTAAATTGGAAAATTCATAGTCCAGGATGTTTATGTAAATATTATATATTTTAAAAGTAGTCAGTCATCTGTATGATGAAAATTAAAATTATCCCTCAAAATCGACGTTTATGCGAAACTTTGCCGTTCTGCCATGTTAAGAAATCCGTAAATTGCGAAAAAATTGCGAAATTTTTAAAGTAGCATGTTTATAGTTATTTATGTTCATCCTGGCATCAAAACTGATATTAAAAAGCTGTTCTTACATCTTTGCGATAAATATATTTATTTTCATGCACGTTTAAGTTAATTTTTGTCCTATTCTCCCATGTTAAGAAAATCGTAAATTTTTAATAACTTCTGAAGTGTTTTTTTAATTAGAATGTTGCAAATGAATAGGGCTCTTTCCAGTGTCAAAAATAATATTTTAAAACTGGTCCGACCTCTCTGCGATCATTTGTTCGTGAGATATCGTGTACACAGACTAACATACTAAAACTCTAACGGACTAACAGACTAACGGACTAACAAACTAATAGACACCCTACAGACGGACATCATATCCATTCTGCTATTTTCGGATTCCTCACTCCCGAAAAAGTAAAAAAATGTAAAAAAACCGAGGTCGAAAAATTTCACGATTGCCTAAGTTCCCCATACCTATAGTATGATGGGGAACTAAAATATGAAATTCCACTAGAGAAAGCAGTTTGCATTTTTTTTTTTTTTTTTCATAAATTTACTATCTTGAAAATGGTTAAATTTCTACAGATATTTAATAAAAGACTTAAATATATATATTTTTTTGGATATTTAATAAAACGTAATTAAAAGAAT
Organism: Salticus scenicus; assembly: GCA_963930645.1. Classification (NCBI taxonomy): domain Eukaryota; kingdom Metazoa; phylum Arthropoda; class Arachnida; order Araneae; family Salticidae; genus Salticus; species Salticus scenicus. The sequence continues at coordinate 23,740,704 of OZ005650.1, read as the reverse complement.
TAAGGATTGATTTTAATATTAATTAATTGATTTTAAAAAAATAAATAAATAAAAAGTGTATTTTTATGAAAAAATTTGAAATAAATAAATAAATAAGCAATAATATTATTAAAACATCATGATTTTCGTTACATTACTTTTAGTATTTTTTCTTTAAAAAATATTGCAAAATCCATCCCTAATTACTTTAACTAGGAACATTCGCTAAAGTAATTAATTTTTTTCCTAAATATTTCTAGAAAAATAGGCATTTTGAAAGTCATGAATTCATGAAAAAATATAAACTGAAAAAAACGCAATACAAAGATACACGTTAAAAATTTATATCAAAAACCATTAGAATTGTTGCCTGAATGTTACTGAACAAACTTAAATCAGTTCAATTTATAAATATTAAATGGAAATATAAGCGTTTACATGACACCTTCAGTAGGGCCAAATTAAAGGTGCCACGTGGCGTTTACCTATGTTAAAAAAAAAAAAAAAAAAAAAAAAAAATGGATAATAATAATTTTATACAAACATATTCGAATCACGTTTAGCCAATAGGTAAAAAATAAATAAATAAAAACTTTATTTATTAATTTTTTTTCGTTATTCCAAACGATATAAATTTCGTATTTTCACTTAATATTCATAATCAACTATGAAATGATTTTTTTTTTTTTTTTTTTTTTTAATATTCATATTTTCTGCAAATATGTAACAATATTTTTACAGTTTCCTACTTTTCGACTTTTAAAATACATCTATTTTAAAACTGTTTTTTTTTTTTTTTTTTTTTTTTTTTTTTTTTTTTTACTGCAAAGTTTGTCTGCAAGTAAAGCAAAAGTTTTTCAAAATTAATAAATAAAATAAAAAATGTTTTTTTATATGCATAACAGTTGATAACTGAGTTATTGTGTTACAGACTATATGATTTTTTTTTTTTTTTTTTTAAGTCTTTTATTTTTAAATAACGGATTTTTAAGTGTATTTTCATTACTTCAAATTTGTTTGTTAATGAAAAAAAAAAATGTAAGTACAGTCGGTAACTTTATTGGGTTGTTCGGAAAGTACAATCGGTAACAAAAGTGTCCGCACACTAGCAAAAATTTCTATGTAAAAAAAGTACACTTCATACTTTTTTTTTAAATAAATCTTTATCGAATCATGTTCTTAGACTGACTAAGAACAGAATTCGACAAGGATTTATTTAACAAAACCTTATGAAGTGTACTTTTTTACATAGGAATTTTTGCTAGTTTTCGAACACTTTTGTTACCGACTGTACTTTACAGTAAAAACTATCCAAATGCATTTATTTGGTGTCTTTTTATTGAAAACTCATTTTTTACTTACGAGTGATTATTTGGGAACTCTACATTTTAATATTATTTTTAGTGAGGAAACTTAATAAAATTTATTTCCTTAACATTTAAAAAAAAAATAAATTTTACGTAGAATGGTGGAATATCAACTTATTCTTAAAAATCAAGTAATTACGCCATACGTTTTACCGTCAATTAGAGTTCTGCAAATTCATGACTCTTAATTTAAAATAACATACTTTCCGTCAGCAGTTTACATAAAATATATTTCTGCAATATGTTATTTTTCACTCAATACGTAACTTTCTTTATTTCTTTAATTTCGTAATTCCTGCATGTTATTCCACAACTTCACTCTTAAATTAAGTTAGTCCACGAGATATTCTTCCATAATGATTAAATACTACAATGCTCCCAGACATATATTAAAACTCTACAATTTCATAAATTATTCATAAAGAGGAAACTTTAGTTTTAGAAATTTAATTTTAGTATTTTTGTTTTTAAGGAAACTGGATGTTTGTTTTTTTCTCTCGAGAGTGGTGATATTCTTAATAAATGTTCTTTCATAACCACTTTATTTCATCTTGAAATATGTTTACGAAATCAATAAAATTTATTTTAATATTATAAATTATAGTATACATTACATGTTATTTAATACAATTCATACATAGATATATATATATATACATTTACTAAGGGCATACACTTGCTAATTAAGCCAAGAATTCGTTGAATTGGTAGCTCTTTGAAAAAGGCCACTCAATCGTACGGGCGCCCTGCCCTGTAGGATTCAGGAACGCTAATTACTATACCGTATAAGTGTTGATAAATTATATATATATATATTAATATTCGGAATTTCTTTTACACATACAGTCGGTAACAAAAGTGTCCGAACACTAGCAAATATTCCTGTGTAAAAAAGGTACACTTCATACAGTTTTATTAAATAAATCCTTATCAAATCATGTTCTTACACTGTCTGAAAACAGGATTCGACAAGGATTTATTTAACAAAACAGTATGAAGTGTACTTTTTTTTTACATAGGAATTTTTGCTAGTGTTCGGACCCACTGTACCATATGAAATACAGTCGAATGAATGGTTGGGTTTTACGTCGCACTAGTGCTGCACAGATGGGCAATTGGCGCCGCGTCTGGGACACACCCCTAGAGGTAGTCCGGAGACATGTCATCACAATTTTGATCCTCCACGGAAGGGATGGCTCTCCCGCTTCGGTGACCTCCAGAGGTATAATTTTTGATGGGAACATGGAGGGCATTGCGGCCACGACAGATTGTACGTGCAGCAGCCATCATTAGTGTACATGACGGTCTTTGGCCGGCTCGAGTACCGAAACCTCAATCTTCCAATTACGAGACCGGCGCTCTACGGACTGGGCTACCGCGGCCCTGAAATACAGTCGAATCGCGTTAACGTGAACACTGGTAACCTGACATACTTTTAACATGAAATTTTTCCACAATCCCCGTCAAAATGAAGATTAGTTTAGTTATATGGATATTAATCTCTGATAGCATGATCTACTGATAACATGGAATTTTTTTTATCCCTTTTGAGATTCACGTTAACGAGGTTCGACTGTATATCGATTTAACTACATATTGAAAGCAATGTATATTAATTTATTCATTTTATTTTTATTTATTTATTTATTTATTTATTTTTTGAAAATAATCTTAAAACAAATATTTTTTCAAAAGTTAAAAGTAAACGGTTTCTTTTGTGATCTATGTTTTCAAAATTTTTATCGGATTACAACAAGGTATAGTATTTAGCGAATTCTTAGTTGAATACCACTTTTTTGTCACAGATGAACTCAGTAATTGTTTGCAGTGAATTTCTTGGAAAATCACTGCAAACGAAAAAATACTAAATTTAAAAAAAGCTATATTGAGTTAAAAGACAGCTAAATGCTTTGGCAAAATATAGTTATTTTGTTAAAAGTAGAAACATAATGTAAATGAATTTACAAATATAGGTTATGCATGGATGGAACACGGGCGCAGAATTCATACCACTATCAATGTAAGAAAGTTTTCTACTTCTTAAATCAACGATATTATAGATAGAGAAATTTCTTAAACGGATTCCGGTATGAATTCTGCGCCCGTGTTCCATCCATGGGTTATGTATATTTTTAAAGGTATAACTATGCTCAGATTTATAAAATGAAGCATATGCTGAAAAATAAAATATATTTATGCATTTTCTTATTGTTTTCTTATTGTCAGTAGATGTCTGTAATATATATTGTATATCACTTGTTAAAAATAAAAAAAGAAATATATATATATATATATATATATATATATATATATACAAAATGTTTCAATTTATTTGAATAGAATATTTTATTTTAGACTATTGACATGATGCTTCTAGTTACAAAAAGGTTTCACATGATATATTGCTACTTAATACCATATATTTCACAAGGTACTATATAATAGTAATAATAATAATAATAATAATAATAATTACTTGTAAAAATTAACTTTTCAAGTTAACCCTCTATGCAAATATACGAATCAGTAAATGGAGAAAATCATTTACAAATGTATAAGTGAATACATAAATATCTAAAAATAATATTCAGTAAGGTATTAAAGATTAATTAATGAACTTATTTTTCAATTTGTTATTGATTTGGTAAGTGAAAATTACCTTTAATATCTCTAGATAATGGGTTCCATAAAAGTTGAATAAACTTTACGTTAAACTTATACTTTTTTACTTTTCTTATACTTTTTTCACCTTTTCAGTCATTTGGTTCATTTTATCAGTATTATTAAATTTTTAACGGTTTTATGAATAATGTTATGAAGTAATATTTTCGTATTTTGTGGAAAAAAATCTCGAATTATTATTTTAAAAAATCAAATAAAACGCACAAAACGCATTTAATATTAATCATAGAAATGAATTATTAGTGAAAATTACATAAAATCTAAACTTTTGTCAGTGAAACTACAAAAAATAAAAACAAGTACATATACACTGGTCTTCAAAAAATAAGCAACAATCTGTTTTCCTGTTTTTTCTTTTGCGCATAACTTTTAAACAAATGAATATGAGAACAAATTTAGATGGGATGTTCGTTATCAACCATTAATCGAATTTTATAAACTTTTAACATAAGCAAGAATATTTAAACTGATATTAATTCAATTTTTCTCAAAAGACAGCTTTTGAAGAAATTAAAATTGTAAACAGCTTTAGAAAAGAAAACTAAATGGCATTACAGATAGGTGCAGGTACACATGCTTCCAAATGTTAATATAAAAACATTTTTCCTGTATTTACTTTTTGTTTTCTTTCATAACGGAATTTTTGAATAAAATATAATTAATACTTTGGAAACTAGAAGGAAAAAAGATGTTGATAAATAATCTTTTAACAAGTATCTGATCGAACTTTCATGTTCGTTGGTACATTTTTAAAAACGTTATTCATATACGACAAAAAGACGAAAAAAGAAGAAACAGAATAGTTAATACAGGTAGAAAAATCTAGTTTTAGTCTAACATATGCATGTATGTTGATGTTTACCTAAGTGTAGTACACTCTTAACACCCTTTCTCGTTTAAGTTTCTTATCTAAAAAAAAAAAAAAAAAAAAGAATCATTTCTTCTAAATTTTAGTTTTTATAAAATTTGAATTTATGTCAATTTTAAAATTTTTGCTTAGAATGATATTATGTAAAATTCGATTATAAATTTGATAGAGAACCTCTTATCCAAACTTTGTGTTTCTATATTTATTTGTTTAAAAATTTCGCGGAAAAGTATAAAACAGGTTATTGCTTTAATTTTGTAGACACGAATATATATACACTTGTGCAGTCAGTAACAAAAGTCTCCGAACACTAGCAAAAATTCCTATATAAAAAATATACACTTAATACAGTTTTGTTAAATAAATCCTTGTCGAATCCTGTTCTTAGTCAGTCTAAAAACAGGATTCGACAAGGATTTATTTAACAAAACAGCCTTAAGTGTACTTTTTTTTTATAGGATTTTTTGCTAGTTTTCGTAGACTTTTGTTACCGACTGTACATGCAAATGAAAATAATAATAATAATAATAATAATAAATATAATAATAAAATAAAATGTAACCGACCTGGACGACACAATAAATCCTTTACAAATGTATAAATAAATACAAACATATCTAAAAATAATATTGAATAAGGTATTGAAGATTAATTAATGATCTTGAAGATGATATTGAAGATTAATTAATGATATATATATATATATATATATTGATTTGGTAAGTAAAAATTACATTTAATATCTCTAGATAAGGGGTTCTAGCAAAGTTGAATAAAATTTCGGTAAACTTTTATTTTTCTACTGTGTTATCTTTTCAATCATGTGGTTTATTTTATCAATATTATTCAATTTTTAACGGTCTTATGGGCAATGCTAAAAAGTAATATTTTTAAATTTTGTGAAAAAAATCTCGAGTTCTTGTTTAAAAAAAAAAAAACAAAGCAAACACCTGTTTTCCCGTTTTCTTCTTTTAAACAAATGAATATGTGTACATAAAATTTGGATGACATGTTCGTTATCAAATCATAAATCGAAATTTATAAACTTTTAAAATAAGCAATAATATTTAAATTGATATTAAATGATTTTTTCTCAAAAGAAAGTTTTTGAAGAAATTAAAAATGTAAACAATTTTAGAAAATAAAACTAAATAAGAAATAATTAAAGATAAGTACAGATACATATTAAGATATATATACAGATTTATATGTACAGATACATATACACACAAATATTAATTTAAAACCAAATTTTTTTTCCTGTATTTACTTTTATTGTCTTCCATAACGGAATTTTCGAAAATATATATATATAATTTTTACTTTAAAAACTAGAAGGAAAAATATGTCAATAAATAATTTTTTAGCGAACATCTGATCCAACTTTACTAAGTATATATAACTATATATTTTAAAGTCTAAGTATATATTTCCATAAGTATATATTTTAAAAGGTTATTCATATACGACAAAAAGAAGAATCAGAAAATTCAATACAGGAAGAAAAATCTCGTTTTAGTCTAATATATGGAAGTATTTGCATCTTTACCTAATTGTAGTATACTCTCAACACCCTTTCTGATTTAGTTTCCTTTTCTAAAATAATAATAATAATAATAATAATAATAATAAATCATTTCTTCAAAATTTTAGTTCTTAGAAAATTTGAATTTATATCAGTTTTAAAAGTTTTATTTAGGATGATATTGCATAAAATTCGATTAAAGATTGTGATTGAAAAACTCTCATCTAAACTTTGTGTTTCTATGCTCATTTGTTTAAAAATCATGCGAAAAGAAGAAAACGATAAAACATGTTATTGCTTTCATTTTGTAGGCCAGTGTATATATACTCGTATATATATATATATATATACAAACACAATAGTCTAAGAATTTTGAAAATATAACGAAATTAAAATACTCGCGCTAAAATTACCAACACAAGACTGATTCTCGAAACGTCAGTGACTTCATGTGACTGTGGAGACTTAAAAAGTTTTTTGGTTCTGTGCGTTTGTGTCTTTGTGTCCCACGATAACGGCCGCAAAAATCATGCGATTAATTTTCCATTGGTACATATGTTCATTACCTGTACAGAATTATCTATATGTTTTTGGTGTGCATATTGTTTACGGTTCATGTAAACCATAGCACTTCCATACACCACCATGCACTACTTCCATACACAACCATACACCAAAGCACTTCTTATCATTACCGCATAAGATTTTATTTAAATGCGTTTCAACGTGGTTACACTGCGTTCAACGTAATTAAATAATTAATAGTTAAATAATAAATAAAATAATTAATGCGTTGAACATATTTAAGATGCTTAAAATACAGTTTACTGTAGTGAAAGGTATGCGTATACCCAATAATTACCTACAGGACAACGCAAATGAATTCTAGAAACGTTATAAAATCATTCAAATAGTGTAAAATTTGGTACAAATATTTCTGGATTACATTGAATTAGTTGTACAGTTTTTAATTGTGTATGTAATGTTTGTGGCTCATAAATAAAGATACACAAAATAAATTTATTCCATTATGGTCTATGGACTAAATTTCTTTTAAGTGAATTTTAACATTATTATTCTCCATTCAGTATAATATAATTAATATATGTTATTGGATCGTTCAGAAGCGAGCTTTCTGTCGAAAATGGTTGACATGGAATCAGTAATTAATTACATAAAAGAATTACGATACGTAATGCAGTCATGTAGCATTAAATTTGGTACAAGTATTTTTGAGTTACAAGGAAATATTAATAGACATAGATATGGATAGATACAGACAATTATAAAAAAACTGGATTGTTGAAGGGGAGTGCTACCCCCGCCCTTAGAAACGTGTCTGATTATGTTGTGGGTTAATCATACAAATATAACTGTTTGCGTATATGTATATATATTATTAATTATGTTAAATAATATGGAATAAATAAAAAATAATCTGTTCAGCAAGGACTAAGGCAAATAAGGCACTGAGGCTCCTGATCTACAATAAAATTGCAGATACATTTTTTTCATATTCTGTCATTTTTCTTGTATTAAAATCCTTAAAAGTGTAATCTAAAAAATTGAAATTTTATTTATTTATTTTAGTGTGTGATTTTTTATTAAAAAATAAAAAATAAATAAAAATTATACATATATATATATTTATATAGATAGATTATGACTATTTGAAACTTCGAAACAAATTAAATGGAAATGTAAGATGGACGATTTTTACAGTTTTATATTGTCAGAGAAAAAACAAGTTAATATTGAAGTCATTACGACACTAAGGAATATAGTTTGAGCGCTAATAAGACAAAAAATAAATAAATAAACTCTAAAGTGCTTCTTGACTGTAAATTTTATTAATTACTGTAAACAAAATTTCTGACACGTATACATACTTTCGAATATGCTTACTTACTCGAATTTCGAAAATCGTCATTTCTAAATACACTTGTGCATTGAATATCTTTTAATGATATTTCTATGACAGATGCAAAATTTAGTTATTATTATTTGGCAGATATTTTCCAGACATTAAGAATTAGTCTTATCAGCTTTTGTATTACTTATTTATTCAGAATTTGAAAGATTTACTTTAAAAACGATTTAAAAGAGTATTTAAAAAAAAAAGTCAGTATAGAAAATAAAAGAAATCGGAGAAAAAAAAAATTATTTTCAATCTACTTTTTCTGTCATCAATTAGTATTTATATTATATAAAGATTTAATACTGAGATTTTAAATAAAAAATTATTAACAACAAGATGAAATTGTTTATAAATCATGAATAAATCATGAATAAATTGTTTATAAATCATGAATAAATAATTGCTTTCATGTTAAAAATTTGAATCAAAGCATTCCTTCAACGTTATATTTTGCTTTTTAGTTAGATATTTAGTTTACTATTATAAAATGAATTTTCGAAAATAACATAGTTACAGTAAAAGTAATTTGGTGTAGCACACACACGCCTTTTTCTTACCCTGAATTTCAATTTTATAAAGATAAATTGCATATTAAGGGGTAAGGTAACAAATACTGTAAGTAAACCTACGTTAAAAGGAATTTAACGTAGGTTAGTACAAAAATTTAAGAATTAAAAAAAATTAGAATTTATGGTTATTATTAAATTTAAAAGTTTATTTAAAATTATTCAGACAACTTTATCCCGAGCCACGCCTTAAAACTTATCAAAATTAATCAAACTTTTCAAAGAGTACGCTCAATTGAACTTCAAAATACAACATTAAAGATCCCTGCTCAGTTTTCCTCGACGAAGTAAAAAATAGTAAAGCAGTTTCACTAATTACATTCATTGTAAAAGAATATTTTTGCTTAATTATTGGTTCTCTTATATGTTTTGTATAAATAATGTACATGTCACATTGTTTACCTAAATAAAGGTAATAGTATAGAACATTGCCCTATATTGATAACATATAAGAGAACCTGAAATGCACTTCCAACAGTTTTCAAATATTGTCTCATAATATTATTGTTCTTTAGGGAAACCCTCTAAACAAGTTGTAATTGATTTCTATACCATAATCTATACGAAACATGCATAGAAAAAATACGTGTACATTTGATTATTTTTAGTTCAACCTTTAGATGTTAAACTGTAGCTAAATTAAATTTCACCCATAGACGCAGTGTATTTGAATTTTGTTGTATGTCCCTGTATACGACCAATTTGTTTGATTTTAACTAAAATGTAATTGTTGCATCTTTATATGATTGATACACATTTATAATAACGAGATCTGCTCGAGATCGAAATTTGAGATCTGCTAATAACAGCCACACACGCATATAGAGACAGACACAAAGACCAACGACTAAAAATCTATTTTTCGGACTCAGGAGACCTTAAAATGTGTAACTATAACATTAATTCAATTTCGAAATTTTGACCGATATCCAATAAAGTATTTTGAGGAATGTGGTCTTACTTAATGTATGATTCTATTCACGCACGCCCACGCACACATACAAAAGAACAACAAATTAATATAACTAGGTACCTAATGCGCCATTTTTTTCAAAAATGAAACCAAAACACCACAATTTGTCATGGTATGTATAGACTTCCAAAGTTGTCTGGAGACAGATCTATATCATATGTTAAAACATTGGTGAAAAAAGTGTCGGACATTACGAGACATTTGTTTTCATGTTCTAATCTACCCATTAACATCCTAAACGTGGCTATCAGATTAAGATATGACAATTTTATGCAGCTAAACAATAAATTACAATTTATCTGAACACTCCTATTACCACTGTAGGATGTATTTGTGATATAGAAATTCCTTATATTGCCATTCAAGACGGAAAAACTGATGCCAAATAAGATATCAAATTATCTGCAATAATCTTTACAAGGTATTATATCATATTCATTAGTTCCAGAGATGTTTTGAAAATACCCTCTAAAACATACCGTCTCCACAGACATTTATATGACCTACGATTTATGTGTAGAGCATATGTTCATCTTAAGGATGGCATATATAACACATTCATCAAACTACTAAACAAGGAATCGTGACTCATCTGGACAGCTCTCTCCTATACTTCCATAGTAAACACACTATGTTTCTGTAACTAATGTAAGAGTAAATGATGCTCATGCTTCGTCATTTCCAGAAATAACAAGAGAGTCCTCTGCTGCGCGATATGTATTTATAAGTTGTAACAAAATACTCTAAGGGCCGTATTCACCAAATTTCATTGATCGAGGATTAAGCCATGGGTCAGAAAATCCGAGAATCAAAGCTAATTATAAAATCCCTACGGTATTCACCATCAGCCGATTACGTGATCCATGGATTAACTGAAAGAGAAATAGAAGCTTCGTTTTGATTGGCCAAGAACGACGATAGCCTTTATTCATCATTCGGCTTCAATTAACTAATCAATCGGATTAGAATATTAGAAAGGGTAAAAAGCAAATTGGCAATACCAGTACGAGCTTTGCTCTTGGTTACTTCGCTTTTGTTTACGTACGGATTAAGAATCAATTTTACTTTAGAGCTTTTTTAAAAGAATTATCACGCAGACGACAACTGTTTACGCTACGATTTAAAATTTTGATTGTTATGAATAAGAGAATCTTAAAACTATTAAAATTTTTTTCTGCCGAAGTTAATGCATTATATTTTTCTGTGGCAGATGACAGCCTATTATCTAACATTCGTATTAGAGATTCCACGGAATCTTTATTTAATCGATGACGATATCGAAATGCCTTATTATCCAAAGAATCCAAATTATTTAATGCACCTTCCTTTTCCTTCTTTCAAATGCTTCACATAGTTCTAAGCGTTCAATATCATCTAGTGAGAATAGATCGTCAACGTCAGCCATGTTTGTTATTTGTTTACGAAGCTGAGCTGCGGAAAGCGCATGCGTTACGAAAAGATCCGAGAATTATCTCTTTTAATCCTCCGATATTCGAGGATCAAAAACAAAGTGTTAAAGTAGAAGGTGAACTGCGGATTTTCGTTGGAGAATACCGATTTTCCTATAATCGAGCGATTACCGCTGATCCGAGGTTTAATCCGAGTGTTAAGAAGTTGGTGATTATGGCCCTTAAAGACCTATGTGCACAATTAATAAGCGTTCATATATCAGACAAGATACAGCGTCAAAATTTGCGTCTCTTTTGCTGCTCACAAACAGCCTATGGCGTCCATTTTTCTTTGATGATTCCTGGATATTGGACGTAGAAATGCCTAATCTATTGTCACCATTATTCAACTTCATTAATTAAATAATGACAAACACATATTAAAAAAAAAAAAAAAAAAAAAAAAAAAAACCTTGATAAATTGTCCATTTTTGCCGTTTAGAATATAATCCTGATATGACCAATTCGAAACGTCGCTATCACAATCACTATTTCTGGCGGTGCTATCCAAGAATCAAATTTGTGATATCATGTACCCGGAAAACAAACTAAGATACAAAATCTCAGACCGTCGGCAATATTGCGTACATCTTCTAAGACTTAAAATAAATGCGACTCAACTCAACCATGATATATAACCATCGTTTTTAAAGGAATCAAGTACCATTTATTTTATACCAAAAAAGTGTAAGTAAATCTAAAAAAAAATAAGTCTTATTTTATTTTATTTTATATATTTTTGTGCATTTTAATAAAGGTTAAACTATGGAAATACCTTATTAAAATTTTTAAAATTCAAATAAACAGTAATATTGTTAAATTGAAATCATTTTGTGTCATATTAATTCATATTAATTATTTTTCAGTTAAATGTTTTTTTTTCCTCTTCTAAGTGTAATTTTTTTATTATTATTATTATAGGAAATATTATATATAATACTTCACAGAGGGAATGTGTAAGCATAATAAATATCCGTAATTATAGTGATATATTCTTCTGTCTTCGGTTAAGTCTGTTAAAATAATTTTGAAGAAAATATTTTGCTCTAGTATTAATAACATGAGATTTATACTCTGTAAATCTTGCTTATGGAGTTAATTAATTGGGAAAAGCAAACAGAAAATATATTATGAAAGAAGCAAAAACTCTAGTGCACTTACGAAATTATTAGCGCTCGGTTAAGAGGAAAGAATTTTATCATAGTTTATCGAACATAATTTAATCTAACACTTAATGAATTACTTAATATTAAAACATACTTAAGACTCAATTTCTTCAGCTTATCCTTAGGTAATGAATTATCCTTTGTTTAAAACTCTCCTTTAATTAAATTTTTAAATATTCTCTCCGATTATTATAAAATATATTAATTTGAAAATATTTAAAATATTTACTTTTTTACACTTTTTTAAATGTTACTTTTTTACAGGTACAAGTAACAATAAGGCTAAATTCACGTAATTTGTTGACTACTGCGAACTGTTCCAAAATTCATATAATGATAATATTAAAAGCCGAAGAAGCTAAATAAATTAAAACATTCTACAGATTGTAAACATTTTCAAACTAAGTACTTTTCCCTATTATTGAAAAATATATATTGTATTTTTATAAATGAAAACATTAAGAATTCTGGCGATTAAATAAATGATTAAATGATTATACATAAAAAGTATTCGTTCATTTGAGATTGAAAGAAGACTTTTAATGCAAGTAATTGAGCAAACTTAATGAAACTTTCAAGCCAAAATAATATCAATAATATATATATACAGGGTGAGTTTGACATTATCTGCCAAACGAAAGGATGTGATAGAAAAGCCCATGGGGAGCATAAAACGCTATAGAAACCCAGTCCTATCTCTAACGGTTTCCGAGTTATGGTAGATAGAAGTAAAAGATGGAAAATGTTTTTTTTTTCCATCCCGTCCGAAACCCCCCAAATTTGTGAGCTTTCCGAAAGACTTACACGCAAAATAAGCACATATTTGGAAAGAGTAGGAAAAATCATATCGGGTGACACAATTTACATCAAGATACCTTAATTTACCGGCGAGTTACAAGCGCTAAAACATTGGCGAAATTTAAAATCGAGTTGTCACTAAATTCTTTAACCGGCAATTATACAAACACCGTTCAAGCTACAATCGGTCAAATTTACAAAAAAAAACTTTTCCATTCCACAAACATTAGAATGAGCCCACAATAAACCATATCGGTGTTCTATTTCAGGAGAAATTTAACCTTTTGTTTGAAATACATCACTGAACACGGCGTTCGTCGAAATTCGGCAAACGAAACAATGGTGAGTAAATGGAACGTATGCTTATTCGTGACTATGTGCATATGGACTCTTAGTGATATGCAGATGTATTCCAACCTTCCTGCGCGCGCATCCGACTCTCGGGTACGAAAGGCGAGTCAATCTGTAACAGCTCATTAGCTCGTCAGCTTCTTTTACGTTTTATGCTGCTTATTGCTTTAGCATTTTCTGGACTTTGCCTGAGCTCGGCCGATTCTTTTCACGATACTCTTACGTCTACTCGCTCTCTCTTAATTCACACTTAGTATGTTTTCCTTCATTGGTACGAATTATCCAAGTTGGTTCTTATTACGTAGCACTTTTTTTCTTCTACTTTTGTAAATTAATATTGAAATTCTATCCCTTTTTGTTTACCCTTCTGAAATTTATTTTCAATTAAAGTCATCACAGGGATCAAATTGTCATATTTTCCAAACTGCAAACAGATATGCCTAGTTTTACAAATGCAGAATACGCGTATATGCATTTTGTTTATGTATTTTGCGATGGTAATTTTCGGAGAGCCAAAGAAGAGTACCGTCTACGTTTTCCACATCGTCGTGCTCCCAACCGTGCTGTATTTGCCGCAATTCATCGAAGGCTTAGGGAGAGTGGGTCGTTCGGTAGGGTGTACGAAAGGGGCCATGGTTGACGCTCCGCTACCGCTGAGGATTCCGTACTCGACCGAGTGGAGGTAAATCCAAATCTGAGTTCACGCATACTTGCGAGAGGTGGAATCTCCCAATGTAAACTGATGAATGTTTTGACAAAAACCAGTATCATCCATACCACTTCACACCGGTACAAGAATTACGCCGTTCAGATTAACAAAAGCGGGTAACACTCTGCCGCTGGCTTTTGGAGCGAGATATTGAGGAACACTGTTTCCTTAAAACGATACTGTGGACAGATGAGTCACTTTTCACTCGGGATAGCAAATTAAATTTACACAACTGGCATCATTACACTCAACAAAAATCCATTTGTAACACGAAACTCATCGTTCCAGATGCCATTCAGCTTAAATGTTTGGCTTGGAGATCGCTTGATAGGTCCACATGTGTTCCAAGGTCATCTGACAAGCAATACATATTTGGATTTTCTGGAACATCATCTTCCAGGATTACTTGATGTCAAGCCTGTACCCCAATGAGCGGAAATCATTTTACAACACGGTGGGGCCCCTGTACATTCTTCCAATGCCGTTCGGGACTTCTTGACTCAGCAGTGTCCGCGATGGATTGGTCGTAATGGACCAATTCCTTGGCCACCTAGATCGCCAGATCTCACTCCATTGGACTTCTATGTTTGGGGTTTCCCGAAGCAAGAGGATTACCACACATAAGTTGCCTGTTTGCAAGATTTATGCAGCCGGCTCTATGATGCAATAATAAAACTGAGGGATGAGCTTTCGCTAAGAGTTACTGTGGTTTCCGTTCGTAAGCGGCCAAGGGTGTGGGAGTGACTAATTCCAGCAGCGGCACTAAATTTCACACATCCTTTCGAATGCATATGGGCTTTAATCATAAACCTGAGATACGTCACTTTATTTTATTTTTATTTATTTATTTATTTATTTATTTATTATTATTATTATTTTTTTTGCATATTACTTTGTGAAAGACGTGTCTTTAAAATTTCTTTTTTGCATCTGACAAAACAGAGGGCTGAAGGTGTACATGGAATCAGGAACGACCATGGCACCCCGTGAGTCTCCTTCTCAACGAACGTCGAGTTCAGTGATGAATGTATTTCAAACAAAAGGCTAAATTTCTCCTGAACTAGAACACCGATATGGTTTATTGTGGGCTCATTCTAAAGCTTGTAAAATGGAGAAGTTTTTGATAAATTTGACCGATTGTAGCTCTAACGGTATTTGCAGAATTTCCGGTTAAAGAATTTGGTGACAACTCGATTTAAAACTTCGCCAATGTTTTAGCGCTTGTAGCTCGCCGTCAAATTAATGTATCCTGATGTAAATTATGTCACCCGATAGGATTTTTTCTGCTTTTTTCAAATATGTGCTTATTTTGCGTGTAAGTCTTTCAGGAAGCTCACACATTTCAGACGGGATGAAAAAAAACCAGATTTTTCTTCTATCTACCAAACTCGGAAATGATTAGAGATAGGACAGGGTTTCTATGGTGTTTTATGCTCCCCATAAGCTGTTCCATCCCCTCATTTCGTTTGGCAGATTATGTCAAACTCAACCTGTATATATATATATATATATATATATATATATATATTTATATATATATATATACATATATATTGTGTAAATATTAAGTGTCAAAAATATTTCACCTAATATATTTTATTCATCATGATGTATACTTTTAACAAAATGATGTACATTGAATATATATATATATATATATATATACATGATTGTGTTTTCATATGTGTTTTCATATGTGTATGTATGTGAAATTATAATGAAATTTTAAAATGAAATTACATTAATTAATTCTCATAATAGTAACCAATTTATTCAATAATTAATAAGATGTCATGAGTGATCTTGCTTCAGAAAAATGCTTTGGTTGAAAATTCATTCTACATAACTATATATATAAGATAAAGCAACATGCAAATATGTGTATAAAAATGTTTTGTTCACAGGCACATAGTTTCTATAAAATATTTGAAGTATAAGTCCTGAAAAAAAAATAAATAAATTATATGACGGCAAATTCATTACATTAAAAGAAAAAAAAAGAATACTGGTGGATTTCATTATAATTCTAAAATAATATATCACAAAACAGTAATAAAATATTACTGCAACTTAAAAATTAAAATTTGTTAAAACTGCCTTTAGAACTTTTATATATGCGTATTAATAAAAATTACCATTTCTCAAACTTTATTAAGCTTCATACATAACTAGCAATAAATGCTATTGCTTTTCTTTACAATGAACTTAACAAAAGATAATTTATTGCGAGTATAGAATATTTTTTTATTTTTTATTTTTTATTTTTAATTCTTCACGCATGTTTTTTTTTTTTTTTTTTTCATTTAGCACAGTAATTATTTATCGAGGATTTTTTTATGATTTTTGCAGATTAAAAAAAAAATTCTTCGAACAATTTGTGTTTCTTCTTTGTTTTACATATAATAAAACTATTAACGTCTATTACATTAGAGATACAGATATTATCCTTAGTTTTTATTAGTAATACATTAAAGCTTCATCTTTATAAAAAATAAATAAATAAAGCTTAAATATTGCTTTATTTTAAAACCACAAATTATTTTTTATTTATCTTATTGTGGTTCTTAATGATAATAGTCATATTTATTAAGCTTAGTTCTTATAATCAGCCGATTTTTATAACGAAATCTTAGTGCTATGTTTTCAAAAGAGTCTCATTTTTATTTAAGATTTATACAAATAATTGATAACGTTAGGAAAATTCCCTAGAAAATTCCATTTCATTAAATATTTAGTATGGTTATTTCAATTTTTTAATTCAAAATGTCCTGTTTTATCATAGTCTATATCTGGGTCTGACAACTATTTATCAACATTTAAACAATGTGTTTGCCGTCTTTTATATTTTTATGAAACGTTCGGGTTAGTGCGAAAGTTCTACCCGTTTTTGGATAGGCAAATTTGCAATGGAATTGACGTCACATGACATTGCAATGACGCAAATCGTCGGTCAATCAAACGTGTGGATGCCTCACATATAAATGCATCGTGTCTCACAAAGTTAATCGTCTAAAGAAAATACCAGAGGTATATCATGGAAAGCGAAGGACCATATAATACATTGTTATACGAGTTCGATAAAAATAATATGGCAGCCGCATCATGTCTCAAAGTTTGTCAAGTTTATGGGAGGATGCAATGTACGGAAGCACATATCGACGATGATTTCGTAAATTTAAGGGAGGAGAAAGAAGCTGACAAAATCTGGCTAGGAGTGGACGGTCATCGCACGTTGAAGACGACGATATTTACCAAGCCATAAGGAACAACCCAAATCCAACCGTCCAAGAATAGTGGAGACCTTCAACGTACACCGGACAACGATCGAGAGAAAACTGTGGTTAAGTTGGGTTTTACGAGAAATTTGGATCGTTGGGTTCCATATAACCTGACATCTAATCAACGGGATGACTGAATCGCCACCTGTGTTTCTTTGCTTTCCCGGTACAAAAATGACCTATTCTTGACAGGAGATGAGACATGGGTTATGCACCGTAACATAAAGCACCGTAGGACTCTGTGTCGCCCTTCTGATCCGCCTGCATCGACTTTGAAAGCTAGACTTCATCCCAAGAAGATGTTATTGAGTGTGTGGTGGGATGTGCAGGGAATAATTCACTAGGAGGTCCTACCACTCAATCAAACCATCAATTCTGCCTTCTAATGTCTACAGTTAGACAGTCAGCATTCAGATTTGGTAGCAAAGCGGCCAGGTCTCACCAATCGTCGCGGTGTTATCTTTAATCATAATAACGCCAGGCCATATGCTGCTGTCATCGCTCGCTAAAGTTACTGGGTTTAGGTTAGGAATTTTTACTCCACCCTCCCTATTCTCCTGACTTGGCACAAACTGACTATCACCTAATTTGTGCGTTGAACAATTCCTTCAGTCAGAAAATCTTTGATGATCTTGATGTTGTGAAAACTGCCATCCATGAATTTTTTGAAAACAGCCGGGATTTTGCCGCCGTGGGATTCATATCCTACCAGAGAGATACAAGAGGTCATAGATAGCAATGGGGATTATTCACAATAATAGGTACTGTTCATTTTGCATTTATTTCCTTTTCTTTATGGGTAATATAAACGAGTAGAACTTTTACACTCACCCAATACATAATATATAAATTATTTCATGGCGAGTTTAAATTAGAGTTTCATAGACTGAAAAATGTAACGTTGTCATCTATAGAGTTCTATCCAATAATTTTCATTTTTATGCAAGTTATTTTTTTTTCTTTAAGAGCAATCAAAAATGATTTTTCGCTTATATCGAAATAATATGCAGGAATAATTTATCAATGAGACTAATCGATGTAACATTTTAATAAATAATAAGAAAAAATAAAATGGTGACTTAACGCAAAATAGGTATAGAATAGATGCAGCAAAATTAAAGTAACCTGCTACGATTTTGGTAGTACTCAGCAAACCGACATTAGTATGGAATAGCAAGAGAGATTATACATAAAAAGTATTCGTTCATTTGAGATTGAAAGAAGACTTTTAATGCAAGTAATTGAGCAAACTTAATGAAACTTTCAAGCCAAAATAATATCAATAATATATATATACAGGGTGAGTTTGACATTATCTGCCAAACGAAAGGATGTGATAGAAAAGCCCATGGGGAGCATAAAACGCTATAGAAACCCAGTCCTATCTCTAACGGTTTCCGAGTTATGGTAGATAGAAGTAAAAGATGGAAAATGTTTTTTTTTTTCCATCCCGTCCGAAACCCCCCAAATTTGTGAGCTTTCCGAAAGACTTACACGCAAAATAAGCACATATTTGGAAAGAGTAGGAAAAATCATATCGGGTGACACAATTTACATCAAGATACCTTAATTTACCGGCGAGTTACAAGCGCTAAAACATTGGCGAAATTTAAAATCGAGTTGTCACTAAATTCTTTAACCGGCAATTATACAAACACCGTTCAAGCTACAATCGGTCAAATTTACAAAAAAAAACTTTTCCATTCCACAAACATTAGAATGAGCCCACAATAAACCATATCGGTGTTCTATTTCAGGAGAAATTTAGCCTTTTGTTTGAAATACATCACTGAACACGGCGTTCGTCGAAATTCGGCAAACGAAACAATGGTGAGTAAATGGAACGTATGCTTATTCGTGACTATGTGCATATGGACTCTTAGTGATATGCAGATGTATTCCAACCTTCCTGCGCGCGCATCCGACTCTCGGGTACGAAAGGCGAGTCAATCTGTAACAGCTCATTAGCTCGTCAGCTTCTTTTACGTTTTATGCTGCTTATTGCTTTAGCATTTTCTGGACTTTGCCTGAGCTCGGCCGATTCTTTTCACGGTACTCTTACGTCTACTCGCTCTCTCTTAATTCACACTTAGTATGTTTTCCTTCATTGGTACGAATTATCCAAGTTGGTTCTTATTACGTAGCACTTTTTTTCTTCTACTTTTGTAAATTAATATTGAAATTCTATCCCTTTTTGTTTACCCTTCTGAAATTTATTTTCAATTAAAGTCATCACAGGGATCAAATTGTCATATTTTCCAAACTGCAAACAGATATGCCTAGTTTTACAAATGCAGAATACGCGTATATGCATTTTGTTTATGTATTTTGCGATGGTAATTTTCGGAGAGCCAAAGAAGAGTACCGTCTACGTTTTCCACATCGTCGTGCTCCCAACCGTGCTGTATTTGCCGCAATTCATCGAAGGCTTAGGGAGAGTGGGTCGTTCGGTAGGGTGTACGAAAGGGGCCATGGTTGACGCTCCGCTACCGCTGAGGATTCCGTACTCGACCGAGTGGAGGTAAATCCAAATCTGAGTTCACGCATACTTGCGAGAGGTGGAATCTCCCAATGTAAACTGATGAATGTTTTGACAAAAACCAGTATCATCCATACCACTTCACACCGGTACAAGAATTACGCCGTTCAGATTAACAAAAGCGGGTAACACTCTGCCGCTGGCTTTTGGAGCGAGATATTGAGGAACACTGTTTCCTTAAAACGATACTGTGGACAGATGAGTCACTTTTCACTCGGGATAGCAAATTAAATTTACACAACTGGCATCATTACACTCAACAAAAATCCATTTGTAACACGAAACTCATCGTTCCAGATGCCATTCAGCTTAAATGTTTGGCTTGGAGATCGCTTGATAGGTCCACATGTGTTCCAAGGTCATCTGACAAGCAATACATATTTGGATTTTCTGGAACATCATCTTCCAGGATTACTTGATGTCAAGCCTGTACCCCAATGAGCGGAAATCATTTTACAACACGGTGGGGCCCCTGTACATTCTTCCAATGCCGTTCGGGACTTCTTGACTCAGCAGTGTCCGCGATGGATTGGTCGTAATGGACCAATTCCTTGGCCACCTAGATCGCCAGATCTCACTCCATTGGACTTCTATGTTTGGGGTTTCCCGAAGCAAGAGGATTACCACACATAAGTTGCCTGTTTGCAAGATTTATGCAGCCGGCTCTATGATGCAATAATAAAACTGAGGGATGAGCTTTCGCTAAGAGTTACTGTGGTTTCCGTTCGTAAGCGGCCAAGGGTGTGGGAGTGACTAATTCCAGCAGCGGCACTAAATTTCACACATCCTTTCGAATGCATATGGGCTTTAATCATAAACCTGAGATACGTCACTTTATTTTATTTTTATTTATTTATTTATTTATTTATTTATTATTATTATTATTTTTTTTGCATATTACTTTGTGAAAGACGTGTCTTTAAAATTTCTTTTTTGCATCTGACAAAACAGAGGGCTGAAGGTGTACATGGAATCAGGAACGACCATGGCACCCCGTGAGTCTCCTTCTCAACGAACGTCGAGTTCAGTGATGAATGTATTTCAAACAAAAGGCTAAATTTCTCCTGAACTAGAACACCGATATGGTTTATTGTGGGCTCATTCTAAAGCTTGTAAAATGGAGAAGTTTTTGATAAATTTGACCGATTGTAGCTCTAACGGTATTTGCAGAATTTCCGGTTAAAGAATTTGGTGACAACTCGATTTAAAACTTCGCCAATGTTTTAGCGCTTGTAGCTCGCCGTCAAATTAATGTATCCTGATGTAAATTATGTCACCCGATAGGATTTTTTCTGCTTTTTTCAAATATGTGCTTATTTTGCGTGTAAGTCTTTCAGGAAGCTCACACATTTCAGACGGGATGAAAAAAAACCAGATTTTTCTTCTATCTACCAAACTCGGAAATGATTAGAGATAGGACAGGGTTTCTATGGTGTTTTATGCTCCCCATAAGCTGTTCCATCCCCTCATTTCGTTTGGCAGATTATGTCAAACTCAACCTGTATATATATATATATATATATATATATATATATATATTTATATATATATATATACATATATATTGTGTAAATATTAAGTGTCAAAAATATTTCACCTAATATATTTTATTCATCATGATGTATACTTTTAACAAAATGATGTACATTGAATATATATATATATATATATATATACATGATTGTGTTTTCATATGTGTTTTCATATGTGTATGTATGTGAAATTATAATGAAATTTTAAAATGAAATTACATTAATTAATTCTCATAATAGTAACCAATTTATTCAATAATTAATAAGATGTCATGAGTGATCTTGCTTCAGAAAAATGCTTTGGTTGAAAATTCATTCTACATAACTATATATATAAGATAAAGCAACATGCAAATATGTGTATAAAAATGTTTTGTTCACAGGCACATAGTTTCTATAAAATATTTGAAGTATAAGTCCTGAAAAAAAAATAAATAAATTATATGACGGCAAATTCATTACATTAAAAGAAAAAAAAAGAATACTGGTGGATTTCATTATAATTCTAAAATAATATATCACAAAACAGTAATAAAATATTACTGCAACTTAAAAATTAAAATTTGTTAAAACTGCCTTTAGAACTTTTATATATGCGTATTAATAAAAATTACCATTTCTCAAACTTTATTAAGCTTCATACATAACTAGCAATAAATGCTATTGCTTTTCTTTACAATGAACTTAACAAAAGATAATTTATTGCGAGTATAGAATATTTTTTTATTTTTTATTTTTTATTTTTAATTCTTCACGCATGTTTTTTTTTTTTTTTTTTTCATTTAGCACAGTAATTATTTATCGAGGATTTTTTTATGATTTTTGCAGATTAAAAAAAAAATTCTTCGAACAATTTGTGTTTCTTCTTTGTTTTACATATAATAAAACTATTAACGTCTATTACATTAGAGATACAGATATTATCCTTAGTTTTTATTAGTAATACATTAAAGCTTCATCTTTATAAAAAATAAATAAATAAAGCTTAAATATTGCTTTATTTTAAAACCACAAATTATTTTTTATTTATCTTATTGTGGTTCTTAATGATAATAGTCATATTTATTAAGCTTAGTTCTTATAATCAGCCGATTTTTATAACGAAATCTTAGTGCTATGTTTTCAAAAGAGTCTCATTTTTATTTAAGATTTATACAAATAATTGATAACGTTAGGAAAATTCCCTAGAAAATTCCATTTCATTAAATATTTAGTATGGTTATTTCAATTTTTTAATTCAAAATGTCCTGTTTTATCATAGTCTATATCTGGGTCTGACAACTATTTATCAACATTTAAACAATGTGTTTGCCGTCTTTTATATTTTTATGAAACGTTCGGGTTAGTGCGAAAGTTCTACCCGTTTTTGGATAGGCAAATTTGCAATGGAATTGACGTCACATGACATTGCAATGACGCAAATCGTCGGTCAATCAAACGTGTGGATGCCTCACATATAAATGCATCGTGTCTCACAAAGTTAATCGTCTAAAGAAAATACCAGAGGTATATCATGGAAAGCGAAGGACCATATAATACATTGTTATACGAGTTCGATAAAAATAATATGGCAGCCGCATCATGTCTCAAAGTTTGTCAAGTTTATGGGAGGATGCAATGTACGGAAGCACATATCGACGATGATTTCGTAAATTTAAGGGAGGAGAAAGAAGCTGACAAAATCTGGCTAGGAGTGGACGGTCATCGCACGTTGAAGACGACGATATTTACCAAGCCATAAGGAACAACCCAAATCCAACCGTCCAAGAATAGTGGAGACCTTCAACGTACACCGGACAACGATCGAGAGAAAACTGTGGTTAAGTTGGGTTTTACGAGAAATTTGGATCGTTGGGTTCCATATAACCTGACATCTAATCAACGGGATGACTGAATCGCCACCTGTGTTTCTTTGCTTTCCCGGTACAAAAATGACCTATTCTTGACAGGAGATGAGACATGGGTTATGCACCGTAACATAAAGCACCGTAGGACTCTGTGTCGCCCTTCTGATCCGCCTGCATCGACTTTGAAAGCTAGACTTCATCCCAAGAAGATGTTATTGAGTGTGTGGTGGGATGTGCAGGGAATAATTCACTAGGAGGTCCTACCACTCAATCAAACCATCAATTCTGCCTTCTAATGTCTACAGTTAGACAGTCAGCATTCAGATTTGGTAGCAAAGCGGCCAGGTCTCACCAATCGTCGCGGTGTTATCTTTAATCATAATAACGCCAGGCCATATGCTGCTGTCATCGCTCGCTAAAGTTACTGGGTTTAGGTTAGGAATTTTTACTCCACCCTCCCTATTCTCCTGACTTGGCACAAACTGACTATCACCTAATTTGTGCGTTGAACAATTCCTTCAGTCAGAAAATCTTTGATGATCTTGATGTTGTGAAAACTGCCATCCATGAATTTTTTGAAAACAGCCGGGATTTTGCCGCCGTGGGATTCATATCCTACCAGAGAGATACAAGAGGTCATAGATAGCAATGGGGATTATTCACAATAATAGGTACTGTTCATTTTGCATTTATTTCCTTTTCTTTATGGGTAATATAAACGAGTAGAACTTTTACACTCACCCAATACATAATATATAAATTATTTCATGGCGAGTTTAAATTAGAGTTTCATAGACTGAAAAATGTAACGTTGTCATCTATAGAGTTCTATCCAATAATTTTCATTTTTATGCAAGTTATTTTTTTTTCTTTAAGAGCAATCAAAAATGATTTTTCGCTTATATCGAAATAATATGCAGGAATAATTTATCAATGAGACTAATCGATGTAACATTTTAATAAATAATAAGAAAAAATAAAATGGTGACTTAACGCAAAATAGGTATAGAATAGATGCAGCAAAATTAAAGTAACCTGCTACGATTTTGGTAGTACTCAGCAAACCGACATTAGTATGGAATAGCAAGAGAGATTAAAGTTCCTAAATATAAAAAGTGTACGATGACGCAGCATACCCTCTTTCTGATTACTGAAAAGTTTATATAAAATTCACATTCTTCTAATTTTGACCTGATATTTCCCTAGCGCATCATTTCTCAATTTCATATTGGCTTATTCCTGCAAAATTTTCAACAATTCTATTGAATAGTCATATTTGATTCTTAATTCGCCATGCTATCACTGATGTCGTTATGCTTATGAATGTCTCATGGGCATATTTATAAATTGCTAATATATTATCGTAAAAACCTTTTTGAATACTCTTCATATGTGTAGAGGTACAAATGATTGAATAGTTTTGTTATCTTATTAATTTCAAATGAAATATTATACAATTTGCGTTAAAATTCTACTTTGTAAGTATGTAAGGATTTAAATTTATCACATCTGAGTATTCTAAAATATTCAGCACTTTCTATATTTTGAATAAAATTTTCTTATTTTCTACGTAGATAAGAGGAGAGTATTATGGAATACCATTTACATTTCTTGAAATAACTTTACTTGTTTTTAATAAAAATCCCCAAAATCATGATGAGTACATTGCGGAATTATTTGTAATAAATTGTCAATGAAAAAAAAAAAATCCAAAAAAAAATTTTTTTGTTATAAAAAGTTTATTTAAAAAAAGTTACAAATGGAGGTAATTATGACATAGTCGGGTAATATGGAATAGGGTGTTTAAACTGTTTAAACCATAGAAAAACTAATTCGACTTCATAAAATCATCAAATCATCTTCGGAGAATTTTTCTGTTCACATAGTTCTAAGCGTTCAATATCATCTAGTGAGAATAGATCGTCAACGTCAGCCATGTTTGTTATTTGTTTACGAAGCTGAGCTGCGGAAAGCGCATGCGTTACGAAAAGATCCGAGAATTATCTCTTTTAATCCTCCGATATTCGAGGATCAAAAACAAAGTGTTAAAGTAGAAGGTGAACTGCGGATTTTCGTTGGAGAATACCGATTTTCCTATAATCGAGCGATTACCGCTGATCCGAGGTTTAATCCGAGTGTTAAGAAGTTGGTGATTATGGCCCTTAAAGACCTATGTGCACAATTAATAAGCGTTCATATATCAGACAAGATACAGCGTCAAAATTTGCGTCTCTTTTGCTGCTCACAAACAGCCTATGGCGTCCATTTTTCTTTGATGATTCCTGGATATTGGACGTAGAAATGCCTAATCTATTGTCACCATTATTCAACTTCATTAATTAAATAATGACAAACACATATTAAAAAAAAAAAAAAAAAAAAAAAAAAAACTTGATAAATTGTCCATTTTTGCCGTTTAGAATATAATCCTGATATGACCAATTCGAAACGTCGCTATCACAATCACTATTTCTGGCGGTGCTATCCAAGAATCAAATTTGTGATATCATGTACCCGGAAAACAAACTAAGATACAAAATCTCAGACCGTCGGCAATATTGCGTACATCTTCTAAGACTTAAAATAAATGCGACTCAACTCAACCATGATATATAACCATCGTTTTTAAAGGAATCAAGTACCATTTATTTTATACCAAAAAAGTGTAAGTAAATCTAAAAAAAAATAAGTCTTATTTTATTTTATTTTATATATTTTTGTGCATTTTAATAAAGGTTAAACTATGGAAATACCTTATTAAAATTTTTAAAATTCAAATAAACAGTAATATTGTTAAATTGAAATCATTTTGTGTCATATTAATTCATATTAATTATTTTTCAGTTAAATGTTTTTTTTTCCTCTTCTAAGTGTAATTTTTTTATTATTATTATTATAGGAAATATTATATATAATACTTCACAGAGGGAATGTGTAAGCATAATAAATATCCGTAATTATAGTGATATATTCTTCTGTCTTCGGTTAAGTCTGTTAAAATAATTTTGAAGAAAATATTTTGCTCTAGTATTAATAACATGAGATTTATACTCTGTAAATCTTGCTTATGGAGTTAATTAATTGGGAAAAGCAAACAGAAAATATATTATGAAAGAAGCAAAAACTCTAGTGCACTTACGAAATTATTAGCGCTCGGTTAAGAGGAAAGAATTTTATCATAGTTTATCGAACATAATTTAATCTAACACTTAATGAATTACTTAATATTAAAACATACTTAAGACTCAATTTCTTCAGCTTATCCTTAGGTAATGAATTATCCTTTGTTTAAAACTCTCCTTTAATTAAATTTTTAAATATTCTCTCCGATTATTATAAAATATATTAATTTGAAAATATTTAAAATATTTACTTTTTTACACTTTTTTAAATGTTACTTTTTTACAGGTACAAGTAACAATAAGGCTAAATTCACGTAATTTGTTGACTACTGCGAACTGTTCCAAAATTCATATAATGATAATATTAAAAGCCGAAGAAGCTAAATAAATTAAAACATTCTACAGATTGTAAACATTTTCAAACTAAGTACTTTTCCCTATTATTGAAAAATATATATTGTATTTTTATAAATGAAAACATTAAGAATTCTGGCGATTAAATAAATGATTAAATGATTATACATAAAAAGTATTCGTTCATTTGAGATTGAAAGAAGACTTTTAATGCAAGTAATTGAGCAAACTTAATGAAACTTTCAAGCCAAAATAATATCAATAATATATATATACAGGGTGAGTTTGACATTATCTGCCAAACGAAAGGATGTGATAGAAAAGCCCATGGGGAGCATAAAACGCTATAGAAACCCAGTCCTATCTCTAACGGTTTCCGAGTTATGGTAGATAGAAGTAAAAGATGGAAAATGTTTTTTTTTTTCCATCCCGTCCGAAACCCCCCAAATTTGTGAGCTTTCCGAAAGACTTACACGCAAAATAAGCACATATTTGGAAAGAGTAGGAAAAATCATATCGGGTGACACAATTTACATCAAGATACCTTAATTTACCGGCGAGTTACAAGCGCTAAAACATTGGCGAAATTTAAAATCGAGTTGTCACTAAATTCTTTAACCGGCAATTATACAAACACCGTTCAAGCTACAATCGGTCAAATTTACAAAAAAAAACTTTTCCATTCCACAAACATTAGAATGAGCCCACAATAAACCATATCGGTGTTCTATTTCAGGAGAAATTTAGCCTTTTGTTTGAAATACATCACTGAACACGGCGTTCGTCGAAATTCGGCAAACGAAACAATGGTGAGTAAATGGAACGTATGCTTATTCGTGACTATGTGCATATGGACTCTTAGTGATATGCAGATGTATTCCAACCTTCCTGCGCGCGCATCCGACTCTCGGGTACGAAAGGCGAGTCAATCTGTAACAGCTCATTAGCTCGTCAGCTTCTTTTACGTTTTATGCTGCTTATTGCTTTAGCATTTTCTGGACTTTGCCTGAGCTCGGCCGATTCTTTTCACGATACTCTTACGTCTACTCGCTCTCTCTTAATTCACACTTAGTATGTTTTCCTTCATTGGTACGAATTATCCAAGTTGGTTCTTATTACGTAGCACTTTTTTTCTTCTACTTTTGTAAATTAATATTGAAATTCTATCCCTTTTTGTTTACCCTTCTGAAATTTATTTTCAATTAAAGTCATCACAGGGATCAAATTGTCATATTTTCCAAACTGCAAACAGATATGCCTAGTTTTACAAATGCAGAATACGCGTATATGCATTTTGTTTATGTATTTTGCGATGGTAATTTTCGGAGAGCCAAAGAAGAGTACCGTCTACGTTTTCCACATCGTCGTGCTCCCAACCGTGCTGTATTTGCCGCAATTCATCGAAGGCTTAGGGAGAGTGGGTCGTTCGGTAGGGTGTACGAAAGGGGCCATGGTTGACGCTCCGCTACCGCTGAGGATTCCGTACTCGACCGAGTGGAGGTAAATCCAAATCTGAGTTCACGCATACTTGCGAGAGGTGGAATCTCCCAATGTAAACTGATGAATGTTTTGACAAAAACCAGTATCATCCATACCACTTCACACCGGTACAAGAATTACGCCGTTCAGATTAACAAAAGCGGGTAACACTCTGCCGCTGGCTTTTGGAGCGAGATATTGAGGAACACTGTTTCCTTAAAACGATACTGTGGACAGATGAGTCACTTTTCACTCGGGATAGCAAATTAAATTTACACAACTGGCATCATTACACTCAACAAAAATCCATTTGTAACACGAAACTCATCGTTCCAGATGCCATTCAGCTTAAATGTTTGGCTTGGAGATCGCTTGATAGGTCCACATGTGTTCCAAGGTCATCTGACAAGCAATACATATTTGGATTTTCTGGAACATCATCTTCCAGGATTACTTGATGTCAAGCCTGTACCCCAATGAGCGGAAATCATTTTACAACACGGTGGGGCCCCTGTACATTCTTCCAATGCCGTTCGGGACTTCTTGACTCAGCAGTGTCCGCGATGGATTGGTCGTAATGGACCAATTCCTTGGCCACCTTGATCGCCAGATCTCACTCCATTGGACTTCTATGTTTGGGGTTTCCCGAAGCAAGAGGATTACCACACATAAGTTGCCTGTTTGCAAGATTTATGCAGCCGGCTCTATGATGCAATAATAAAACTGAGGGATGAGCTTTCGCTAAGAGTTACTGTGGTTTCCGTTCGTAAGCGGCCAAGGGTGTGGGAGTGACTAATTCCAGAAGCGGCACTAAATTTCACACATCCTTTCGAATGCATATGGGCTTTAATCATAAACCTGAGATACGTCACTTTATTTTATTTTTATTTATTTATTTATTTATTTATTTATTATTATTATTATTTTTTTTGCATATTACTTTGTGAAAGACGTGTCTTTAAAATTTCTTTTTTGCATCTGACAAAACAGAGGGCTGAAGGTGTACATGGAATCAGGAACGACCATGGCACCCCGTGAGTCTCCTTCTCAACGAACGTCGAGTTCAGTGATGAATGTATTTCAAACAAAAGGCTAAATTTCTCCTGAACTAGAACACCGATATGGTTTATTGTGGGCTCATTCTAAAGCTTGTAAAATGGAGAAGTTTTTGATAAATTTGACCGATTGTAGCTCTAACGGTATTTGCAGAATTTCCGGTTAAAGAATTTGGTGACAACTCGATTTAAAACTTCGCCAATGTTTTAGCGCTTGTAGCTCGCCGTCAAATTAATGTATCCTGATGTAAATTATGTCACCCGATAGGATTTTTTCTGCTTTTTTCAAATATGTGCTTATTTTGCGTGTAAGTCTTTCAGGAAGCTCACACATTTCAGACGGGATGAAAAAAAAACAGATTTTTCTTCTATCTACCAAACTCGGAAATGATTAGAGATAGGACAGGGTTTCTATGGTGTTTTATGCTCCCCATAAGCTGTTCCATCCCCTCATTTCGTTTGGCAGATTATGTCAAACTCAACCTGTATATATATATATATATATATATATATATATATATTTATATATATATATATATATACATATATATTGTGTAAATATTAAGTGTCAAAAATATTTCACCTAATATATTTTATTCATCATGATGTATACTTTTAACAAAATGATGTACATTGAATATATATATATATATATATATATATACATGATTGTGTTTTCATATGTGTTTTCATATGTGTATGTATGTGAAATTATAATGAAATTTTAAAATGAAATTACATTAATTAATTCTCATAATAGTAACCAATTTATTCAATAATTAATAAGATGTCATGAGTGATCTTGCTTCAGAAAAATGCTTTGGTTGAAAATTCATTCTACATAACTATATATATAAGATAAAGCAACATGCAAATATGTGTATAAAAATGTTTTGTTCACAGGCACATAGTTTCTATAAAATATTTGAAGTATAAGTCCTGAAAAAAAAATAAATAAATTATATGACGGCAAATTCATTACATTAAAAGAAAAAAAAAGAATACTGGTGGATTTCATTATAATTCTAAAATAATATATCACAAAACAGTAATAAAATATTACTGCAACTTAAAAATTAAAATTTGTTAAAACTGCCTGTGTGAGTGTTCTCACACATATGTCCTTTAAAAGCTTATTTATTTATCCAAATTTAATATTTAACAAAAAGGAGGGATTAATATAGATTATATAAAATAAATCTTTTTAAATTTATCTAATTCAAGTAATTAATTATAGAGAATTTCCCGTTTTATTTTTTAAATCAAAATTTTCATTTCTTTGTTCTTCTATCGTTAAAAACACATTGATCTAGGAATAAAATAAAGCAATTTTTATATTGGGGTTTGTCAAAAATAGTATGTGTATACATTTTCCCCGAATGGATTAAATCAATTTAACTATAATTATTTATTTTGGAGAGGGTAATTTAAAATTCGTATCAACCTACTTATAACACAAGTAGCTATTAATAAAATAATAACTGTCATTTCAATTTATATTTATCACGCTAGTGTTTACATTAAATCAATTTAGCCGTAATTATTTATTTTCAGAGGGTAATTTAAAAAGCCGTTATCAACATATTCCTACTATACACAGATATTAATAAAATAAAACAAGCATTTGATTTCATATTTATTACCCTTGAATGTTTATGTTAAAAAAACCATTATTATTTCAAGAGGGTCATTATAATTCTAAAAATAGATTTATAATGATGTTCGATAGTCTGGGCGTCGCCTTCTTTGTTCATTGAGAGTTGAAGGTCATTTGGCATGGCTTCTCAATGTCAAATCGATTTAATATTTGTAACGACTTTTTTATATTCAAAATTTAGTATGAATATCTTAGAAGAACAAAGAAACAGTTTGGCATTCTTTTGGCTGCATTTCAACAATGCCAATCTCCGGGGTTGCGATTTTAAGCTATCTGTGGCTAGCAGATTTAGTGTATCTTTTCGTTTTTGATCAGGTACTAAGTAGACGTAAATTTTTGAGGTCCTCCTCCCTCTCTGTCTAGTTGATGGGGATAGAGTATTTGTATTTGCTTACGAATATAGGAGTGAAATGTAAAGTAATTAGTGACTGCAAACTGAATATTATATTGCTGCATTAATAAATCACAGTACTAAAAATGATGTGTCCTGATTACTTCGAAGTAAAGACTTCTACTTTATATTTTTAATTAGTCTACGATCCGGCTTTTGTGTTAAACGAACCTGAATATACTAGACAATAGTACATATTAATTGGTGCGTGTCCAGCTTCCCCGATCTTCAAAAATGGAGGGGGAGGAGGAACCCGACGGAATCATAATAAATTTTCCATGACGGAAAGGACCGAACATTTTATTAAAATTGCATCATCGAAGTGAATGTGGATAAGTAGTTGCATACTGCTATGCATACTCTCGATACTTAATTGGATTAATCATCGTTTGCAGTTGCAGATATTTGTTGTGAAGAAAAAAGTATTCACAGAGTTAAAGTGTTACGAATGTGCCTCTCCTCTTCATCTTATATGGTTTGCGGATGTGTGCCAGCTAGAGTTTGTGTCAGTTTGTGTACAGTGATCAAGGCTGTGTTTCTTCATGGGTGTCTATATCGTGGAGTTAAAAGTCTTACGAGTGTGCTCTAGTATTCAAGAGATATTTCGTTTATGGATGTGTACGTGATCGGTGCGGTCTTTCTTCGGGAATATGTGTGCGGCGATACAATTCGTGCATCTAGAAAGAAAAAAAATTTTTTTTTTCGCTCCTGCATCTCGTGTTTATTATGTGCAATGTGTGGATTTTTCGTCACGTAAGATGATCGCTTCATTTTTTTTGTGCGTTTTGTGACATCTACAAAGATCTTGTGTTCGCAAGTGTTTTTTTTTTCGACTCTGCAAGTGCAATTTTTTTTTCTCCTTGTGAAATTTTTTTGGTGACTGGAGACAAGGGTAAATATTCATGTGGGATAAACAGCTGCTCAATTGAATAAAGTGAATGAGCAGAAATTGATAAATATTATTTTGTTTAGAAAATAAATTTCTTTCTTTTGCCTCTTAGCAAATCTATGTGCTGGAAGTGGTAAGTTGTGAGTTTATCTTATATTTTAAATATCCTAATGGAACTGTTGCTTTTATTAATTTTGTTCCTTTCTCACCAGTAAGAAATAATAATGATAAATATAATAAAGAAGGGAAGAGAGTTTTTGGAAAATAAATTTTTTTGGAAATTCTATTTTGAAATTTTATTGAAACTTTGAACAAAAAAAAAAAAAAAAAAATCTTCCTTATTCTTTTGAATTTTTGAAATATATATTTTTCGTAATTTTTAATAAAGTATTTCATTTGATATAAGTATATATATATAAGTGTTTTGTTGTTTTTCATAATAATTGGTATTTTTCTATACTTATAAAGCTTAAAGTGATTTACTTTAATTTTTAGAACATTTTGAAATATATAAATATGTTTACATAATATTTTGGTTAGGTATTTTGTCATTTGCATTTTCTGTGAGTAACATAAAGAAAAATGCATAATATTTTATGCTCATAGATCTTAACGCAATTTATTTTTTTTGCTCGGACAATTTTGAAATATATATTTTTAATGGGTGTCACAGTATTTTGTTGGGATTTTATTTTTCTTTCATGATGATTAATACTCTTATGTGCATATTATGATTTATTTTTTTTTAAGTGATTTATTACAATTACTGCTGCAAATTTCTACAATTCCTTATAATTTATTTATTTTTTTTTCGAATATTTTAAGATATATATGTATACTTTTTGACATTTTTAATGAGGTATTTTATCTGATGCAGTTGCCGTAAGCATCAAAAGGAAAGATGCGTAATTTTTGTGCTCATTTAATTTAATATATTATATATTTTTTTACTCGAGTATTTCTGAGATATATTAATATTTATTTGACCCAACATAAATAATCAAGATGGCCACTAAAAAGAACATTAATATTAACATTTTAAATTTTGACGGGGACTCATCCTTGAATTTTTTTTCGATCAGATTGAGTCATATGCAAAATTAAATAGATTAAATTCAGAAGAGGCAGTGGCAATTTTAAAAGGTAAATTAACTGGCCCTGCATTAAAATTCATGACTCAATCTCCCTTATTATACAAATCGACAGATTTAAAATTTATCAAGGATGAATTCCAGAAATTTT
Source organism: Salticus scenicus (assembly GCA_963930645.1). Classification (NCBI taxonomy): domain Eukaryota; kingdom Metazoa; phylum Arthropoda; class Arachnida; order Araneae; family Salticidae; genus Salticus; species Salticus scenicus. The sequence goes on along the minus strand of OZ005650.1, from coordinate 23,706,969 downwards.
TTGCTCCAATGAGCAGTACTCAGGCTCTTGTGGAATTTAACAATTTAATACTCTTACCACAAGAATCAATTAGAAATTTTTCCCACAGGCTAAATATTTTAGCCGATGTAGTATATTCGCAGATTAATGATGCTAATGCTTTAAATTCCATTAAATTTACTAAATTCATTTCAACCATTCCCTCAAACATTAGAGTTAAGATTCAAGAAGAGGGAATCTCTGAGTACCAACAGGCGGTCAACCGAGCACAGAAATTACAGGACATTAACGCTAATGAAACATTATTACAATTAAGCTTAAATAACCCAGTTATTAATACACTATCTTAAAAGTTAGTCGAACTGACAGATAGAATGAATAATCTGTCATTCGCTCAGAAATCGGATGAGGTTAATCATACACACGAATCCCCAGTGCAAGATAGGCAAAGAAACTATAATAGACAAAGTGAATTAAGATATAATTATAAAAGTAGAAATCAAAATTTCAGGGGTAAACAAAATTTCAGGGGTAATCAAAATAAGAACAGATATCATTCTTCTCCTATTTGCCAGTTGTGCAGTAAAAGAGGACATGTTGCTACTAGGTGCTTTAGATGGCAAAGAAATCAGACTAGGGGTAAAAATTATGACAGAAATAATTATAGTAAAAATCCAGGTAATTTAAACGAGCGCAGAGATGTAGTTTAGCTGATGCAAGTACATCTCAGGAATTGAATAGAGCATCAGCACAAAATTTTTCTCTGGACATTGATAATAACGTTAATCTACCCAAATTATCTAGTGACAGATTGGTGAATTCTACTGCGTCTCAGACACAACAAATCTTGAAAATTTCTGATTCTAAATGTACTCAAACAAATAACGATAAAAGGGAGAACATTTTTAATGTCCATGTAAATTCTCCAAAGTTACCTCTTATTAAAATTTTGCTAGATAAACAAAAGATAAACACACTTCTTGACACTGGTAGTTCTGTTAGTCTGTTAGCTGAAAGTACATTTAATAAATTAAAACATAGTTTGAAATATAGGCATTTATCTTCCCATGTGACAATCAAAACCGTGAACTCGAATGTACAGTTTTCATCTTGTATACAAACCACTTTCAAAATTCAAAATCAATTTTTTGCACAAAAATTCTTCATAGTGGATATACCTGAAGGTTCTGCATTTAGGGTTATTTTGGGTTACGATTTTATTCAACAATATCATGTAATATTAGATATGCAGAGGTCCTTGTTAAAAATTAAAGATCTGAGTATTCCCATAACAAACACATATAGCGACCATGAAGAAAATCTTAATATGCATACTCAATGTAAGAAACTTTCAGTAAAAACGGGACAAAAACTTATTTTACAACCCAAAGAAGAATCTTCTATTACGGTTTATTGTCCCAAAGTTTCTTCGGGTGATTATTTATTTCAGAGTAAAAAGAGTTCTTCCAAATTAATTTTTTTGGATTCAATAGTTAATATTGATCATTCTCAGAAACAAAATTGTAATAGTAAATATGATAGAGTAAAATTTCAGTTATATGTTAAGAATAACACTAATAGAAGTATGCATGTAAACAAACATTCAAATATTGGTACAATTAAAGAAATCGAACAAATTATAGACTATGGTTCAAAACAAAATGATAATGTTGAAATTTCTGAGGATTCACAATTTATTAATTATATTCAACCTTCTAGTGATGTATTAAAAATGAGAAAACAAGATTTAACACCCACGGACTTTGATGTTAAACATCTCAATGGGACTCATGCAACAAAATTAAAACAAATTTTATTAAGTAATTTCGCAGCATTTTCTAAAAATATGAAAACCCTTGGACATACTGACAAGGTAGTACCAGATTTAAAATTTTTAAGTGACTATCCAATTAAGACTTTGCCCTTTCCCATTCCTCAGGCTTTACAACAGGAAGCTAGAGATCAAATTAACCAATTGGTAGAGGCTGGGATTATTGAGCGAAACTGCTCAGAATGGGCTTGCCCAATTTTACTGGTAAAGAAAAAACAAGATGGATCTGGTAAACAGAAATTTCGCCTCGCGTTAGATTTAAGAATGTTAAATTCTATTATTCAAGGTTCTTCTTATCCGTTACCTAAAATTCAAAATATAATAGCTGATTTATCTGCGTATAAATTTTTCACTTGTCTTGATTTCCAACAAGCGTATCATCAAATTGATTTACCGGAACATTTACAAGATAAAATTACTTTCACATCAATGTTTGGCAGTTTCAAATTTAAAAGACTATGTTTTGGTCTTAAAAACGCGGCTTCTCAGTATCAAGCACTCATGGATTCTTTAATTGATGAAATTAATATAGATGGAATTTACGCGTATCAGGATGATTTAATATTTGGTGCAAATAGTTTTGAAGAGACATGTGTCAAACTTGAAAGAATTCTTAAGATTTTAATTAAATATAATTTAACCTTAGCTCCTAGTAAATGTACATTTCATAAGAGTGCTGTAAATTATTTGGGATTTCACATAGAGAATAATTCAATTTCTCCAATTGAGTCAAATATCATTAAAATAAACTCTTTCCCTACACCTACAACAAAAAGACAATTAAAACGCTTTATAGGAGTTGTAACCTTTTATAAGTCTCTTATTCATAATTTTTCTAAATTAATTCAACCACTTATTGAATTGACTAAACCGAAAACAAAATTTGTTTGGAATAAACATCATGAGGATATTTTTAAGAAATTTCAAGATATATTTTTAAATTCACCTATGGTAAGATTACCGGATTGGAACAAGACTTTCTTTCTCAACACTGATGCATCAAATATTTCTATCGCAGGAGTTTTGATGCAGAAATATGACAATCAATTATTACCTGTCGCCTTTTTCTCTAAATCACTTAAACCGTCTGAAAAAAGATATCCGGCTATCAAACTTGAATTAATGGCCATTTATAAATCTGTAATTGCTTTCAAATATTACTTATACAATAGAAAGTTTATCATTTTGTCTGACAGTGCTCCTTTAAAAACATATAGAAAAACAAATAGTCCTGCTGATTTAACTACTAAATGGCTGTTAGAGTTGTCAGAATACTCATTTGAATTTGAACATATTCCTGGCACTACAAATGTTTTAGCGGATTATTTATCAAGATCAGACTTCTCAAATAATCAACAAAATTTAAAAACAAACCCAGAATTAATATTCAGTTCTCAACCTCTTCCTATCGTACAAGATGACACACATTCAATTAATCAAATTTCCACTTCTACTCAGTCTGTACAACAAAATCAATTCAACAATTTTCTAGTTTCTGGTAATACTCAAAATAAAGATCCCCTTTTGGAAATTTCAAATAATACATTTATATCTGAGCAAAAGAATGATGCAAAATTGTCAATTATTTACAGACAAATTTTGAGAAAAGGTTTTTCAAAAAATAATGATAATTTTTTTATTCATCCAGATTCTAAAGTTTTAATGTACAAGAAACAAAATTTGCATAATAATACCTTTTCATATCTCATTGTTGTACCACATTCTTTAAAATCTAAAGTTTTAACCATTTCACACCTTTCTCACTTTGGGTTAACAAAAACATACGAATTTTTATCAAATAGATATTATTGGAAAGGTATGTACACAGACACTTTAAATTTTGTTGCTTCGTGTACTTTATGTTTACAAAATAAACATCATAACACACCACCAGCTCCTCTACAACCCACCTATACTCCAACACATCCAGGGCATACTATTAGTGTCGACTTGGTTGGTCCTTTTATAGATGGACATTCAGTTTTGACTGTGATTGACCATTTTTCGCGACACATTGAATTATTTCAATTAAAAGACACTTCTTCATCAAAAATAGTTAAATGTTTATTTAATTACATTACAACATTTGGTAGACCATCAGTAATATTATCGGATTTAGGCAAACAGTTTACATCAACTATTTATAATATTTTTAATGATAAACTTGGCATAAAAATTTTACATTCATCTGTTGCTCATCCTCAAAGTAACTCTATTTCTGAGAGGGTAAATAAATCTATAAAGTACTCAATTAACACTTTAATTTCTGAGGGGCATTCTTTTGAAAATTCACTAGCTATACATAAATCACTTTACAATGGTTCAACACATTCATCCACATTGTTTTCACCTAACCTACTGCATTTTGGTAGGGAACTGTCTTTAATATTTGATACATTTGACCAATTTATAAATCAGCCATTTTTGGATAAAAATGTAGACATATATAAATTATTACACGACTTAGATAACATCTATAGCAAAGCATATTCTAACATTAAAGAAAATCAAGACAAAAGATATCAAAATTTTCAAAAGCGTGCAAAACTGAGGCCTGTTGCTGTTCATGATGTTGTATACTTGAAATCAATAGATAAATTTAAACCCAAGTATTCTGGGCCATTTATTGTTGTACAAAAACACTCGCCAGTTTCCTTTTCCATTAAGAGATTACATGCACCTAATAATAAAGCTTTCAGAGTCCATATTGATAGACTCCTTATTGCTCCGCCTCGACGTAATTATTTGTTTACTGAACCCAACTCCAATGTAACACGTAATATTGGCAATAATTCTACACATCCTTATAACTTAAGAAATCGCAATTAATTTTTTTTCACAAAAAAAGTTTGAATATATTTTGCTTCACAAATGCATTTTCCAATGGCCAAGGGAGTGTATTTGTTTGCTGTGCAGGAACTCGTCTTTATTTATTTTATTATTTTTATTTTTAGATGGCTTGTCCACTGTTTTTTTATATTTTTCTTTTGATGTAAAGACTATTTCTTGCATTGCAGTGTTGTTGAATATATATAATATTTATAAATAAGATGCATCTAAAAAAAAAAAAAAAAAAAAAAAAAAAAAAAATGAATGATTCTAATGATAACATAAATGCTTGTAGATCATATTTTGAATTTCTAAATTAGTAATCAAGGTGTTATTTTTTTATTTAATGTATACTATATCTATTTTTATTGGGTGAAGGTTAAACAAAAGTAAGATAATTGAAATATATTTAATAGAGATATTTCATTGGAATACAGATTAAGTTCATAGGAAATTAATTATTAATGATAATAGTGTTAACAGTATACATACAGCTAAATTTTATAAGTTTCCAATTGATTTTTGGTGTACAACATGTGTTTGGTTTGTTCAATATCCAATCTAAATTTTTATTATTTTGGCACTCCCTCTCATCACTCAAAATTTTGTCAATTTGTTTTCTTTTACTTATTTATTACCCTATCCTAGATATATGTTGTCTCGTTCAAAATTTTCTCCCGGGAGAGCAACATTGGATATGTGATGAGAATCTATATTTTTGTTGACATTAATTTTTCAACATTTATGACACTTAATTAATCGGTTTCGTGAGGTGTCCCTACAGGGGTCTGTGGATTCTGCTGGGGGACGGAGTCCTGTGCCTAACAGTGCAGGTCTTTCAACACGCCCTGTCCCGCTAGGATGTTAGCCTTAAGTTAACATCATTACACTTACATTTTTGTAAGGATTAAGGGAAGATTATTTTTTTTTTGACTGCCAATGGCGTCCTTTTTAAAATCTTTCCTGTGTGGTATACACGAAAACTTTTCTGTTCTTTACTTTTATTCATTTTTTTTGTACATAGTTTTGTTTAACGTTGACCAATATGTGTAACCAATGTGTTAGACAAATAAATATTACAATAATATGTTGGAACCTTTAGTATTACAACAATGTGTATGCATATGTGTAATTTATATATTTTTTTTTCTCTATTTCACTATACATATTAGTGTGAAAATTTAATATTTTGGAATGTAAAAATCTAACGTTAGTAAATGTTGATGTAGCATTATTTGCTATGTTCATCAAAAAGAGACTCTTTCACAAAAAAACATTTCAGCTGAAATTTTTGGTGGCATATAAAAAAAATACTATAGACTATATCGAACTGCAGTTGAAATTATTTATAGAAGCCACATTTTTGCGCCTGTCATGACAAGGTGTTTCCTCTTAAAGTTTTTGGTTATACTGATATTTTTGAAATATGTGTATTTTGTATTTTTGAATTAGTGTTTATATTTCATATATATTTTGTTTGTTCAATATTAAGCATTCATATAATTTTTACTTATGATGTAATATCATTGTTTTTAAGTGTGCGTCATTGGTAAGTGCTTTTGAATATTATTGTTTGTATATGCATTTCTATACAGGAGGCGAGGAGGAGTTATTTTTTTTTTTTTTTTTTACTAGTCGAAGGGGAGATATATGTGTGAGTGTTCTCACACATATGTCCTTTAAAAGCTTATTTATTTATCCAAATTTAATATTTAACAAAAAGGAGGGATTAATATAGATTATATAAAATAAATCTTTTTAAATTTATCTAATTCAAGTAATTAATTATAGAGAATTTCCCGTTTTATTTTTTAAATCAAAATTTTCATTTCTTTGTTCTTCTATCGTTAAAAACACATTGATCTAGGAATAAAATAAAGCAATTTTTATATTGGGGTTTGTCAAAAATAGTATGTGTATACATTTTCCCCGAATGGATTAAATCAATTTAGCTATAATTATTTATTTTGGAGAGGGTAATTTAAAATTCGTATCAACCTACTTATAACACAAGTAGCTATTAATAAAATAATAACTGTCATTTCAATTTATATTTATCACGCTAGTGTTTACATTAAATCAATTTAGCCGTAATTATTTATTTTCAGAGGGTAATTTAAAAAGCCGTTATCAACATATTCCTACTATACACAGATATTAATAAAATAAAACAAGCATTTGATTTCATATTTATTACCCTTGAATGTTTATGTTAAAAAAACCATTATTATTTCAAGAGGGTCATTATAATTCTAAAAATAGATTTATAATGATGTTCGATAGTCTGGGCGTCGCCTTCTTTGTTCATTGAGAGTTGAAGGTCATTTGGCATGGCTTCTCAATGTCAAATCGATTTAATATTTGTAACTACTTTTTTATATTCAAAATTTAGTATGAATATCTTAGAAGAACAAAGAAACAGTTTGGCATTCTTTTGGCTGCATTTCAACAATGCCAATCTCCGGGGTTGCGATTTTAAGCTATCTGTGGCTAGCAGATTTAGTGTATCTTTTCGTTTTTGATCAGGTACTAAGTAGACGTAAATTTTTGAGGTCCTCCTCCCTCTCTGTCTAGTTGATGGGGATAGAGTATTTGTATTTGCTTACGAATATAGGAGTGAAATGTAAAGTAATTAGTGACTGCAAACTGAATATTATATTGCTGCATTAATAAATCACAGTACTAAAAATGATGTGTCCTGATTACTTCGAAGTAAAGACTTCTACTTTATAAAGACTTCTACCTAATATATTTTATTCATCATGATGTATACTTTTAACAAAATGATGTACATTGAATATATATATATATATATATATATACATGATTGTGTTTTCATATGTGTTTTCATATGTGTATGTATGTGAAATTATAATGAAATTTTAAAATGAAATTACATTAATTAATTCTCATAATAGTAACCAATTTATTCAATAATTAATAAGATGTCATGAGTGATCTTGCTTCAGAAAAATGCTTTGGTTGAAAATTCATTCTACATAACTATATATATAAGATAAAGCAACATGCAAATATGTGTATAAAAATGTTTTGTTCACAGGCACATAGTTTCTATAAAATATTTGAAGTATAAGTCCTGAAAAAAAAATAAATAAATTATATGACGGCAAATTCATTACATTAAAAGAAAAAAAAAGAATACTGGTGGATTTCATTATAATTCTAAAATAATATATCACAAAACAGTAATAAAATATTACTGCAACTTAAAAATTAAAATTTGTTAAAACTGCCTTTAGAACTTTTATATATGCGTATTAATAAAAATTACCATTTCTCAAACTTTATTAAGCTTCATACATAACTAGCAATAAATGCTATTGCTTTTCTTTACAATGAACTTAACAAAAGATAATTTATTGCGAGTATAGAATATTTTTTTATTTTTTATTTTTTATTTTTAATTCTTCACGCATGTTTTTTTTTTTTTTTTTTTCATTTAGCACAGTAATTATTTATCGAGGATTTTTTTATGATTTTTGCAGATTAAAAAAAAAATTCTTCGAACAATTTGTGTTTCTTCTTTGTTTTACATATAATAAAACTATTAACGTCTATTACATTAGAGATACAGATATTATCCTTAGTTTTTATTAGTAATACATTAAAGCTTCATCTTTATAAAAAATAAATAAATAAAGCTTAAATATTGCTTTATTTTAAAACCACAAATTATTTTTTATTTATCTTATTGTGGTTCTTAATGATAATAGTCATATTTATTAAGCTTAGTTCTTATAATCAGCCGATTTTTATAACGAAATCTTAGTGCTATGTTTTCAAAAGAGTCTCATTTTTATTTAAGATTTATACAAATAATTGATAACGTTAGGAAAATTCCCTAGAAAATTCCATTTCATTAAATATTTAGTATGGTTATTTCAATTTTTTAATTCAAAATGTCCTGTTTTATCATAGTCTATATCTGGGTCTGACAACTATTTATCAACATTTAAACAATGTGTTTGCCGTCTTTTATATTTTTATGAAACGTTCGGGTTAGTGCGAAAGTTCTACCCGTTTTTGGATAGGCAAATTTGCAATGGAATTGACGTCACATGACATTGCAATGACGCAAATCGTCGGTCAATCAAACGTGTGGATGCCTCACATATAAATGCATCGTGTCTCACAAAGTTAATCGTCTAAAGAAAATACCAGAGGTATATCATGGAAAGCGAAGGACCATATAATACATTGTTATACGAGTTCGATAAAAATAATATGGCAGCCGCATCATGTCTCAAAGTTTGTCAAGTTTATGGGAGGATGCAATGTACGGAAGCACATATCGACGATGATTTCGTAAATTTAAGGGAGGAGAAAGAAGCTGACAAAATCTGGCTAGGAGTGGACGGTCATCGCACGTTGAAGACGACGATATTTACCAAGCCATAAGGAACAACCCAAATCCAACCGTCCAAGAATAGTGGAGACCTTCAACGTACACCGGACAACGATCGAGAGAAAACTGTGGTTAAGTTGGGTTTTACGAGAAATTTGGATCGTTGGGTTCCATATAACCTGACATCTAATCAACGGGATGACTGAATCGCCACCTGTGTTTCTTTGCTTTCCCGGTACAAAAATGACCTATTCTTGACAGGAGATGAGACATGGGTTATGCACCGTAACATAAAGCACCGTAGGACTCTGTGTCGCCCTTCTGATCCGCCTGCATCGACTTTGAAAGCTAGACTTCATCCCAAGAAGATGTTATTGAGTGTGTGGTGGGATGTGCAGGGAATAATTCACTAGGAGGTCCTACCACTCAATCAAACCATCAATTCTGCCTTCTAATGTCTACAGTTAGACAGTCAGCATTCAGATTTGGTAGCAAAGCGGCCAGGTCTCACCAATCGTCGCGGTGTTATCTTTAATCATAATAACGCCAGGCCATATGCTGCTGTCATCGCTCGCTAAAGTTACTGGGTTTAGGTTAGGAATTTTTACTCCACCCTCCCTATTCTCCTGACTTGGCACAAACTGACTATCACCTAATTTGTGCGTTGAACAATTCCTTCAGTCAGAAAATCTTTGATGATCTTGATGTTGTGAAAACTGCCATCCATGAATTTTTTGAAAACAGCCGGGATTTTGCCGCCGTGGGATTCATATCCTACCAGAGAGATACAAGAGGTCATAGATAGCAATGGGGATTATTCACAATAATAGGTACTGTTCATTTTGCATTTATTTCCTTTTCTTTATGGGTAATATAAACGAGTAGAACTTTTACACTCACCCAATACATAATATATAAATTATTTCATGGCGAGTTTAAATTAGAGTTTCATAGACTGAAAAATGTAACGTTGTCATCTATAGAGTTCTATCCAATAATTTTCATTTTTATGCAAGTTATTTTTTTTTCTTTAAGAGCAATCAAAAATGATTTTTCGCTTATATCGAAATAATATGCAGGAATAATTTATCAATGAGACTAATCGATGTAACATTTTAATAAATAATAAGAAAAAATAAAATGGTGACTTAACGCAAAATAGGTATAGAATAGATGCAGCAAAATTAAAGTAACCTGCTACGATTTTGGTAGTACTCAGCAAACCGACATTAGTATGGAATAGCAAGAGAGATTAAAGTTCCTAAATATAAAAAGTGTACGATGACGCAGCATACCCTCTTTCTGATTACTGAAAAGTTTATATAAAATTCACATTCTTCTAATTTTGACCTGATATTTCCCTAGCGCATCATTTCTCAATTTCATATTGGCTTATTCCTGCAAAATTTTCAACAATTCTATTGAATAGTCATATTTGATTCTTAATTCGCCATGCTATCACTGATGTCGTTATGCTTATGAATGTCTCATGGGCATATTTATAAATTGCTAATATATTATCGTAAAAACCTTTTTGAATACTCTTCATATGTGTAGAGGTACAAATGATTGAATAGTTTTGTTATCTTATTAATTTCAAATGAAATATTATACAATTTGCGTTAAAATTCTACTTTGTAAGTATGTAAGGATTTAAATTTATCACATCTGAGTATTCTAAAATATTCAGCACTATCTATATTTTGAATAAAATTTTCTTATTTTCTACGTAGATAAGAGGAGAGTATTATGGAATACCATTTATATTTCTTGAAATAACTTTACTTGTTTTTAATAAAAATCCCCAAAATCATGATGAGTACATTGCGGAATTATTTGTAATAAATTGTCAATGAAAAAAAAAAAATCCAAAAAAAAATTTTTTTGTTATAAAAAGTTTATTTAAAAAAAGTTACAAATGGAGGTAATTATGACATAGTCGGGTAATATGGAATAGGGTGTTTAAACTGTTTAAACCATAGAAAAACTAATTCGACTTCATAAAATCATCAAATCATCTTCGGAGAATTTTCTGTGACAGAAGATACATTCGGCATCTTTATTTTCTATTTCTTTAGTTGAATACCTGAAGTCAATTTCAGATGATACTATGATATACCTAGTATTCCATAATACCCGACACGTCATCTTTGAAAATAAACTTTTAAAGTGGTGGACAAAATATTTGCAGCTAAAAAACGACCAACGTATAACAAAATACACTTCTTTGAGCATACACTATACTTAACATCAATGTTTAAACCTCATGTGTACTAGTAAGTTTAAATGTTTGAAAACGTACCTGAAAACTTTTAAAAATCACAAAACATACTTTGTTCTATAGAGAAAGATACGACAGCAACAAACGGTTGCTTCTTAGTGTATTGCTTCATGGGAACGTTTCTTGAGTAATTCATAGTATTTTGAAGAGATAGCAGCACTAATCAGAGCCGAAAGCTCGGTATTCCATATTTCCCGACTAATCCATAATACTCTCCTCGACTCCTTTTAAAAAATTAATATTGTACAATTTATTACTGATAATTATCTAGATTTCAAGGCGTGATAAACGCAACACCCTTTTTAAACCATTCTCCCTTTAAACCCAAATGCTTAAATGTGATGATTTGCATGAGCTCTACTCCTTTTTACTTTAAAAACATTTCTCATATCTATACTTTGTAAGAATACTATAGTAACTTAATACACTCCTTCTCATATTTATAAGGACACTTCATGTTTTGAAATAACTAATGTAAAAATAATTGTGAACAAGATTATACTAAGTGAACTTAATATAATCTTGTTCACAATTATTATTTATTCTTGTTCATAATTATAGGGACAATCAAGATTCTTTCGTTTTATTTAACTTACTAGCGGATAAATTACAGATGGCATGCGAATTTGTTAACTACTGGGCTAGATTAATTCATATATAAGCCTTTAATTTTTCTCGGACGGACATTACTAATAATTCCTCGAAAAAAAAAAAAAAGAACGTTCATGTAACGAATTATGATAAATGTGTTTTTTAAGTGGTAGGATAATTTCAATCCGCTGAATTTTTAATGAAATTCGAAGACCTAAAATTGCTGAAGGAAATGTGATCAAACGTTAAACTGCTGGTTCGATTGGAGAGAGATCTGCGTTAAAGTTGTATAAAGACAATATTAAATGGTAAAATGTTGTATTTTCAGATGAAAAACATTTTATTCTTGATTAAACAAATGGTTTTAACAGTTACTGGCACAATCTGAAGATAGCGAAAGACAGAACAGATTTTTTAAAGGCAGATATGAATCGGGCATTTTAAAGGTGAATCTATGGTGCACTGGCCAGCTGTTTCTACTGAAGGCGGAATGAATTTAGTAATTTTTTTCTATTATTATGAACATCAAGAGAATATCCGCAAATTTTAAACGTGAAATTCTCAGATTTCTGTTAGATTTTGGGGGGTAATAATATCTTTTTCAACAAGACTTAAATTTTTTCTCTACTTTTGGAGCAATAGGAAATACTTTAAAGAAAGAAACCTCTGTATTACTGCCTTTCCCGTGGCCTAAAAGTTGAATAAAACCTTAACTTATCACATTAGAAAAGTGCATGCAAGTGGAAAGCAATTTTGGATAGTTTAAATGTATTCAGAATATCATCTATGCTGTATGAAATTTTATTGAAACTGAATATATTAAAAAAAAATCTATCTATCTATATATGTATATATATATATATATATACCAGAGAGAATGTCTGACTGTTTCACCCTAAAAAGAGACCCCATAAAATATTAATTTAAAGAATAACTGAAAAAAAAAAAAATTACTAAGATTCGAGCTGTCCTTATAATTGTGAACACCTGAAAAATCATTTTTTGACCGTATTTAAAGTTTTTTAAGATAGAAAAACGGTAAAACTTTTTAAATATAGTCTATTAATGAAATTCAAATTCATAAAAAATATATTTGTTTAAATACGAGTGTTCGGTGTTTAGTTAATATAGGAAAACGAGTGTCCTTATAATTATGAGAACCAGTGTAGTTATATTTCGTTAAAGTAATATTTGAATTTACGTATTGTTTAACTAAATGCCTGTAAGTATTTTCGAAAATCACAGATGGTATTCAATAGTGTTTTTTTTCTTCTTTCGTTCTTTTCTTTCTTTCTTTCTTTCTTTTTTCTTTTTTAAACACTTGACATAGTTTATTTGAAAACTTTGAGACTTTTAATTACAATGGATTTTTGTCTCGAATGATCCAATATATTATAATATATCAAATCACAGTAAGAATGCACAACACTTTTTATACGTAGGACACTAAAAACATCCATGCCCACATTGGATTTGAACACGGGACTTGTGGATCCAGAAGATACCACACTACCAAACAGACCACTGAGTCATGATTTCTTTTAGAAAGTTAAAACTCGTGGCATTCGTTTTTGGCTAAATGTCCTATTGTGAACCATTTAAATGCCAACTTTTATTTATTTACTTACTTATTATCACTATTTAAAGTTAGACAGAATAGCATTTTAAAGGCAATAGTAGCTTCTTTAGTACCAGGAGGTACTAAATAGATATAATATTCATTAGAAAAAAATATATTAATTTATTTTCAATTGAATATATATTGTTACGATTTTCGAAAATTCTTTACGAAAATGCTTACGATTTTTGACACATTTTTTACAGATCTGAAATGTTTAACTTGCGTTTTCTCAGTTTGCGTTTTTTCATGAATCCATGATTTTCAAAACACTAAAACATCTACAAATATTTTAGAAAAAAATTAAACTTCTTTGGATGTTTCATAATACCCGCATAAAAAAATTCTTTAAAATATGAAGAAAAACATGTTTAATTATTTATTTTTTATTTGTTACATATACATGCACTTTTTAATTTTTTTTTTTCTCGAAATCTAAATTATGAATTTAAATAACCATCCCTATATCATTTAAGTACGTTCTATTAAATACATAAAACAAATATTAACAATTTTCTTTTCAGTATTTTGAAGATCATGCATTTATGGAAAAAGGCATATCGAGAAAATGCAATTTAAATAATTAAAAGCGTAAAAAAAAAAAAAAAAAAAAAAAAAGAGGGAGAGAGAGAGAGAGAATAAAAATCACAAGAAGTGTTGCCTGACTATATATTTTATTAACAAACCTAATGCAGTCTAATTTATCAATACTAAATGGAAATAAAAGCTTTTATATGAAACTTCCAGCAGTGCCACGTCTCCTTGAGTTTAAAATAATCTTTAAGAATCTAACACAGATTCATACAGCATTATGTCCTTTTCAGTGATTTTTGTGAATGTTACCTTTAAAAAAAAAAAAAAAAAAAAAAAAAAAAAAATTAGCACATTTTTTTGTTAATGATATAAAACATTAATAATACTGTTCTGTCGAAATCTGACAAGAAGAAAAATTGAGCAGTCCATAAATCATATATAATGATAAAAGTATCGATTAAAATGGCGAACGGAGGAGAAACTTTTTTAAGTTACATTTGCGTACTTACATATACAACTAAATAAATACTAAATATATATATTTGGATAAATTTCTCTTAGACACACTCATAATTATAAATGTATATGAATTAGTATTGTGTTCGATTTCTAAAGTACACTCTTTTTTTTTTAATAGTTATTATAACGTGTTATACCTTATAATTCTATAAATATTTTTATATAGCTACAAAAATCTGATTTTGATATAAATATAAAATAATATTTTTATGTTTTGAAAATCTTTCTAAAAGTGAAAAGCTGTTACTATATATATATATTTATTTAGCTAAATTCTTAAGTCTCAAATATTTTATAAGTTTATGAGAAAATACATTTGAATGTTAAATTCCTGTTTTATAAATTAACTGAAACAAAATACATTCTCTCAAAATATCCCCTCTATTTAATATGTACGATTGCGATTCAGAAAACAATGCCTCCCACCAAGACAACTACTTTGCCAATAGTACTGCAAATATTTTAAAATGTTTATCATTAATACACTGATATGTAAGCTATAAAATGTCACTTGTTTATCTATCTCTAATCGTTCCAGGTTAATCGAGCAATCCATAACATCCAGTGTTAACGTTTGACTGAAACAGCGGACTGTAATTGAATTTCTAACTGCGGAATGTTGCGTGCCCATCAACATTCATCGCCGTCTGAATGCAGTTTATGGTAATGCCTGCGTTGATGTCTCAGCACTGTGCAGAAATAGGAAAGAACTGTGAAAGGCCAAAATCCAGTCGCATCAAATCTCTAGGATCATCACCGACGTAAACGTTCCGCTGCGACCTCTGATGAAGATTATAAAGATAAGGTAAATGAGTTTATTCGGGGAAATAACAGAATAAAGCAACACGAAATCAGAACAACACAGAAAGATCAACAGCACGGTATCGCCACAAAGGAAGCACTGCAATGCCTGAGGTTCAACGACATTCTGCTTCATCTTGCCTATAATCCGGATCTTGCGCTTTGCTACTGTTGGTTCTTCCTTAAACTTAAAAATCCAACGCTACAGTTGTGACGTGTAGGTGGAAGCAGTAATTCAGTAATGGTTTCGCAAGCAACCACTACAATTCTTCATCGACGACATGAAAAACTTTCTTTCGCATTGGCGCAAGTGTGTTCCCCGTAATGGATACTATTTTGAAAAATGATCTCACCATTTGTAGATTATATTACAAGCTTTCCACTGATATCTCTATCGGTGCTATTTGTCAAACACAAATAGAAATATCTCATTGGAGGCATTATTTTCTGAATCAACCTCGTATAATTAAACATTATCATTAGTTGGAAATATATATATATATATATATATATGTAACAAATTTCTTGATTACAGATGCATATATATATATATAATCGCTTAACTTACGTCCACAACAACGTTTATATTATATTAAGTTCATAATATAAAAGTAAAGGCTTCTTTTCTGTAAGATGTATATATCAAGAAGTACCAATAATGTGACAATCGACTTAAATATTAATAAATGATTTTAAGTATTCTGACTAACAGTTCTGTCATTTTATGATATTTTTAAATGCTTAATTTTAACGATGGATATTATTTGATGAGAGCCCCTTCATATTTTATTGTAGATTAACTATGAGGTATAAAAATGCTTTGTAAATTAAAGCAGTAATATATTTTTAATTTGTAATGAAATTTATATATTCTGTAGATTTTGGAATTACGCACACAAATAATAAATAAATAAAGATAATTAATAATAATAATAATCAATCTAAAATAAATTATATGTTATGCGTATTTAAAGAATGAAGTATGCAAAAAGTTAATTTTACAATGCAATAATTTTGAACTTAATTTGTTTTCCATTTTGATATTCTGTAGAAACAAAACGTGAGCGAGCAAAGCATTTAGCGAGCGAGCTTTACATTCTGTAAAGCCTTTCGTTAATTAATATATACAGTTGTTTGTAAAGCTTATTTAATTTCGTATAAACATTTTTTTGTTAGTATAAAATACTAAAAGCTGTTAAACTGTGTCAAAAATTGCACTGATTTAAGAAAGTTTACTTAGTTCGAATGGCTTTGATAGTTGAAGCATTGTGCTCTGGAATAGGATAATTTTAATGTAAACTGTGGATGGAGGTACGGGCTTTTGTTGAGCAGCGAGTTTTAAGTGAAATATTAATTTAATTGAGATTTTGGTTTTGTAATTGGATTGGAAATTATTATAGTCGAAGTTCTTTTACGGTAATTATTGATTCTCCAGTGTAATTTATTTAAACAGAGAAACTTTCAGTATAAATATTTTTTTTTTTCAGAGAATTTTCCAAAACAGATCAGATGAGTATACAAACGAGTTCTTGAGAGCTATTTCAACAAAGAGAATTTTAGGTCGTTAGTAGAGTCAGATTTGATTGCCACCAGTTATTTTGAATTATAGGCGTTTCACACATAGTTATATTTTACATATTTTTATCGAAATTTTTAACTAGCGAACAGCAGTTTCGTCTCATACTAAATTAAAATAATTGTTGCGTTTTGACATTTTTCCAGCAGTGGGAAATTTTATCCCCACGTAATCCCAACTTTAAGATTTCATGACAGAAATTTTCAACAGAATTTTATTTTTATAATATAATAGAAAATGAAACATTTATGTCTTTTCTTCTATATTTGCCCGTAAATTCTGGTGATTTTAAACATTAAATATGTGGAAATAAATTGCAGATGAAAATATCAAGGTCTTTGTATTCCTTCTTTTCCTTCTTTTCCCATACTAGTGTATTGTCTCAACAAAATTAATTAATTAATTGAAACTGTGAGCTTGTTTGAAAATGGTTGCTACTTAAAATAATGAGGCAACTTTAAAAACACCGGAAATTCGTAAAAGTTTTGTCAGGTATAGCAAAGTGCTACAATTAAAACTCGCCCTTTGCGGGTAAAACGTAAATGTGCTGTTTTAGGATTCAAGAAGACTAGTAGAGTTAGTTCTCATCCTAAATTGAAATTGTAATTCACGATATGCAAATAATTTGGAAAGTAAGATAGATAAAAGGAGAAGGAAGAATGTTAGTTGGAGTCAGTTGAGAGTTGGTAAGAGTGTTAGTTGGAAGGCGAGTGAGTTGAAGGATGGTAGTTAGAAAGTTAGTGGGAAGGAAAGTATGAGAGTTGAAGGAGTTAGTTGTTAGCGACTTAGGGTAGAAGAGAGTAAGTCCAGTAGCATTGTAGCGTCAGGGAATCCTCCTACATGCGAACGATTACTTGGCCTTAGAAGCTAATTTAAATAAAAGTAGTGGAGATCATTTGCGAGTAGTTAAGAAAAGTAAAGTAACGGAGGTTATTTATAGATATCAAAGCATTTAAGAGGGCTGCCCATTTAACGTATTAAATCCAATCAAAGTCCAGCGTCATTTCTTCATAGACTTAAGTATTTCAGTTTACAGCTTCAAGTCAATCTAAAGTTAAATACGTAAGTTTGCAGCATTCAACCTTAAGTCAAGTTGAAGTTGTTAAATTCTCTACACTGGCGCCCAAATAAAGTCGAATCTCCCAACCCCCCCCCTTTTATAACATTGATCGATCCAAAAAATACTCCTGGTTAGCATATTCATTAGAAGGAGAACCAAGACAGTGGCATAGATTAATTTAATCGCCTGTCATTCCCTTGGGCCAAATCCAAATTATGAGGATTTAAAAAGGCGGATCATCGACCTTTTGGCCACTCGGTATGATAAATTACGATTGGAACATGACTGTTCCCTCCCCCCTCACGAACGTCAGTGGGAGGGCGGTAATCAAACCAGTGGAAAAACCGCAAGAAATTATTAAGTCACAGGAAGTCTATTAGTTTAAACCAACCTAAAACTGACAATGAAAACTGTATCTCTGGTGACAAAAGTCAAATAAAAGTTAATGAAAACGTGCAAACTACGCCTTTAACCAGCACTACATACAAATCTACGTCTGTTTTTCAGCCCTTGGCTCCGGTAAAAAATCCGAGAATTTATCTAGCATAGAGACGGCGGTTGAAAAGGAAAATACGATTGAACCAAATTCTGTAAATGAATCCCTTGATTTAAGTGAAACGAATGTTCAACTAAATTCTACTGTTCAAGCCTCGCATATCCCTCATTCGCATTTAAATGCTGAACCGGCTCAAGCCGAAATATCAAACGTAACTGAAGCTCGGGTAACAGAAATGGAAATTAATACAACTAAAATAACTGCGGCAGCTGAAAACGTTAAACGGACCGACAGTGACAAATTAATAAATGTTGCGGCTAACTTTTCTAGTGATTTAAATTCACCTCCTGATAAATTAAGTTCCAAAACACTCAAGTCGACGGACTCTTTTAATTTCTCAGAAACTGTGGTAAAAGAAAGTGAACGTGTAAAATCGGTAAATGATACGGTTAATCTTCGTAACCCACCTTTAGATAGCAGTCTTAAATCTATACAGCCGACACAGTCAAACATTTTCAATGAGAAATTTCACTTAAATTGTCAAAATGACATGCCGCTTAAAGTGAACGAAAAAGATATCATTTTAAAGAAGGTAATTTCAAAAGGCCATGTACCCTATGAGAAGTTTCTAGATCAGCTAGCAGCCCTGCATTCGACAGTGCGGAGCGAACGCAGTCCTCTGTGATAACTGGGGACAGTGACAAGGTATCGGGCTCGAGTCCATCCCAGAAAAATGCATCTCCGATGCCGGACTCCGTTCTACAAGCCACTAGCACGGAAATTGCCACAACAACTCTACTGACCAGTCTGAACCGCATCTCTTTTGCTGATATCAAGGACTCAATTTGTCAGGTCGTATCGTTCAGTATTTTAGTTTTTCTCAAGTATTGGTTTATCAGTACTGTACTAAAATCTACGACATGTAGGACTTTCTTTTGGACTTTCAATCATTATCTCAAAGAGATGAACTTTTTAAAATATCACAAATCTAAATTTAAACTTGCTGCATGAACTTTCAACTACCGAAATTTCATGTTTTGGATTACATGCCATAAGTTTTTTTCTGTATATAATATATGCATGTATGTACGTTAATGTTTTTTTTTTATTCCTAGCCAACACCAGCAGTTCTTGGTAAAAAAAAAACCTTTTTGAACATTTTATATAAATTTCCCCCCTCTTTAGTTTTGTGAATGATCTATATATCGGTACTTAAATGTTTTCTGTTTAGCCATCACCTGCAGCAATTCGTACGATAAATTTTCTTACCTTTGTATATAAATTTTCTCTCTAAGTTTTTACATGATCAATATGTATATACTCTACTGCTTTTCTATTTTCTAGTCAACAACGGAGTCTTGAAAACTTTTTTGAATAACTTTGTATATATATCTATTCATTATATATATTTTTCTAAATGTCGTAAATTGTATAAAATAAACTTTTATAAGTGTATAAACATTTTTCTCTATAGTTTTGTAAATGTAATGTAAAATGTATGTACGTAAATCTTTTTTATTTCTCAGCGATCAACTGCAGTTTTGAAAATTTTGTATCCTTAAATATGTTTTCTAAATGTTGTATAAAGTGTATCAAATGAATTTTCTTGTTGTAAACTTTTGAATTTTTTACTAAAAGTTTTTATGTATGTATATCTATTAGTATGGGGTAAAAAGAGAATTTTTTTTTAAAAGCTATTTTGCATGTAAATTCGCGTTTAACGACTAACCTTATTAATCCACTAACATTTTGTTTTTCCGTACGCAAATACCTAGTTGAAATATGGCTTATGTATAAAATTATGTCATTTATCTATATATAAAAGTGTAGTTCACGTCTATTTTTGATGTATACGTTTAAAAAAGTTTTAATTTTAAAAAATCTGAGGTCCAGTTGCTGATCCTGACTCTAAACCCGAAGTATAGATGTTCAATCTGAAAAGCCAGCTAGATTTCTTCAATTCTTACTTTTAATGCTAAAGACGGTATTTTTGGAACTCTGCCAGTGTTTCTGTTTTCTAAAGTCAAAGGTGCTTTTCGGAACAGCAGTGGATTGACCTTTCAAGTTAACTCACAGTTGACAACTGGAATTCTTTTTTTCTGATGCCCGTTCAAGTATTTTTCCTAGCTGGTGATCTGGGTTAAGACTAACCTGCAGATGGATAAAGATATACAAGTTTTTTGTCAATAAAGACTTTTTAATGTCACAATTTAATTTCAATAACGATCGCATTTATTTTTATTGCGATCCGTTTACTACTAAAATTTATTTTAAATTAATGAAAATTTTTTCCTTTCCATTTGTTTTAAGGAAAGATGAATGTAAGCCCCGCTGTAATTACGCTGGACTTTAGAGATAAATTTAAACTAAGTTAGGGCATGGAGTTTCTGCCGTCAAGCACCTCAGATGGAGCTAAACAAGAAAAGTATTTTTATCATCAATCTTTCCTGAGTGGGCAGTTTTAAGATCGGCCTTACTTTTTCTCACGATTGGATTTTTTTTAAAAACAGCCAATAGTTATTTTTGGGCAGTCTGTTTTAAATTTAAGTTTCCCCCCTCTTTTTTCTTTTTCTAAAATATTATATAGTTGAATTTTAAACAGTAAGTCACTGCAGCTAACTTTTCTTTGCATAGTATTGCAATAATTTAAAATTTGCACGGGTAAAAACCCGTTGAGGATTTTTTCCGCGAAATTTTTTTTTGGGGGGGGAGGAACTGTCAGGTATAGCAAAGTGCTACAATTAAAACTCGCACTTTGCGGGTAAAACGTGAATGTGCTCTTTTAGGATTCAAGTCGACTAGTAGAGTTAGTTCTCATCCTAAATTGAAATTGTAATTCACGATATGCAAATATTTTGCAAAGTAAAATAGATAAAAGGAGAAGGAAGAATGTTAGTTGGTGTTAGTTGGAGTCAGTTGAGAGTTGGTAAGAGTGTTAGTTGGAAGGCGAGTGAGTTGAAGGATGGTAGTTAGAAAGTTAGTGGGAAGGAAAGTATGAGAGTTGAAGGAGTTAGTTGTTAGCGACTTAGGGTAGAAGAGAGTAAGTCCAGTAGCATTGTAGCGTCAGGGAATCCTCCTACATGCGAACGATTACTTGGCCTTAGAAGCTAATTTAAATAAAAGTAGTGGAGATCATTTGCGAGTAGTTGAGAAAAGTAAAGTAACGGAGGTTATTTATAGATATCAAAGCATTTAAGAGGGCTGCCCATTTAACGTATTAAATCCAATCAAAGTCCAGCGTCCCCCTTCTTATTTAAGCTCATTTAAAGCTCCATTGATTTTACAAATCTGACTCTGTCATTTCTTCATAGACTTAAGTATTTCAGTTTACAGCTTCAAGTCAATCTAAAGTTAAATACGTAAGTTTGCAGCATTCAACCTTAAGTCAAGTTGAAGTTAAATGACGATGGAGAAGTTAAATTCTCTACAGTTTTATTACGACAACTTTCAATGTATTGAATTAATTCGAACCAAATCTCGACAATAAATATATCCCAGAAATATATTTGCTAACATCGTTGGGGAATTTGATGTGCAATTTTGTTTCGAAATGTCAGAAAATTTTAAAATTTTAAATTCATATTAAAGGAAAAAAAAAACATACTTATGAAATGATTTGCTTAAAATTACGTACTTAAATTGCCCATATTCAGCTTTAAAACAAGTTAATTATTAAACTTTATTCGCCTTTTCATTGATAAAAAAAAGGTAACAACCTACTCTTCGTACTGAGCCGGAAGGACTTATTTCTTTTTTAAAAACCTGTAAATTAAGTGTTTAAAAAATACACTATTGGCCATTAAAATTGCTACACCAAGAAGGAATAATAATAACGGAATGGAATTTGTTGGACACATACATTATAGTAGGAAGAACAATTGATTAAAATTTCAGGAAATTTGGAGTAATATGTACTGAGAAAACAGTACATAAAGCAGCGACCTCTGTGAGCAATAATAGCACTTATTTGCCTAGGCATTGAATCGAACAGCGATCGGATGACATGTACGGATAGAGCACTTCATGATGTTTTAACACGATGCCTCAATCCATCGATCGAAGTTACTGGTGAGTGGTGGGTGGCCAGTCGCTTTTCAACGATTAAATAGTCATTTTCATTGGTGCGAGATCAGGAGAACGCGTTTGCCAGAGCAACAGTCGATAACATTCTGTATCAAAAAAGGTCCGAACAATACAAACAACTTGCGGACGTGCATTATCTTGCTTAAATGTTGCGCTTCGGAGGCCTTGAATATAGGGCAGAGCGATGGGCCTTAACTCGTCAGAAATGTAATGGCTGGTATTTAGAGTCGCCAGAATGAAAACAAGAGGTGATCGGGACGTGTATTCAATAGTACCACATATCATCAATCCAGGTGGTGACCCAGTATGCGGCTACCAAAATTCTGATTACCCTCAAATCTGCATCATTGATATGGGCGCCATTAATGTGTGATCAACGATGAACCTGGAAGCTGGAATGGCGTGAAGTCACATTTCTGACAAATCACAATCCTGTTTACAGCATCAAGATTGCTTTATCCGTATTTAACGGCATTATGAATAATGCACATTGCCTGCTGGGATTCGACATCATTATACTGTCCATCATTCCAAATGATGTTATGGGTTCCCATTGGATACGCGTCTCGATTACTTGTTGTTCGTATTCTTGGCACTCTGAACAGCAGCCATTAAATTTCTGAGTTAACGCCCGCCCCTCTGCCCTATATTCGAGGCCTCCGTAGCGCAAAAGCAAGATAATGCAGGACCGCAAGTTGTTTGTATTGTTCGGACCTTCTTTGATACAGAATGTTATCGACAGTTGCTCTGGCAAGCGCGTTCTCCTGTTCTCTCACCAATGAAAATGACTGTTTAATCGTTGAAAAGCGACCGGCCCCCACCACTCACCAGTAACTTCGATCGATGAATTGTAGCATTGTGTTAAAACTTCATGAAGTGCTCTACCCGTACATGTCATCCAATTGCTCTTTTATTCAATGCTTATTCAAATAAGTGCTATTATTGCTCACAGAGGTCGCTGCTTTATGTACTGTTTTCTCAGTACATATCACTCCAAATTTTCTGAAATTTTAATCAATTGTTCTTCCTGCTATAATGTATGTGTCCAACAAATTTGATTCCGTTATTATTATTCCTTCTTGGTGCAGCAATTTTAATGGCCAGTAGTATAGTACAATAATCCCTTTTTAATCTGAATTTTAAAGTTATATACGTATATGAATACGTATGTACATATAATTCTAAAATAATTTGTGTAATTCTTAAGAGTGAGTTTGTTTTTTTCAAAATATCATCTGCTTTCAATAAAATATAATTTACAAAAATGATCGATATTCGGAAATGGAAGACTTCAAACTATATTTTGCATAACATTTGAACATCTTATGAATGTCGTTTTATCAGAAATATCCTCATTCCTAAAGTGAATATTAAGTGCATGTTGTACGCTTCTCATAAAATATTTCCGATTT
The DNA here is from genome assembly GCA_963930645.1 of Salticus scenicus. Classification (NCBI taxonomy): domain Eukaryota; kingdom Metazoa; phylum Arthropoda; class Arachnida; order Araneae; family Salticidae; genus Salticus; species Salticus scenicus. Next base: position 23,682,993 of record OZ005650.1, on the reverse strand, counting down.
AGATATATTTTAAAATACTTATTCTGAAAATTTAAAAAAGTCATTCACTAGCGTAAAAGTAGGCTCTTATGTATATTTTGTAAAATAATTAAAGGGATATAAAATGGATATTGCAATACATTTAAAATAGCTTTTATAAAATTCCTTTTATATAAAAGCTTTTAAAATTACGAGTTACATTTTTTTTCTAATATGAAATACAGTTAAAATATTCGCAATTAAATTTATAGCACTGAAATTATTGAAAGAAAGTTTTGAAATGAATATATAAAAACTTATATATATATATACGACGATCTGTGTTTACTCGTATTTTAATTTCATTTATTTCTGGATAATATTAAAAAAAAAAAAAAAAAAAAAAAAACAGTATATATTCTGACTATTTTTCATTTGTTTTTTTATCAAGGTAATTTTTTCTTGTGTATTCCTTGTGTATTAATCAATAAACGACATTGAATACTTATTTTAATAAATTTCCCAAAAGTAGAAAACAATTTTGCATTGATCCATCATTTCCTAATACCGGCAGTTGAACGACACGTTACTGGGATATTCTGAGACAGTTATGAGTTTATTTATGATACGGTTCCTTGGAAGCAGCACTTTATGGAAAAGAAATCTTAGTATTTCACATTACTCGACTATTCCGAAATACTATAGTTACAAATTCGTACGCTATATTCCTATCAGAGAATTTTAATTATATATATATATATATATATATATATATATATATATATATATATTTATGAAACAATTTTTCCTGATAAAATAAAATAAAAATTTCCATTACAATTTTCCGGAAGTCAAAAAGCATAAAAGTTAGGAACGGTGTTTAATAATCGTAGTTCAGCTACAGTTTGTTTGTATGACGCTGTAACATCTTAGCTATTGCGTATGTGTGAGATCTGTTTTGATTTTTATCAAAATAGGTGCTAGAATATTAAAATAAATCTTATGAGGTTCATTATATCAGTCATTCTTGTACAAAGAAGCATTGTTTTTTTTTTTTTTTTATTAGATTTTCTGTACGTATCATTTAAGAACCCATTAAGAAATAAAGTATAAAAATGATTCAATAAATAGTAAAATCCTTGAATAAATTATCGATTTTAATTCATTGATTAAAATAAAGGAAAAGAAATGTAATTTTTCGTTTATTTTATTTTTTTTTCTTAAATCATTTTATTACTGCTAACAATATTTTATATTTTCTTATATTTTGCAGACCCCACTTGGCCGAAATGTTTTTCGTTAGAAGTTGGTAGATATGAGCAGCGTTCGATCGCAGGCTGTGTTCGACGATGTAGTTTTTAGAAAATTTACGTTTTTTTTTTTTTTTTCACTTACTTAGGTAAATACGAGTTAGTATTTCTTAAAAAGACCCCTCATGTAGGGCATTTCCCACCAAGTCTAGGAAGCTGGCGCTGACAATTGACTTAAATTAATCCCACCGAAATTAAATATATCTTCCGCATATTCAATCATATGAAATCTCTATCTTTTGTTACTTACCTCAAAGTAATTTCATAATTGTTTAAACTGAGGTAATTAAAATGGTTCAATTTTTCTAAAGTTCAACAATTTGTACATTAAACCCATAAGTAATTAAAAAAATTCCAAATTAAAGGACTGTTCATGAACACTCTTGATTTAAATCGAACATTAAATGAAACAAAGGTTTTCCTTAATTTTTGTCCAGAAAATGAGCAAATACTCTTATTAAATTTAAATGAGTAAAAAGAATCTTTGTATGAAAAAGTATCTATACGAATATTACATTTTTCTTTTTCTAGCAGAGATATTCAACTTTTTGAAGTATCATTTTTCAGTGAGAAAAAATTTGTCACTTCACATTTTCAAAAAAGACGCTTGTAAGTCATGTCATTCACCTACAAGTAAAATCTATTGTAATTTGAAAGAATCTACTTCGACACTTCTGTGACATTTGATATATCTCCAGAGCAAGTAGAAAATGAAAGAGATCGTTATGGTGATAAATGTAGGTAGTGATTGAAAAGATATTGTGAAAAAGAAATATAAAAAAAGTTGATAACTTCTTTATTATTATTTCAGCTATATAGCTAAAAAAAAAAAAAAGTTCGCCTATAACTCAATTCTTCGTTTAATTCAAATATAAAATCTTGCATATTTAAGTATAGCTATATAATTTTCTTAAATATACATACATATATATATATACATATATATATATATATTTATATTTGTGTTTTATTATTTTAAGCAGAAACACATGACTTTCAAAATACGTGTTTAATAATAATAATAATAATAATAATAATAATAATAACACTATTTCAGTTAAATTTTTTAATTTAGTGTGATAAAATCAATAAATAGCTGTTCTTATACAAAACAATTTCTAAATTTGTAAAATTGATGCATCGTTTTAAATTGGAAAAATTTAAGTACCTCTTATAAGATGAAATTAATAAAGATAGACAAATAGCCTTCGTTAGAAATTGAATCTTTAAAAAGGTTTCAACGTTTATAATCCCTATTCAAATAAATCATACAAAAATTTACAAACGCGTAAAATCTGCCAGTGAACGAGACAATAGCTTTCTCTGAATCTCGTTTATTATTTTTCTGCGACTCCATATATCAGTTTACCGAGAATGAAACTTTAAAATAAGGTTTTTTATAATTTTGAAAAATAGTTTTGGGGAAACAATATAAATTATAATTTTTAAATATTTTCAGATCCCGCCTACGTCATTATTTACAAAAATGTTAATACTCACCATACAAAAATTTCTTCTACTATGTAAAATGTACCATAAACCATATTTAGGTGATGCTCAGTATTGTAACGGAAATGTTGGTTGCTTTGGGGCTTAACCCTTTCAGGGGCACTAAGTAAAAATGATTGAATTTCCTTTTAAATATATATATATATCATAAAGTAAACATCCCCTACAAGTCATATTTGATGAAGAAAAAAACTCAGCATGTGGGGATATTTTTGTGGGTGGTGGCTAGACGTTCTAGCCACTGCGCACATACGTCATGTACCTTAATTTTCGTATGGAAATAAATATTTATATATTTAAGGAATAAAAATTGAAACTATGCCTTTAAAATATAATTATAATAATACAATGTAACAATAATTAATTATTACTTAAATTATAATGCTTCTTTATCCTTTTTTAATGATTTATTATATATATATACACACATATATGGGCTGTTTAAAATTTGTTTAGAAACCTTTATGCATTAGTAATAAGAAAAAATTATTCACTATTTAAGGAATAAAAATTATAGTTATTCAATTATATTGTAAATACAATAAATTTTGAAATTGATTCCGTACATAAATTAAAAGACATAATTTCTTGCCTTCATATTGTAATGAAATAATCAAGTCACAAATTGCATACACAGAAATATAAAAACTTTAAAAATATTAATGTTCTTTAAAATTTGTTTGTTCCTGATCCAGATACTGCAGAATTATCATCTGGGGGTAGCTCTTCAAACAGAGCAATAGCTTCATCCAAAGAAATTTAATTTAAGATTATTTAGAGAAATTAACTAAATTTAAAAGCTATGGAAATAAAAATTTATTTTTAAAAATCACGATATAAGAGCAATAGAAAAAAGCAGCCTCTCTCTATACTGTAAACAGAAATACTGAATAGCTTTTTTGTAAGAACCCTCCCACGCTTGTTTACACCTTACATTCTGCTATCCCTTACTGTTTATATTTATCACAGTTCACTAACCCCAAAAAACCCTCTTTGTTTATCTCAAAGGAAAATAAATTGAGATTCTTTTCCCCAGCAGAGCCTGTCTTATGATATCTCCCCTGACATATGTGCGCGGTGGCTAGAACGTCTATCCACCTAAAAGAGGCTCCTAAAAATCAAACTAAAATTAATTATCTAAGATAATATGTAAATCTGTTGTATTTAAAAGGTGCATTACAGTATATTTACACTACCAAATACTTTTTAATAAAAAATTATTTTGCATAAAAATATATAAAAGAAACTTCAAAAAAATTTCCTGCAACTTGTCCATTTAAAAAAAGTCACAGGCACATCCTCAGGGATGGAACACGGGCGCAGAATTCATACCGGAATCTGTTTAAGAAATTTCCATATCTATAATATCGTTGATCTAAGAGGTAGAAAATTTTCTTACATTCATAGTGGTATGAATTCTGCGCCCGTGTTCCATCCCTGCATCCTGCTTAAAGTTACTGAAGTGCTACCATCTCTGTTTCAATTTTAGAAGTACACATAAACTTTTCATAAAAGTGGATAGAAAAAGTAACCACTGCACACCTAGAGAAAATTTCTAAAGTAGGTGGATAGACCCTCTAGCCACCGCCCCTGAAAGGGTTAAAGTAAAATTCTAGATTTGGTTAGATGACGCGTGTGAGTTTTTTCTATAGGGCTTGTCTTAGAAGTTTATGGCATTTTTTTCAGTGTTACAGGATGAAAATTCTGAAGATGTATTTAAAAAATAGTGTAGACTGATTAAACTGAAATGTAAATATAAGTAGTATGACTGGTAAAAAAATATTATTGCTCTTTGTAGATGTTTCAAATCGTCGTCATCTGCATTGTTTCACTTTAGATGAGTCAGGTATTTTTCTATACAAAGCCATATTTTTAAACCGATCTCTACGAAAATTCGTACACTTATTAATGAGGTCAAAATTTTGCTATTGCCGTATTGTTCAGTTCATTCGGATGATTGGTTCAAAAGGTATTAAATAAAAATTCCATTTTAACTTTAAAGTTATTGAAAATAAAATGCGAGTTGATGTCCAAAAATAAATAAATAAATAAATAAATAAATAAATAAATTTGTTCATGTTATCAGTAGTTCATGCTATCAGTAACTAATCGTCATATAAATAAAATAATCTTCATTTTGACGGGGATCATGAAAACAGCTCATGTTAAAAGTAATTCACGTTAAGCGTGTTCACGTTAACCAGGTTCGACTGCAAATTTATTTGCACTTGAATAATAACATTATATTTCATTAAAATGATAATAATAATAATAACAAAAAGTAAATGAACGTGTAACATTTTTCTTTTATTTAAATTGGGGGACAAGACAATTTTTGTAATTATTTTTTTGTTTTTATTTTTGTTTTTATTTTTGTTATTTAAAAATTGATTGTTGATTGTTGGATTGAGAAGTAGTGAAATATTTAAGTTAAATTACAGATTCCTTTCTATTTCACAGAAAAAAATATATCTATAAAATAAACCATTAAATAATTAGATTTAAAATAAAAAGTCCTAATTAGATTTTTTTTCTTTTACTCGCTTAGTGAATATTATTGGGTTGTTCGGAAAATAATTTCGTTTTTTCCTTTGAAAATGAAAGACGATTTTCATATATTGTATAAATATTTAATTGAATTAAACATTCTCCAGTTTGATCGGTTTCTTAGCGATCTCACGAGTTCTTATTTGGCTGTTTTAATAAAACAATACTTTATTTTGTTTTCATTAGCATAAACTGATTTTCCAGAACGTAATGCATCTTCAACGTCACAATTGCCCGAACAAAATTTGCCAAACCAGTTTTGAGACTGGCGTTTTTTAAATAAAATTTCTGTATACACATCGTATACTTTTTTTATTCTTGTTTGAACAGTATTTATGCCTTTTTGATAGCAAAAACAAAATATGCCGAAAATGTCGCTTCCGATTTTCTTTATTTGATAGGGCACCAATCAAAACCTACTGTGCAGAATAACACGAACTTTTTTACAAACAAGCCTTGCTATATCAGCTGTCACAATATATAATGGTAATGGAGATTAATTGTGAAGATGGTGTGGAAAATATACAATTCAATCCTCGGCTGAGAAAAACAAAATTACTTTCCGAACAACCCAATAAATTACATTAAAAAAAAAAAAAAAAAAAAAAAAAAAACTATTTTTTATCTTTAAAAATGTATAAATAATATCTGAATTTTATACAGCTTTGTAATTTTTGTATATATTGCACTTTATATATATATATATATATATCTGTCGGTATATATAGAAGTTCTTCACGTGATACTTGGTTTCATCTACTGAAATGTTTGAAGATTATTTCATATATATATATATATATATATATATATATATATGGTGTAAGGGAAAGTTCTGTCGTTTTTGAACACGTGCACTTTTATGCGTTGTCGATTATCGACTGAAACTGGTTTAATCAGTTAGGTTAGAGTATGATTGATGATTTACACACATTTTTTCGTATTTTTGTCGGTTTTTTCAAACTTGTAGAACTGTCACCGTGAAGGAAAAGTGTGCTTAAGACATTGTATGATGAACGAGTTGCGAAAAGGGAATAACGCGATGGAGGCAACAAAATACTTGTGTTATGTGCTTGGACGGGGCGCAGTAACCGCTCGAACATACGAAAGATGGTTTGCGAAATTTTGTTGGGGGGATTTTTCTTTGAAAGATGAACCCAGATCAGGAAGACCATCCACAAATCCCACATTAACTTCCACAGAAGTGGGCTTCAAGCTTGGAATTCATCAGACTACTGTTTTGGATCACATTAAAAGGCTAGGTTTCGTATTCAAACTCTCTGTTTGGATACCACATATACACGCACACACACATTTATATTGTATATATACGCACTTCTTTTCAAATAATTAAAAAATAATAATAAAAAGTTATAATATATGGATCATACAGCTATGTATAATTATATTTGTGCATATTTTTATTTTATTTTATTTTATTTTTAACATTTAACAAAAACTACATTTAACAAATTGAACTGGTAGTTAAATAACACGTTTAATTCCTTTGTAATTGACCATTTCAAACTATTCAGTATTTCGCTTAAAAAACAATCGCTTAAAGCAAATTAACTTTTTTACCCTACTTTTTGGGGAAAAAAAAGACAGGAATTTTTCCATGCAGAAAATCAAATTAACGTATTAATCTAGTAGAGTTTTCCTCTTTTTTGATATTTGAGTTACAATAAAAGTGTTATATCGATCGCAAAGTTCTCATTTAGTTAGCAATTTTCTAAAGATTTTACTGGTATGTTAAATTCCATTTTAGGTCAATGAAAAAAATGTAAATTTACTTAATTATTCGAAGTTTGCAGCGATCTAAGTATTCTTTTCTAGGATAAGAAGAATGATTTCTTTTTCAAGATATAGCTTAAAAGTATATAGCTTAAAATACCTTTATATAACTTAATATATAAAAGTATTATATAGCTTAAAAATTAAATAGTTTTATTAATTGTTACAATAAAACTAGTTATAATATCGATACTTTGTACTGCATATGAAGGAAAAATGCTGACTCTGGATTAAAAAAAAAAAAAAAAAAACACTTTAAAAAATGCCAGTAAAATAACAAACATTGATATCTTATATTTATTAAGAAAGGGATGAAAAGAAAATAATAATAAAGAAATTCAGACGACAAATAAGAAATTGAAACTGAAAATAACAGAATGGCTTAAAACTAAAGATATAAACGGTATATAAAACAAACATAAATTTATGCTTAATATACATATATATATATAAAGTTAACTAAAAAGTAAAAGAAAATAAACAATTTCAAAAAAATGTAGATAAGCAGAACATAATTATTACGGAATATATATATATATATATATATTCTTATCAAAGGTACGCTAAAATATTATTTATATTCAAAAAGGTATTGAGATTGCGAAAATTAACTAAATATATTAAACAACTAATAACGAAAAAATTAGGATAATTTCAGTATTTTTGGAAATAAGACACTAGCCAAATTTTGAATAATGAATTCCCTGCGTTTAAAAATGTTACATGATGAATATTTAAGACACCTGTTAATTTACCAACGTACGATAAATCAATATAATTGCAAAAAATATTATGAAGTTTTTATGAAGTTTGAGGAGCAAGGGATATATTAAAGATTCGTAAATTTTATCAATCGGCATGAAATTAATATTAAATGAATAGTAAATTTGTTACATTAGCATGTATAATACATGTTTAAAAAAATCGAATTAAAAAATTGTCAGTTAATAACAACAACAACAACAACAACAAAAAAAAAATGTTGTATATGTAGGTAGTAATATTGCTTAAAAAAGTAGTATATAATTTTTAAATTCATAGAGTGTTATCAGTTTCAGATAGATTGAAAATTTTAAATCGATATGTATTTCACATGAACATTTAAGTCGACTCTTTTATTAATTAGAGCGTTAAATTTTGAATAAATGTTCAGTATTCTTATACTGTTATAAGGAAGCACCACACAACTGGCGTTTTATAGTAATAATTACAAAACTTTGATTAAACACTATAGAATGCAACAAACGCGCATCAATCGTTTGGGTTGAAAGAACACACGACCTTTCGTCAGGCGAACGAAGCAAGCATGGGTGCTGCAGTCAAAGCGGCAACGTACAAAATCGTTTTAAAATAAGAGTAAAAATATATAAAGACGAATGTAAATACAAATAGTGGTGTGAGCAGATGTATGAAATAAAAGAAGAAAATAAATAAATATATTAAATTAAAACACGTAACAAAATCTAAAAATATCAAAATATCAAAATCAAACGAAAATCAAACTTATGTGAGTTATTTCCAAGTATCAGACAAAAACGGAGTGGAAGAAATACCATTAATAAGACTTTTCGAAATTTTAAATATGTAAAAAGCTTCATGGGTATCCAAATGAAAAGAGGAGACAAGAGAAGAAATTATGTTAGTTTTAGAAAAATTAAAACGATGACAATGAGCCCAGAAGTGAGAACAGTAGAAGATCTGGAGATCTCTTCAGTCGAACATTACGACGCTTCTCATTTATTTTATATAACAAACGCCTTGTAGTTTGACCAATGTAACCAAAATTGCATGACGAACAAGGGATTAAATAAATGCCAGAACGGTTTTCAGTAGGGATGGAATCATTAAGAGAAGGTAATTTAATTTTTATATACCCGTCAACAAAACTACCAGCTTTACTTTTATTTACCAGTAACAGAATAAATAGTACAAAAAAAAAAAGTAATTTTAGATCCAAATTATATTATAATAACAGAAAGCTTTTTCATGTTACATTTAAATATTTTATTCGCCTTCATAACAAATATAAGTTTTACCTTAGAGCAACAATTTCCATCACCAGAGTATTATTTTACAAATAAATAGCTTGTAGCAAACGAAAATATTTTATGTTTTTGAGTTTTATTATTAAAAAAAAAAAAAAAAAAAAAAAAAAAAAAAACTTTATTTAAACTTGATTCATTTAAATATAGTCATCAATCAAGCGGACATCTCCAGTTGATGTTTCTTATAATAATCCTTATTTAACAATTTAAAATTATTTTTTTATTTTGTATTATTTGTTCTAAGCAGATTACATTTCATAGATAACAGATGATTAGTGTTTTAGAAAATACAGTTCCCTGAAGAATTATTCTCAAACGAAAGTGTTGCGATATATTTTCCTTAATTCCTAACTTTTGTTACTTAATCTTCAATTAATTAAGATTAAATACGAAAACAATCTTATAAGAATATTTATTGCTTTTGAATATTATGAAATGAATTGTCGAAAAATGGGATTAGGTGTATTTTTCATTTTGCATGTGCCATTGTATAAATTAAGAAGATTAAAATTTTAATTATAATTCTTAAGAAGATTTGAATTATGTTTTTCATAAAGAATTTTCTTAAAGATTAATAATTAAAGACTAATAATTTATCCTTCAGGAAAATAATTACAAAATTTATAAAAATGTGTTACAAGTGTTTCAATTTTATCATTTAAAGTAATGACATCAGCATTACTTCCAATTACAAAAAAACGTCTGTTGTTGTGTAGATATATTTTGTGACATACATTTTGTAGAGGACCTTGAATTCGAAAGAAAAAGGAAATATTTTTTTTTTTTTTTTAACGTGGCAATATATACAATAATTTTAAATACTTTATTTATTTATTTTTCTTGAAAAACACAAAAATATCTTTTCACATGCATAAAAGAAAATTCATCTAGTTCTTTAACATAGTCGCTAATGTTCAAAGAACGATTCTTAATTCTAAAAATATAATTTTCAAGGAAGGCGTGAATCTATAAAATACATATTAAATCAAAATCAAACTTCAGTAAAATAATTTGATAAAAATCATAGGATGTGGTATAAACTTTCCGACACGGAACTGTGTATGTTATAACAGTTTTCTTTATATTACCACAAATGTCTGTTGAACGCATCATAAAAATGGTTGGCTAAGAACTGACCGTATAGCTATATAAAAAATATGATGTGACCAGACCTACGGATGCTCTTTGAAAATTTAATATTCAAAAAACTTACTCAGAAGCATGTTATTGAGTTAAGATATAAGATCCACGTATGGCGAACAGCGAGTCAAAAGTAATTACTAATGGAAAAATATGCACTCTCAGAGACATAACCCTTTCATTAAAAAAATAAAATAAAAATAAAATAAAATAATAAAATAAAAAAAATAATAATATGGTGTATAACAACCGCACGATTTCTATTAACCATTACTACACATATTATCAATATATACTCTCTTTGAGTATAGTATTGTGAGTAGAAATAAAATTGAATGAAAAATTTAGACACTTAACAATTTTAGCAACAGAAATTTGTTTTTTAACAACAAAGAAATATAAAACAGTGTTTAAAAAAATCGGTAAAGTCGTTTTTAAAACACTCATTTCCGAGATCTAAAGCTGATCTACCTAATCAGGACATTCGTCTAATTTTCTGTAATAACCAAGTAACACACAGGAAAGGACACTTAAAAGGTTTTTATGTAGCAAATTCGAAGAAAATCATTAGAGTCGTTTTGCGGATACTGACTGTTGGCCTGCTGACGATTTTCACCAAAGTTTGGCAATCTTCTCTGCTCACCGACTACAACTCTGCTAACAACTACATTCGAAAAGATCCATAAAAGGGAATTAAATAGGGCAAGTTTTGAGAAAACTCGTACAGCTGTTTTTAAAGGAATGCACTTTCGATACACTTATTTATACAGGCCGTCTTCCAATTTTCTTGACATAACCAATAAATACATTCGAAAGGACATCTAAGGGGGTGTCTATATAGCAACTTTGTAGAAAATCACTACAACGATGATTGAGCTATATGCTTACGATCCCACTTCCGGTTTCTATTGTCTCAGTTCTGGTTTTCCAATTTTCAACAAAAGTAAGAAAAAGCATCTGCATACTAAACATGTCTTAATTCTTGATTTTTGAGGTTTTATCGTCAATAGTTTCAGAGATATTTTAGTCAGGAAATTCCCACCACGCATACACTCACACACACTTGGTTACCCTTTTTTGGCACTCAAAAGACCTTGAAACATATAAATCAGGTGAAAATCCGATAATCGAATTCTTTGCCCCCCCCTCCTCTCATAACCTACGGTAGTCTGGCAACGGAAATAATACTGTAACGTTTTGCAATTATCTACTACTAAATCTGCGTTCATCAGAAAAAATACAAAATAAGAAATGTAAAACCAAATGCACCAAAAAATGAAACACACAAACTGTTGAGAATTCTATTGTCGGTAATTATTTGTTGCTCAAAAATATTCGTAAAAGAAAATTAGATTTATTTACAATACACATTGCTATTTCGCCTGAAAAATGACACCAGTTCAAAATAATTAAGACAAGATTTAATTTTAAAACATTATGAAAAAAAAAATACTACCAATAATAAGACTAAATATTCTTTTAATCACGCTTCAAAAATTGTAGACCAAGCACCCCATAAGTTTTAAAAATATAGTCATTTTCATTTTCAATTTTATAAAGACTTAATTCAAAGCGAATAATTATTAAATAAAAAGAATTACTTTAACGCACAAACTTAATTAAATATTAGAATCATAACGACAAAAAAAAAAAAAAAAAAAAAAAAAAAAATCGAAAACTTACTCAGCTGATCCGAAATGAAATTTCCTGAAATAAAAATGGTTTATTGGAACTGTACTGTCGGCTGCAAAACTATTCCAGTGCTAGCAATATTTCCTATATAAAATAGTACACTTAATACTGTTTTGTTAAACAAATTCTCGTCGAATCATGTTCTTAGACTGACTAAGAACGTATTTTGACAAGAAATTAATTAACAAAACAATATTAAGTGTACTTTGTTTTACATAGGAATTATTGCTAGCACTCGAATAATTTTTTGACGACTGTAGAATGGGATTTCATTGTAGAATTTGTAGTATTACCACAACCATATGAAAACTGGAAAATGAAATACAGAGTATAATTTCTTCTGGTCTAGTGCGGCCCAAAATCCAACGCTTACTAACTCCCGCTGCAGTATTCACAATAAAGTTAAAAAAACAATAATTCAATTTAAATAACATTTATATTTATATATGATAAAATTTTAAGTGTATTAAAATATTATTTTTTCAAAATACTTCTGTTGATAATTAATGATGGTAAGAAGGTCAATATTTTAACATATAAATGTTTTATGAATTGCAGTTACTAAATACTTAACAACGAAAAATCTAAAATAGCAATTGAAAACGTTGTTAATTATGCCCCCAACACCATTTTTGTAAATTCTCATGTAAAATGACCTGCTGAATCCGAAAAGGATGCACATTTTGCCCGATCACCTACCGTTCTTTAGGGACGGCTCCCTATTTTTATCACTTTTCGATAATTTTAAAGCTATAAATTGATTTATTTTATTTTATTTTATTTATTTATTTATTTATTTATTTTATTTTTTTTTTTGGGGGGGGGGAGTAGTTATTTGAACTGTTAAATATCTTCTGAGGGGCTACAGAGTTAAAAAATTCTAAAACATGAACATTTGTGGCAAAGGGAAAACTTAGGGGGGGGTATTTGCTACTGAAATTATGTACTACATTTCTTATATTTTTTTAATCTATTATTAATGTTATTTATTAAACATTATATTTTTTTGTTTTTAAGTGTTAAATCAATTATTTTTCATTCTACAAATAAAATTCATGGCCATAAAATTACCGAACAGTGATAAAAATTGGGTGAGGGTGTGGTGTTTCCAGAAAAGGGCCGGCTGGGCAAAACGGGAGACATATTCGTATTCAAGAGGTCATTTTATATAAGAATCAGCAAAAATGGTATCAGGTCTCGATTTTTTTTTTTTTTTCTGCAACGCAGTGTAATTATTCGAAAACTATAAAAACTATTTTGTTTCTATGTTAAAGTTTAATTAAAACTTTTTAAAAATTTCTTTCAGTTTCAACAGCATCATTTTAAGGGTTCAAATACCTTTAAACGGTGGAAATGTGTGTAAAAATTAATCGCAATTCTTTTTACAATAACTTAAAAAATAATTATTTTTGAAAAAAAAAAAAAAAAAAATCTATCTATTACAGCTGTTGATATATCTGCATATTTAAAACTTCATTTTTTTCCCTTTAATCAGTAATAATTTTTAACATCAGTAATACAAGCCTTGCGTACATGATTGTATGAAAAAATAAATATTATAATTATAATTTTTAAAAACATATTACTATTTTTGGAGTAATTATGCTTATAATTACCAAACATTTAATGTTAACGCTGATTATTCGACATTTCTTATATTCATAGCATGTCACGTAATAGCTATTAAACTTTCATTAAATATTGCTTGCTCAAGACTATACATAGAAAACAAATTCGTTCTGATAGTTTTATAAAATAATAATAATAATAATAATAATAATAATAATAATGTAGAATTATTTTAATGGTTGCAATAGAGATAAGAATTTTCTTAACACCTGTTGAAAGTTATAAGCTTTAAAATTAATTATTTGAATTATTGCACATAAAGTTATGGACATATATTTTCTAATATTTTCTTTTTTCAAAGTTACCTGACCCTTTAAACGTTTTCGAGAATCATTTTTTAGTTTTACACATTTTATAAAATATATTCCAATATCCCAGTGAACATAAAATAGAAAAATAAAACCATTTCTCTCATAAAATTTTTGATTCGGTAATATAAGATGATAATGGATTTCACAACTTACTTTAATACTTTAAAGCATTTACATAAAATTGTAATATTTTATTGGAAATTTCGTCATAAAACTACAGTTAAACTTAGGAGTATATTAATTATTTATTTTTTCTCGAAGTTCTTTTAAAAGGCGTGTTATTTAATTTTTTTTTTTACTTATGATGTTAATTGTTGCAATTAAAAACATTTTTAACTAATAAACATAAAGTTGTAAAATTATATGCTTCATATATATATATATATATATATATATATATATATATATATATATATATATTAATCTAAAGCTTTCTATGCCAGATAATTTATTCATTATTCACAAAAATCTCACTTATTGATATCCAAATTCTAGCAATTTCTGAGAATATGAATTTGAGATTCTGGATATGATTACTTAATTTTAGTTAATTCATCATATCTAGTGATCATATGCAATGATTGTAAAAGTATAACATATATATATATATATATATATATATATATATATAAAACATTTAAATTACTACGAAATCTCAAGTTAAGTTGAACAGATATAAATACAATAAGTGTTTTGTCTGAATTATTTAAAAAAATATTCTTATTAAAAAAAAAAAAAAATATTTTTACTAACTTTTACTCTTTCAAAAATAAAATTTACTTTTTAAAAAATTAATATTTAGAAGAACAAAACTAGTAGAAATTTTCGTGATAAATTTTAATTAAATAGTTAGTAAACATGCCTTTGGTTCTTAATTGATACTAAAATGAGTTTTATGAGTGATATGGTATCACTTATCATATACAAGAATATTATATTCAATAATACGTCTAGCAAGGGAATGACAATGAAAAATCTTTCATACCGATTGAAGTACATCTATTTACAGTCTAACCGTCCCTCAAATTACCGAGCTCTCTGACATAAAGTAATTTTTCACCATACATTATTCTGTCAGACGATACTTTCTGAAACCCTAGAAAATGACAGATTATATGTCTAGACATCTACACAAGAATCTAGAGTGACACATTTGAGATATTAGAGATATTCCAAGAAGTGGAGAATGATATAATCGAAAATTCAATTAAATCTTCAACTCCAGAAACTGTTACATAATATAAATAAATAGTCGTATATAAATAAATAGTCACTTTTCAGCAACATTATTCAGTTTAAAATATAATTGTTAAATAATACAATTATTGATCAAATTTCCATAGATTATTCGAAACAAATCCATTGTAACTTTTTTTTTTTTATAAACATTAATATTTTTATGGAAAAAAAAAAAAAAAAACCTATATAGATGTTGTATATTGTATCATAAACTTTAATTCTTTGCCTTATGTACTCAAAAAATGATTTATAAAAAATCACTGTTTTTTTTTGTAAAATTGATTATATATATATACACACACATATATATTTGGGGGGGGGGGGGTAAGCAAGGATTAATTTTCAAATGTATTTTTAAAACTTATCAGTATTCTGTATTTTGTGTTTAATTTAATTCACCTTGTCATGCAGAATGACTAAAACTTTTCGCTTCAAAAAATAATATATTATAGGAAAACCTTTAATTATATGTAATATTATTCTTTTATATAACGTTAATGGAGTATACACGATTTCTTGATAGCTATATTTAATTGAACTATTAATAAATATAAAAAGTAAATAAATTTAATCTCTGAAATTATATTGGATTGAAATTGATCAACATTGTGCAGAGAGGATTGAAGGTTCGGTTTTAAATCGATTAAAATTTGCACAGAGTATTTATGGAATCGTTTGCTCTATCCTAGAGTAGGTTCTACCACTCTAGGACCACTGCCTGCAACAGCGCAGGTAGAAATAAATTTTTATATGAACATCAGTTTGGGCTCCTATTGTCTTAGACAGAGTTTGTATCAGACACAGGGAAATGGAAACGTTAAAATGTAAAAAAGTTTAAATTGACACAGCCAAGAAAGATCAAATAAAGACAGAGTTAATGCAAGAAACAAAACAGCAGCTTGAAAAAAATCTTATTCTCCTACACTATCCGATGAAGCAGACAACAAAACTTTTTTTTTTTTTGACTTAATTTAGAAATATTAAAATTTAAAATTTATTTCATTTAGAAATATAGTTTAAGTTACTAAGGAATAATACAACTGTTATTAGCGTTTTTTTTTTTCATTTCAGTATTTTAGTGTTTATTTTCAAATACAGATAAATATAGTATATAAATATTAATACAATTACTTTATAATATTAATACGAATATTCTAAAATTATAAATGCATTAAACAAATTTTCATCTAAGAAGTATATATTGATATGATGAGGGAAATTAAACCTAAAGTTTAACAAATACAAATACAATCATTAAAATCATTCTGTCTTGACTATACAATAATATGAAGAAAAATATAAAAACGAATTATAATACAAAAGTTTAAATGAAATTAAACATATAATAAAACTCAAAATAAATAAACATTGGCAACACGGCAAAAAGTAAAATTATGTAAATTACAAAACTATATTAAAAATAAGAGTTATATAAAATTAAAGATATTAAATAAACCTAAATTAATTATTAATATGTGTTATTTATTATTTTATTTTTATTTTCAGTGCGTAGGTGAAACGATTTGTTTAATCCGGACTCATAATTTAGAAAAATGTGTTAAATATTAAAATACTCAATTTAGGCAAAAAAAAAAAAAAAAAAAAAAAAAAGCATAATAAGTAAAAATGAATAAATTAAAAAAAAAATATATAATATATATATATATATATATATAAAATGAATGTAAAAATTCTAAAAGTTTAGAATTATTAAAATAAAATTATTTACACTTCAAATAGAAAATCGGTAAAAATTACACATGATTATAACTTTTTACAATTTTAGTTCAATAAATAACCCTATTAGTAAAGAATATATAAATAAATGAATAATTTAACAAGTTTGACCCTCAAAGTAAAAAATTATTTTATTTGTTAAAAAATAATTGTTTTAGAATATATATATATATATATATATATATAAGAATACTTGAAATATTAAAAAAGAAATACTGAAAAAAATTCTGAAAAAATAATATATTCATATAAGGAAAAAATTCAGGAAATTGGAAGATATGTCAACAGAATATAAATTAAAAAAATTAAGAATGCTGCTGAGAAGGTCTTTGTTTTTAGCAGCAGCTCTTTCATCTTACTCTCTCTATTCCGGATTTATAGGTTTCTCTAACGATGTTCTTAGTAATATTTATTTACTTATTTTTTTTATTTTTGCCTTCTTTCAATTTTCTAATATATGTACGACCCTATTTCTGAAACATTTAGTATTTTAAATATAAAAATATGCCATTTACTTTTTTTTACCTAAAATATTTTTTTTTGTTGTACTTTTCTTAAAATATGTATTTAATTTTTTTTTATTATTATCCAGGCTGTTCAGATGATATAAATTATTAATTAATTAGTAAAACTTATTACATTTAAGACTAATTAACTATTTATATAAATGATAATTAAATTATTGGACGCATTTTGTTTAGCAAATTAAACTTAAGAAAGCGTTATATTTTTAGTAAGGTAGATTAAAATTATTAAACTCCAAATATATATATATTTAGGTATAAATCTTGATTAACTTTACAAGGAATGCTTAGGTAGCATTTATTAATAGCTCACTGTTATAAAAGAAATGGGGTATCTCGAGGCACAATTCATTAAGAATTATCTATAGAATCACTAAGAGGCCTTGTAAATTACCCGGTTATTATCAAATTATTTAAAAAATTCGTGAATAGGAATATTAAATTAGTATGCATTACGATAAAGTTATTTTTGATAAATTTATTTTATTTTACTAAATATTTTTCTTATTCTTCTTATTTATCTATTTATATCTGAAATTTTCGAAAACAGTCCACATTAGCTTCTCCTCTACTTAATGCGCAAAATTCTGCAGCATAAAATGGGATGCAAAACAAAGTATCTATACAGTAAATATGACGATGACCTCAAGCGTCATTAAATCTTATTTCTATTTCTTCTTCTCTTTCTCTCTCCCTCTCCCTCTCTCTTTTTTTTTTTTTTTAAAGTCTTTGTTTTCTTTTCTTATAATTTTTGCACTATAGTTATTTTCACTTTCAAAATTGTCATTTGGTTTTTAGCATACTCATTATAAAATAAAGTTTTCTTCATTATATATATATATATATATATATATACATATATATAATGTAAATATGAATATATATATATACATATATATATATATATATATATATATATATATATATATATATATATATATATATATATATATATATATATATATATATAGTTTGTTCTTTGCACATGAACACACACAATCACATACACCACAAACGTATATTTTTATTATTATTATTATTATTATCATCATTATTATTATTACAATTTTAGAAAATTATTATTAGAGCAGATTACATGCTACATATTACACTTAACCTACCAAGTTGTTTATTTCAAATTTTATACGAATCATACGCATTTATTTCTCTTTAGTAGAAAATAAGATCACACAAATGCAGCACAATAAAATGGTCAAAAACACAGTGTTTTACTTTTATTTTTCCCCAGTTAACTAATTATCATCGTTGTAAATTACATGAAAATTCTCTTAGGGAAGTGCTGCTATTACTGAAATGGCAGAAAGGTTGCTTTACTGAAATCATAATGATGGTTTCTTTAAGAAGTCAATGCTATTTTATTGTTAAACTGTATTTCCGTACTTCCATTATTTTTCCGAGGAAATTAATCGTGTAGTATCGTTTATATATATTAAATAATGTAAAATGATATCTGTATTTAAAATTATTTAATTTATGTTTATGATTCGTTAGCTGTAATGGGAGAGGTGATTAAAGGAAATGTCCTGTAATGACAGTGACATTTCATATTATGAGATTGTATACTTTAAAGGAAGCTGAGATCACGTATTTGTGTATAACGTTCCACCGTTCTTTTAAAAATATTTGATTAGAAAAGCAGAATTTTTCTTTTATTCGTCATCAATGTAAAATTATTTGGTATCATCTCCATTAAATTTTAAAAGACATCTAAGATTCTTCCTTCCTTCTTTTTTTTTTTTTTTTTTTTTTTTTTTTTATGAAAATTATAACATTTTATTTTAGGAAGATAAATTGATCCGAATGTCAACACTAATTTCAATTGTTATTTACATTACATTACATTACATTATTAAAAAAAAAAAAAAAAAAAAAAAAGTAAAATTTGGATTTTAAGCATTACTATTGACATTGAAGAATGTTATAAGCGATCAAAAAATATTAAAAAACAGTCCTTTAGTTTCTCATGAATTTTTATTATTTAAAAGGAAATATAATTTCTATGTATTAATTTTATAAAATATTATTTTATATCCATGTAGAGGCGCGTGTGTGTGTATGTCTCTTTGGTATTTGGAATTAAAGTCCACTGACTATGCTTGTGTCCTAGGCCTGGATGCAATGCCCCTTTTCAAGTGCCTTGGGAGAAAAATCACGGAAACCTTTTGACGGCTAGCCTGACGAGTGCGATCTCGGTTCGAAAATTATAGTTTTAGTCTACCAGCTTGGAGAATAGAACTTCTAGGTCACTGGTGAAATAACATATATAAACTTTATTCACATATATATATTCACAGAAATTTATTTAATGTAGGAAAATAAGAATGTTCAAGTTTTTCAATGTGTTTATTATTATCTGTTGATATTCAAATGTTTTAAGTATATATATTCTTGAGAATTAATAGGGGAATCGTTTATTAGATCTGTTTACATGCTAGTCGATTGTATTTTTTTTTAAATAGAAAAATAAGAAGCAATCATTACTAGACTACATAATGTGTAGATCTTATCAAGGTCGAATCACGGTGAGACAAATTCAGTTTCTTTCAATCGTTACGTTAATTGATTGCCATTTGTTTTATCTAATTAATTAGACAGATTAAACTCCTTAAACGTTCTAAATTAGTTTTGATATTAGGACGAGGACCTATTCTTAATGTACAGCCCACATTACATGCATTTCTTATAGGCCATCATAACAAATGTGCTCATTCAACTCGTTCAAAACTATATTTTTCTGGACGAGAAAAGTAGAAAATGGATAAAATTAAGACGGTACACTTTCTAGATAAAGAATGGATTTATGTATTCAAATTAAATTTTATAAAAAGTAATTCCCGTAGCGTGTGAGCTTTCAAGATCAAAGAAGAAAAATATTACCAGTCTAATGTTTTAAAAAGACATTCTTTAATTGGGAATGTAATCATTATTTGGCCAATAATGCATAAAAAAAGTATATATAAAACGATTGTAATATAGAACGATTTAAGTTTTAAAGTTACGCATAACCTAAAAATATTGATGTATAATAAATTGTTCCTTACTAAATATATATATATTTTTAAACCTTTTTAAAAATTTTGTTTATACCTTCTAGAATTTTTAAAAAGTTCGCAACCGTAAAAAAATTAAAGGTGAGTGTCAACATATATTTCCTATTTCCACGTTTTCTGTGGTTTAGAATAAACTATACAGGACGTTATGAAACATTTTTAAGAATTTCTTAAAGAAACTTTGTTTAATTTTCTCAAGTATATATACATTTTTTAAGCATGAAGCATTTTACGACACGAATATCGGTTTAGAATAATAATGTTTGGAGCTATATTTAACGATTCTTAAAGCGGTACTGATCTTAAAGAAGCTAAAGCATGCCCCTGGGAAATTTTAGGGACTATCAAAGTAGCGTTCGTGGAAGGAATTTTATACATAGTTCCAGAGTAAAATTATTCTTTTTCAAAATTTCAAATGTACTATATTAATATAAATATCACATAATGAGACTTTGTATTCTAAATATTTTTTAAATGTGAATGCCGTGGAATGTAAAGCACATTTTTGTAAATACACATAAACGTGCACAAGTTTATTTTTTTTTTAAGTTGGACCTTAAAACATATCAGCGGACGATAATTCAATATAGAATTTTTTGACGAAGTTCTGTATCACAAACCAGACTTTCAAATATTTTCTACTAAGTAATCTATTTAAAAAAAAAAAAAAAAAAAAAAAAAAAAAGGAAACAATTATTTATCTTTCAAATTTTCAAAGCACCTCTAAATTTTGTTTGATACTTAGAAGTGATGTAAAAGTCAATAATTAAAGCAAGAGTGATATTTTCAAACCGAAATTGGTGATTCCATAGAACATACGAAAATCAAATAAAGTAATTATAATGAGTTGAATGAGCGCAGTAAAACTTACTGTAGCAAATCATAAATTCAGTAAAATGTTTAAAGAATACAAATAGTGATTTGTGAAATCTAAATAAAGCAGGTTTTACAAAGTTTGTGAGGTAAAGTCATGTTAGCGTAACGCTACAAACGGAGTTCGCACTTTACGAATAACACGTGAATGTGCAGAATTTTAGGATTCGGTTGATTAATGGAGTTAGTTCTTATACTAAACTAAATTATAATTTGCGGTATCTTAATACTATTGATAAAGTGAGATTGATATAAAAGGTGATGTGTTTCTTAGTAGAAGGGTAGAAGTAGTAGGATGTCAAAGGAGTTAGTAGCGAGCGGCTATAGTAGAAGATAGTCGAGTAGTATAGTGGATTAGGGAATCCTCCCACTAACGAAAGATTAGTAAAGTCGTGAGAGGTAACGACGTTAAGTGAAGCAGTTGAGATTGGTATCTATTTATGGTTAGAGTATTTATGAAGACTGCCCCTTTAAGTTTATAAAGGTATTGAATGTGAATATAGTCCAACGCCCACCTTTTCATTAAGCTCTAAATAAAAGCTCTTTATTTATTTTATAAATCTGACTTTGTCGCTACTTCATAATTTAATTAAGTAAAGTTAAATGAGGGCGATGGCGTCAACCAAAACGCATGCGTCCTCACAAGTTATTTAAACAGCGATTTCTGACAAATAAAATTTTCAATTATTTCTGTGAAGGAAATATCTAATTATTTCAATAATGTAACACACATAAAATAAATGTAAATATTTATTATAAAGAGCAAATTAAAAAACAGCTATATACATCATACGTGAAATACTATATATTATTATAAAATCCATCATAGTCCTTTAAATCTTAAAAGATACATTAACATAAACTGATCATGAAAAATTCTGGTTTACACGAAGACCTTCAGAGGAAGATCAATTTTTTTTTTTAAGAAAAAATACTGTTAGAAAAAATGCAGTACTACTTGTACTACTGTTTTTTAGAAAAAAATACTGTACTACTTAGACTGACTAAGAACAAGATTCGACAAGGATTTAGTTAACAAAACCGCATTAAGTGTACATTTTTTGCATAGGAATTTTTGCTAGTGTTCGGACAATTTTGTTACCGACTGTCTTTTAAAGCGTTATACCGGCGTAAAAAATTTAATATATCATTCTAACATTCTTTAGAAACT
Organism: Salticus scenicus; assembly: GCA_963930645.1. NCBI lineage: Eukaryota > Metazoa > Arthropoda > Arachnida > Araneae > Salticidae > Salticus > Salticus scenicus. Next base: position 23,660,446 of record OZ005650.1, on the reverse strand, counting down.
TAAAAAATTAGACAGAATATTGATTTTTCATTCTTTCTTTTTACTAATATTGTTATAACTTGTAAGATTCTGATAGACTGAAATTTTTTCTTAAAGATTAAAATGCATTAGAAATGGGTATAGTGACAGTGAATTACCGTGTACATATTTTTAAATATATGATGTAATGATTCTAATAATAATAATAATAAAACTTTAAATTATTTTAAATCACATTTTGACTTCATTCCTTATTTCTTTTTATTTCCTTGAAATACATTTAAGGAAAATCGAAAGAAGGGATTTAAATCTCTCTTTATAAAAACTTTTATGAACTATAGCTACTAGTGGTAATACAAGTGATATTATAAGTTCTTATAAATGCTCAATAATAAATGTCATTTTGCAGCCCTCACTATGTATAACATTGTGAAAAGCAGTTAAGATTATTAATATTATGAACTAAAACCTACGATTATCATTCTTTTGTTTGTATGTACTTTAAAAGCACACAATTATTAGCTGTAAAGCAATTTTTATCTATAAGATAAAAGTATTAGACAGATATTAATTATGCTTATTATAGAGTTCCTATTGGATATTATAAGATATTTATTACTAATATGAAATTCATTATTATTGTAAGGTAATAAGCATATTATATATGTATATATATATATATATATATATATATATATATATATATATGTGTGTGTGTGTGCGTGTGTGCGTGTGTTTATATCTTGTAATAATAATAATAAGGAACAGGGAGGCAACCATGGCTTAAGATGCGTGGACCGGATTAAACAAGTTTTGCTCGGGCCAAACTTTCCCTACAACCTCTACAAAAATATATGATAAAATAAATTTAAGACGAATTTTTCAATATTTTTAGGGGGGGGGGGATCAAGTGTATTCATATTTATAAACTAATTGTCTATGAACTAAATTAAACATATATTAGGATTTAATACAATTAGTGTTATTTATAAATTACCAAAACTAAATACAAAAACTGGCATACAATCAATAGAAAAATATTAAAACTTCTCCACACACCATACATTTAAAGTCAGCACAACCGGTTTCGAAAGGACGTAGCCTTTCTTCATGAGGTGCAAAAAAACACGTGCTACTGCCTTGGAGGCAAAAGCATGACTGTCTTGCTTTTGCCTCCAAGGCAGTAGCACGTGTTTTTTTGCACCTCATGAAGAAAGGCTACGTCCTTTCGAAACCGGTTGTGCTGACTTTAAATTTATGGTGTGTGGAGAAGTTTTAATATCTTTCTATTTATAAATTAGTTTTATTTAAACTAAATCAAACACACACACATACACACGTATATATTTATATATTTATCTCTCTCTGTCTCTCTCTCTCTCTTTCTCTCTCTCTCTCTCTCTATATATATATATATATATACATAAATAAGTGAAATTGAAATAAAACTCATAGCATTTTGTCTAAATAAACTTACAGCACAGTTTGATATGCTTGGTTGGAATATACGTACACTAAAATCATAAATTTCATAATACGTGTATGAAAATGTTAGAAGGAAAATTAACTATTATATATTAGCAACAGTATCCTCTACGCATCATTTATGAGCATGGATTCAAATGTAGTGTGCAAGTGTAAGGGTGTAAAGCGTAATTATAAATCAAAATTGCGACACGCGCGAAACTCGATCGTTACTGCTAATTTCACTCGGTAGATCCATAAGATATTGTGCTATTGTAATATTATTTCATTTATTTCACATAAAATATGAATAATGAAAGTCATTCGTGTAAAATTGTTTTGAAAGTTAAATTACCATGTATTTTTAGAAAAGCACAAAATATATTAGAAAAAAAATGCTCAAACAGAAATAGTAGACAAGGATTATAATCTATTTTATACTATTATCAATATATAAAAGTATTGGGAGGTGAAAAGAGGCTGATAGGTATTGAAGCTGGTGTTTCATTATACTAAAAACAAAGTGTTTTATGCAAACGCTTTAAAATAAACAAACGTTAAGTAAATGTTACATTTAAGACTATTTAGACACAACCAAGGACAGTTACTGTTCTTAAAAAAATAGACAGGCTCGAAATGCCCATATTGCGTTGTTTTTATAAAACGTACACAAACACATATGTTTTTCTTTGTATTAGTTTGCAATGAATACAATATTATGCTGAAACTAAATTATTTTTGAAGTACATGTTAAGTTTTACTTCCCGAACACACTCTGAAAGGAAAGTACAGTAATCATGATTAACGAAACGGATTTTGTATATCACATATCTGAAAAACGAATGGTCGTAAAGTGTTGTAAATTTATATTTTTGGCTGTCATGATGTCTGGTTATACAAATACAGCTTTGGTCTTGACATTAGATACTTTTTAGAGCTATCAACGATTTACACGATTTTTCATGATGTATATATGACTGTGTGTGTATGTGTGTATATGAGTGAACAAAATAGTGTCTAAACGCTGTGTTCGAATGTGTTGAAAGTTGGAACACGTGTTTTAGGTTTTCGTAGCACAAACTATATAGATTTTGGTTAATCTAACATTTATAGCTCTTTTTTCTTTTTGGAATATAAAGTGAAATGAAATCTGTTTTTTATCCTCTACCACAAAAAAAAAAAAAAATATATATATATATATATATATATATATATATATATATATATATATATATATATATATATATATATATACATATATATTGTTATGTATATATATATATAAAGAGTTGTATTTTTTCTGAGTAAAACGAATACTGTCATATATAGGAAATAACATTTATTTTAAAGAACGATTTACGTGGGCGTAATTTTTCAGAGGAGATAACGTTTTACATTTTCGTGATTCGAAATGACATTCTTAAGTGCTACTTATGTGGCTGTAGTAATTTGGACATGCACATAGTAAATTTGCACGCAGTAGTTTTATCTAGTAAATACAGTGCCTGTAAAAGTAGGTAAATTCATAAAGAATTGATAAATTTATTTTTAGAAACTGTACATTTGTAACTGTGTACTTAGGCAAACGCTACAATATAGCGTTTTCCTAATTTAATAGAAAAACGTAATTGCGGCTAATAAAAAAAAAATTGTTAATGGATATCTATTGCAGTTCAAAATGTTATCGACGATTGAGTGAACAATTTCAAATGAGTTTCTAAATAATGTTTAAAAATAAGTTATAATTTATAAATTGATTAGTCTAGACGTGTTTTTAAAAACTAAATAGCAGCTTGATTTTTTTTTTTTTTTTGGTCTGTTCTGTAAAACTTTTAAACAAATGAACACATTAAAAATGTTATGAAATATTCCTACATAATTCCTCCCTTTTTTTAAATAATGACAGGAAAATCCTAAAAATCTTCTGATTGGCATTAATATTTCGACGGATGTTCTAATTACGGTCTGAAAAAATAGCCTTTTGTTAATATGTAGGATTAAATTGAAATAACAACCGTTGCGTTTATCGATTTAGCTTTTGTCGTTTCAATCTTTTATGTAATAATACATGTTCGATTTTAAACTTGTCATTCTACGATAAAGATAAAGCTTTTAATTTAATGAAATTGTTTTGAGTCATCTCTCAGATATCTTACCCGTCACAAATAAATTAACTTTGCGAAAATGAACGTCACTCATTGTAGATACTCTTCGTTGAAATTTATATTTTATAAAATACTTTTATCTGTTTGTGTAGTCAGAATATTTATATTGTTAGTATCTATGTATAATACCATTTCATTTCAGTAATGTGTCATATTATAAATTTTACTTTTAAGGGATTATGACGTTTTATTATGAATTTTACATTTAAACGATTTAATTTAACATTTTATCAAATTTAAAGTTATTTTTCAAATTATGCATATACTTTTATTTATTTATTTATTTATTTATTTTTCCGCTAATAGAATTTATATGCATCTTAAGCGTTTGAAGAAAAATAAAATAACATTCTACTGATTTTATTAATTGATTTCATTTTGCATTATTAGTTTCGTGAGTTTTTTTGTTAAAATAAAATGACTCTATATTTATTTGCATAAAAATATTCTAATAGTATTTCATATCAAACCGTTTATTTTCCAGATTATCTTATTTAATTCTTACCATTTATTAAAGATCTTTAAAATTCCATAATGTTAAATTTGTTTTTTAAAATTTATTTAATTCTTTTACATTTAAGAATGGCTGAATTTGCGTTTTCCCGTGAAGAAATCCAAAAATATTCAATACTGTTTTATTTGCGTACATGAAGGTCACACATTAAAAATATATATGTTTTAGAAATTTGATATTTTCAAATAAGGATTGTCATTTGCATTTCTATTTTGGCGTCTTCACATTCGAAGCTACAATAACAATCTAAATGTCCTTTAATGATTTTTAGTCACATACAGTGATATTATAGATTACATAAAAATCGTTTTAATGAAATTGTTATTTAAGGGAGCTAGCAATTTACTTTCCACAAATACTCACCTTAAGATAATAAAATTTCAAATAGGAAGTTCTTCATTAGAATAAAGAAATTTAAACTTTGAAAATTTTAAAGAAGTTAAGATTCAGCGATTAATTGTAAAACTACTTTAGTTTTCGATTACTTTCATTTTGAGTAACTCTGTTTTCAAGTATTTAAATAAGTAGATAAAACAATATTTACTTTTATGAATTAAGTTATTTTTCGGTTACAATATATTGATATATTTTAAATCTGTATCATTTAGCTTTACAGATATCCTGCCAAATTCTTAAAAACTATTAAAAACGTTAGATTTTATAAAGCAAAAATGGTAAGTTGATGTATGTGGGTCGCTGTACTTTTTCTGACCTACATATTAGTGATGCAAATGTTTCACGTATTAGAATAAATAATATTATTATTGTATTAAAAGCTATTGGAACAATAATATATTATTGACGAGAACCCGTTACTATTAATAACATTGTTAAATTTAGTTCGTAGAACTCATATGTTCATGTTCATTGAACAACTGCTCCGTTACCATACTAGTGAAATAACACTTTTCAGATAACAGCTTAGTTTAAATTTCATCTTTGTAATATTTTCTTGGATGCATTATCCTAAACCGATCACTGTTTCCAAAAGCCTTTGTCATAAATATTTTCCTACAAGCTGATGAATTTTAATATCAAAGGAATATACCAGTATGAGTGATTAACATAATCATATTTTTTCATTATATACTTAAACAACTTAACATAGGTTAAAAAAGGTCTGAGTCTGGAGAGAATATATGAAAGGGATAGAGACTCAATGAAGAAAGTGTTTATGTTTATAATTACTGATATATTTAATTTGTTACTGATGTATTTTATGTGTTTATATTTAAAGCACTTGAGATATATTATGTGGACTTCATAAAATATTGTAATACTATATTTATGTGACTTCGTGACGTATATGTGGGTTAGATAACATTCTATTATTTTATTTATTTCAAGTTGTATGGGACGAGCAAGGGGATTGAGTATTTAGCTTTTTAGTTATTTTCTTTATCTGATATTTATTCGGTCTATTTTAATGATTTGAAAAAACTAGTTATTTATAATCGTATGTGACCAATAAAAATTTTTTTTAAGTATATCACATCATGCTATATTTATAGACAACTGTAACATTTAAAACAAGTTCCATATAATAATGAATGTTTCATTGATGTTACAAACAACTCACAATCTTTTATTACCGTAAAACGCATCAGTATGTTCTCTGATATATTTCTGAAATGTTTGCCCTGTAGAAATTTCTATATATTAAGGGATGAAATGTTTGCTCTTACGTATCTGATTTTTTGTTACAATCGCGTACATTTTTACGTTTTTTATACTAATCTAATAGCAAACTAAACGTTTTGAAAAGTTTCAGCAATACTTACAATGTCTCCATGTTGTATAACAGTTACGTTTCTGGATCAATTTTATCTTTTAGGAGAATTTCTTATTAAGAAAATAAACTGGAAGTCGTCATCCTTCCGTGCATTTTTCAAAAATGAATGTGAAGAATATTGAAATGTTCAAGATCTTCAAAAATTAAGAAAGAAAACTGTTCAACAGTTAGTGAAGGGGATGTTATAACTTTCACCAATAGTTGACTCTTTTTTTACATAGTAAATGGTATGAATGAAGTGAAAAAGTTTGTTTAAAATTTTTTGAAACTTTATACATCAATATATGTAGATGTGGTAGTGTGTTATAGGTAGAATCAGTATGAAGGGTTTTATAGAGATATTTTTAATAAAGAAAATAATTAAAAAATTCTTTAAACAATTTAAATTTAAAAAAATTGTACTTTTGGTACTTGAATAAACTTTTTTTTTTTTTTTAGACTTGTTTGAAACTACTTAAAAGTACTTGTATTTCATTATAAATGGCTAAATAAAATTTGCAAGTTTAATGTTTCAATTATCTTGTTAAAATGTATAACTGGTAAACAAAGAATAAATATACAAGTCATACAAAACAAATTTCATATTGAAAATATAACTTGTTATCCGTTTCTGATATTATTACTTTCATACAACACAAACCAATAATTAATTTTAATTACATACTGATGCAAATTGTCGCATATTATTATAACTTTATTCCAACCTAAACAATCAATCTCTTTCTACTACTGAGGTTTAATTAAACATACGGAGAATGGGAAACCATAATTCAAGTATAGTGCCTCGTGTAAAGCAAGATCATTATAGCTAAACTCACCCTAGCGACTAATAAGGTATTGTAATGACCCAGCAACTGGAACTGCTTCCTTGCATTTAGAGGGACTAATAATTAAACCCGTAACATAATAATACATCTTGAAATGTCATTGTTATACATTAAAAGTCTCAATTTATAATATTTTGCTAATGCAAATATACTCAAGTTATTCGATACAGTAATTAATGTAGCATAAAAAAAAAAAAAAAAGTAAAACATTCGTTAAAAATATACCTTCATTTTTACTTAAAAGAGATAAGTTTTTAAAAACTAAATAAATTTATGTAAAAGATATTTTTTATATTTAAATGTACTACAAAACTGATTCTAACTTACTATAGGTTTATGTATTTTTATTTATTTCCAGATTTATTAGCTTTATTCAAGATTTTTGAGCGAATTTTTAAAATAAATTTTACTGTTAAAGGAATTCAGCGAAATTTCTTTCGTTTTAGACCTTTTCATGTTTTCTGAATTAAATCCCATTTTTACACATCCTCAACAATTTACGCAATCTTTCATCCTTTTACATATATATAGGATGTAACAAAATAAATGTTCAGAACTGATTGATGTAACTTGTCAAATTAAACAACTTTTACCTTTAATGTGGAGTTTTAAGTTATAAGAAGAGCCGTGAGAGAGTGCTTTCTCTGGAGTGTATGAAACGTCGACTTTCGTAGAAATTCTCATTTAGCTGTTATTTGTCGCCAGAGAATTATAAATATTCGAGTGCAAAGACGGCGGATATGCACCTTATGTATAGAACTTCCAACGGCGATACCATATAAGCTCTATAGTTTTTGAAGGAGAAAGATTTCCAGGGTATGCCCAATTAAAGAATATTAACGTTTACGTAAGGAATTCTTAGAAATGCGCTTGCTTCTTGACGAATGACATGTAAAATGTCGAAAACGGAGTGGGAGAACGATGAATCGAATCGTCACATTTGTAGAGGTAATAAACGACCATCCTGAACAAAATCTGCGGGCAGTGCCTAAGCTGTAAGCCGCGTGAATAAAAGGCGTATGTTGCGTTAAGAAAAGTTATACAGGACTTCTTTATGTGAGAACATTTTTATTTTCATCTGTATACATTTCTGACTCTCGGTTTTTGACATATTTACATGTTTTGAAATGCCCTGAAAAAGAATTGGTCATTTTCATAAAGTATCTGTCTGTCTGTTTGCGACTCTTTTCATGAATCTGTATTATCAAATTTGGAGAACTCGGCATCTCATGGAAAAGTAAACGAAATGTTCACAAACTTGATTTTTATTTGAACCTTGACTTTAATTGATACTGATAACATTCGAGGATCAATCGTTGTACTGTTGACGATATTATCCCGTTTTTCTAATTTTTTTATATGGCAGGATAGGAGAAATCTACGAATAAATGTACACAATTAGAAATAAGTTTTACGAATAGTTGTGAAAAAAAATACAAGTAAACAGTCACAAAACTTTTTTTTTTTTTTTTTTTAATGTTGGGGCATCGTTTCCTCCATAATAAAGAAATACCATCCCAGGTGTAATAATTATCAAAATAAATAACTTTAAACAAAACTACCTTCAAAATGAATGGTTGAATTACAGATATGTGGTAATTTAAAACAAAATTATCATTAAATTCAATTTTAAGAAATAAACAAACAAACTAATAAAAAGGTATTTCTAGTCTACATAACACAGAAATGGTATTATTTTGACATATAGTTTGCTACTTTTTTCAGATGTAAATCGTGTACATTCTTCATGAAATTATATTTTAACAGAAAGAATTTAGAAAAAACAAATTACGGCTTAAATCTGTACAGGAAAGCACAAAAGAAAAATTTATGAAGGCCACAGTATACTATTTTAAAGATGTGCTCAGAAGACTGTTCTCCATTAGTGATACAAATTTCACAGCTGCGGTGACAGACATATGTACTAGCGAACATTAGCAAAAATGACTTTCATATTACAGACGTTTCAAACAGAAACTGGCAGTATAGCTACTGGAATCACATTAAGAACAATGGGACTTTCGTACACTACGTAGTTATTGTTACAATAATATAAAAATCTTTAACTATGCGTTTTGTTCTAAATCTGTGCAGAAAACGACGATTACAATCATATACATATATTGAATACAAATCTAGTCAGTGCCATCTACCATCTCTACACGGCATTTCGACATACACTTTCCTATATTAAACTTTCAGCTCCCTTCTTGCTATCCTTACAATTGTGCCCAATATTTTTTCAAAGACCTTTGACGAGGGAATGTCTGAAAGTTTAAATTATTACTAAGAAAGACTGTGATATTTGGAAAAAATTTATTCTGCATAAAAAAATGACCATATAGTACATATTGTCTTATACTGCAGCTATTTATATTGATTTAATTATGAGAAGCCATAGATTTAAGTAACCTGCAAGTTATCTCTGATTGATTCTTTCGAAATGATGACGGAATTTACACAGATCTGGGGGGGGGATACTTTCCTCAGTGGCATGATTTTTTACTTTTTGATACATTTTATTTTTTTGATTATGTTGAATCCAAAAATAACTTCAACTTTTACCTATCACGTACTAATATTTTTGCAAAATAAAGATGTTTGCAATAATAATAATAATAATAATAATAATAAAACTTTAATTTTTTTATATTAAACTAAACATTTTCTTTCTCATAATTAAGTAAACAGTTCCTTTATGATATATTTAACATATGTGTTCACTATTTTTGCCTCTTAAACTTTTTTTTTAACCTCCCCTTCCGCTAAGAATACCTTTCACTTTCACCCACAATACTTCCCCACATTTTTCATATGTTTCATATATTTTATTTTGTAATTTTTCTTTAGTTTTCTTTTTATAATACTGTTTTAAAGTAAAAAGCAATTATTAAACATGTTTCCATAATGAATTATAGGATGCCATTTTTTATGATTTCTAGCAAAATTCAACTAAAACTGTGCATTTCGCAACTAAACTAGGCATGATAGAAGTTTTCCACTTTATTTTTTTGTTTATAGAATAAAAATTTATGACAAAAAGTAAAAAAATCCTGTGCAGCTTTCTTGTGTCAGACATTCGTTATTATTAACCATTTTCCGGTCCTAATTGATTTCACCACTGTGGTCAGTACTGCTAAATTTAGGGATATTTTATTCAATATGCATTCTTAAATTTAAATTGTAACGGTTGCCTAATCACTTAGAAGACGTACATTATATATATATATCAAATATCTTTCATTCGTCCATTATGTATATCAAATACACTCCTCAAAATTATTGGTGGTGGCTGAATAAAAGGGACCCTAAAATTGGCAACACCGTTTAGAGTGATTTAGAGTGTTAAAACTGTCAAAGGGTTAAATGTCAGAGCTATTTGGATTAAATTTGTTTTCTCTGTTAATTGATAATTATTGTGCATAAGAGCTATTAATGTTTGTTTGATTGTTTACAGGAAATCCTAGTTCGAAGTACCGCACTTTGACTGCTGAATTCTGAAGAGGCAGACTTTGGAATATCAAGACAAGCTCCTAAAAAATATAACACTTGATAGAAACGTGTAGATAATTCTCGAAAATATAAATAAATAAATAAAATAAAATAAATAAATAAAATAAAATAAAAAATAAATTAACCTTTCTAACCCAAATATCCGAGTACAAATTAATTACTTATATTATCTTATATACTACATATATATAACATGTGGATGTCTGTGTGCGTATTTGTAAGGTAAAGGTAGCAGGGATGGTGTGATTGGACAGATTGCTAGCATACAGCATCAGAAAAAAGGAGAAAAATGAGCACTCATCGACTTTATGTAGTTATAAAACAGCAAAAATTAAGTACCTACTTCAAAGTGCATGATGATTTTTTTTTTTTGATCGTATAGGATAAAACAAGTTGTTTTCAAATGTTTTCCAAAATAAATGCTTGAATTTACAAAATTCTTCCTAAGACTTTCTAACAATAAAAAGCGTTAAAATTATATTAAATAAATAAATAAATAAAATAAAACAAATTTATATTTATATTCATATATATGTAGTTAAAGTTATACTGAATTAATATAAAGAAAGATAACCGCAATTATTATTATTATTATTATTATTTTACACAATATAAAATGCTAAGTGTTGTACTTATGTTATGAAATAAAACTTGAGTAATAATAATAATAATAATAATAATAATAAAAATAATAATAAACTTTAGCATAATTTGAATAGTTAGAACAAGACATAAAAGTTATTCAAGAGATATATAAATGAAACCAGTTAATAATAATAGAAAAATATATTTTCTCGTTTCGTCAAGCGTTATATTTTGAAGAATTCTCTTTTCAGTCGTTTATTTTCTGTCAAACTATTCAAAGCAATTTGTTTTGAAATCTGTCTATGAGATTTAAGCTTTTTGTGTCAAGCTGTTTGAAAAGACAAGCTCTTTCATGCTTAAAGAAAAATCATGAAGCTATATATTTGTTACTTCTTTTTTGTGACTTTTTTCTCTTACAGTATTGTATACGACTAAAAAGTATTAAATAAAAAAAGTATTCGAAGTAAATAACTTTGTGTGTAATAGATAAGTTGAAGTACAGTCTGAACTGTTAAAAAAGGCTAGAAGGCAAGTAGACTTACGTTTTTAGTTTATTATTTAACTTTATTAAACGATTATTTTATGTTATTCTAGGTACTATATTCAGACAAAAATTTAAACTAAATAACATGATTAATAAATAAATATATATATATATATAAATAAATAAATAAAATACACTTTGCTAGAAAATTTAAATTAATACACGAGTATAGCTGTGAATTCATATTTGTAAATAACTTTTATACCGCTCTTTTCTATACGTAATTTTCGTCATGTATAATTGCAGATAAATCATATCAGAAACACTATTCAAAGAATGTGACATAATGATTAAATAAAATTCGTAATAAACTGGTATTATACATGATCAGCATTAATGTACAAAAATATTTCTACCATGAAATGAACTTTGCGTTTATTTCATTTTATTTTAAATAAATATATATTATTATCATTTTTATTATTTTACATAGATAGTCTTCTGCTGTTAAATTCATTACACTCGAACATGAACACATCATAAGCAATATATATATATATATATATATATATGTGTGTGTGTGTGTGTTTATTTATCTGTTTATTTTTTTTATTTTTTATTATGAGAGATTAAAAATGTATAAAAATTATATCCTGAAAATAATTACGGCAGATGAGATTAGTATTTTTGTATATATCTTCTTAATGTGTATTATTACGTGTATATTTGACAGCCCATCCAGTGAAATAAATATTTTTTGTAGTTTTATACATTTAAAAATTTTTAGATATATTATATTTTTTTCAAAAAGATGTATATCTGTACATACCTAAAGCATTATATATATATATATATATATATATATATATATATATATATATATATTATTCGTTAATAAAATAATATCTATTTATTTAATTTGATTTTGTAACAATGGAAAAAATATTTATTTCATCTAAAAAATTTTGCATTAATATACTTTGCATTTTAAAGAAAATTCTGAAATTTTCTTGTTCGACACTTTTTCTAATGTATTGCGTAATACAGAATACCATGTAATTGTGTGTAGTGATTTCTTAAAAATAATTATAAAGAAAGAAGCATAAAATATTCCAAAAAAATTGACAGAGTCAAAGTTTCTATCAACTTCTTTTTAAGAGTACATTATTTCAATCTATAATATATTCACAAGACTTTACACAGATTGGCAGTTTTTTTCCCCGGTTTACATTGCTGATAAAACAAATCTCAACAAACTGAAATGCAAATTTTAGAAAATATTTTTATATTGTAATAAATAAAAATAAAAATAAGTGTGCTTTTTTTCTGTCATTTAATTCTTGAAATTTTAAACTGCTTGAAGATGAGATTACAATCCCTAGGCAAATTAAAATAATATTTCTTAAAGTACTGTGTAGGATTTTATTGTTTTGATGTTTTAATTAAATTCATATCTATTACATATATAAATAACTTGTTTTCCTAAAAATAATCTTGATAGATATTTTTTGAAATTATTTACGTATTTTAAATATAATTTATATTTTTATGCATTGCAATATAGAAATTAAAAAAATATAGATTCAAATAATTTGTTATACAAAATAAATCTGTTTATTTATATACATTCTAAATGCATATAATCCCAGCGAACGTAACACTTAAGAAAACGATTTGTACACTTGTATTGAGTTATTTTAGTATATGGCCTCGAGAATATACTGAAACACAATACTCCCCGTTCACTTAGTTACGACTAATATAATTTCTTTCTTTCTTATTTATTTATTTATTTATTTATATTTTTTTAGTAGAAACATCCATTTGTTTTAATCGCATTGCAATTTACAGAGAAAAATCCATGAAGTGCAATAAATGGACCATAAATTGTCCAAGTGAGTGTAGTTGAAGAAACAGTGGTTTTAAACTAATTAATTAATGTCTCGTTCTTTAAAACAATAGTTAAATAGTATAAAATAACAATTTAAAATACAATTAATATTCAAAATTCAATATTTCTTGCCTTATTTGCTCGTTTGTTATTTCAGATTTCAGGAATTCGGTAGCCCCAATAAATAAGTTGCTAAATACAAGCAACAAAATTCGATAAATTAATTAATAAATTAATTTCTATCAATATAAACCGCGAAGAATCTTGGCTATTCTGATATTTTTATTAGTGAAAATTTATGAAAAATGAAGGTTTCTACTGTGAGATTCCACATAAGCGCAATAATTAAAAAAAAATACTTATTTTGAAACTTGTAATTTATTAGAGGCGTTAAAAATAATTATCTATATGTTTCTGCTGATAGAATATTTTCATATATTAAATTTTACTCATTTTACAGTCGGTAACAGAAGTGTCCGAACACTAGCAAAAATTCATATGTAAAAAAAGTACACTTCATACGGTTTTGTTAAATAAATCCTTATCGAATCATGTTCTTACACTGACTAAGGACATGATTCGACAAGGATTTATTTACGAAAACTTTATGAAGTGTACTTTTTCTACATAGGAATTTTTGCTAGTGTTCGGACACTTTTGTTACCGACTGTACTTAAAAACATCAGTAATAATTTTTTGTCTATACAAGCGCAGGATTATGCAAAGAGTGCATATAAAACAATATATATATATATATATATATATATATATATATATATATATATATGCACATGAAAAAACACCATATCATTAATATGACGAAAAGTTACTTCATTACAATTTCTTTCTATTAAAGAATAAATATTATAAATATTTTTAAAAATAATTATTACTATTTTTGGCGTAATTATGTCTATAATTACAAAACATTTAATGTTAAAACGCTAATTGCTCATCATTTCATACATTCATATTTCACGTAAAAGCTATTACACTTTCATTAAATCCTGGCTAACCATAACAGAGATATTGTGTGCTCAAGATTATACAGTCGGTAACAAAAGTGTCCGAATACTAGCAAAAATTCCTATGTAAAAAGAGTACACTTCATACAGTTTTGTTAAATAAATCCTTATCGAATCATGTTCTTACACTGGCTAAGAACAGGATTCGACAAGGATTTATTTAGCAAAACTGTATTAAGTGTACTTTTTTTTATATAGGAATTTTGGCTAGTGTTCGGACACTTTTGTTACCGACTTTAAAACAAAAAATAATTCGCTCTGAAATTTTTATGAAAAAGTTTTTAAATATAAAATGAAGAATTATTTTAATGGATGTAACGTAGAGATAAGACTTTTCTTAACACCTGTTAAAATATATAAGTTTTAAAAGTAATTATTTTTTGAATTATTGCAAATAAAATTATGGCCATTTTCTTTCTGCTATTTTCTTCTTCCAAAGGTTCCTGTCCCTTTAAAGATTTTCGAGCATTATATTTTAAGTTTTGAACTTTTTATAAAATATATTCCAGTATCCCTGTGGACATAAAATAGAAAAAAATAAAACCATTTCTCTCATAAAATGTTTGATTCAGTAACGTAAGATGATAATGGATTTCCCAACTCACTTTTATATTTTAAAGTATTTCCACAAAATTGTAATATTTTATTTGAAAATACGTCATAAAATTACTGTTAAACTTACGAGTCTTATTTTAATTATTTAATTTTTCGCGAAGTTTTTTTAAAAGGCGTATTATTTTGAAATTTTTACTTATGATGTACAGTCGGTAACAGAAGTGTCCGAACACTAGCAAAAATTCCTATGTAAAAAAAGTACAGGTTTTTTAAACGGTTTATACGGTTTTTTAAATAAATCCTTATCGAATCATTTTCTTACACTGACTAAGGACATGATTCGACAAGGATTTATTTAACAAAACTGTATGAAGTGTACTTTTTATACATAGGAATTTTTGCTAGTGTTCGGAAACTTTTGTTACCGACTGTAAATTATTGCAATTTAAAACCTTTTTAACTAATAAACATAAAGTTGTAAAATTATATGTTTCATACTTTTTTTTTAAATCTAAAGGTTTCTATGCGAGATAATTTATTCATTATTCACAAAAATCTCATTTATTGATATTAAAATTCTTGCAATTTCTGGAAACATGAATTTGAGATTCTGGATAGGATAACTTAACTTTAGCTAACTCATCATATCTAGTCATTTTAATCCAGTGATTGTAATCATCATATCTTAATTGATTGTAAAAGTATAAGAAATATATATATATATATATATATATATATATATATTTATTTATTTATTTATTTAACGTTTAAATTGCTATGAAATCCCAAGTTAAGTTTAACAGATATAAATACAATAAGTGTTTTGTCTGAATTATTAAAAAAAATATTCTTAAAAAAAAAAAAAAAAAAAAAAAAAATCTTTTCACTAACTTTAATTCTTCCAGAAATGAAATTTACTTTTTAAAAAATGAGTATTTAGAAGAACAAAACTAGTAGAAATTTTCGTGATAAATTTTAATTAAATAGTTAGTAAACATGCCTTTGGTTCTTAATTGATACTAAAATGAGTTTTATGAGTGATATGGTATCACTTATCATATACAAGAATATTATATTGCATACTACGTCTAGCAAGGGAATAACAATGAAAAATCTTTCATACCGATTGAAGTACATCTATTCACAGTCTAACCGTCCCTCAAATTACCGAGTTCTCTGACATAAAGTAACTTTTCACCATACATTATTCTGTCAGACGATACTTTCTCAAACCCTAGAAAATGTCAGATTATATGTCTAGACATCTACACAAGAATCTAGAGTGACACATTTGAGATATTAGAGATATTCCAAGAAGTGGAGAATGATATAATCGAATATTCAATTAAATCTTCAATTCCAGAAACTGTTACATAATATAGATATAAATAGTCACTTTTCAGCAACTTTATTCAGTTTAAAATAAAATTGTTAAACAAAACAGTACTTGACATAATCTCTAAAAATAAGTAGAAAAAAGTCCAATGTTATTTTGTTTTATTCTTAAGAAATAATATATTTGTTGACAAAAAGATACTATGAATATATAGTGTATTATAAACTCCAATTCTTTTCATTATTAACTAAGAAAACTGATTTTTTTTTTTTTTTTTTTTTTTTTTTTTTATGGGGGCGGGGGGGTGAGGGAATTAAATTTCAAATGTATTTTTAAACCTACCATTGTGCTGTATTTTGTTTTTAATGTTATTTACGTTGTGTGCCAACAACCTCTAACAGAAAAACTAAAACATATTATTTAAAAAAATAACGTATACAGTAGAGCGCCGATTATCTGATTCGGTCGGGACCGAGGCCGATCCGGTAAACGAAAAATCCGGATAATTGGACAACTTATAAAACGGCCAAGCCAATGTATTTAGGTAATTTCCCTTCACACTTTTTCTAGGCTTAGGACTGGCAATTGTAGTAGTGCATATTTATCTTATTGCAAACGGCGTGTTAAGAAGTTAATTTGAATTTTAAAATTTTATTTTCTATAAAAATGGTACATTTTTTTTACATAAAATCTCACATAGAAATTATATTATCATATTACATAGTATTATAGTATATTATTACATATTTAAAAAAACAATTTATTGTGATAGGAAAAAGTGTGATCTGTGAAGAAGCCAGTCAAAAGAAAATGAATCAGAAAACTTATTCCTACCCTCTCTAATTTTTGGAAAAAGAAAAATCCTAATCCTTTCATTCAGCTCTTTCCACTCTCACCCCTCACTGAAACTGGGCGGAAGAAAGCGATTGGAGGGAGCGGGGGAGAAAAGGAGCGATTTCGACTAGGGACCCTATATAGAGAGAGACTGGACATTGACCGAAAGTCGGCCATCTTAGTGCCAATTCGGAGCAATCACCGTAGAACGTAATGCTTTTTTCTTCGCGATTGACGCTTTACTATACAACATAAATGAAAGAAAACTGTACTAAATTTGTGCAGAAAGCAATGCAGAATATAAATATGTAATTTTTTCGTCTTAGAAAAAAAGAATTTTAAGAAAAACGAATTTTGTTTTAACCTTCGATATGATTACTTTTTCAACTCCGATCGGAAAACAGAGGAATTTTTGTTGTATATTTCTATATTAAGCAAAATACGTTGATTGTGAAAGTAATTCTACCTTATTTTTTCTGAGGACATACATTCTATATATAAAAAGTTAGAAAAATTTTTAACAAATATATGGTAATCTTAGTTTTTGTCAAGTAATTCATGAGTAAATGTAAAACTAGAAACTAGAACAGAAATTATTTTTTATTATTTTATAAAAATATTTACGTAATATTTTTACAAGCTAAAAAAATACATATTTTATTTATTTCAATTACGCATTATTAATAATAATGACTTAATTAGATATTAAAAATAAAAATTTAATTAATAATAATTTGTAAAAATATTAACTAATATCTTTAGAAATTAAAAAATGTTTTCAATTATTTTATTTACATTTGCTTATTTCATTGATTTTTATTTTATTTTATTTTATTTAGTTTTTAAAAATATTATGTAAATAAAAATAATAACTTATTTAAATATTATTTATAAAATTTATTATGGCAATTATTATTTAAAAGAAATTTATATTTCATATGCTAGCAAATAATATAAACGTTATTTTCTGTTTTTTTAACAATTTATTTAAGAAATCTGATACATTTTGCGTACTAGCAAATAATCAAAAAATTGCAAGCTAAAAATACATATTTTATTTATTTCAATTACACATTATTAATAATAATGACTTAATTAAATATTAAAAATAAAAATTTAATTAATAATAATTTGTAAAAATATTAACTAATGTCTTTAGAAATTAAAAAAATGTTTTTATTTATTTTATTTACATTTGCTTATTTCATTGATTTTTATTTTATTTTATTTTTAGTTTTTAAAAATATTGTGTAAATAAAAATAATAACTTATTTAAATATTATTTATAAAATTTATTATGGCAATTATTATTTAAAAGAAATTTATATTTCATATGCTAACAAATAATATACACCTTATTTTCTTTATTTTTATCAATTTATTTTAAGAAATCTGATGCATTTTGTGTACTAGCAAAAAATTAAAAAATATCTCTTTATATAGTTATTTTAAATATGCATTTTAAAATATATCAGAAAAATACATTGAGATCTAACATATTAAATATATTGCAAAACAGTACTTAAAAACTAATAGCTAGAAAATAAATAATGTAATTAATCTCATATTTAGGAAATAAATACGTAAAACAGCATGCAACAAGAGAATTCAAAGTATTTAAAGTCTGATATAAAATAAATAATAATGCATTTTTATCTTTTAAAAGTATTCTAAAATTAAAGCAATTTATCTTCCAACAAAGTAAAAATGTAATAAATAAGTTCTTTTTCGATTATGATGTAAAATAATCGAAATTTCTTCTCAGCGTAATGATAAGCAATGGAGCAGCTGGCACTAAAATGGAGAATTTCGTCAAAAAGCCGGCGCGCTAATGTCCAGTCTCTCTCTATATAGGGTCCCTAATTTCGACCGTCTTCAGAGACACCTTCGGTCACGAAAACTGATTTTCGTGGGATTTTATATTATTTTTTAAGGGGGGGATACCGGGAAAGAAAAAAAATTGCTCCTTTGATCAATCCGGTTAATTTGACATTTCGGCTATTCGGCTCTCTATTGTATTTAGAAAACCTTTTATTCATGTGATATGTTATTTTTTTAAATAACACTAATGAACCGTACTTAATTCGTTGGTAACTATATTTAATTGAAAAATTTATAATTATAAAATCTCAATAAATTTAATCTCTGAAATTAAATTCCATTAAAATCGATCAAAACTGGGCACAGTGGATCCCGCTAGTTTGGGGAGGATGTTTATTCAGCTTGCGGTGGGTTCTGAAGCTAACTGCGTGCGACAGGGCAACAAGAAATAAATTTCCATATGAACCTCGGTTTGAGTTCCCATTTGCCTTCATACACGTGGAAAAGAAAATTTTTTAAATTTTTAAATTGATAGAGCCACGTATGATGAAACAATAACACAATGGATGTAAGAAACAAAATGTCAACTTGAAGGAATTTTTGCTCTTCTACACACGTCAATAAAGTAGCAAGCAAATCTTTTTCTTCTGACTTAATTTACAAATATCAAAATTTCAAACTTACTTTCAAAGTTACAAACTTTCCCTTTTTTCTTTTTCTTCTTCATTTTTCTTTTTGTTGGTTGAGTAGTTTAGTGTTTATTCAAACATACAAACAAATCTGATCTCTTTATAATACTAACATAAATATGCTAATATTATAAATACATTAAAATTACCATCTAGGAAACAAACATTGATATGATAAAGTAACTTAACCTAATGTTTAAAAAATACACAAACAATCATTAACATCATTACGACTAAACAATAAAATAACAGGGAGAGGAAGACAAGAATAATTTATAATGCAAAAGCTTAAATGAATTTGAAGATCTAGCTAGACCTGAAATAAATAAACATTATAAACACACAGAAAAACAAAATTTTGTAAATTACAAAATTATAAATGCAAGTAATATAAATTAAAAAGTATTAAATAAACGCAAACTGATGATTAATGGACATTATTTATTTATTTAATTTCATTGTTTAGGTAAAACGGCTTGTTTAAAGTAGATTCATAATTTCAATGTTTTAAATATTAAAGTACTCATTTTCTGAAAAAAAATCATAATAAATAAAAATGTATAAAAAAAAAAAAATCAATAAGAAAATCTAGATATGTAAAATAAACAATGGAATTCTAAAAGTTCAGAATTATTAAAATAAAATTATTTACTCTATAAATAGAAAATCGATAAAAATTACGTATGGAAATAAATTCTTACGATTAACACTTTATAGACTTGTGTTAAGGGGCACACCTAGTGTGACAGCCTAAAAAAAGGCGATTTTTGGGAATTAAAAAAAAAAAAAAAACTACTGTATCAATTGTTTTAGAATTTTAAGGGTATATTTAAACATATTTTAAGAATACACAGTAAAATGTTTGAGGAAAAAAATTAAATATTTTTCGAGAGACACGCGATCTCCGACGGCGCTAAAAAAAAAAAAGGTCCTCCACTGCTGCAGTGATTCCGGCCTTCTCCGTGGATGAAACCTAAAAAAAAAAATTCTCGTTAAAATAGAAGATATTGCCCGTACAATGACCTACGGTCGAAAAAAAAATCAAAAATTTGCAAAATGGAGGCGTTTTTTTAAAAAAGTTGAATTTTACCCAAAATTTTGGTCGTTTTTGGCCTGCCAAAATTCGATTTTTGATCAGATCAAAAAACTGGTAGGTCATTGTATGGAGAACTATATACAGAACATGCAGAAAAAATTTGATAGTGATCGGATCATTTTTCTCCGAGTTATCACTGCAGCAAATTCGAAAAATGCTGTTTCGAGAAAAACGCGTTTAAAGATAAAATGATCGTTTTCACTGTTATAAATGGATTAAACCCTATGCCACTTGGACTTGCTTGGTTAAAAGTATTTTTTTTTTTGACAAGTTTTGCACACCACTAAATTGCTAATTGCACTAAAAACTGAGATAAACTGTAAAATACAATATCTATGAGATGGGTCAATTACAACATTATCGTCATTATTCTGTAATAGTTTCTCTGCGGACGTACTGGTATTCGCAGTAGATTGCTCAAATGTATGTCGGTTTCCGGTAAACTTGCGTTTTTTTTTATATTGATCGATGTCTGGGAACATTGTGAGTTCCTTTTTTATTTAAATACGGTGATTGTTCACTCATCTTCAGTAAAATAAAACGTGCTAACTTATGAAGTGCTAGATACAACGGTCACAATAAAACTAAATGTATCTGGCTCCGAAAATACGTCACGTGGCAGTAAACGTGAAACTGGAATCGTATTATAATGGTTAATTGTTTGTTAAAAAATAATTATTTTTGAATATATATAAAAAAGAAGATTACATGAAAGATGAAAAAAAAAAAAAAAAATGGAAAAAGAAATGAATACTGAAAAAATAACATATTCATGTAAGCAAAAAAAAAAAAAAAAAAAAAAAAAAAAAAAGTAGTAAAATGGAAGGTATGTTAACAGAACATTATTGTAAAATTTTAAAAATAGCTGGTAAGATGGTCTTTGTTTTCAGTAGCAGTTCCTAAAACATCCTACTCTCTCTATTCCTGAATTATGGGTTTCTCTGACGATGCTCTTAGTATTATGTATTTATTTACTCATTTATTTTTTGCCTGCTTTCATTTTCTACTTAATTACATGTATATATATATATATATATAAACCTATTTATAAAATACTTAGTATTTTAAATATAATAACGTATCATTTATAGTTAAAATTATAACATTTAAGAATAATTAACTATTTACATAAATAATAATTGATTAATTAGACGCATTTCGTTTATCAAATTAAACTTAATCGAATTTAACTTAAGCATTATATTTTCAGTAAGATAGATTAAAATTAAGAAATTCTAGATCTATGTTTTTAGATATAAAATGTGATTAACTTTACAGAGAATGCTTAAGTAGCATTTACTAATAGCTCCTTGTGATAAAAGAAAGGTGTACCTTGAGTCATAAGTTTAACAGACATTATCTCAAGAATGACTAATAGGTCTTCTCAATTACAGCACTATTATCAAATTATTCAAGAATTCGAGGATTATTAAATTACTATCTATTCTGATTAAGATACCTAGGGTAAATTTATTTCATTTTACTAAATGTATTTCTTGTTTCTTGTTTCTTTATTTATATTAGAAATTTCCGAAAACCGTCCACACTAGCTCTTTCTCCCCTACAGCATAAAAATCTACAAATCTACAGCATAAATCTACAGCAAAAGTCTACAGCATAAAATGGTATGTAAAGTATCTATATTTTTAATATGACGATGACCTCAGGCAGTTTAAGACCTATCTCTCTCTCTCTCTCTCTCTCTCTCTGTCTATTTTTTCAATTTATTTATTTATTTCGTCTTTTCAGATTTTGAATTATTTCCTTATAATTATTGCATTCTAGTTATTTTTACTTTGAAAATTTTCTTACGCTTTCTTGTATATTCATTATAAAAAAAAAAAATTCTTAAAATTTACAACGTTTTGTTCTTTGCACACGAACAGACACAAACACATATTAAGACTATTATCAGTACTATTATTATAGTTTTGGAAAACTAAACTTAGTGCAAATTGCATGTTACATATTGCGTATAATTTTCTAAATTGTTTATTTTCATATTTTTTTCGAATCATACCCATTTATTTCTCTTCAGTATAAAATAAAATTTCACAAATGCAGCATAATAATAATAATAATAAAACTAAAAATAGTACTTACCATAACTAATTTCCATCGTTGTAAATTGCATGAAAATTCGCATGGGGAAATGCTGCTATTACTGAAATAGCAAAAAATTGCTTTACTGAAATCAAAAACATGGGTTCTTTCAGAAGTCAATGATATTGTATTGTTAATCTGTATACTTCAATTACTTTGACGAGGAAATTAATCCTGTAGTATAGTTTAAATATATTTAATAATGTAGAATTATATCTGTATTTAAATTTATTCGATTTGTGTTTATGATTCGTTAGCTGTAATTGGAGAGATGATTTAAGGAAATGTCCTATAAGGACAGTGATATTTCATATTATGAGATTGTATACTTTAAAGGAAGCGAAGATCACGTATTTGTGTATGGCTGTGCACCGTTCTTTTAAACATATATGATTAGAATGGAAGAATTTTCCTTTTATTTATCAGAAAAATAAAATTATTTAGTATCGCCTCCATTAAATTTTAAAAGACGTCTAATATTTTTTTCTTCTTTTCTTACTTTTTCCATGAAAATTATAACATTTTATTTTAGGAAGATAAATTGATAAGGATGTCAAGTCTAATTTCAATTGTTGTTTCTCTTAAACTAAAATATTTATTTGATATAACATTAGTAAAATAAATTATTACTAATTTCCAATTTTAGTAAAACCACAATTCATTTACTTATTTTCTCTTCCATGAAATTTAGCTTTTTCCACCTTTTTCGCGTTTTTCTTTTTTGTCGTTTGTTCGAGTAAAAAACTGTTGTTTACTATCTTAAAAGCGCCTTCCTGTTATTTATCTACATGTTTTGCATTCTCAGCGGAATTATTTTAAACTGTGTGTTATTCTTGTTTCCATATTTAAATTAAATTGTTACTGCTCAAAATATATAAATAATTTATTTTATTTCAGTAACCTATTCAAGAATTTTTGTTTGTTATAGCAATTCAAATATCTATTTATTTTGCTCTGTATATTTTGCTCTTGTATATATATATATATATATATATATATGTGTGTGTGTGTGCGTAGGTAGTTAGTTAGAACAGCAGTTTTAACTTTCTCCAATATGTTTGTATTGTACACACATACATATATATAATATATAACAATGAAACTTGTAATACAATAAGCTAAAACATTTAAATCACAAATATTTTAATTTTATTAGGCAAGATAAAAACAGAGTTAATTCATTTTCATAATCTTCATTTCCATATATTACATTTGTTTAAGTTTCCTGCATCGCTCCGCAAAATGTTTTCCTAAATAAATTTAGAAGTTTTCTTAAATTATTTCAAGCTTAAAAGTTTTTTTTTTTTTTCTGAACGGGAATTAAAAAATCAATTTCATATTAAATAATAGACATTACTCATCGTAGACATTAGTAGACATCACTACTATTTCATATTAAATAGTAGACATTAATCATCGTGGAAATTTTATTGCACCATTTTAAAACTTCATATTTTCTTTCTTTTCAGATATGTAAATTTATTGCTTTGTTTTTAAGACCTTATAGATCTACTTCAGAGCAGTTGAACATATGATGTAATAGACTACACGGACTTTGCATTATATTTAAATGAGCCTCGATTTATTTGAATATATGGAATGATGTTTTAGTTATGAGTAAACTAAATGTAAAACTAACCTATGTCTAAAAACCTGAGATATAAATATGTATTTAAAATTGCTCAACCCCCCATTCCATAAAGTAAATAAATAAAATAAAATAAAATAATTTCATTCCAAAATAATTCTATAACGATTTACTGTTTAAAATTATGCATAACCTAAAACAACTGATGTATAATAAAACGTTTTTCAGTAAATAATTTTTAAAAAAACCTTTTCACAAATTTTATTTATATGCCTTTTAGAATTTTTAAGTTTTGGAACCGTAATAAAATAAAATAAAATAAAATAAATAAATAAAATAAAATAAAATAAATGGTAATGTCAACATATATTTCCTATTTCAACATTTTCTGTAACTACACAAGACGTTATATAGCATTTTAAGATTTTATTGAAGAATCTTTATTTAATTTTCGCAGGTATATATATATATATATATATATATAAAGTATGAAACATTTTACGTGAGGAATATCGGTTTAGAATAATAATGTTTCGAGCTATATTTAACGGTTTCGGAAGCGATAGAGATCTTAAAGAGGCTAAGAGATGCCCCTGGGAAATTTTTCGACTATTAAAGTAGCGTTCGTGGAAAGAATTTTATACTTAGTTCCAAAGTAAATATATATATATATATATATATATATACAATTTTTTTTCGAAATTTAAAAACTATTATATTAAGATAAATATTACGTAATCAGACATTTTAATTTAAATATTTTATAAATATGTAGAACATATTTTTGTAAATACTCAAAAACACAGACCAATTTTAAAAACCATTTTTTTTTTTTTTGTTTTTAACTCAGACATCGAAATATACCAGACGATAATTAAATATAGAAATTTCTTATAAAGTGCTGCCTGATAATCTAGAGTGTCATATATCATTATATATTTTAGAGATCCATATTCTTACCGCCAAATACTCATTTATTTATTTTTCCTTTTCTCGTTTAGATATTTTTCGTTGTAAATGATATTTTTTAGAATAAATTTTTACATGTTTTAATGCGCGTATGTTTTTTTTTTTTTTTTTATTCTTTATAAATTTCCAACAATAACCAATTGCTATTATTTTTACAAATTAGATGTGTATAAATAAAAATAATAAATAAAAATAATGGCGTTGAAACAATTTTGTAATTTACTCTAGGTTTTCGCTAACAATGTATTTAAAATATGAGTATTAAAAATGAAAGTTAATGAAGCATTATATCATTGAACATAAAAATTTTAAACTACTTAAATTTCTACTAAAAAATATGTTTTTGAAAATAAGTCAAATATATTATTATTTCATTATGGAAAGAGCATCATTCAAATTTTCAAAGCATATCTACACATTTGTTTGACAATTTGACGCGAAGTAAATGCCAATAATTAAAGCGAAAGCAATATTTTCAAAACCAAAATTGGATATTCCATAGAATATACGAAAGTTAAGTAAAGTAATTGGAATTACTTGAAAGAGTTGAATAAGTGTAGTAAAATTTGTTGTTGTAAATCATAAATACAGTAAAAATGTATAAAGAATATAAATAAAATTATAATAGAATATAAATATAATTTGAATCACTTTTCAAACAAAAAACTTGTTTACAATTTAAACATGGACCTCTGACAAATAAATTTTCATTTATTATTTTGAATGAAAAATCTCATTACTTCAAAAGTTGTAACTTATAAAAAGAAAATGTAGCACACAGAAAGTAAATGTAAACATTTATAATGAAGAGCAAATTGGAATACAACTAAGAGCTTATATGTATATATCATACGTCAAATACTATTACAAAATTTAGCATACATCCCGTGCCCATTAAATCTTAAAAAAGATACATTAACCCATTACCCGCTAGTGTTGCGTTCACGCAACACCAGAAATAATTGCGTTTAACAGTTAACTCAAAATGATATTTTATATTAAGTATTGTTTTTAAGTAAGGCAATAGTATATGTTTATTTTATTACCAAAAAATTTATCTGAAAAATATCTTTATGTTTAAATTGAATTTCAAACTTAAAGCAGTTATCAAACCAAAACTTTTGAAAATTTTCATGTTTGAATGAGTTTAAATAACTTGTAAAAAAAAAAAAAAAAAAAAAAAAAAACTTTTTATAATGAAATAATTACTTTTGAAGCCGTCTGTAGTTTTTACTCTTTTATACTCCCTCAACGAAATTTCCGTAAACATTTATTTGTATTCATTTTAGGCTCTTATTCTCCTGAAGTTGTACAAATATAACACTCTATTTTTAGTAAGATAAGACAAATTTTCACAATTTTATTTTAAACTATTGTTATATATGATTAAAATAATGATTGTTACTGTTTGTATTTAGAAAAAAAAATCATTGTTTCTAGTTTAGGAGGATAATGGGTTAAAAGAAAATGATCATAAAAAAATTCTGGTTTGCATGAAGGTCATAAAAGAAAGTTTTTAGGAAAAATGCTGTAGTTGAAAAAAATACCGGTAGATAGACATGACAATTAAAACATGAGGCACAATTTGTACTGGAAACAAAATAAAACAAAACAATGTATATATATATATATATGTATATATATATATATGTATGTATATATATATATATATATATATATATATATATATATATATATATATATATATATATATATATATATATATTTATATATATATATATATACATATATACATATAGGCACACACACACACACACACACACATATATATATACATATATAATTTCGTTAAGAAGGATTTAAGCTTCGTAAGTGATCCTTTAAATGACAGATCGAATTTTTTCGATCCCCCCCTCCCCTTCAAATTTATTAAACACTTTTTTACATTTTTCCAAATTTCGAATGTGTTCTCGAGATACAGTGGGAAATATTTTAAATAAATATTTAATAACCATTACCCGCTTTAAAGTTTAAGTAGGAAATAAATTTTGTTATGGAAACTGGTTGATCTTTCATTAAATGATCTTGCGTATATCGATTGTATTACTTCAAACATAAAGTTCAATGATTATTATTAAGTGTCCCATTTCCAGTTTCTGCTTATATATATATATATTATTTATTATTATTATTATTATTTTTTTGTTGAAAATATTCCATGGCTTCCAAATACCTGCCTCAGAATATAAATACATTGATACGTATTTACATCATAAAGATCCATTTTTTTCCATAATTTATCTAATTATTTTCTGACCAATCATCATTTTTAATGTTATAATTTACCTTAGAGAATATGCTTTATAATAATTTTTGCCTCCCTTTATAGAAAGTTGTATTTTTAATAACATGAATAAAAATACTGGTGTGTGAAATTTAATAAATGAAAATTTTGTAGGTTGACATCATGAATTCCTAAATATTCATGAAAAATGTTTTGTTTATAAATAACTGATCATTATTATTACTTACAAACTTTGAATAAACACCATAAAATGCAATAAACTCGCAACAATTGTTTCGGGTCGAAAAACACACGACCCTTCATCAGGCGAACAATGTAAGCACGAGTGCTGCAGTCAAAGCGGCAACGCACAAAATCGTTTAAAATGAAAAGAAAAAATTTATAAAGTAGAAAGTAAATATAGCTACTGGTGTGAGTAGAATTGTATGAAAATACAAGAAAATAAATAAATGAGTGAGATTAAACATATAACAATCTAAGGATAACAAAGTTAAACTAAAATCTAAATTACGTGAGTAATTTCCAAGCATCAGAGAAGAAAGGAGTGGAAGAAATATCATTAACAAGATTTTTCGAATTTTTAAATATGTAAAATGCTTCATGAATATCCAAATGGGAGGAATAGACAGGAGATGAAATTATGTTAGTTTTGGAAAAATCAAAACGATGACCTTGAGACCAGCAGTGGGAAGCAATAGAAGATTTGTTAATCTCTTCATTACGAACATTCCGACGGTGCTCATTTATTCTGTATTTCAAACGCCTCCTAGTTTGACCAATATAACCTAAGTTGCAGGACGAACACGGAATTAAATAAATTCCAGAACGGTTTTCGGTGGGAATGGGATCCTTAAGAGAAGATAATTTAATTTTATTGACGGGTTTGTAAATAACTTTGAAACCAAACGGTGAAAGAATTTTAGAGATTTTAAAAGAGAGTGAAGAATAAAACGGCAAAACAACTGGGATGAGACTGTGATCGTTTAATTTGGGAGCAGAACGTTTAGGATTCTTAAATTTATATAGAGCTTTATCGATGATAGATTGGTTATAGCCACGAGAGAGAGCAAGAGATTTTAAATAATTAATTTCTTTCGAAAGATTAGACGGGTCAGAACAAATATGTAAGGCACGGTAAACATAAGTGTAAAAAGCAGACATTTTTTGTTGAGGGGCGTGGTTAGAGAGAGCATGCGGCGGCAAAGAGACTGGGAAAGGTTTTCTAAAAACAGTAGTTGAGAAACAATCCTTTTCTTTATTCACAAGAACGTCAAGGAAAGGCAAAGAGCAATCCTGTTCAACCTCAAAAGTGAATTGAATGCATGGGTCAATCGAATTGACCAAAGAAAGTAAATTGGACAAATCGACGTCAGGGGAGACAAGAACGAAAGTGTCATCCACATACCTAAACCAGTGAGGAAATTTATATACACCGAAGAGTTTTTCTTCAAAATAGTGCATATAAATGTCGCAAAGTAAAGGAGAGAGAGGACTACCCATGGCCATACCATCATTTTGTGAATAATAAGTACCATTAAAAATGAATGCAGTTTGTCTGATACACAAATGAACTAAATTTACAAGCTCCTCAATTTCGATAGAAGAATAATGGAATTCACGTAGTCTTCTCTCTAAACAAACCAGAGCACCTTGAACCGAAACATTTGTAAAAAGTGACTTTACATCTAAAGAAATCATAGTATAGTTAGACGGAGAGATGCATTTAATTTTGTCCACAAAATCATACGAGTTTTTTACAGTATGAAGATTAGTAGAAGTTAGATGAGAAAGAGAGTTTGAAAGAAATCGAGCAAGATTATAAGAAGCCGTGCCAATATTAGACACAATAGGTCGAAAGCAGAGAGTGGGTTTATGAATTTTCGGAAGTGCATAAAAACGAGCACAATTAGCAGCAGAAGGAATTACCATGCGTTTGGTATAATCATTAAGAATAACGGAATTTTTAACGTGGTGTTTGACTTGATCAAGATGATCATTAGAAGGATCTTTTTTAAGTTTCGAATATGGACCTGAAGTAAGCAAGGACTCAACATGGGAAATATAATCCGATTTGTTGAGTAGAACAGTTTGTCCCCCTTTATCAGATCTTGTGACAATTAAATCGGGGGCGGAGTTTAATTCAGAGAGGGCGGATTTTTGAGAAGGAGTAAGGTTAGACTTTTGTGGATGATTGTTGGTGGAAATAATGTTAGATAAAATGAAACGAAGAGATTCTAACTGGCCTGGAGAAATTTTACTATTTTTAAAGGAATTTTCAATCGGAGCGATCAAATCCGGAATGCAGGGTCTCGAAGTACGCGCAAAATTCAGACCCAAACTGAGCACGTCGCGTTGAGTATTAGTCAGAATGACTAATACTGTAAAAAACTCGTATGATTTTGTGGACAAAATTAAATGCATCTCTCCGTCTAACTATACTATGATTTCTTTAGATGTAAAGTCACTTTTTACAAATGTTCCGGTTCAAGGTGCTCTGGTTTGTTTAGAGAGAAGACTACGTGAATTCCATTATTCTTCTATCGAAATTGAGGAGCTTGTAAATTTAGTTCATTTGTGTATCAGACAAACTGCATTCATTTTTAATGGTACTTATTATTCACAAAATGATGGTATGGCCATGGGTAGTCCTCTCTCTCCTTTACTTTGCGACATTTATATGCACTATTTTGAAGAAAAACTCTTCGGTGTATATAAATTTCCTCACTGGTTTAGGTATGTGGATGACACTTTCGTTCTTGTCTCCCCTGACGTCGATTTGTCCAATTTACTTTCTTTGGTCAATTCGATTGACCCATGCATTCAATTCACTTTTGAGGTTGAACAGGATTGCTCTTTGCCTTTCCTTGACGTTCTTGTGAATAAAGAAAAGGATTGTTTCTCAACTACTGTTTTTAGAAAACCTTTCTCAGTCTCTTTGCCGCCGCATGCTCTCTCTAACCACGCCCCTCAACAAAAAATGTCTGCTTTTTACACTTATGTTTACCGTGCCTTACATATTTGTTCTGACCCGTCTAATCTTTCGAAAGAAATTAATTATTTAAAATCTCTTGCTCTCTCTCGTGGCTATAACCCATCTATCATCGATAAAGCTCTATATAAATTTAAGAATCCTAAACGTTCTGCTGCCAAATTAAACGATCACAGTCTCATCCCAGTTGTTTTGCCGTTTTATTCTTCACTCTCTTTTAAAATCTCTAAAATTCTTTCACCGTTTGGTTTCAAAGTTATTTACAAACCCGTCAATAAAATTAAATTATCTTCTCTTAAGGATCCCATTCCCACCGAAAACCGTTCTGGAATTTATTTAATTCCGTGTTCGTCCTGCAACTTAGGTTATATTGGTCAAACTAGGAGGCGTTTGAAATACAGAATAAATGAGCACCGTCGGAATGTTCGTAATGAAGAGATTAACAAATCTTCTATTGCTTCCCACTGCTGGTCTCAAGGTCATCGTTTTGATTTTTCCAAAACTAACATAATTTCATCTCCTGTCTATTCCTCCCATTTGGATATTCATGAAGCATTTTACATATTTAAAAATTCGAAAAATCTTGTTAATGATATTTCTTCCACTCCTTTCTTCTCTGATGCTTGGAAATTACTCACGTAACTTAGATTTTAGTTTAATTTTGTTATCCTTAGATTGTTATATGTTTAATCTCACTCATTTATTTATTTTCTTGTATTTTCATACAATTCTACTCACACCAGTAGCTATATTTACTTTCTACTTTATAAATTTTTTCTTTTCATTTTAAACGATTTTGTGCGTTGCCGCTTTGACTGCAGCACTCGTGCTTACATTGTTCGCCTGATGAAGGGTCGTGTGTTTTTCGACCCGAAACAATTGTTGCGAGTTTATTGCATTTTATGGTGTTTATTCAAAGTTTGTAAGTAATAATTTTTACAACGCCAGTTTTGTGATGCTTCTTTATTAAACTGATCATTATATTTCATTGTATTAAAAAAAAAAAAAAAAAAAACAGGATTGATTATAGTCGGCAGCAAAAGAGTCCGAACACAAGCAATAACACTGCTCTCCAAGGGAAAAAAATCGAGATCTGATACCATTCTTGCTGATTCTTATGTAAAGTGACCTCCTAAATACGAATATGACTCCCATTTTGCCCAGTCACCCACCGTTTTCTAGATACACCAGACCTTCCATGAATTTATTTCCTTGTTCGATAAATTTATGACCATGAATTTGATTTGAATAATGAAAAATAATTGATTTAACACCTAAAAAAAAAAAAGTGTATAAAGTGTAAAAAATAACATTAATAATGGATTAAAAAACTATAACATATGTAATGCATAATTTCAGTGGCAATCCCCCCCCCCCCTCAAAAAAAAAAAAAAAAATTCCTTGTCGCAAAAGTCCATGTTTTAGAATTTTCCAACTCTGTAGCCCCTCAGAAGATATAACGGTTAAAATAATCCTCCGACCTCCTAAAAATTAAATTTACAGCCATAAAATCACCGAAAAATGATAAAAATAAGGTGCCATTTCTAAATACGATGGATGATAATGCAAAATGGGCGTCATGTTGTGATTCAGGAGGTCATTTTACATCAGAATATGCTGAAATGGTGCCAGAGGCAATTTTCATGCCTTGTCTAAAAAAAAGTACACTTAATACTACTTTGTTGAATTAACCTTTGTCGAGCCATGTTCTTAGATAATCTAAGAACATGATTCGACAAGGATTTGTTTAACAAAACAGTATTAAGTGTACATTTTTGACATCGGAATTATTGGCTAGTGTTCGGAAACTGTAGATCTTCTTATCAGCGCAGCAACTGGCCGTGCTGACTATATCCCTACCCTTTTTACTTAATGAATAACGCTGATTAATTATTTAAATTTATGTATTTTATTGTGTTTTTCATAAGTTACGTATTCCATTAGAAACATATAGTGATATTTATGCCAATGACAATAGGAAATATACCATAGCGATGCGTAATAAATGCGTAGCGTTGTAAGCAAATAATCATGTTTACTTTTTCAGCCTGATGAAGTGTCATGCAGTTACCTAGTCTGTAAACAAGTGATGAGAGTCCTTCAGCAATAAATAGTGTTTTCTTAAATATTAATTTCTAATTTCATTCGTTTGGTGCACTTTTAACTTCTACAGCGAACTTGAAAACAAATAATAATTTCAAGGGTTACCAAGAAAAAAGTACAAAAAGGAGGGTTCGGATCGGCAGATGAATCTGATTCAAAGCTAATTTTCAAATTTGTTCAGAAGTGTTAGAATAGATTAATGAAGAAAATGTTACAAAATAGAATATTACATTTTATTAATGTATGTTTACAATAATCTTTAGATGCTAAAAAGAAAATTCAACACAATTTAGAAATTTGTCTTTTTTTTTTTTTTTTTCAGCTAGCAAGTTTCATAATTTGATATTGTAATAGTTTTAAAAACTGTCACTTTCCTTAAAGAATAAAATACATTAATAAAATAACTTTTCTAACAGTAAAGAAACCTGTATATGTTGTTAAACATATATTGTAACGAGTCTAATTGTAAATCTTTAGAATTTTTAAATCTCATTTATTCTTCCATTCTAATTTCATTTTCCTGAAAAGCAATAAATGAAACACAAAAGAAGGGATTATAAATTAAAGGGTATTATTAAAGGAATTATTATATCGTTCTTAAAAATAAACTTACACAAGCGACAGGTATAAGCGATAATAAAAGCGATAGTATAATCTCTTATGAATGCTTATAAATGAATCTCTTTATATATATAAAAATCTAAATAGAATGATATTAAATACAAAAGGTAACATTAGATGAGCGCAATGCTGCTCTTTGCTAATGTACAATATAAATCTAAATAGAATGATAATATATATAAATAGAATGATATATATATATATATATATATATATATATATATATATATATATATATATATATATATTATTAACATTATGAAATAAAATCTTCGTTTATCATTCTTTTCTCTGTGTGTATTTTAAAGACACACAGACTGAGTTATTATTTGAAAGCAATTTTTACCTATAAAATAAAATTATTAGATATGTATTAAAAAAGTAAAAAGTAAGAATATATATAGCCCTTAAAATGCAAGGACTCACAATGATTATTTCTGATCGAAAGAAAACACAACCCTTTATCAGCCGAACAATGTAGGTACGAGAGATGCTTTATCGCTTTGTTTCCAGCACGCGTGCCTACATTTTCGTCTGACGAAGTGTCGTGTTTTCTTTCCAAACGAAGCAAGTTGCGAGTTTTAGTATTTTATGGTGTTTAATCGACGATTTTAATTAGTACTGATAAAAAACACCTTTGTTGCGCTTTATATATTAATTATGCATATCATAGTGTTCGTAGTGTATAAATAAAAGATTTATCACTAATATGAAATTAATTATTTAGGAAAAGTAATATACATATGTACTTCCAATTATATATATATATATATATAAATAAGTATATACATAAGTGAAAAGAAATGACAATGAAAACATCCTGTCTAAATAAACTCATATAAGAGTTGAAAATGATTGGTTTGAATAAAATTGCAATAAAATAATAAATTTCCGTAATACATGTATGAAAATATTAGGCGGAAAATTAACTATTATATATTAGCAACAGTTTCCCCGACACGTCATTTATAAGCATGGTTACAAATTGATTTTAGTGTAGAGTGTAATCATAAATCAAAATTGCGACACGAGTGAAACTCGATCGTTACTGCTAATTACACTCGTTAGATTCATAAGATATTGTGTTATCGTATCTGTTCATTTATTTCATATAAAATATGAATAATAAAATTGACTCACTGAACTTGCTTTTAAAAGTGAAACTATCATAGATGTTAATAAATTGCGCATAATATATGGAAAAAATCCTGTTTCAATGCAGGATCACTCGAAAAGAGTTGAAAACTATCGTTCAATATTATCATTAAAAATAAAAGTTTTGGCAGGCGAGTAGATGCTGATAGGTATTGAAGCTGATGTTGCATTATAATTGTAAAAGAACTTATTTTCGCGAGAATTTCATTTTAGCGATATTCGTGAATCCATCCTAATCGCGAAAATTTAAGCCTCTCGAAATACTTTTTTTTTTTTTTTTTAAACTTAAATAATAATAAAAATCAGAAAATTTTCACTTACCAAAATTAAATGATTTATTGCACAGTTACAAATTCTTTCTTGACAACTTTCTTTCTAGCAACTATTTCTTGAATACTATACAACTATTTGTTGAATATAAAACAATAATACAACTAATAGAATGTAGCTCATTCACTTATAATATTTATACTACTAGTAAGCTTCTTTAAAGCCATTCAAAATTACCTCATGTTTGGCTTCAACAACGCTAAATATGTTCACAAGCGAAGAAGCGTGAATCGGTTTTAGTCGGGATACTTGCAGGTCCACAGATTCTAGCAACAAATACTTTGTCATTTTCCTCATCTGTTTTTTTTATTATTATTATTATTATTATTATTATTATTGTTTTTTATTGGGACTATTTTGGATAATTTGGACAAACACTAGTTATTTACAATTCTATGCGACCATTGAAAATCCCGAAAATATATCGCATTACATTATCTGTATAGACAAAAATATAAAACTTCAAAACAATTCCCATGTAACGCGGAATGTTTCAGTTATATTAAAAAAAAATTTCAATATTTTACTATCGTGAAACATTTCAGTATGTTCTCTGATATCTTTCTGTGGCATCTATTAAGTGATTAAAAGTTTTCTCTTACGTATCTGATTGTTGTTACAATCGCATACATTTCTACGTTTTTTATAGTAATCTAGCACAAGCTGAACGTTTGGAAACAATTCTGCAATACTTACAACGTTTTGATGTTGCATGATTGTTACAATTTTGAATCATTTTGTGGCTTTAGCGCTGTTTCTGATTAAAAAAAGCATATTTAAGGTCGTCATCCTGCCATGCATTTGCCAAAAATGATTGTATAGAATATTGATTCTCTTATCAATTTGAAATGTTCAAGATATTCTAAAATATCATTCAAACAAAGGAAATGAAAAAAAATCTTTATAATTTAGATTGGAAAGAAAAGAAAATAACATTGTTTTTTATGGTACTTGAATAAACTATTTTTTAAAGGTATTTAGATCTATGGAAATTTATTACAAATACTTTTATTTCATTAAATGGTTACAGAAAATTTGTAAGTGTTATGTTTTAATTATCTTGTCAAAATATACAACAGATGAACGAAGCGTAACTATATAAGACTGATATAAAATAAATTTTATTTTTAAAATATAAATTGTTATCTGTTTTTAAAATGATTACATTTTTACCGCATAAATCAATAATTTCCTTTAATTATATACTGATGTAAATTGTCTTACATATTATTTTAACTTTATTCCAACCTAAACAATCAATCTCCTTCTACTATTGTGGTCTAATTAAACATACGGAGAATGGGAAACCATAACTCAGGTATAGTGCCACATGAAAAGTAAGATCATTATAGCTAAACGCACCCTAGCGACTAATAAGGTATTGTAATGACCCAGCAACTGGAACTGCTTCCTTGCATTCAGAGAGAATAATAATTAAACCTGTAACATAATAACAGATCTTGAAATACCATTGTTATACATTAAAAGTCTCAATTTATAATATTTCACTAATGCAAATGTACTCAAGTTATTTGTTACAGTAATTAACTGGTATTTAAAATAAAAGAACACATTTATTAAAAATAGGCACTTTTTTCTAATTAAGCAAGATGTGTTTTGTAAAATTAAATGCATTTATAAAAAAATATATTTATATGTTTAAGTGTAAAACGAAACTGGTGTTAATTTACTATGCGTTAATTATTATTATTATTTATTATTATTTTTTATAGCCTAATTCTAATCTTTAATGCTACTTTTTTTTTTTTTTTTTTTTTTTTTTTTGGTAAATCTTTACTCTTAACGTTATTATGCGTAAAGTCTTTCGCATTAGACCTTTTTATGTTTTATGAATTAAAGTCTATTTTTACGCATGTTGCACATCTTGTGTTACCCCTTTTCCTTTTCAGAATTTATAGGATGTAACAAGAGTAATGGTCACGGTGTGATATAACTTGCCAAATTAAACATCTTTCAACTCAAAATGTAAGGTTTTAAACCTAAAGACGAGCCGTCATTTCTCTGGAGTGTACGAAGCGTCATGATTCCTAGATTTTGTTATTCAGCTGCTATTCGTCGCCAGCAATAAAGCAATATTCGAATGGAGAGAATGTTGATATGCACCTTATATGCGCAAATAGAGTTGACACAGAAGTGGTAAAATTTTACCAAGAGAGATTTCCAGAAGTAATTCTGGACTTGCTCTTTGGCCAAGGACGTGATACATGTCGAACATGGAGTGTGAATACGATAAATTGAATCGACACATTTATACGTAGTAGACGACCATCTTGAAAAAAACATTTAAGTAATAGCTTGAGACTAAGGTATCAGGCATATGACGTTATGGCTTGTGTTGCCTGAAGAGAAGTTGAAACATTATGTCTGTGACTGAGCAACATTTTTACTTTCTTCTACATGAATAAGAATAAAGTATTGGACTTGTGAAAATTTTTGACCTCCGATTTTTAATAATGACGTTTTGAAATGTAATAAATAAAAAATTTATAAACTCTGGGTCTTCCTTTATGTATGTGTTATTAAAAATTTGTGGATGCAGCATCTCACGAGACAATGAACGAAATATTAACAAACTTTACATTTATTTATACCCTAACTTTAATTGATACTGACAATATTTGGGGATCAATAGTTGAACAGGTAATGCTGAGATACCTTTTTCTCAATTTTTTTATACGGCAGTAGAGGACGAAACTACCATATCATAAATCATTGTATAAATACACACAATGAGTGCTAATTTTTAAGAATTGTTGTGAAATTAAAATAAACAAATTAATAAATATTTATAACACTAAGAGTTCAACTAAAAAATATTTCCTATAAGTTGGGACATTGCTCCCTACCTGGTAATGACGTATAACACCAGGGATACAAAATTTTAAAATAAATATCCTTCAGAACACAATAACTTCAAAATAAATATGTGATAATTTAAATCAAAATTATCGATTTGTTTTCAATATTAAGAAACAGACAAAAAAGAAAAAAAAGTAAAAAATAAAAGAGAAAAGAGAAAAAAAATTCCTGAACAAAAAATAATTTTATGTAGAGAATTGAAATTATTTTTACACTTATAGTTAAAATTATTTCAGTTGAAATTTGCGTACATTCACCATGAAAAATTATTTTAACAAGAAATAACATTAGTAAATAATTTCAACAGCGTGATTCTGTATAGGAAGGTATAAAAGAAAAGCCCCAACGTACTATTTTAAATGTGTGCGCTAAAGAGTGCCCTCTAACAGTTATAAAATATTACATCTGGGGTAACAATTATATTGGTGAACATCAGTTAAAATGACTTCCATATCACTAACATTTAAAGACGAAATTGCCAGTGTAGGTACTAGAATCTCATCAGAAACCGTAAGACTTTTATAGACCATGCTCTTAAAGTTAATACAATATAAAAATCTGTAACTGTGCGTTCTGTTCGAAATCTGTACAAGATATGACGATTACAGCCATATAAATGCTCTAATTATCACTTTATTATATCACTCTAATCAGTGACATCTACCGCGTCTTCGCGGTTATACAGAGCATGTGTTCAATAAAATCTTCAGTTCCTTTATTGTTATCTTTACAATTGTACAGAATATTCTTTGAGACACATTGACCGAGGTGATGTCTTATATTTTTAATTATTACTAATAAAGAACTGCGATATCTGAATTTTTTTTCTGCGTTAAAAAAAAAAAAAAAGTCCATTAAGTGCGTCATGATTTAAATTTCATCTATTAATGTTTATTTGATTTGAGGAAGCCGTAGATTTAAGTTAGCCGCGAAACATGTTTAATTATTTCAAAACAAAACTGGCAGATTTTTAAGTATCGATATATTAAAAGGTAAGCATGAAATTTGTGGTACCCTTTTAACATATTAATTATGAAAGTAGAGAGTTGAAAATAATATCATTCGAAAGATATGATTTGCCAGATTTGAAGATTACACAATTTTTTTTCTTAAAATGTCAAGAAGATATTTAAAAATACTTTTATTTTTTACGAATTTTTTACGTTTCATGCACATATTCATTTAAAAAATAACTAAAGTAGAAAGTTGTTACATCTGGCAAGTTGTTAAAACTCAAATAAAACCATAGATACAGTAATTTGCACAGATGTAGCATCACTATAAACTCGACTACAGATTTTTATATTCTAAGAGAAAACAGACATTAGGATGGCACAAATTTGAGTGAATGTGTTTTAGATAGAAAGTTCATACTATTAAAGATATACGCAAATTAAAAAAGGATTTGATTTATGAAAGTTCTAATTTTTTTTTAGGCAAAAACATAACAATTCCAATTAACTGAAATAGACTACTTAATTAAAAAAAAAAAAAAAAAAAAAAAAAAAAAAAAGAGATTTAATATTATACGCAAGAGAAGTGATGACGTCACTGGCCGTCCGCTAGGCCAAGTAAAATATCTGCAATTTTAATCGTCCATTGGATTTTTTTTTATTGTAAACCTTATGGAAAATTATCTCCCGATTTTAAATTCCCATATTTGGGTAGAGTTATATAAGATACTGTCTGCGTCCGTTAGATTGAGTTATTTTTTCTGTAAAATTCATAAAATTTTAATTTTAAACTCAAAAACTCTAGAAAATTAAAATGTGAGACTTCCATTTTCGAATATAAACATAAACATTTCATTTCAAACTAACAGATTTGATGCCTGTCGTCCTTGGCAGAAAAAAAAATAAATAATAAAAGATTGCCAAACTATCTGACGAACATATTGAATTTCTTTCAAAAATCATGATTATTTTAATAATGTATATTAAGAGAGCAACCAATAATATGAAACAATATTTCGCACAATATATATGTATTTCGAAAATATACATTTGGCATGCATGTTTTCGTATTATGTTTTTGATCACCAAATACACAAAACTCCAAGGACGATATATGCGCATTTTCTTTCTAGAGTTTTGAAAATTAAAATTAAAATTTTGTCAATTTGACAGCAAAATAACTTAATCTAGCTCATGTGCACCACAACGAATTTGCAATTATTCCAAAATATGGGGATTAAAATTGGGAAATATTTTTCCTTGATTTTTAATAATTTATTACAAAAAATCCAATGGGCGATTAACATAGGAAATCTTTTACTTGGCCCCAACGACGGTCAGTGACGTCCCTTTTGACTTGCGCATATCTTCTGCATATATGAGAAGAAAGTCAAAGAATTCGAAAAACTTTTGATTTTCGGTTTTCGAAAATTTACTTGCGTTTCACTTAACTGAAATTGAGTACTTATTTTTTAAAAAGTGGATTTATTACTAGCTTCTTCAGGTATAAGAAGGAACAGTGAATAGAACTACTGAAATAATTTACTGTTCTGTGATAAAAAAATAACTAATCATTATTAAAATTAATTTAAATTTCTAAACATTACGAATTTAACATATATATATATATATATATATATATATATATATATTATACACACAATAATATATTTCCTGCTGGATAGAATACCAGAGGTATTCATGATACGTTCAAAAGCCTACACAGAATAATTCTGATATACTAGGGGTTAACCATACAGTCCACTTGGTCCAAAGTACCGATCATACACCGATCATACATCGAACCATTTCGTTCATGTTCCGTCAGTTTGCATTGTATATAGTATGCAACGGTGGCAGTAATTTGCTATGATTTTGACAACTTCTTATATGAAGTCATAATCGGGCTGAGAAATGCTTGTCTTTGAGCCAAAGCTGGATACGGGTACCAGTATATTATCTATTTGATGTCGCATTTCATGTGTCGATTTTCCCAGTATTTACGCCATCGCGAGAATATACATCGTGTGGAATGTACATCGTGTACGTACTCGTGTGATGCTCCTGCGATGTTATCGATGTTCCAATGGAATGTGTTTGCGAGTTGCAGGGATGGAACGGGGCTATAAATGTAATAATATTTCGAAGAGCATATCAAGTTATGTAATGATATATATATATTTTTTTTACTTTGCTAAACATAAGTATATTATTGGAAGCGTATCCAACTTACAGATAATATACAGGGTTGCTGAAAATTGGTCTAATAAGATTCAAATAGAGGTGTGGGTGAAACATTTTTTTAATACTTTGAAAATAACTTTAAAATTCAATAAACTTTCTAAATGTATTTTTTATTATGATAAGTTATTCAGGTAAAGACTTGTGGGAATTGGTAACCTCCTTCTATCAACATAGTAATCTACTCTCAAAACTGCTCGACTAAGTTCTAAAGACAGGTGTGAGTGAAAAATCTTGGAATATTTTGAAAATAACTTTAAAATTCATTAAATCTTCTATTAGGTGCAAGAGAAAGTTCTGTCGTTCTGTGGCACCCAAACAAAGAGTTTGGACACGAAACCAAGCCTTTTAATGCGATCCAAATCAGTAGTCGGATGAATTCCAAGCTTGAAGCCCACTTCTGTGGAAGTTAACGTGAGATTTTTTCTGATCATACAGAAGCCCTTCATCACTGACACCTGATGGCCTACTTAATCTGGGTTCATCTTTCAAAGAAAAATCACAGAAACGAAACTTCGCAAAAAATCTTTGCCCTGTTCGAGCTGTTACTGCGCCATCTCCAAATACGTCACAGAAGTTTTAAATTGCCTCCATCGCTTTATTTCCTTTTTAGAACTCGTACAGCATACAATAATGTCTTAGGTGCACTTTCTCTTCATCCTTGGTGACAGTTCTACAAGTTTGAAAAAAACGACTAAAATACGAAACAATGTGTGTAAATCATCTATAATACTCTAACCTGACTGTTTAAAACGATTTCAGGCGATAATCGACAACGCATAAAATTGCACGTGTTCAAAAACGACAAAACTTTCCCTTACACCTAATAAATGCATTTTTAACTATGATAATTTATTTAGAGACAGTTTTGTGAGAATAGGTATTTGCATCCTGTAGATAAAGTATTTTATGTTAAATAAATCTTATTCATTCTAAGATTATTTTCAATTATTTTAAAAGTGTGTCTTAAATTTTACGGAGTCTATTATATTAAACTATAATAATAAAGCTACAAAAATTTTAGTTTCGGAGAAAATGCATATCATAGCTAATTACTCGTTTTTAATAATTAAACACCTTAAATGATTATTGCTACTAAAATTTATTTATTAAGAGATTTTTTATGTAAATTGTCCGTAATTTTAATTTATTAATAAGAACAACAAAAAGTTGCTTTTATAAGAATTCTTCCAAAATAGTTATTTTTCTTCTATGATTGAATCCTTGTTATGCATATTAAATATCTAACATTTTACATATAGTATATAACTTATGTAATATTATTCTTGACTCGTCGATATTATTTTCTGTAAAACATCACTACTAATTTTGATTAATTTAGATCAATATTTAGCATGTGTTCCCTGTATGAATAATATGTATATATATTTCGTAATACAGACGAATTTCTGTTTATTGACGTCGAAAAAGTTAGATAAATAGAAACTTCGTTGCACAGATATCTATCTTTCACAAAATTTTTAAAGAAAATATTAAATTCATAGTCACTAAAATATAAGCATTAAAGTACTCCTTATGTATACATATATATATATATTATATCCATTTATTACAATGATATTCTTTTATATAAAGTAATAAATTATATTAAAATAAAAATACAGTCCAGAAATACACTTCAAAATTTAGATAAATATTTTATTATTATTATCATTATTTAATTACAAAGTATGTTTAACATTATATTCTTCCAATGTTTTATGCTATTACCATACCCATTACTTTTAAAAAATTACTTTTATGCATCACTTTTTTAAATTTTTTTCTTACCGTATGCTTATTCTTAAAAAATGCATATATTGTATGCTTGTACTTTCTATTATTACTGAGAAAGGTCTATTAAATTTGGTCTGTTAAGGTGTGTTAAAATTCACTGTAGCTTCGGAGAAAAATCTTAAAAAACTCTTAATAATTAGGCCAATGAGTCAGAATAAAAGAAAATTCATTTTTAGTTTATTCATTGCTACAAAATGAGGAGGGAAAAGTTATTAATTTCAAAAATTGAGTTTAAAAAATTAATATAGAAATAAAAAAGTTTATTACCTCTCGATTATACTTCTTTGCTTAGAAGTTACGTTACAAGAGAATTATTTTAAAAATTCTTACAGAAAGAAAAATTTGTAAAATAGAGAAATTCGAAAAAAAGGAATTTTTTTAAGTAGATTCAGGTATGAAGTTCCAAATATTAAAATAATATCAGCTAAAAGTTTCACCGGAAATTGTTTTCAATTTAGCTGCAACCATTGCTTTGGTGCTATTTTTCACTATTTCAATAGTACAGCTTGCACCTAAAATTTCACTACGCATATAGTACCATTTCTAAGGTACCAAGGTTTTCCATCTCAATAGATGAAAATATTAGTTGCAGCTAAACTGTAACCATTTTAGTGCCACTTTTAAGGTCAAAGTTTCACCCTGTACTAAGACGGCGAACCTTGGAATCAAAATATCAGTTGCAGCTAAACTGTAACTATTTTTTCCTCGTAAAACATGCTATTTTATTTTTAACAATGAAACACAACAGAAAATTTTAAAATAACTAAATTTCCCATTTCATTAAATACCTGAGTTAAAAATTAGGTTATTAAATAGTGCATTTAAAACATAAGTAAAATTAATAGCAAAACTTAGTTCGACTAGTTCTGCGATTTAGAATTGCATCAAATACGCAGAGACTCGATTTATTGATTGTTATTCCCAGATGGGACACTTCATTTAACATCATTGCGATCATGGGAGAAATCGTTAATTAATTAATTTATCAAATACATAGTAAATTAGTTCACTGTAATTTTAGACACTTAAGACAATTTCTGTAAAGTTTGATCAATTCCAAATGAAACGAATTGGAATAATACAATAATATTTATGACCTCTTATTTATTTATAGTGTTGCAAATTATTACATATTTTTAATACCACTATTGAAAAAACAAAAACGAAAATATATTTTTTGGATTTATTTAATTAAATAATTTTAGTTTTTAGATAACATGAAAAATGTTTTACAAAAATAGTGGTATTTAAAATACGGATAAGTTAGCAACTATATTATTTTATTTAATCAGTAACTGTTTAACAGTTAATATCTATAATACCTTTTAAAGAATTTTAATTTTAAAATGAATTTTGGAAAGATAATAAAAATAGTCGTTCAGTATTTAATTATGTATATTTTAATGTGAAAACAACTGTCTTAAAATGCATACAGAGGTAAAATACTTGCTTTGTTATTATTAGTGCTAGAGGCCTACTTCAGTCGGTACAGTTGTCGAATTTTTATACGTCACTCTTAATAGTGCTAAGGGCCTATTTCAGTCGGTTTATTGAATGGGGATTTATTGAATGAAGTCCCCCCAAAGCACAACTTTGACATGAGTCCCCCCAGGCCCAACTTTGACATGAGTCCCCCCCCAAGGTACCCCTATTTCAGTCGGTACAGCGTTGTCGAATTTTTATACGTCACTCTTAATAGTGCTAAGGGCCTATTTCAGTCGGTTTATTGAATGGGGATTTATTGAATGAAATCCCCCAAGGTACAACTTTGACATGAGTCCCCCCCCCAGGCCCAACTTTGACATGAGTCCCCCCCAAGGTACCCCTATTTCAGTCGGTACAGCGTTGTCGAATTTTTATACAGTCGGTAACAAAAGTGTCCGAACACTAGCAAAAATTCCTATGTAAAAAAAGTACACTTCATGTAGTTTTGTTAAATGAATCCTTGTCGAATCCTGTTCTTAGTCAGTCTAAGAACATGATTCGATAAAGAATTATTTAACAAAACCGGATGAAGTGTA
Source organism: Salticus scenicus (assembly GCA_963930645.1). Classification (NCBI taxonomy): domain Eukaryota; kingdom Metazoa; phylum Arthropoda; class Arachnida; order Araneae; family Salticidae; genus Salticus; species Salticus scenicus. The sequence goes on along the minus strand of OZ005650.1, from coordinate 23,615,860 downwards.
CATTTTTTACATAGGAATTTTTGGTAGTGTTCGGACACTTTTGTTATCGACTGTACGTCACTCTTAATAGTGCTAAGGGCCTATTTCAGTCGGTTTATTGAATGGGGATTTATTGAATGAAGTCCCCCAAGGCACAACATTATCATGAGTCACCTCCCAGGCCCAACCTTGACATGAGTCCCCCCCCAAGGCCCAACATTGACATGAGTCCCCCCCAGGCCCAACTTTGACATGAGTCCTCCAAGGCCCAACTTTGAGATGAGTCCCCCCCAAGGTACAACTTTGACATGAGTCCCCCCCAAGGCACACTTTTGACACGAGTCCCCCCCAAGGCACACCTCCCCCTCATTGGGAAAAAGAGAAAAAACGTTGTTTTGCGGCTATAAGACAGTTTGGACTTCCAACGTTATTTGTTACAGTATCTGCAGCTGAAACACATTGGTTTGATTTAATGAAAACTTTATCATGGAATTTAGATCGTCACGAATTAACTAAAGAAGAATTTTCGATATTAACAAGTGTAGCAGTAGGCCTCTGGCACTAAATTAAAATCTGTCAATGTCAGATTTTCATGTTTTAAATAATGAAATAATGTCGTGTCTGTATAATTTTTTTTTAAATTATTATTATTATTATTATTCAGAATATCAGTGTTAAATTAGTGAAACAGAAAATTTACTTTACAAAATACATCATGCAAAGAAACTATTGTAATCATGAAATACTTCGTCTAAATACTTCATTCGGTTGCACTCAAATTTAGTAGGTATGTTTGTCAAATTCAGTAGGTATGTTTTAGGTGCTCAAAGCCGGAAAAGTCTTAATTTTCATGTACACTCGGTAACAAAATTGTCCGAACACTAGCGAAAATTCCTATGTAGGAAAAGTACACTTCATACAGTTTTGTTAAATAAATCCTTGTCGAATCGTGTTCTCACACTGACTAAGAACAGGATTTGACAAGGATTTATTTAACAAAACCGTATGAAGTGTACTTTTTTTAAGTAGGAATTTTTGCTAGTGTTCGGACACTTTTGTTAGCGACTGTATGTTTAATGTAGAAGTTTTTTTTTTTTTTTTTTTCTTTTTACTGGGATTAAAAGGAGAATGTTCTATCAATTCGGCTAACGGACTGATATTTCTTGACAAATATGTTAGTATTTAAACTTAGCATTAGATTAAGATGAAATTGAGTTGCTTTGTTAAAGATCATCGTCGAAAGAAATCTATTGATTTTTATGAGCTGTTTTTAAAAGTAAGATTCTTATATATTGTTGTCTATAGGTTCAAATTATTTGAAGTCAGTTTTCGTAATACAAAGTTGTTTAACTAATTTAAAGTCATTGAGTTATATAAAACAGCTAAAACTTGATATATGCCAAAATACTTTCGCAATATATGATAAATATTTGATGTATTGGCGTATTTCTTAGAGATATTTTACAAGCAGAAGCAATATGTGTATATATATATATATATATATATATATATATATATATATGTATATCATCGTATTAAGACTATATATCTAAAATTTATTAAGTTAGAGAAACAAAGATAAAACTGATATATGTTTTTAAATATCGCCACATAATATCTTTACAGAAAATTGTATGCTTATCATTTTTATTCTTTTAGAATGACATAAAAAATAAATTGAATACATTACAATCCACTGTAAAAATTATGAAAACCCTTAACAGAATACTCAAACAAACTACTTTACATTTACTTCAATTTATTCACAAAGTATTGAAGTTTTCTTTTATATTTTAAACAACATATAACCTTTAAATGTTTGGAATAACTTGTAGAGGCTACGCTATATTATTTTGGTATATACGGATATCCCTTTATATTGGGATTCTTTTCTATTAATTTGATCGTTTGCTTTTATATATTTAGTTTCTTTTTATTTTAAAAACATTCTAGTTCAATAAGATATTTATAAGTAAGAACTCCTGTAAGTTTCAATTATATTACTAGAGGCGCAAAATATTTTTATAATGTTTTTCTAATACTTAAAAAGTTAAATTTGAAAAAAATAATCCGGTGTGTCACCCTCACAATTTTCTCTTACCCTGAAATTTAATACTATAAAAAAAAATTGCAGATTAAGAGGTAAGATAACGAAAACTGATATGTAAATATATGTTAAAAAATTCAAATTAGGCTTCGGAAGAGTTTTATATGATAACTAGTTCTGTGTGAGGAGGGCTGCCATCCCCATCAACCCCCCGTTTCATTACTGCACCTACATTTATATAGAATTTATGTCTGTTATTAAAATTAAAACTTCACTTAATTATTCAGGCAAATTTCAGACAAATTTCACGCAACATTCCTTGAAACTTATGAGTCTTGATAAAATTTTTTCAGCAACAAACTTGTATTAACTTAAAATTACAACTTTTGGATCTCTTGAAATTATTCGTTTTTAAGTTACTTTAAGAGACATAGACAAAGATCAATCGTTAAAACCTTGACTTCAGTAACCAAGAGACCTCAAAACGTGTAAATATACAAAGACAAGCAATGAATATTTAGCTTAAAAACATACATCATTTATCATATGTCTATGAGGAATCAGTTTCAATTCCTGAGCAGATTTCCTGAACATGGTAAAATATTTTAGCAAAGCACTTCCACTAACAATAAAAAAGAATGTTATCGCTAAAATATTTGTTCCTCTGTATATCTTTTGAATATTTTGTACATACCACAAGGTGCACCTAAACATAATCCTATTGTAAAAATAAATGGTACAACCTAAAATACAATTCGATCCATTTTCAGCTATTGTCGCATTATAATCTAGTTCTTTTGTGTAGCCCTGTAAATAAACATTAAATGATTTCCCTACCATATTTTACATGAAACATGTTTTTAAGTATATAAAAAATATACATTCATTTCATTTAGTTTAGTAAAGTCTATTTATGTTAAAACCTACTAACTTGAAATTTCCTCCGTAGACGTAATGTATTTGAATTCGCTTGAGTGTCTCTGTACGCGAACCATTTGCTTCCTCTCAACGAAAAGCTTAGTGCAGCACCCCTATATCATACTCTTTTAGACTACCAAGTTTAGGCATTATGCTGCCATTTGTGCTTGAGATATGCTGATAACAGACAGACACACACACACAGACACACAGACCATTCGCTAATAACACGATTTTGGGATTGAGGGGACCTCAAAACATGTAAATATAACAAAAACTCACTTTCGAAAATATTACCCGAAAACAATACTTACCCTTATTGGTAAGAGAAAGTAATAAATAAATAAATTAAAATGAAGTAAAATAAAATAAATAAATAAAATAAAATAAAGTTATTACATGCAAAGACAATTTGTTTTTGTTGTTACTCAGGCTCCCCGGTAACTCCATAACCCGGTAGTGAAATTAATCGGATTAAAGACGGCAGGGGATTTCCGTATTAGATGAGCACAACAGATGATGAAAGAACGATTTACCTCGAGAGATTGGCGGAAGATAGCAGCATTAGCAAACAAGTGTTCGAACTTTGTTCCAGATTTGGGCCGATTCTATCATGAGCCGAGTCAGTAACATGGGCTAGCTGTAGTCCATGATAGTTTACCCGCAGATGTATAATTTTGATGGGAACTTGGAGGAATCTGCGAACATGACAGATTTAACGTGCACCAGTCACTCTTAGAGTACACGATGGTTTTTGGCAGGATCGGGGAATGAACACGATATTTTCAATTACGGGCCAGGTGCTCTTACCGACCAGGCTTTAAAAATTTTAAAGAGTTTAGCATGAAGAGATTATAATCAGAAATAATTGTTAAAAGTACTAATATGACGGATGTAATTATAAACAAAGAAAAAGTTACTATATAATTAAACGTTTTAAAGATTTGTTTTAACAAGAATAAACCGTGAATAAAGAGTGCACTTTCTCTACAACGAAATTTTGAAATATATTTTTTCGCATTGTACTTTAGATTTGCATTTTAATGTCTCGTAAAATATCTTTTGTAAGCTTTTATAATAAATTAGTAACTAAAATTAAAAGAAAAAGAATAATAATGATACACAATTTCTGTATTTTACATAAATGTAATTTACATAGTATTTCTTTCTTTTTTTTTTTTTTTTTTTGCTATATTTTTACTGTATTTTACTATATTTTATGTATAATAAATTTAAGACAATTATTAAGGAATTTTTTTCTGTTCTAAATATCACACGAAACTTCCTGAAATTACCATTATTTAAGGAATTTTTTGTAACGATAATTTTATTAACTAAAAAAGCATTTTTGTTAATAAATATTTTAAAGCGCAACGTTTTTTTTTTTTTTTTTTTTTTTTTTATTATTATTATTTATTAAAGAAAAAAATAAGTAAATGTTGCTAATAAAATAACTGACATTTTTTAGAAATATATAAAAAAAATTCTCTCTCTCTGTAAAATATAGATTTTAGAGGAACATAAATATAAACTAATGAAGGAAATAAAAAATATTGCTAAGAATTATTTAATTTGAAATATGAGTCATCAATTTTAAGCAATAACATATTCTATGCTTTCCATATGAATAAATTGCAAATATGTAATTTTGATAAAATTTTTTGGGGATATTTACTTGCATAAATATCCTTTATGCTTTTTGTTTTACATATCAGATTTAAAAAAAAAGAATACTTTTATTCTACTGAAACACATTTTCACTAAACTTATGAATTGAATCCATAAAATGAGAGTATCAATGTGTAATTTGTTGTACCCATCACTGAGTAGTTAGTAATATTTACTGAATTATCTCGTCTTTACCCGTCTTTAATTAAGATATATATTTGTGGTGTTATAACCCCTAAATTATTAAATTGAATATTTACTGTCTTTGAAAAAATCGAAACTGGAGATGCGGTCGTCAGCACGCATTAAACATAACGTATCAAATTTATTTTGAGTAAGCATGTAAAGTCTTTCCACAATACGTTCTACAGAAATTAGAAATTAAAACATCTTAATAATGCATGCTTATGTCATTATGTTAAATTTCATTTCACATTTCATTATGCGCAAAGTTCAAATTGCCTCCACAGATATTTTTACGAGATATTTTCATTTCTATAGATGATTCGAAACCCTATACACATTACAAGCAAACTACATAGTTATTTACATCACTGATTTTTTAATTAAAAAAAAAAATCTGGTTAATTTTGGGACTATTAGCCAAAACACATCTTTAATTTCATAATAAAGGCCTCGCTAACTTTACAGTAAATTTATGAAAGCAGAAAGAGTAAAAGTGACTAGGAGAATAATCCATTGTTTTAAAGTACGATCTAATAAATAAGCATAAAAAAATAGTTCTTCTCTTTATAAAAACTGGACAAAAAAAAATATTCTTGAATAACTATCAGTTAAAAAAACAATATGTCGTGTGTTTAGGATTTATAAACCTTCTGCTGCAAAGCCAATTATTCGTAAAATATTATAACTATCTTTTTAAAACTTTTGTATGTTAAGGATCCTCTTTCATCTTCTTTTAAAGTTACGTCTTCACTCACCAAATCATGTGAAACTCTATGATGGAAAAATTTGTTTATAGAGTTACTTCTTACATAATGTGTTTTCTTAATTTAGTTTCTTGAATCAGAAAACTTATGACCGTTAAATTAGTACTCATTTTCCAAATTTTTATTTTTATTGTTCACATTACAGTTTTAAAAAATGTATTTAGTTATATTTTTACGTTTATAAACTTTAAATTAAATTTCTAAAATGATAAAACGTTTTATTGCCAGTTAAGGTTATTGTGCATTTTCTACGTTCAAAAATAATACAAATGGTATTTAATGAAATGAAATTATCATTTTTTTAATATCTACATGTCTTTTAAAGCAGGAAAAAATACAGACAAAATATAGTAAATATAATATATATATATATATATATATATATATATATATATATATATATATATATACTATGACATTTACATTAAGAACTAATTCTATAAAGGTGAAGAAAATATTTGAATTTTGTAAATGTTCTTATTTACAACAAATGTTCAGCTTATTCAAGAAAAGCAGAAACATTTTATTGGATATGGCAAATGGCTTAAACAATTTTTTGACAAAGATTTGACAGAGAGTGCTGATACGTATTAAATCTCTTAAAGACAATATTCTATAAAATATGTGCAAACTTTATTTGCTATTTTGATGCCTCAGAAATATTACAATTAAAATAAATTAAAACTAAATGCTGAAAAATAAAAAAGATGCGAAATCTTAAATAACAATTTAATATACTTAATGGTTCGTATAAATTTTAACATTCGAAATTGAAAACAAACAAGCATATCAAACATCAAATATTTTTAATGATGTAATAAGATATTTTACCTATGATACAGTCAAATTATTTGGTCAAATGTTCAAGAAATGAGAATATCTGAAGATTTCTATAAATTTTTGAACAGGTTTGAGATTAGTTGCAAGATTATTTTGCATCAACATCATATGTACATCTATTCAATGGACTAGTAAAATAGATGTTGTATTCCGAATAGTCTTTTGACAGTGTTTGAAAAATATTCATGGAACCCATATTTTTAAATAATATAACAGAATTTGCAGCTAAGAGTGCTTCTAACTTGTAAATTTAATATTTTTCAACATTCTGTGTTTTAAACCTGCATTACCAGTGCATTACAACAAGCAAAATCGGTCAGTTAGAATGAACTTCGTCATGTTTTATTTTCTTCTTCTTCTTCATTTTTTTTTTTTTTTTTTTGTGATTATGCAATTTCATTTTGTTATTTGATCTCTTCTTTTTCAGTCATAAAAGACAATCTGTAAACGTCACTGTTATTCTAGCGGTGATATGTAGCTAATGATATAAACAATTCATAGACGAAGGTTTGACAGAATGTGCTAATATTAAATCTCTTGAAATTAGTCTTCATTGAAAGATGCGCGAAGTTAATTTATTAATTAAAAATTTAAAAATTTATCAACTCAAAGAAATTTAAATAAGATTTTCTGAGAAAGAAAACGAGTTGAAATCTTCGTCAACAATCAAGCGTGCTAAAATGTCTGTACCAGTTTTAATATTTAAAATTAAAGGCTAAGAAACATGTTCATTATCCTTGATTGTAGACGATGTAATAAGCTATATTAGCTAAGATATAGTTATACTCTTTTGGGAAATGTTCAAGAAAGGATAACATTTAAAGATGTCTGTTTCTTTTTTAATAGGTTGACGTCTGGTTGAAATGATCAATCAGCAGCAATAAAATGTGCATTTGCAATCTATATATCAGAGAGTTCGAAAAATAACTACAAGTAGTGTAGAGGTAATATTGGAAAAATAATCAAAGTGCAGAGAGTTGTGAATAATAAGAAAACCTTTATGGTTTGTGTGAATACGTGTGCTATTATTATTATTATTATTATTGTAACTTTTGTGCGTTAAGCTAATATTACTAATGTCTTATAAAATACATATATGTCACTCTTTGAAAAAGAATTCTATGCACATTTTTTTTTTTTTTACGGTAAACTATTTTACCAAAAAATAATAATTGGAAAAACCAAAAAGTTAGACGGAATCTTCTTCCTGTAGTTTTTCTTTCTTCTTCTTTTTATGTATCTTCAGCAATTTTACTCTATTTTTACGATTTGAAACTATTTCGCCAAGAAACACTAAAATAGATACAAAGTAGCCTGTTAGTAAAATTATAAATGCAGGAGCAACATCTATGAGTGTTAATTTCCTTTTACCCTTGTCTTCATCAAAATAATTCAATTGAAGAGGTAATTGAAACTTAAATTTACTGTCACTATTATATTTAAAATACAGTCCTGAAGCCATTAATTTATGTACGAATTTTTCTATTAGCTTCTTACAACAGAAATCCTTTCGCATCATCATTGCGTACATAGATTCTACAAAGTGATCTTCAGACAGAAACATTTTACCAACATTAAACTTATCTAACAGGCTTGTTGATCCCACAAATGCAAGATTTTTCTTGCTTCTTCCGTGCTCTAGAAATTCCATTATATCTTTTTCATGTATCTTGCTGTTCTGGAGGTTTTTTCCAATTATTCTCACTTCCTTTTGACTAGATTCTAAGAAATGCATAAAAGTTCCATTCACTTGCAGCTGTACGCAGTGATATTCTCCATTTGAAACTGCTTTAGCCAACTGTGATAATGAATTTATTGTATTGACAGGAGGAATTGAAAGAAATGACAAAAACACAGAATCGTAAGCTAAACAAATAAACATTGCCCCAACAACCCAAGAAAATTTAAGCAAACATTCTGATGTAGCAGAAGATCTCAAAATTGAACTTTGTCTTAAAAATATTGCTAAAACATGAAGCATAATTTTATTGAACGAAATTTTTTGTTTGAAAGTGTAATACGTAAGAGCCATAAGAATCAGAGCTAGTGAGATAGCTATCCAAACCGATGATGAAAATGTTTGAAAAATGCCAAATACCTTAGGTTTGTATTCTTCTTTCTTAGTCATGAAAGTAAAATGAGAAAGTTCGTATGGGTAACAAAACTCTCCAAACGACTTGTATTCTTCGTCCATAACATATCGCTTTGCAATAATATCAATTTCTGATCGGTCTAATAATCCACATAAGCCTGAAATACTTTCGTCAGGGAGTATGATACATCTACTATCAGCAAAATGAATAGAAGCCCTGACAAATTTATTTGAATTCTTTACAAGGTAATCTGCAAGTGTCACAGCTATTCTAACGTCAGCATGTAATTTTCTGTCTAAGTAATAAGTTAAGAGTTCTTTAGCAGATTTTATGTAAGGTGGTATGTATCGAGATAACTCTATACCAATACTTACAATTTCTTTATCAACCATGTTCTTCTTTTGATGTTTTTGCGAGAACTAATTAAATTTAACTTTTAATGTTTTGATTTTGTGTATAACAAATGCAAGAAAAATATTAATGAAATTTTTGTTATTCAAAATCTGACATGAAATTTCCTGAATTAATCGTTTTTCCACTTTTCTGTGATAATACGCACATCAAACAGTTATTTAATAAAATATTTGTTGCAAATATTTTGTCTGTTAAGTCTTTTAAACACAAAATTTCTTTTTTTTTTTAATGAAGAAGTAAATAGGTCTACGGTTTTGATATCAATGGTGATACCATTTAGAAAAATAATTTAAAGAATCTTATCTGTAAAACATGAATTTTAGTAGGCTTTTAAATGTAAACTAAATAAAAAAATATAAATGTTCATTAACTATTACGTATTTCTATTTATGATTAATCAAACAAAAACAATAATCATATATATATATTTTTTTTTTCTGTATTAAGAAATTATACAATTATAATTTTCTTAAATGTTTTTCTCCGTATTTACATTTATGTTTATCTTTTATGAATCTCTTGATATCATAAATATTATGAGATTTAATTCCACTAGATAAAATTGTCAATTCAATTATACAACTACAGTACAATTTGTTTGAAACGTCACAGTTTTCACTCACTCTCCATATTAAAAATAAGTATTTGTAATCATCTATGCTACAAACACACAAAAAACATTTTTTAAAACAGAGGAAGTATCCTGTTATTTAGTATACAACTTTAGTATTTTAATTTTCTTTTAACCAGTGAATCAAAAGATAATTTATATTGATGAAATAACAATTTTAGTCTCAACATTTTCTCGCATGGCATACGCACTTGTATTACGAATAAAAAAAAAAATTACTGACAGACAGCGCGATTTCTTTATCTTTTAATGTTCGTGTGTTTTACAGTGAAATTTTAAATTTATCAAATACTTTAATCGACAGTAGACGTATAGCATGAGGGCGTTCACAAACTATCTCTGATTGCATTCATTGGTCAAACAATAAAAATAAATCGGAAGATTCGAGGAAATTAGAGATGGCATAGATGGTACAGAGTGATACAGATTGTAGTAAAACTCATTAGGTAATTTATTTAATCAATTTAATATAATGATTTTTTAAACACATTTTAGTTTGGTGCACGTAATATGTCTCGGGATATTTGAAGTATGATGCATTTCTATTCAGCCATTGTAATTTACGTTCTCTTGACGCACGAAAAAATAATCCGTTAATTTTTAAACAGTAATCTTTAAAACCAGAGCTTAACAAAAGATGTAAATTATTCATTAGAAGACAAATCAAAAATCTGCTTTTTTTTCAGTCAAATGATATAAATCAGTACACTGTCTTTGTTATAGTTTAATTTATTCAACAAAAGAATGTAGTTCTTTTATATATATTAAAAAAAAAAAAAAAAAAAAAAAAAAAAAAAAAAAAACTTTATACAAAAATTTTACGGGATTTTCTTTTGTCTGCTTACCTATAACTATAGTTTTTCGATAGTATTGGAATAATTATTTGGGAAAATATAGCATATAATTGCACTATCAAAAGCCCTTTTATTACAGTTGTTTTCTTTTTTGGTCAAATTATGTTTGAAATATGATACAGATGCATGAATCATGTATTAACAGACACACTGAAAATTTGCTTAACTTTGCAGTTATTATTGCTTAGAAATAAAATCATAATTTTTAAATTGATGTTCAATTAAAAAAATAAAAAATAAATAAATAAAAATAAAAATAAAGTATTCCTAATATAACTTAAAAAAAATATCTAGAAATTATGAATCTACACGAATACTCAGAACTGAACAGTTAATAATATTACATAGTATGTCTCAGTATAAGATATCAACTCGTTTTATTTTAAGATATAGAAATGTGTTGGTAAGTGTGTAATTTCCTACAATACTCATTGAAAATTTCTCCTTTACCCAACATTAAGTTGTCGAAATTTTATATCAAGTGGTTTTTACGCACAGGGTGGTGCGAGCATGCATAATCTACAAGAGTACACAATTATGCCATAATATTTAAATCGTTATGTAAAGAGATATTGGTTAAGTCTATAGTTACAACTAAGAATTTAAAGCAAGCTACTTTAAAACTCTATTATTTATAAATGAATTGTAAGTTTTACTAAAATATTTAAGCTAAATTTCAAAATTTCAGCTATCCACATTTTGTCTTTTCTTTTAATGTTCTCTAAAAGTCCAATAAAATTTTGTGCAGTTACTATTAGACGTAAGGATACAGTAGATTTTCAAATTTGTAAAAATCGATCAAATTTTCAGATTTTCATTTTCGCATTTTAACAGTGCTTGCAATCACTGCTACTGAATGCAAAAATAATTTTTCAATTCAGATTACTTTTATGAACTTTAAATTGCATTTTCAGTCATATTTCAGATAATTACATTAAAATATCCATTCTTCTTTTCCTACTGAAAACTTGCTTATTACTGAAATTAGGTACGTTTATTATAACAACACAAAAGAAATCAGTTTATAACTTGGAAATATTATAGTATCCCTTAATTACAGCAATAATTACTTTTATCAAATGTAGTTGAGGACTTATAACGAACATGCGCATAAGAAATCTTCATATAAGGGAATTTTAATTTTTGATTCTTCAATAACTTTAAAAAGTTCCCTGCGAAATACCATTTTTTCAATTTACACAAAAAATTTGCGGAAATATTCTTTATATATATATATATATATATATATATATATATATATACTACTGGAGGTTCTTATTATTATTATTATTATTATTATTATCTAAGGGTAGGACAAATAGTAAAATGAAGAGAATATTAAAATTATACCTCTGGGGTTACCGGAACATGGATCAAAACTCGCTCTGATTCGGATAAAAATTCGAGATAGGCTGGTGCTGCCATCTTTCACCAGCTTATGGAACTAGAAGTCGTACTTCCTCCCTATGAGGCATTCCTAATAACGGAAGACGCAACCCTCTTGCCTTAAGTCCGGTAGTTTCACTACCGGGGCTCGGAATTTCCGAGTGGCACACGACAACAACAACAAAAAAAACAAGTGAATATTAACATTTTAGTTACTTTTTAAGGCAAAAATCTGAAGATTACAACATATATATATATATTAAGAAATATGACTGAAACCTCAATAAGTTTTATTTTTATGTATTAAATGATCGATATGAAAGAATATTGACAGTGTAAACTGAATTTAGCTGTGCATGAAACATTTTGAAACGTATTAAATAGATCGTCTGCTCACGAAAACGAGGGTCAATCTAGTTCAATAAGCAAACACTCCGAACTGTTGTTTCAATTTTAGTGCAGAGAAACATACACACCCAATATAAAAAATTGTAAATTAATAATTGTTAAAGTTTAATAAGTGTTAAAGTTTATTTAGGCTAATGTTCAAGAAATGAAACCACTTGAAGATTTCTATAGTGTTTCAAATAGTCGAACAAATATTTACTAATATCATGTATCAATAGTTAAACGAATATAATGATTTTATGCAAATTGTGAATTAATAAGGTCATAATTGCTTTACAAATAACGATTTCGATTACGCTGGAAAAACCGAGAAAGTGCACAGACTACGAAATACTAAAAAAATTTCAATTGAATATTTATCCAAATGTTAGTTTTACTTGAAAATTTAAATATTATTTTTCTATTATATATTAATAATCTTGTAATAATCATGTGTTGGAAATTAGCTATTATTCTCGAATTAAAAAGGGAATTCTCATATTTATTCTCATTTAATTATAATAGTTATTTTTTTTTTATAACTTATAAACGAAATTAAGTCGCAGCACAACAGTACAACTTGTCGGCCGATAAACACCCATAGTTTTAGATAGTTCGTATCATGTATCATGTTTGGTACGTTTATACACTTCAAAAGTTGAGATATAGCCTTATGGAGTGAATCCCAACATAGCAGCACCACCTATTGGGTGATATATTCCATCACCTAATAAGCACTTAAATCAAGGTCTAACCAATTATCAATCGTACTTAAATTTCACCCATTGGTTCATAAGATACTACAAAATATCGTATTTGAAAGTTTCGTAATTTCCAGATTTTTTTAAATCACGTGCTATATTTTGTTTTTCAGTATTGTTTTGCGATATCCGCAATGCATAAGACAGTAATGCACCGATAAAATCAGTAGTCAGCTAAAAAAAGACAGTAAAGGCTTAAGATAATAAGCTTAAAATAGTACGCTGAAAGAATTTATATCCCAAGCATACAGTTAAATGCAAAACAATCGCATTATTTTTATAAAATTAATTTAATTTTTTTCTGTAGGTTAATGTTCTATTTCCAAATCATGTTTTCGTTGTAAAAAGAGTGACAAAATTGTAATTTATAATGTCATCCAACAGATCATAAAACTGAAAGCAAGAGAATCTTTATATCATTGAGCGATTTTTTTTTAATGATATCAATATTTAATTATATAAAGTGTTAATGATTTATATTAAAAAAAATCAAATGTTTCTAAATTACAATAACACATGTTAACAACAACAACAACAAAAGCTAAAAGTAAAATGCTCCAGAGATTCAAAACCTTAGACAGAATCTTCGCAAAACTTTATTTCATTTTTCCATTTCTTGTTTTTTTTAAGCAATTTTGCTCTATGTTTATGAGTTAAACATATTTCACAAAGCAACACTAAAAAAGATATAAAGTAGCCTGTTATTAGAAATATAAATGCAGGAGCAACATCCATAAGATTTATTATTCTTTTACTGGTATCTTTTTCCACGAAATTTAAACGATAAGGTAATTGAAATAAGAATCTGGTATCACTTTTATATTTCATGTAGAGCCCAGAAGCCATAAGTTTATGCACGAATGTTTCTATTAACTTTTTACAGCAGAAATTTTTTCGCATTATTACTGCTGTCATTGATTCGGAAAAGCGATCTTCCGAGACGAAATGTTTTCCGATATTTATCCCCTCAATTATGCTTGTTCTTGACAAAAAAGCAAGATTTTTCTTGCTTCTTCCGTATTGTAAAAATTCTAAAATATCCTTTTCACTAATATTACTGTTTTGTAAGTTTTTTCCAATTATTCTTACATCTTTTCGTGTAGAACTCAAAAACAGCTTGTATGTTGGACTGCCTTGAGTCTGTACGCAATGATACTCTCCATTCAACACTGCTGTAGCCAACTGTGACACGATATTAATTCTATTGACGGGTGGAATTGTAAGAAATGACAGAAACACAGACTCGTAAGCCAAGCAAAGAAACATTGCACCGACAACCCACGAATAAAGGAGTAAATTTTCTGCCAATGACGAAGGCCTCAAAATGGATCCTTGTCTTAAAAATATTGCAAAAACATGAAGAATAATTTTATTGAACGGATATTTTCGATTGAAAAAGAAATACACTAACGACATGAGAAATAAAGCTAGCGTAATCGCTATCCATATTGATGACGAAAATGTTTGAAAAATTCCAAAAATATTTGGTTTGTATTCTGGTTTCTTTGTCATGAATGTATAATGGGAGAGCTCGTACGGGTAGCCGAAATTATAAGTTTCCGTTGTTTCCTCATTCATAATAAATTCTCTGAAATCAATGTCAATTTTCGATTGGTTTAATAAGGTGCATAGTCCTGCAATTGTTCCATTAGGAAGTAGGAAACATGAATCAGCAAAATGATAAGAAACTCTAGCGAATGTTTTTGAATATGTTACAAGATAATCTGCAAGCGCCAGAGCTATTCGAACATCATTTCGAAATTTTCTATTTAAATAGTAGGTTAGGAGTTGTTCGGCAGAATTTATATATGGCGGTAAATATTGGTCTAACCGTAATCCAATATTTAAAATTTTCTTACTATTCATATTTATTTTTTATGATGTTGTAAGAAATAAACAATTACAATTTTAAAGACAGTGTTTCTTGATATTGAAGAGCTAAATTTGCGTTATTGTAATTAATATTTGTAACAATTTGACAATTTTAAATTTTAGACAAATATTTCTTCTTTACATGTCTTCAGTTTTAAACAGAAAAAGAAACTTTCGGGGGGAAATACAAACTTTAGTTAAAACGTACAGACAACGATGAAGAAAAAAGCATTCATTACTGTTGATGATTTTGAAATGTTAGTTAAAAAATTAAATTACAATCTTATTTTATTTTTATTTTGCATGTAATAGCAACTTATGGAAAAATAACTTGATTTTATTTTTTTCGCATTTTTTTAATGAATTTATTTAAATTTTCTTTTTCTATATATAAGGCAGTGGTAGGGTTTAAAATTATTATGAAATTAATGCTAATAAATGAAGTCATTAAAGAGATTTTAAATGAACGTAAAATTTGTTCTGAATGTAAATAGGCCTTACTGTTAAATTCTTTGTCCTAAATATTTATTAAATTTTAACTTCTTAAGTATATGTTAAAATTACCTGTGCTGGAAAGAGACAGATCAGATAATTGTATTCAAATGTTATGCTCTGCGTATGTTGGAGTTAGTTAATATAAAGAAACTTGAGAAAAATAACTAAAAAAAATTATAATCGCAATTATTTCTTACATAGTACACACATGAATTCCACTTACTAAAGATGAAATTCCAACGAAGAGAAAACGTGAATGGTTTATTCTTCACTGGTCATGCAAAATTACCTGAACTTTCAAACTAATTCAAAAGTATAAATTCCATTTGAAGAATGTCCCGTTTACGGTCATATACTATCTTCAATTGTGTTCGCGTTGCAAACACAAATTAATAAATAATCAAGGAATTTAGATATAAACACTTTATGCTGTTCTGACGTAAATGTGCAACATCAAAATTGCACCAAGATTTCTTTCCTGTACAACGTACTTCTGACATTTGTAACATGAACTATTTCAAACATATATAAAATTTCATTGGGGTTGCGTGTAACAAACGTTTCAGTTACTTTATAAAATCAAATTTCTCTAATGCCTATTAGGAAATTTTATTTCTATACATGGGATATTAAATGACATATTCAAAACACGGAAGATTTCAATGTACTAATTTTATTTAACTTTATCTTGATACACAGGCGATTTCATCCTTTTATTTTAAATACAAATCGATTTAATTATATAAAAGATTTGAAGATATGGAAGTAAGTTATGATTTAATAATCATTTGGCATTATATGTACTACGCAGATACTACCTTTAATAAAATTTAAAACTTCAAAAATCACGAAGATTTGTTTAAACAGAAATGTTTAAATAAATAAAAGAAAGCAATTTATTCGACTGTTTTAAATATGACAATATTATGTGATTTTTTTTAGAGCTTTTCGAAAGTATTTGAATAATTTTTTGTCAGAAATTAACGTATAAATTGCATTCATAAAAGCATCTCGATTGCAATTTTTTTCATTATGAATAGAAATGTGTTCGAAACAGGACTGGAAAATATGAATAATTAACTAATAAATAAATTGAAAAACAAAATATATTTATATATATATTTATATACATAATTGATATGTACAACTTTAGAATAAAAATATAACATTTTAGAAGTTTAATTCGAAAAGATAAAGAAATTTTAAAATTTTAAATATACGCAAAAGTGTATTTCTTTTTAACTTAAGCAATTAAATTTGCAGATATGTTAGAGCAACGTCTAAATACACTTATTTACAATTAAGCAGATAATATTATTAACGCGTATATTTAAGAGTATAAGATTAACTCGTTTTATAATTCGAGTACCTGGATGACCGAATTCATTCGGTGTCATTGTAAAAAATTATTCGCACAGATAATCTTTTTTTTTTTTTTTTTTTTTAGGACTGAGGACTTTTATTTGTTATTATGAGGACTTATTTTTACGATACCAGTTTTACGGTAGTTGGACACTTATCGAAATCGAAAATTTATTGAAAATTTTATTGAATAACTTGAAAGCTATGTTATAATATGGAAAAATAAAATAAAACTAATAGTCCTCTGCACTAAACTAATTTCTTCTTTTTCCAGAATTTCTTTAAAAAAAAAAAAAAAAAAAAAAAAAAATATATATATATATATATATATATTATTTGTTTTTTGTTGGAGTTTTGTTTGTTCTTGAGATATGGAGATATGCTTATAACAGACAGACAAACAGACAGACCAACCGCTAAAAGCATGATTTTCAGATTCAGGGGACCTCAAAACGTGTATATATAACAAAAACTCACTTCAGAAAATGTGATCCAAAAACAATACTTTCTCTACCTTATGGGTCAGAGAAAGTAAAAAAAGTAATATAAAATCTCAAAATAAAAAAGCAGAAAGTGTCGAATAAAAGAAGTCGAATAAAAAAGTGTCGAAAAAAAAAAAAACAGAATGCTTATCGCAGAAAAGTTTCAGAACTCAATTTTAGTGGATATGATAAGCCATAATAGTTTTATTTTATTTTATTTTTTAATATCAATTCTTATGCTTAATTCTTAATAATTTTTTTTTGCTTTACTGACCCTTTTGATATTTAGGTCAGCAGAATATAATGTGTAATGTTGTCTGAACTATGTGTTTTCTCTGTTTTGCTATGCATATAAATGACAAAACTTATTAAAACTAGTTGGCATAGCTATACTCTTTTCAGTTCCCCATCATATATATGTTTTCAATAATTTCTAGTACAGAACATGTAGTTAACATGAATATCATTTTAAGAAAAATGAATTTGACCAAACGCGTTACACAGTGACAGAATGAAATATCCGCCTAATAGTCTATTTATCGTTAACGTCGATATATTTATCTTATTTTAATCTATTAATTTATTTTATTAGGGTCAATTTCGTAGTTTAGTTTTCATGCTACTATTTCAAATGCAACAATTATCGAAATGCGTATTTATATGGAACATTTTCAATTTTGCTATGTTGGTAAAATCTTAAATAACGAATAACTTTCGAAATTTCGTATTAGAATATTTGTAGTCAATCATGTCCATACAAGTATCACATATGTTATTTTAAAGATGTCTTATATATCTATGTCTTATGATCCTCAAAATGAACGTTTATGCTCAATTTTACCCTATTCTATTATTTTAAGTAAATCGTAAATTCTTACGAATTTTTTAAATTGGAAAATTCATACTCTATCATATTTATGCCAGTATTCTAAATAATATTTCCGAAGCTATAAGACATCTTTCCGATGAAGAAATCCCTCGATATAGACGTTTATGTGAAATTTTGCCCTATTCTGGCACGTTAAGAAAATCGTAAATTTTCAATAACTTACGAAATTTTTATATTGGAAAATTCATAGTCGATGATATCCATTCCAGTATCCTAAATAATATTTCAAAAGTGGTCTAATTTGAATGTTGCAAATTAATAGAGTTCTTGCCAGTGTCTAAAGTAATATTTTAAAACTAAACTGACTTCTCTGCGACAACTTGTTCTTGAGATACCGTGTACACAGACTAACACACTAACAGATTAACCCACTAACGGACTAACAAACTAACAGACACCCTACAGACACACACCATACAAATTTTGTCATTTTCGGATTTATCACACATGAAAACGTGTAAAACAGTTAAAAAACCGAGGTCGAAAATGTTAACGATTATCTAAGTTCCCCATACCTGTTGCATGATTGGGAACTTAAAAAAAAAAAAAAATCTGGAGTGACTCCGTTTGACTTTCCGAACATTGAGTAATTAACAGTTTTGTAGATAAAGTAAAGAAAGAGGAGTTGATAAATAAACAAAACAAAGAAAATCATAATAGAGTGTTTGAGTATTTTTCTCCAACACGATGTTTTATTTAACGCTTCTGAACTTTGAGCCCACGGATCATAATGATAAAGAATTTTTCGTTGTGTCTCTGTAAAAACCTATAAATACTAGATTCGACAAAATGCTTATAGTTAGTGCAAAAGTGATTTATAATATTCATATCAATTTTCTGCTCAATTGAATAAGGCGTTTAGACGCTATCGCACTTTTAAAAATTTGGTCCCTTAGGCTATAATGATAAAGAATTTTTCTTTATGTCCCTGTAAAAAAAAAAAAACTGTAAGAGCTAAATGCACTATATAGTTGGTGCAACTGTTACTTATAACATGTGTAAATTTTTTTTGCTGAGATAAATAAGGCGTTTAGACGCTATCACACTTTTAAAAATTCGGCCCACAGTTCATGCTGATGAAGAATTTTTCTTTGTGTCCCTGTAAAAAAGATGTGAGTGCTAAATTCACCAAAATCTATACAATTGGTGCAACTGTGACCTATAACATGTGTACAAATTTTTTGCTCAGATTAATAAGGCGTTTAGACGCTATCACACTTTTAATAATTCGGCCCCACAGGCCATAATGATGCAGAATTTTCCTTGGATCCCTGTAAAAAAACTGTAAGTGCTAGATTCATCAAAATCAATAGGTTTCGTGCTACTGTGACTTGCGAAATGCGTACCAACTTACAGCTCATTCGAGCAAAGCGTGTAGACGCTAGCGTGGTCACTCACACACACACACACGCACATCATCGTAAAAATAAATAGTGAAAACGGATTCAGTGGTCCTCGAAACGTATAGAAACATCAAAATCTCATATTTGGATTTTTGACATGATTACAATACTTTTCTCACTATAGTGTTCGGAAAATAAAAAGTTATGGAAAAGAGTTATAGAAAAATATTTATGGAAAAGAGTATGGAAAGAGGTAAAGAGTTTTAAAAAGTTATTATATATATATATATATACATATATATATATATATATATATATATATATATAATAACTTTTTTAGTATATATATATATATATATATATATACTATCAGACCCGGCCACGCGTTGCTGTGGCTAAGTTATACGTTGAATTATATTGTAACAGCTGCATTAACAAACTACCTCGGATTGCATTCATTGGTTAAACAATAAAAATAAATGGGCAGATGCTGCCAAGTTTTAGATGGTATAGGTAGTACAGATTGATACAGATTTTAGTAATACCCATTAGGTATAATTTATATAATGAATTTAATATAATGACTTTTGTAAGAACGTTATTGTGTTGCACGGAATATTGACCGGGGCATTCGAAGCAAGATATATTCCGATCCAGCCATTGTAATCTTTTTTTTTTTTTTTTTTTTTTTTTTTTTTTAGATAAATTATATATTATATTTTATAAAAAGTACTCTTTAAAACCAGAGCCTTTCTAAACAATAGAAGTAATTTATTGATTAGACGGTAATTCATGTATATAGTTTATCTTTTAAATACCAGTTTAAAAAATGGTTTAAATCCATAGTCTAGTATTTTTTCATACTATTGCGCCTTTTACAAAAAAAAAAAAAAAAAAAAAAAAAAAAAAAACAGCTCGACTTTGAATCCGTTGGTTGTCGGTTCGATCCCCGGAACGGACAATTTGAAAAAAAATATTAATGTTTTTTTTCTTATGCTCTAGGAGATTCTAAAATCTATTTTTCACAGGTAAACTGTATAACACGCAATTTATTTATTTATTTATTTATTTATTATCAAAAATATTCAAAGGTAGCGGAATTTTAGACACTTCAAGTGTGAAACGATGTGCCGTGTAAGATTCTCCAAGTGTCTGAAATGAACAAGACGCATTTTAGCATCTTAAAAATGAACACACTATTTCAGGCACAATTGTGTCTGAATTTCAGACACTTGTATTTACAGTGTGCGATAGAATTTCCCGCACTGCAAGTCTTTATAAAAAATTGAAAGAGGTGTAATCTCCTTTAATAGGTCAATAAAGAAATATTATAGCTGTTTGAGAAATTTGATTGAAGGAAATGAAAAAGCTGAAAAGAGGTTGTTTTGATTAACCAAACTAATGAACAGGTCTTTTTGTGCCGTTTGAATGATAAGTCTGTAGTGACTGTTTCTTCAAATTATTGCACTCGTCTTCCAATACAGTCAACTAAAATATATACACATAGTGATAAGATGAAAGCGGACTCACAACAACCAAATTTCATACATAAATATAATGCTGGAATGGGTGGAGTTGATCTGTAGATGAAATGCTAGGAAGGTACCGTCCCACACTTCGTAATAAGAAATAGTGCTTTAGCATTGTTAATGCATTAACTATGGCTGTGGTTGCTTCTTTTCTTTTATATTCTGAAGCTCAAGAAAAATTATCAAGTTGACTTATCTCGCGTTTTATTGAGAAATTACGATTGCTCTCCTAAGATCTGCACCGAGAAAATATAAACCTCAACCAGGATCCAAAATTCACAGAGAAAGAGTGATGGCCATTTCCTTGTACAAATAAGGGACCCACCAGCGGCCGAGCGGTTCTGCGCTCAAAGATTGTGGATGGGAGTTGCCTGTTTCGATCCCAGGTCGCGCTCATTGACCTAGCCGTTCGGAGTTTTTCATGGTTTCCTCCGAATCTCGCGTAAATACGGGCTAGGACCCCTTAGAAAGACCCCCACGGCGGGCATTCCATCTATAGGCCTAGGACACTTGCGGAGTCAATCGGCCTTAAAACTCTCCAACCAACCAACTAACCTTGTACAAATAATGCTAGGTAGATGTGCACAATGCACTGGAAATGTTAGATTAGCATGCACTGAATGCAAAATAAAAAGGTTGCATTTGAAATGTTTTCCATTATATCGTGGAATAAAGATATAAATTGTCATTTTACTAATTCATGTTTAATTGAAATTAAATGTTTTCATTTAAATTTTATGAGTTTTTATTTTAAATCATATCAGTTCTTAACATTTAAAAATAAATATATCATAAATTCTTGTTTGTTAAGCCAATTCATAACTATATTCTAATTTTGAATCCACTGTAAATATATAGTCAGAAGTGGCCGATGTTCCCAATTGGGAACATAATAAAAATTATATAAAAAAAAACACATTTTAATAATAGAGTTCTTTAAACTAAAGCATTAGGAGGCAAAATATACAAGAAATGAATTTAAATTATACCCGTATCTTAATCCAGCCTGTAAAAGGTTTTAATCATTTTATTTAATTTTCTTTATATTCAGTTAATTATAGTGAAATATGCTCACAAATTAACATATTAAAAATGTGTTTTATATGCCAATTTTTTTTCAGGGGAGGATACGGCTAATTAACAGTTTTGTGCAAAAATTTATACGTTGTAATTTCATAAAATTAGGTTAGATTAAATATATTGGAAGTTAATTGCACACTAAATAACGTTTCATTTTTTAAATTAGAGTTTGAATACCTTATTCTGACGTAATATACACATAGTTCATATAAATGCATCTCTCCTTCTTCCCAACTTTCCCCCATACTGAGCTGCAAACATCGTAAATTAAAAGTATAATACATCCCGATCTATTTTTATTTACTTATTTACTTATTCTTGGACGATTTGCCTCCACTCGTCTTTCCTGTCACAGATAAAGTGAGTGAATAACTGATTGGGAAACAAAATATTACCAATTATGTTCCATTAGTAGGATTATAAATCTAATAGTACTAAAAATTTTGATTATTTATATTTTATTATTATTAAATTTACTTTTAATCTTCCGAGCTTGAAATGCGGATTTCTTCGTTCCCTATGAAGTTGTTTTCCCCTAATAAATCGGTAATTTAAAAGTGTATATTATAAACGTCATAAGTATGGATGTAACGTATTATGAGGTTTAAATTGTTTTAGTACACAACGAAGACTATGCTGTAAATCAACATTACATATTTCGATTTTTTTTCAAGACATTCATTAAATTAAAAAAATATATTTGCTTTACACTAAAAAATAAATAAATAAATAAAAGAAAAAAAGAAAGAAGGAAGGAAAGTGTAAGGCTATATGTTTTGCTTGTTAAAACCAAAATTTCCCCATCACATAAATAAAATCATACATAATTTAATGAAAATAAATTGTATATGAATAAAATGTTTATATTTATTTTTACAATAATTAAAATTAATAAACTATATAGCTCTATAAAAATTATTCAAGTGTTTTAAAAATGTTCAGCATGGTTTACCAAAGAACTACTACTTGTATCGTATTACGTGGCTCAATTTATGTCTTTCCTCCTAATTTAATGTATATTATTATTTTATTTTCAGCATCATAAGTCATGCTTCATGAGTTTCTATAGGGATATGGAATTTTCGTGCGAGCCACTGTATACATAAATTTTCGGAGCCATTAATTACATTTAGAACAAAATTAAAAAGGCTAATATTTGTTTTTATGCATTTTTCAAAAAATTATTGAAAATATAATTTAAAGCAATTTCCTAATTTTACTAAATATATATACACATAGCATATATATTACTTTTTTTTTCATTTGTATGATAAATTTAGTGTAACCACTTTTAAACAGTTTTATTCACTTTAACATTTTGATTCAATCTGATGTACGTGCATTTAAAAATAAATCATAAAAATTTTCTTAAGATAGACATTAAGCATGAAATTCCTCCATAATTTAGTAAAATTAACACTTACTCGTATTTTCTCCTTAGAAATATGCAGATTCTCCTGTTATATATAACTTTAATTACACACCTGGCTGTCGCACCACCTCTCCTGTTACATATAAAACAAAAACTATAAAATTATGAAATATATATCTTATATTAAAATAATCATAGCCATTAATTAAAGTATTCTGTTAATTTAATAAGCGTTTTATTAAACAAGTTTTTACAGCAAAATCAAATGTAGTATTTAAAAAAAAAATTAATATTAAAAAACTAGCTTAAATCCCTTTACCTCATTCTGTCCTCATTTTTTTTTTTTTTTTTTTTTTTTTTTTTTTTTTTTTTTGTCTATTCATTTTGTTTTCAAAGTAACCATATCTTTCATAAGTTTATTTATATTTTTCATATCTTAATTGTTATATATTTCTGACAATGCTGATATTCAAGTTAGCAGCCTGCATGGTATGAAATTCTGAGAATTGGACCGAACCCGATAAATTCAGGCCATCCAAACACACACACACACACACATATATATATATATATATATATGTATATGTATGTATGTATATATATATATATATATATATATATATATATATATATATATATATATATATATATATTTATTTATATATATATATTTATATATATATATGTATGTATATATATATATATATATATATATATATATATATATATATATATAGAGAGAGAGAGAGAGAGAGAGAGAGAGAGAGAGAGAGAGATAGCCATGCATTTTTATACAATTGTTTTAGACTATCCCTCGACAGTACCCCTAACGACACACTTGAACATATTACATCCTGAAGGTGTTCATAGGATGTCCATATATGGCCTTTTACTGCATATTACATCCTGAGGTTATCATTTGGAGTAAATGTGCTGTTAGGGCTACTACTCTTTTTGAAGAAAATTACATATAAACAAAAATTGGTTTTTACGAACAGGCAACAGGCACGCAGAGAGATAAAAACACAAAACAAATATATTAGCATTAATCAACCAATGCAGGAAAGTATTAAAAATGTCTATTACTACTCAATTTATTTTTAAATTCCTTTCCACATATATTCCACAATGTATCTTAATCCTTATGTATTCTCCTACTGAGTAAAAAAAAAAAAAAACTTTAACGTTATTCTATGTTAAAAATGAATTTGCGCATCTGAAAAATCATGCTAATTTTATTAAATTTTGTACACAGAAAAATAATAGAAAAGTTCATGAAACATATCCTCCATAGTTCATGAAATCTACTGAGAACAGGATATAAAGCCTCATATACCATAACATATCTACTTTTTTTTGTTTGCACGTATGTGAAAACTGGTTTGAACATTTTGAATGCAAACATTTCATTTTGAATATAAAACCTCCCAAATAGCATACATCACTTTCGAGAGATGCTAAATATTTTTGCTGAAATTAGAGGGAAAAGACCAACATAGCACATAATGTTTTAGCTATGTTGCAAAAAGCTTAAAATCTTTCAAAAACGTAACACATTTAAGTATGCTTTCTGATACCTTTCTGAAATATTCTATATTTTTCCTTTTCCATCTGTTAAGTGGTTGTAACGTTTCTGCTACGTATCTGGTTTTTTGTTACGATCGCGGACATTTCTACGTTTTTGAAACTAATCGGAAAAAAATCTGAACGTTTTAAAACTTTCCTGAAATGTTTATAAGTTTCAATGTTATTTGATTGTTACGTTTCTGAAACATTAAGTGCTATTAGGGGAGGTACAGTTAATGCTGATCAGTTAATGCTTTTTTGTCATAATTATATGCTATGCAATATTGTTCAAATTTTCCGTAATGAAATGGATTTTTTTTTTTTTTTTTAAATCTCGATTTGTTATTTTACTAAGACTGGAAACTAGTTCTTGAATTTCTTGAATTAAATTTGAAAGGTTAATATATTTGAGTTGGAAGTATACGAACCATTATATTTGTAAGTATAACAAAACGTCGTAATGCTACAGTTTTAAACATTATATATGTAAAATGGATGAAGTAATTTCAATCAAAATTAAAGTTCAAACATTAGAATAAAGCATTACGCCGCATAATGCCTTCAATATATTTATGAAAAGTATACAAAAAATAATAATCTGGTGTGTAACTCACACGACTTTCTCTTACCCTGAAATTCAATACTATAAATACCAGTTGGAGGTTAAAAGGTAAGATAAAGAATATTGTTGTACAAACGTATGTAAAAACAATTGAAACTAGGCTTAGGGTCAGATTTATTAAACAAACAATTCCATGGGAAGGAGGCTATCGCCCACCTCAATCCCCCGTTTCATTATTGTACGTATATTCACATAGATTTCAAATCTGTTATTACATTAAAAAACTAAATTGAAATTATTCCGACTACTTTACCCCTTGAAACTTATCAATCTTGAACGAACTTTGATAGTAATAAACGTATTAACTTCAATATACAACATTTGGATCGCCTGAAAATATTTTACCTTTAGTTTACTTTAACAAACAAAGGCAAACATCAAACGTTAAAAACTTCACTTCGGTCTTGAGGAAGCTTTGAAATGTGTATATATATATATATATTATTAAGCTGTCTGCCTAGGGGAGAGTTTGATCAATAAAAGCATGCTTTAACCCCACACATATGTCTCAAGTCATATGGGGCATTTTTAATAGTTTAGTTCATTTATTTTAAGTTTTTGCTGTTAATTTTTCGTATGAATTGTTTCACATTAATTAATTTTCTCGTAAGTTTTTCTTTAGTTATTTTTTTTACTTATTTACAACTATCTTGACTGAAAACATATATTATATTTTCATATATATATATATATATATATATATATATATATATATAAATATGTAAATTTAGCTTAAAAAAAAAAAAAAAAACTTATTCACCATATGGCTATGAGGAATAAATTTGAATTCCTGAGCAACATCCCTGGAAATGGTAAAATATTATAGTACTTCCACCAAAAAAAAAAAAAATAATAATAATAATAATAGAATGTTATGGCTTCAATATTGGCAACCCTGTATATCTTCTGAAATTTATGTACCCATCTCATAGTGCACATAAATATAATCCTATATTAATAACACACAGCAGAACCGGAAGTACACTTCCATCAATTTTCAAGTTTTGTCGCGCTATAATCTAGTTCGTTTGTGTAGCACTGTAAACAAACACAGAAGGATTTCTATAACATATTCTACATGAAACATCTTTTTACGCATATAATATATACATATATATATATATATATGTTATTTTCACTTGGTTTAGCGCAGTCTATAGATGTTAAGTTCCATTTACCTGCAATTTCTCCCGACGTAATGTATTGGAATTATCTTGGGTGTCCCTGTACACGAACCATTTGCTTCATCTCAACGAAAATTTAGTGTAGTATCACTGTATGATACACATTTAGAATACCAAATTTGGACTTTCTGCACTTTTTTTTTCCAAGATAAGATGATACACACAGACACACACTCAAACAGACCAGCCGTTAAAAACATGCTTCTTGTATTCAGGGAACCTCAAGACGTGTTATTATAACAAAAAGTCAATTTCGATAATTTGACTCTAAAACTAATACTTTCTCTAGTTTATGGAAAGAGAAAGTAAAAAGAACAGTGAGAGATTTCTATACCATATTCCACATGAAACATGTTATTACGCATATAAAAAATACACATTATTTTCGTTTGGTTTAGTGCAGTCTATCGATGTTAAACCCTACTTACCTGCACTTTCCCCAATAGAGATGTAATGTATTTGAATTATCTTGAAAGTCCCTGTACACCAACCATTTTCTTGATTGCAACGAAAAGTTTAGTGTAGTATCACTATATGATACACAACATGCTTTTTGGATTCAGGGAACATCAAAATGTGTAAATATAACAAAAAGTCAATTTCGAAAATTTGACCTAAAAATAATACTTTCTCTACCTTATCGGTAAGATAAAGTAAAAAGATTCGTAATGAATATATATGAATATATATATATATATATATATATATATTAATTTTTTTATTAAATTGTCATATTTAATGGTGATCCAATTTATTTGCTAAATCTGCCGATTTCCTAAGCAGATTTGAAAATAATAATAATTATTTTAATTATAATTTAAAAAAAATTCGGTATCTCTTAAAAAATTCGGTATCATTCATTTCATTATTAGAACACCCTTTATCGCGAAGAATTGATATTAATTGTCTTATATTTTAGCAATATTTATATACTGTAAATATTTGTTAGGAAATGTGGAGAAATCTTAATATCTCACCAGAAAAAAATAATCATATTGCATTGTTTAATTGTATTTAGAACTATTAATTAAAATATTGTTTTTTTTTTTCTTTTTTATTGAATATTTGTAGAGTTATTTAAATTATAGTATAAAAATTGTATTCGTATACATTGATTTTTTTAAAACATATTTACGCCAACTATATTGAGTTGTAAGATATTTTCTAATATTGTTTTCCTTACATTTAATATTTTGATCATTGTAAAGAAAAGTTTTGATAAGAAAAATAATCCTTAATACATTGCTTATTATGTGCATTATAAAAATATCTTAGGCAGATTAATTTCTTTTTATGTTAATTTAATTTTAAAACTTTTCTATTTCTTTTTAAAACAACGAAGCACATAGTATTTATAAATATACTACTATTTTTCTGTCTGTTTAAGAGTTGTCTTATTAGGATTTTGCATTCTGAGAAAAAAAAATAAACAGTATCCCCAAAGTTAAATAAGTAAATAAATAAAAATCCTCAAAATGTTTTCTATTTTTCTAAATCTTTACCATTAGCATGAATAAACTTGTCTTTGTCAATAGAATAGTACATAAAGCTTAAATCTCCTACACATATTACAAAATAAAATGTTTCACATTCTCTGGAGTAGTATAAAATATTGAAAACATGCTTTTTTATAAGAATAAAATGTAACTTAGAGAATAAAATTTCGTTTTGTTTTTGTTGAATTGAAACAAATTTAAATTTTATTAAAGAGAAATGTCGTTCAAAATCTTCAAAACTTATTTAAGTGTATACCATATTTATTTATTTTTAATTGGTATATAATCAACACATTTCTACATAATACCTAAAATTGCCTCAACAAGATAATACCTCACAGTTTAATTATTATACTTCTTATTACCTGATGATTATAATAAAAATGTTTCAAAAAAGCTTTCAAGGTTTTTTTTTTTTTTTTTTTTTTTTTTTTTTTTAATAAATATTATACATACAGGGTTATTATAATTAAAGTTCCGATTTCAAAATTCTATAATTTTAAAACTACCCTTCAGAGCGATTTGATATTTTACCAGGGCAATCATGAGGCAATGAAAGTTTATTTGGCAAAAAAAAAAAAAAAAAAAAAAAAAAAGGTCGAAAATGTGCCGTTAACTATCCGTAAAGTATTTGTTTCATGAAGCTCCTCTTTTTCTCTTTTCAATATGACTGTTTCCGCTGTAAACACGTATTTTTCTCTTTTTTCTAAAAATAAATTGTAGTAAACCTTTTGTGGAGTTTGCGTTCCTGCAAACTCCATCTTAACTTAAATACTTAATTAGATTACTAAGAGAACCAGAGACTTGAATTGAACAAACAATAAGAGTTTATTTGAACCAAATTAATGGGAGGGCAGCCTGGTAATAAAACGTAGCTCATTCAGCGTATTACTTAATCCAAAATATATGAACCAACAATTTAATTAGATAATCTTAAATATCTCACCCCGGCAGATAGTCGAAAGTGTAGAGAGTCTTTGATTGCAGCACCCTGCCGACACAAGACTAACTCGACCTCAACCTTCACCGAGTCACTGGCGACGAAGCGATTTTAACCGTCCCCACTTTCTACTTTGCTGGATCCAGCTTAATTGAAACAACTGTGGTGACGTCCTCACGTCTCAACCTCGCGGTCCCCCTCCAAGAAAAAAAAATTAGTCGGAAAAATCCCCAACGGGTTTTATCGAGTAAATTTAAATAGCTTCATTCCATATCTAACTACCTCAAATCTCTGAAGTGTGAGTGCAGCCGTCACTTAAATTTTAACCGGGTGAGAATAACTTTAAAAAAATTTTGTTAAATCCCTAAGCGAAAAACTCGGGAACGCCAAAAAAAAAATTAATTTTAAACATTTAAATAAAAGGCGTTCTTGTACCCCGAGAAACTCCGGGACCCTGACTGAGCTAAAACCAGGATTACAGTAGGATTAACAAACGTCTCCCTGTTAACCCAGGGAGGCAAAATAACAAATTCAAACTTGATATTGCTTGGCTTTACATAGTAAGTCACTTGAGACAAATGCGACATTTAAAGTTTGTCGTAACACAAGAATAATTGTCTTAAAAAAAAAAAAAAATGACAAAGTTTTTATTAATATGGGTTTACTGGCTAGGCTGATAGCTGGAGCTTTACTTCTGCAAAGGAGATGACTAAACCAAGAATAGAATGAAGTTGCTTCATACTACAGTCGGCTGCAAAATTGTTCGAGCACTAGCCAATAATTCCTATATTTAAAAAGTACACTTAAGACTGTTTTGCTAAGTAAATCCTTGTCGAATCATGTACTTAGACTGACTAAGAACATGACTCGACAAGGATTTATTTAACAAAGCTGTATTAAGTGTACTTTTTTTTGGCAAGGATTATTGCTAGTGCTCGAATAATTTTTCAGCCGACTGTAGAGCAGGCGTCAGAATCCACAGGCTTTGAGCATCAGATAACGAAAAAAGATCAAAGGGTTTGGAAACAGCTCATCAACAATGGGAAGAGTTTGAGAGTGCAGATGACAATTTGGAAACATCAGAAAATTTCGCCAGAGAGATTCTGTAATAAAAAAGCTTTGTACAGTAATAACATCAAAGGGAGAAGTTAAAACCCTCTTCTAGAAAAAAAACGGAGATATGTTCGCCTCTATTAGCATAGTACACAAATTGGAAACAGAAAAATTTCTCCCTCCTGAGCTTAAGCATAAACGAAAAAAAAATAGCAGTTACTCTTTTTAATGTTATATGGTTAAACACGCTTTTTATGCTTATAGCTAAAAAAAACATTTTTCCCCCTCTAAGAGTACATACAGATAAAATTTTAGCCAAATATACAAAAGTTTTACAAATACAAATATCCAGTTTATACATACAGAGAGATATACACTTATAGAAATACAAAAGAAAAAGGAGGGGGGAATATTTACGAAGGGTTTAAAAAAAATTATATTACCAGCTCGGCAGGTGGTGGCTACAAAATAAAAGAACTTAATACATACATAAAATAGACATTGAGAGAGAACAAAAATGCTGACATCGAAGCTGAAACATGACTTTTAATTTGAAAGGTCATGGTTAAATTAAATTTTGCATTTTTAGCTCGGGAAAAGTCCCTTGCTTTCTTAATAGTTTTTAAAATATAAAGTCCCAAAAAGGCTTCAAAATATGTCGAACATTTTGTACAGCTCTGACAGAAATGCACTTGAAATAGAAAAAAATATAAAACGGTATCACCTGGTTTCAATTTGCAGCTGTAACTTCAACAAGGTTAGAGGTCTTGGTGAATTTGCTCGTTGTGCTCGTCAGCTAGGCCATAGGGTTGAAGGCTTTCAGACCGGGGTCTAGGGCTATCCCGAAAGGCTTGTACAAAGGCTTGTTCGGCAGGTGATTCATATGACGGAGCCTGTTGTCGGCGTCTGGCTTGACGTCGGGTATTGAATCGGTGGTGCGGGAAGAACTCGTCTGTGCCGACCGAGTCAGGCGCTGCTAGGAATTTCTCCATGTGTCGTCCGCTAGCTGACGAAGAGGGTGGAGGTATTTTTCGAACCCTTGCCTTTCTGTTAGGCCGGAAAGAGTCGGTGTGCACAGAATCTGGAACCGCCCAAACCTTCTGTGGTGGATGTGTTCCAGAAGACTTTGAGGACGTAGCTTGAGGGCGTTTTAAGCCTTTGTTCCAAGCTTTTTTTTTTTTAATCTGCGGTATAAAAGAGCTATTAGTAAAAGAATAGTCGCGTTTGCGACCAGTTTGCCTAAGAAATTTCACATTAGAAAAGTTTGATGAACCCGTACGAGCTCGCTTTTGTGCGACGGGTCTGCTAACACTGGATTGATCAGTGGAAGCGCCCTGAACAGGTTGTTCGGGTGTTGTAGGAGTAGGTAGTTTATCAGCTGTACAAGAATCAGGAGCACTAGGCTGGGGAGTGAGGTTAGGCGTAAAGACGGACTGTTCGTCAGGTGGGTTTGAACCAGGCACGCTATCACTATCAAGAGTTTCAGCATATGATTGAGTGCGCTCTTTAAATATTCGTATCTGATCAACGTTTATGGTAGTGGGGGTGCCGTTAAAATCAATTGTCAGATTATTATTTTCTAACTTTAAAACAGAGAAAGGCCCAATGAATTTTGGCCCAAATTTAGCTACTTTAGAATATTTTTTTGAGCTAAGAAAATGTGATTCTAGGAGTATTTTATCTCCCACTTTTACTTCTAAAATTCTACGTTTTAAGTCAAATAGACAGCTTGCTGCTCTTGAGCTTTTCTCAAATTTCTCTGAACTTCTGGTAGCAATTCTTCAATATTTCGCGTAATAAATTGAGATGCATTTTGCTGTACTAATACCAGTTTTTGAAGGGGGGTCAGAACATTTCTGCCCAAAAACAATTCAGCGGGAGTTTTTCCTGTTGCATATCATACCGCTGTACGAATCGCATAACCAAAATGACAGAGAAACTCATCCCAATTTTCATGATTTTGACCAATGAACGTCGCAATCATATTAATTAAAGTTCTATTAACACGTTCGGCCTGATTAGCTTGCGGCCGATATGGAACCGTGAAGACATGTTTAATTTCGAGTGTATCGCAAAGTGCCTTAAAAACATTACTTATAAATTGAGGACCATGGTCCGTTACAATTTGAAGAGGGGCGCCGTAACGAGAAATATAATTATTAAAGAAGGCAGTGGCCACTGCTTGTGCCGAAGCTTTACGTAAAGGCACAAATTCAACCCATTTACTAAAATAATCCACCATAACTAACACATAACGAAATCTATTTGGTTTAGAGAGGGGGTAAGGACCGATTAAGTCGAGTCCAAGAATTTGATTTGGAAAATCAACTTTAATAGGAAGTAATTTATCGGCCGGCTTTACATTTTTATTGGCACAAGCGACAACTCGAAACATATTCATTAACAAACTTCCTCATTTTAGGAAAGTAACAGGCATCTTTGAGCTTTTTATAAGTTTTCCTAATGCCAAAGTGCTCCGAAATTGGAGAGTCATGAAACTCAAATAGGATGGCTTGACGAAGAGATTGGGGAATTACAACTCGTAATTCGCCATAAGATGATAATAATTTTGAATAAAAAAGCAAGCCATCGATTAAAGAAAAAGATTGGGGCCAGTTTAAGGCAATGTCTGATTCAATTATTGAAACTGACTCAGGATTTTGTAAATACTTATAGATTAATCCAATTTCGGGATCATTTTTTTGTTCTTGGATTAATTCATCTCTCGAATTTAACACAGCTGCAGGCATAAGCGCTAAGGCTACTTTTTCCTGATCCGATACGAAATTATCGTTTAAAGTAGTTACTAGATTTTTAGAAACACATTGGTTTACTTGCTCACTTTCAATTTCCTTTACACGAGTTTCAGTCACGTTTGCTAATACTTCGGATTGAACCGGTTCAGCCTTTAAATCTGAATGATGAATATATGAGGCTTTAACAGTAGAATTTAACTGATCATTCTTTTCATTTAAAGCAAGGGATTGATTTGTAAAATTAGATTCAATCTTATTTTCTTGAGTTGGAGTAGTACGTGAAAGAACGTCAGCTACGATATTGTCAGAACCAGGTCGGTGTTCGATGTTTATATTAAAGTTAGATAACTTAAGAGTCCATCGAATCATGCGAGGGGAGAGGTTCTTTCCATTTGTTAACCGAGTTAAAGCCGCATGATCCGTAACAACTGTTACTGGAATTTGCGTAAAATATAAACGAAATTTTTGCAGTCCCCAAAGCACTGCTAAACATTCACGTTCAGTTACAGGATAATTTCTTTCTGCAGCGTTAAGCGTTCGGGACGCATATGCTATTGGGCGGCCTTCTTGGCTTAAAACGGCCCCAATTCCGTAGGAAGAAGCATCCGTAGCTACTTGAAATTTAATATTATAATTAGGATGAGCTAGTACAGGAGGAGCGCTAAGTATAGTTTTTAACTTATCAAATGCTTCTTGTGCTTCATTTGACCAGTGAAATTTAACACTTTTCCTTTTGAGTTTAAAGAGGGGCTCGCATATGTGAGCAAAATTAGGTATAAATTTCCCATACCAGGCACACATGCCTAGAAATCTCGAAACTTGTTTGGAAGTAGTAGGAGGGGGCATGTTTAAAACTGGCTGAACTTTTTCATCATCTACAGAAATACCACTAGGCGTTATTTTGACGCCTAGGTACTGAATTTCCTGTCGTGCAAAATGACACTTAGAAGAATTTAAACTTAATCCCGCATTTTGCAGTAGAGTAAATACAGTTTTTAAATGATTTAAATGCTCATTGTAAGATGAGGACGTGATTATTATATCATCGAGATACACAGGCACAAATTTATTCAAAACAGGTTTAAGTACAGTTTCCATAGATTTTTGGAATGTTCCAACTGCCCCTGAACATCCGAAAGGCATTCGTTTAAAACCAAACGTGCCGTTTTTAGTTATAAACGCTGTTTTTGATATATCAGCGGGAATCATTGCAATTTGAAAATAACCCGATGTCAGATCGAGAGTAGACATAAAATTGGTCATTGTGATATGTGCTAACAAATCATCAATTATAGGTAAGGGATACTGAGGATATTGTGTAATAGAATTTACCCTACGATAATCTATTGCAAATCTCCATGCCTCAAGATCGGTAATAGGTTTACCATTCTTCTTACGACATAAAACATCAGGAGATGCATAAGGAGAAGTTACAGGCATAATAATATCATTTTTCAACATTTTGTCAATATGCCAACTTATAATATCTTGTTTGGCTTGATCATAACGATAAGGCTTACTAAAGACTGCTTTATTAGTTCCAGTGTCAATTTCATGGCAAACAACATGGGTTAAGCCAGGTGTATCAGAAAATAACTGTTTAAACTGATTAAGAAAATTAACAAAATCAATTTTTTCAATATGAGTGAGGGCACTTTCCTCTAGATTAACAATTAACTCTGTCGGCTAGACAGGTTTAGAATTTGACTTAGAATCATCAATATGTAAAGATTTATTGGCAAAATTTATTTCAGCATTATTTGCTTTCATAAAATCTAACCCAATAATGCAGGGGTGCTGAAGATTGTCTATGACGTAAAAAGGCCAATTAACACTTAAATTATGAATTTTAACATTCAGACTGACTTCGCCTCTATTAACACAGGACTGGCTTTGAGCCGTTGTAATATTTAAATTTGTCCGCTTTAAAGGTTTAAAGGCAAAATGTTTTTTATAAGTTTCATATGCTAGAAAGGAACGTTCAGCACCAGTGTCCCAATAAGTAGGTATGAAAATATCATGAATTATTGCATTTAAATTAGGAAGGTCCACCGGACTGATACAAATAGTGTCTAAACATATGGAGGTGGTTGAGTTATTCAGTGGCTGTTGCCCCTCCTCACAAGAGCCACTTACTCGTTTAACTGACGCCTCTCGTTATTACGAGAGTTACGAAAATTTCTGTTATTTCTATCAGCTCGAGAAAAGTTTTGAGACTGATTTTGATTAGAACGATCGCTCCGAGCATTTTGAAAGTTATTCCGCCTTGGTTGCGGCGATTGACGGTCATGTTGATATCGGTTGAAATTTTGAGGGTGGGGTGAAATTTTCACGCCTAAAATTTTGCATATTTCGATTAACCCGCTGGCGATTAAAGGCGTTTTCCGCCCTTCGAGGGTGATGTTCTTGGTACTTAGCTAAAGTTTGAAACAGGCTGTCGTAAGAGGTGACAGGTTTCAGATGAAGATAATCCTGAATTGGAATAGTCAATAGCGGGGTTATAATTTCCATTGCAGCGGCAAAGGATAACACTAAATCCAGCTGCTTTATAATGTCGAATTTGCGTAACAAAAATGTGTTAGGTTTATCATAAAACGACATCTTTCTCGTATAAAGTTCTTGACGTAGTCTGGTTTTATCAACAATAGAAGAGAATAAATTTTTAATTTTAAGTTTCAAATCCTCATACGTAGGATTTTGACCTAGAGCTCTAGAGGCAATCTACTTTTAAGGAGTATTTTAATAAATTAAATTTATCAGCTTCGTTAATTTTACATATATCAAAATATTGTTTAAGATCCTCAAAAAAATTCAAGTACATTGTTTGAGCCAGTAAAATAAATCCGAGTGGGGGAGGAGGGGTGTCGAACTTGTTTGGGCGCCACTGTGGAGTCTCCATCTTAACTTAAATACTTAATTAGATTACTAAGAGAACCAGAGACTTGAATAGAACAAACAATAAGAGTTTATTTGAACCAGATTAATGGGAGGGCGGCCTGGTAATAAAACTTAGCTCAGTCAGCGTATTACTTAATCCAAAATATATGAACCAACAATTTAATTAGATAATCTTAAATATCTCACCCCAGCAGATAGTCGAATGTGTAGAGACGGTTGCACTCGTACTCCGCTACTACGACTTCACTATGGATCAGAGGATTCCCTTCAGAACCAACTTTACCTTTCCGAATACTAGTAGATACGCACACCAACACTCATCACTACTTAACTTCACGCAACTAAATCTCCACAACTCTACTTCTCGATATTCGCCAAAATAAGATTCATGATCATCCACTATAATATCCTCCAACATCCACACCATCTACTAAAACCATCTCTATTTTTATACTTCTTCCTACATCCTCCTTTCACTCCATTGCCATCCGTCCTTTTAAAAATCACATCTAATTTATCTAATATTCAAAATCTAAGTCTTTTATTGCAGCACCCTGCCGACACAAAACTAACTCGACCTCAACCTTCACCGAGTCACTGGCGACGAAGCGATTTTAACCGTCCCCACTTTCTACTTTGCTGGATCCAGCTTAATTAAAACAACTGTGGTGACGTTCTGACGTCTCAACATCACACCTTGAAGTCTATTGTTTATTGCTGTTATATTATGTTGCTAACAACATTTCTGTATTTAAAGTCCATTTAGGCGTTTCCTCTGACATTACCCTGACAGCACCGTCTATAAGAACATGTTGTAACAAATTATATCGTTTTGAAATCGTAACTTCAATTATAATTACCCTGTATATAATAAATAATAAATAAATAAAAATAATAACCCATGAGTCATTAATATACGAGTCATAGTGGAATTTTTTCTTTTTAAATGGGTTTGATTTAATTTTATGTTAAAAGTTAACATCACTTAAAAAAAGCTTTATGTCGCTTTATGTAAATTCTACACAAATTTTGTACTCATAGTTTAAAACTTTGATTTAAAGTTCAATATTATAACAATAATATTGCGTTATATTAATGGCAGAGATGGAATCTGCTCATTTCAAAGTTGAAAATTGGAATTCGTATTTCGAAGAGTTAGATGAGAAATGTTTGTAAAATCGCATAACAATGCACCCAAGGATTAAAGAGTTTCATTCGTAATCGTTAAACTTTAACATAAGTATTATGTCGTGCTTAAGTCGAGAGACATATTTTATGATGAAGTTTGAAATATACAAATCAATTATTAATATTTCAATAATTTAAATGAATATTTTAATCTATATGATAAATATTTAAAGTACTGGCGTATTACTTAGAGATCTTTTACAAGTAAAAGCATAAAAATCTTATATATATATATGTATATATATATATATATATATCACCGTATGTCACCGTATTAAGACTATATATCTGAAATTTATTAAGTTAGAGAAACGAAGGTAAATCTGATATATAATTTAAAATTTTGCTACACAAAACTTTAATATAGAATATTGCATGCTTATCATTTATATTCTTTTACGTAAAATACCTTTTGACGTATTTTATATATATATATATATATATTTATAATTATATATATTTATAATTATATATATAAA
Organism: Salticus scenicus; assembly: GCA_963930645.1. Lineage (NCBI taxonomy): Eukaryota > Metazoa > Arthropoda > Arachnida > Araneae > Salticidae > Salticus > Salticus scenicus. The sequence continues at coordinate 23,578,326 of OZ005650.1, read as the reverse complement.
TATATATAATTATTTAAATAAATTTATATAATTATATACAAAAATATATATATTTATTTATATATATATTTATATATATATTTATATATACATTATATGTATTTATATATATAATGACGTAAAATATATTTTGAGTACATTACGATCCACTGAAGAAAACATGCTAATCCTTAACAGAATACATAGAAAAACTATTTTAAATTTACTTCATCTTATTCACAAAATATTAAGTTGTTTGTTTATATTTTAAACAACAGATAACCTCTAAATGTTTGGAATATCTTGTAGAGGCTATTTTAGATTATTTTAATATATACAGATATTTCTTTATATTGGGATTCTTTTCTATTAATTTGATCGTTTCCTTTTATATATTTAGTTTCTTTTTATATTAAAAACATTCTAGTTCAATAAGAAATTTATAAGTAAAATCTCCTGTAAATTTAAATTATATTACCAGAGGCGCAAACAATTTTTAAAAATATTTTTCTAATACTTAAAAAGTTAAATTTGAAAAAAAAAAAAATATTGTGTGTCACTCACACGACTTTCTCTTACCCTGAAATTTAATACTATAAAAAACTGTTGGATATTAAGAGGTAAGATAACGAGAACTGATATTTAAGCCTATGTTAAAACAATTCAAATTAGGCTTCGGAAGAGTTTTATATGATACCTAGTTCTGTATGAGAGGGGCTACTGCCTCCTCAACCAACCGTTTCATTACTGCACCCACATTTGATATAGAATTTAAATTTGTTATTAAAATTAAAAGTTCACTTAATTATTCATTCAACTTTCAGACAACTTTCAGATTCCTTGAAACTTATGAGTCTTGATTAAAAGTATCCAGCAACAAACTTGTATTAACTTCAAAACACAACTTTTCGATCTTTTGAAATTATTCGTTTTTAAGTTACTCTAACAGACACAGACAAAGACCAAACGTTAATAAACTTGACTTCAGTAACCAAGAAACCTCAAAACGTGTAAATATACAAAAACAAGCAATGAATATTTAGCTTAAAATCATACATTATTTACCATAGGTCTATGAGGAATCAGTTTAAATTCCTGAGCAGCTTTCCTGAACATGGTAAAATGTTTTAGCAAAGCACTAAAAATGAAAAAGAATGTTATCGATTAAATATTTGCTGCGATGTGACTCTTTTGAAGATTATGTACAGGCTAAAAGGTGCACCTAAATATAATCCTATTGTAAAAATAAATGGCGCAACCTAAAATACACTTCTATCAATTTTCAGCTATTGTCGCACTATAATCTAGTTCTTTTGTGTAGCTCTAAAAATAAACAGTGAATGATTCCCCTACCATCTTTTACACGAAACATGTTTTTACGCATATAAAAAATATACATTAATTTCATTTAGTTTAGTGCAGTCTAATTATGTTAAACTCTACTTACCTACAATTTTCTCCATAGCCGTAATTTATTTGAATTATCTTGAGTGTCCCTGTACACGCACCATTTGCTTCATCTCAACGAAAACCTTAGTGTAGCATCCCTATATCATACACATTTAGAATACCAAGTTTGGATATTCTACTACTATTTGCTCTTGAAAAATGCTGATAACAGACAGACACACAGACCGTTTGCTAAAAACATTATTTTCGGATTCAGGGAACCTCAAAACATGTAAATAAAACAAAAACTCACTTTCCAAAATTTGACCCAAAAATAATACTTTCTCTACCTTATGGGTAAGAGAAAGTAATGAATATATAAGTAAAAAAAATATATAAGTTAATATATAAAAAGACAATTTGTTGTTGTTCTTACTCATGCTCCTCGAAGACTGTAGTGAAATAACCCTGTAGTGAAATTAATCGGATTTAAGACGGCGGGGGATCGCTTTCCGTTTTAGATGACCACATCAGATGATGAAAAAATGACTTACCTCGAGAGATTGGCGAAAGATGGCAGCATTAGCAAACAAGTGCTCGAATTTTGATCCAGACCTGGGCCGATTCTATCATGAGCAGAATCAGTATCAACGGCCAGATCTAGCCTATGATAGTGTATCCCCAGAGGTATAATTTTGATAGGAATTTGGAGGAAACTACGGTCATGGCAGATATAACATGCACCAGTCGACATTAGAGTACAGGATTATCTTTGGCAGACTCGAGAATCGAACACGATATTTTCAATTACGGGCCCGCTGCTCTTACCGATCAGGCTTTAAAAATTTTAAAGAGTTTAGCATGAAGAGATTATAATCAGAAATAATTATTAAAAGTACTAATATTACGGATGTAATTATAAACAAAGAAAAACTTATTATATAATTAAACGTTTTAAAGATTTGTTTTAACATAAACAAACCGTGAATAAAGAGTGCAATTTCTCTACAACGAAATTTTGAAATTTATTTTTCGTGATTGTACTTTACATTTGCATTTTAATATCTCGTAAAATATATTTTGTAAACTTTTATAATAAATTAGTAATTAAAATTAAAATAATAATAATAATAAAAATAATGATACACAATTTCTGTATTTTAGATAACTGTATTTTACATAGTATTTTTATACTATATTTTTACTGTATTTTACTGTATTTTATGTATGAAAAATTTAAGATAATTATTAAGTTTTTTTTTTTTTTTTTTTTTTTTTTTTTCTATTTTAAATCTCACATGAAACTTCCTGAAATTAATATTGTTTAAAGTTTTTTTTTATGTAACGATAATTTCTTAGAAGATTTTTTTAGCTAAAATTTTCAGTCATAAAATTTTATTAACCAAAAAAAAAAGTATTTTTTGTTAATAAATATTTTAAAGCGCAACTTTCGTTTTTTCTTTTTTTTAATTATTATTATTTATTAAATAATAAAATAAGTAAATGTTGGTAATATTATAAGTGAACTTTTTTAGAAATATGTAAAAAATATCAATTCATGAATTGAATCGATAGAACGAGGATATCAATGTGTAATTTGTTGTACTCATCGCTGAGTAGTTATTAATATTAACTCAATTATCTCAATATATGACATTAACCCGTCTTAAATTAAGATATATGTTTGTGGTATTACGACCACTGAATTACAAAATTGAATATTTACAGTACTGTGCAAATTAATTGGGACAAGCTCAAAAATTTACACAAATGTTGTTTAATTGGTATAAGTTGACTTACATGCACGGTATAGCAATTTAATACGAAATATGTCCTCCTCTAGCTTGAATGAGATCCTGTACATGGTTTGGCATAGATTCCACTAAATTAGAACATAAATTTTTGATCTCGTTATCACCAAACCAAACTTTTATAACATTCTCAATTATTGTTTTCTTTGTTGAGCAGTCCATTTTACTCACACGTCTCTTTACAATGCTCCACAAATTTTCGATGGGATTTACATCAGGAGAATTACCAGGCCAATCCAAAACCAGTAATTTCTGTTCTTAAAAAAAATTCTTTGTTAGCTTAGAAGTATGGCATGGAGCAAGATCTTGTTGAAAGATACCAACACCACCAGCGAACGCTTGCATCATAGGCACAATTTTTCTCTCTATTATAGAAATGTATTTTTTAGAGTTCATCATCCCTTCAACTGGTACTAAGCTGCCAGGTCCTCCAGAAGTAAAATACCCCCCAAAACATCTGTTTCTGAGGGTGCTTAACTGTTTGAATGAGATGTTGTTCCCTGATAAGTTCTCCATCACTTCGCGAGACAAATCTCGGTCGAAACCCTTGCACAATAAAATGCGTTTCGTGGCTGAATACAACCTTCTTCCAGTCTTGTGCAGTCCAGGATTCATATTTCCTGGCCCAGTCCAAACGTTTTCTCTTCATTGCAGGTGTTAATAACTGTTTTTTGATTGGTGTTCTTGCAAATCGCTCAGATTCAATAAGCCTTCGTCGAATTGTCGATGAATCCACACTCACACCAGTAGCTAATAATTCTCTCTGAAGATCTGTACTTGTTTTGTGAGGATGCATTTTACTATTTCGTACAAGAAATTTGTCTGTTCGAGGTGTGGTCTTGCGTTTGCATCCACATTTACCCTTCCGTTTTGGAGACACTGTCCCAAAATTCTTTTACTGATTTATAATCCTAGAAACACTGGATTTTCCAACTCCAACTGCTGCAGCAATATCCCTCACAGTCATAGAAGTATGCTGACTAAGAGTAACAGTTCTAGTCCTTTTCCTAGGAGTGATATCCATTTTTTAAATACACGTCAGAAGCAGACAATTCACACAATCGACCACTTCTTACAGCAACTAAAGCGCAACTGAAGGGTAAAATTTTCGACATGTCATGATCACGTGGTCAAACTGGTTTAGATTAGACAAGGGCAGTCGCACATTGTAAGAAAATGCAGTTGAAACCGGTTTGAGGCAGAAAATCCCCGAGAAAGGAACAATTTTCTTAAAAAATATGTTTGTCCCAATTAATTTGCACAGTACTGTACTTCCTTTGATAAGATCGAAACTGCAGTTGCAGTCGTCAGCACGCATTAAACATAACGTATTTAAATTATTTTGAGTAACATGTAAAGTCTTTCCACAATACGTTCTACAGAAACTAGGAATTAAAACATCTTAATAATGCATGCTTCTGTCATTAAGTTAATATTCATTTCACATTTTATTACACGAAAAGTTAAATGGCCTCCACAGATATTTTTACGAGATATTTTTCTTTCTATAGATGATTCGAAACCCTATACACATTACAAACTAACTATATAGTTTTTTACATCACTTTTTTTTTTTTCAAATTGTAAATAAAAATCTGGTTAATTTCGGGACTATTAGCCGTTTGCATAACCAAAACACATCTTGAATTTCATAATAAAGGCATCACTAACTTTACAGTAAATTTGTGAAAGAAGAAAGAGTAAAAGTGACTAGAAGAATAATCCATTGTTTTAAACTACGATCGAGTAAATAAGCATAAAAAGTAGTAGTTCTCTTTCTATGAACTGGACCAAAAAAAAAAAATATATTAAATAACTAACATTTAAAAAAAGAATATGTCGTGTGTTTAGGTATTATAAACCTTCTAAAGCCAAACCAATTATTAGTAAAATATTATAACTATATTTTCAAAACTTTGGTATGTTAAGAATCATCTTTCACCTTCTTTTAAATTTACGTCTTCAGCCACCAAATCACGTGAAACACTATGATGGAGAAATCTGTTTTTAGAGTTACTTATTACCTAATTTATTTTCTTAATTTATTTTCTTGATTCAAAAAACTTGCGGCCTTTAAATTAGTATTCATTTTCTAAATTTTTATTTTTATTTTTATGTATCACATTACAGTATAAAAAATGTATTTAACTAATTTTTTACGTTTATAAACTTTAAATTAAATTTCTAAATTGATAAAAAGGTTTATTGTTAAATAAAGTTATCGTGCGCTTTCTACGTTAAAAAATAATACAAACGAGATTCAATGAAATCAAATTAATTATTTTTTTTTATACCTCCATGTCTTTTAATGAAATGACATTTACATTAAGAACTAATTAACAAGTTGCAAAAAAGTCAAGAAAATATTTAAATTTTGTAAATGTACTTACTTACAAAAAATTTTCAACTTATTCAAGAAAAGCAGAAACATTTTATTGGATATTAGCAAATGGCTTAAACAATTTTTTGACAAAGATTTGACAGAAAGTGCTGATACGTATTCAACCTCTTGAAGACAATATTCTATAAAATATGAGCAAACTTTATTTGTTATTTTAATGCTTCAAAAATATTACAATAAAAAAAAAATTAAAGTGAATTCTGAAAAATAAAAAAGAAGCGAAATCTTAATCAACAATCTAATATACTTAATGGTTCGTATCATTTTTAAGATTCAAAATTGAAGACAAACAAGCATGTCTAACATCAAATATTTTTAATGATGTAATAAGATATTGTAGCTATGATTCAGTTAAATTATTTAGTCAAATGTTCAAGAAATGAGAATATCTGAAGATTTCTATAAATTTTTGAATAGGTTTGAGATTAGTTGCCAAGATTATTTTGCATCAATATCGCACGTGCATCTATTCATTGGACTAGTAAAGTAGGAATGTTATTCCAAATAGTCTTTTGACAGTATGTGAAAAATATTCATCGAGCATATATTTTTAAATAATATAACAGAATGTGTAGCTAAGTGGGGTTCTAACTTGTAAATTTAATATTTTTTAACATTCTGTGTATTAAACCTGTATTACCAGTGCATTAAAACTGGCAAAAGCGGTCAGTTAGAAAGAAACTTCGTCATGTTTCATTTTCTTCTTCTTCTTTTTTTTTTCTTTTGTAATTTTGCAATAGCATCTTGTTATTTGATTTCTCCTTTTCTGTCATAAATGTATAATTAGAACGTTTATGTAGTTACAAAATCTCCTCCCTTCATCGCTTCACTTCCTCGTCCTAAAAAATTTTGTTTCACTTTAGTGTCATTTTTCGATTGATTTAATATTCCACATAGGACTGTTATTGTCTCAATAGGAAATATGTAACATGTATTATCAGAAAAATGAAAACATCGGCCGATTCATTTGGACGTTTTACAAGATAATCTGTAATCGTCACTTTTATTCTAGGTGCGATATGTAGCTACTGATATAAACAATTAACAGAAGAAGGTTTGACAGAATGTGTTAATATTAAATTTCTTGAAATTAGTCTTCATTGAAAGATGCGCGAAATTAATTTATTATTTTAATACTTCAAAATTTTATCAATTGAAAAAATTCAAATAAGATTTTCTGAAAAAGAAAAAGAGTTGAAATCTTCGTCAACAATCAAACATGCTAAAATTCTTGTAACAGTTTTAATATTTAAAATTAAAGGCGAAGAAACATATTCAACATACTTGATTGTAGATGAAGTAATAAGACATATTAGCTACGATAATTATATTATTTTGGCAAATGTTCAAGGAAGGATAACATCTAAAGATTTCCGTAGCTTTTTGAAAAGGCTGACGACTAGTTGCCATGATCAATCAGCAGTAATAAAATGTGTATTTATAATCTATAGCTCAGACAGTTGGCAAAATAACTACCAGTAGTGTTGAGGTAATATTGGAAAAATAATCGGAGTGTATAGAATTGTGAATAATAAGAAAACGGTTATAGGATGTGTGGTTAAATGTGCTACTAATTTGAAAATGTGAACTTTTTTTTTTTTTTTTGTAACTTTTGTGTGTTAAGCTTATATTACTAATCTCCTATAAAACACTTATATGTCACTCTTTAAATAAGAATTGTATGCGCATTTTTTTTTTTTTTTTACTTAAAACTATTTCACCAAAAATAACTAAAAAACAAACACTGTAGCTTTCAAATAATTGAAAAAACCAAACAGTTAGACAGAATCTTCTTCCTGTTTTTTTTCTTTCTCCTTCGTCTTCAGCAATTTTACTCTATTTTTACGATTTGAAACTAATTCCCCAAGAAACACTAAAAAAGATACAAAGTAGCCTGTTAGTAAAATTATAAATGCAGGAGCAACATCTATCAGTGTTAATTCCCTTTTACCGTTGTCTTCATCAAAAGAATTTAATCGAAGAGGTAATTGAAACTTAAATTTACTGTCACTAGTATATTTAAAGTACAGTCCTGAAGCCATTAGTTTATGTACGAATTTTTCTATTAGCTTCTTACAACAGAAATCTTTTCGCATCATTATTGCATACATAGATTCATAAAAGTGATCTTCAGATACAAATTTTTTACCAACACTAAACATATTTAGCAGACTTGTTGTTCCCAGTAAAGCAAGATTTTTCTTGCTTCTTCCGTGCTCTAAAAATTCTAATAAATCTTTTTCATGTACATTGCTGTTCTGGAGGCTTTTTCCAATTATTCTCACTTCCTTTCGACTAGATTCGAAGAACTGCGTATAAGCGCCATTCTCTTGCAGCTGTACGCAATGATATTCTCCATTTGAAACTGCTTTAGCCAACTGGGATAAAGAAGTTATTGTATTGACAGGAGGAATTGAAAGAAATGACAAAACCACAGAATCGTAAGCTAAACAAATAAACATTGCACCAACAACCCAAGAAAATGTAAGAAAACATTCTGATGGAGAAGAAGGTCTTAGAATTGAACTTTGTCTTAAAAATATTGCTAAAACATGAAGCATAATTTTATTGAACGGAATTTTTTGTTTGAAAATGTAATGCGTAAGAGCCATAAGAATCAGAGCTAGTGAGATAGCTATCCAAAGCGATGATGAAAATGTTTGAAAGATGCCAAATACCTGAGGTTTGTATTCGTCTTTCCTAGTCATGAAAGTAAAATGATTAAGTTCGTACGGGTAACAAAATTCTCCTAACTGCTTGTAATCATCGTCCATAAGATATGTCTTTGTAATGATATCAATTTCTGATCGGTTTAATAATCCACACAGACCTGAAATAGTTCCATCAGGGAATATGCTACATCTATTATCAGCAAAATGAAAAGAAGCCCCGAAAAATTTATTTGAATTTTTTACAAGGTAATCTGCAAGTGTCACAGCTATTCTAGCGTCGTAATGAAGTTTTCTGTCTAAATAATAAGTTAAGAGTTCTTTAGTAGACTTTATGTAAGGTGGTATGTGTCGGGTTATCGCTATACCAATATTTACAATTTCTTCATCAACCATGCTTTCTTTTAATGCTTTTGTGAGAATTAATTAAATTTACATTTTAATGTTTTGATTTTGTGTATAACAAATGCAAGAAAAGTGTTAATGAAATTTTTATTATTCAAAATCTGACATGCAATTTTCTGAAATTATCGTTTTTTCTCTTTTCTGTGATAATACGCACATCAAACAGTTATTTAATGAAACATTTGTTGCAAAAGTTTTGTCTGTTAAGTATTTTAAACACAAAAGTGCCTTTTTTTTTTAAATGAAGAAGTAAATAGGCCAACGGTACTGATATCCCTGGTGATACCATTTAGAAAAACAATTTTAAAGTATCTTATCTGTAAAATATGATTTTTAGCAGGCTTTTAAATGTAAACTATATAAAAAATTATAAATGTTCATTTACTATTACGTATTTCTATTTATGAAACATGAACAATAGTCATATTTTTCTTTCTGTATTAAGAAATTATACAAATATAATTTTCTTAAATATTTTTCTCCGTATTTACATTTATGTTTATCTTTTATGAATCTCTTGATATAATAAAAATGATAAGAGTTAATAACACTAGATGAAAGTGTCAATGAAAATATACAACTACAGTAAAATTTTTCCTAAACGTCACAGTTTTCACTCACTCTGTATATTTAAAATAAGTATTTGTAATCATCTACGCTACAAACACACGGAAAACATTTTTTTAAACAGAGGAAGTTGCATGTTATTTAGTAAAAACTTTTTTATTTTAATTTTCTTTTAACCAATGAAGCAAAAAATATATTATATAGAAGAAATAACAATTTTAGTCTCAACACTTTCTCGCATGGCATACACAGTTGTAGTACTAATAAAGGAGAAAATTTTACTGAAAGACAGCGTGACTTAATGTTCATCTCTCTTACCATGAAATTTTAAATTTATCAAATAGTGTAATCTACAGTAGACGTATAGCACGAGGGCGTTCGCAATCTAGTTTTGATTGCATTCATTGGTCAAACAATAAAAATAAATGGGAAGATTCTACCAAATAACAGATGGCATAGATGGTACAGAATGGTACAGATTTTAGTAAAACTCATTAGATAATTTATTTAATCAATTTAATGTAATGATTTTTCAAATAAACTTTAATTTGGTGCATGTAATAATATTCGGGACATTTGAAGCATGATACATTTCTATTCCGTGATTGTAATTTACGTTCTCCTGACGCACGAAAAAATAATCCGTTAATTTTTAAACAGTAATCTTTAAAACCAGAGCATTTTTAAACAAAAGATGTAAATCATTCATTAGAAGACAAATTAAAAATCTGCTTTTTTTTTCTTTTCAGTCAAATGATATAAATCAGTACGCTGTCTTTGTTGTAGTTTAATTTATTCAACAAAAAACGTAGTTCTTTTACAAAAGAAAAAAAAATAAATGAAAAGAAGCTTTAAAACAAAATCAAAGGATTGCCTCAATTACCGTAATTTTATGGGATTTCCTTTTGTCTGTTTGCGTATAACTATAGTTTTTCGATAGTATTGGAATAATTATTTGGGAAAATATAACATATAATTGCATTAACAAAAGCCCTTTTATTACAGTTGTTTCCTTTATAGGTCAACATATGTTTGAAATATAATACAAATGCATGAATCATTTATTAACAGACACACTGTAAATTTGCTTGACTTTGCAGTTATTATTGCTTAGAAATAAAATCATAATTTTTAAATTAATGTCCAATTAAAAAAAAAAAAATATTCATATTATAACTTTACTAATCTGGTGTGTCACTCACACGGATTTCTCTTACACTGAAATTTAATACTATAAATACAGGTTGCAGATTAAGATGTAACAAGTACTATTTTGTAAACCTGTGTTAAACAATTGAAATTTGGCTTCGGAAGAGTTTTATATGCTAATTAGTTCTTTAGTTGTTAGTAGTTAGTTAGCTTATATCATAATTAGTTCAACCCCCGTTTCCTTAATTCACCCACATTGATATAGAATTTAATTCGGTTATTAAAAAATATTTCTGTTTTTAAAAAATAATAAATAATAATAATTATATTTTATGATAATGCAGACGATTTCCATATTAGAGAAGTAGCAGAACACTAAATTAAAAATATAAATAAACAAATAAATAAAAAGTTGAATTTATTCTCAATATTACATTTAAAAAAAAATGTTAAAAATGAAAAAAAAAAAATATATCGATCACTTTATTTTAAATTATCACAGATCGATGGTTCAACCAGTCATTTTAAAGGTATTGGCGAGCTCTTTTGAATGATACCCATCATGAAAATTTACTCCCCTCGAGGGGTGACTTCCCCCATGGGGGTAGGCGAGGCTCCTACATGCTCAAAAAAAATCCAGTTGACTATCTCTGTTACAAAAAATATATATTCGTTTGATTTGGGTTAGTGCGGTCTAAATATGTTAAACTCTACTTACCTGCGATTTCCCCCATAGACGTAATGTATTTCAATACTTTTGAGTGTCCCTGCACACGAACCATTTGCTTCATCTCAACGGAAACTTACTGTACCATCCCTATAGGTTACACATTTAGAATAACGAGTTTTGAATTTCTGCTACTATTTGTTCTTGTGATATGCTGATAACAGACACACACACAGACAGACACACAGACCTTTCGCTAAAAACATGATTTTCGTATTCAGGGGACATCAGAACATGTAAATATAACAAAAACTCACGTTCGAAATTTTGACCCTAAAACTATAGTTTCTCGACCCTATGGGTAAGAGAAAGTAAAAATTACATCTACAAATTACGAATCTACACGTATAATTTGTAGCTCTCAAAAACTGAGCTGTTAATAATTTTAACTAGTATGTCTCAGTATAAGATATCAACTCGTTTTATTTTAAGATATAGAAATGTGTTGGTAAGAGTGTAAATTCCTCCAATACTCATTGCAAATTTCTTCTTTACCTAACGTAAAGTTGTCAAAATTATATAGCCATTAGTTTTTACGCATAGGGTGGTTCGAGAATGCATAGTGTAGAACAGTACAAAATTATGCCATAATATTTAAATCGTTGTGTAAACAGATATTAGTTAACTCTATAGTTACTAGTAATAATTTAAAGCAAGCTACTTTGAAAACTCTTGTTTGTTTATAAATGAATTTTGAGTTTTACTGAAATATTAAATCTAAAATTTCAAAATTTCAGCTATCCATATTTAGTCATTTCTCTTAATTTTTTCTAAAAGTCCAATAAAATTTTGCGCAGTTACTATTGGACGTAGGGGTACAGTGGATTTTCAAATTTGTAAAAATCAATCAAATTTTCAGATTTTCACTTTTAGCCTATTAACAGTGCTTCCAATCACTGCTACTGAATACAAAAAGAATTTTTCAATTCAGATTATTTTTATGAACTTTAAATTGCATTTTAAGTCATTTTTCAGATAATTACATCAAAATATCCATTCTACCTCTCCTACTGAAAATCTGCTTATTACTGAAATTAGGTACGTTTAATTAACAACACAAAGGTAATCCGTTTATAACTTGTAAATAATATGGTATTCCTTCATTAAAGCAATAATTACTTTTATCAAATGTAGATGAGGACTTATAATCACCATGCATGTAAAAATCTTCATATAAGGTAATTTTAATTTCCAATTTTCATCTCCAGAATACCTTTTACCGCGAAGGATTGATATTAATTATCTTTTATTTTAACAATTTTTCTATACTATAAATATTTGTTAGAAAATGTGGGGAAATCTTAATATATGACGAGAAAAAAATTGCATTGTCTAATTGCATGTAGAATCGTTAATTATTATTATTATTATTATTATTAAATTTGTAGAGTTATTTAAAGTATAGGATAACAAACTGTATTCGTAGAAATTGTAGATATATATATATATATATATATATATATATATATATATATATATATTTACATATTTTTTTAACTATATTGAGTTGCAAGATATTTTCTAATATTGTTTTCCTTACATTTAATATTTTGGTCATTGACAAGAAAAGTTTTGAGAAGAAAAATAATCTTAAATACATTACTTATTACATGCATTATAAAAATATCTTAAGCAGATTAATTTCTTTTAATATTAATTTAATTTTAAAACTTTTCTGTTTCTTTAAAGCATCACAGTGCAAAATATTTATAAACATACTACTCTTTCTCTGTGTTTTTAAGAGTTGTCTTATTGCGTTTTTGCATTCTGAAAAATAAAATAAAATAAAATAAAAATAAACAGTATCTACGAAGATAAATAAGTAAATAAATAAAAATCCCCAAAAAGTTTTCTATCTTTCTAAATCCTTACCATTGGCATGAATAAACTGGTCTTTGTCAGTAGAATGGTGCATAAAGCTTAAATCTCCTACACATATTACAAAATAAAATGGTTCACATTTTCTGGAATAGGATAAAATATTGATACATACTTTTTTATAAGAATAAAATACAACTTTGAGAGTAAAATTTTGTTTTGTCTTTGTTTAATTGAAACGAATTTAAAATTAATTGAAGAGAAATATCGTTCAAAATTTGGAAACTTACTTCAGTGTATATCATATATATATATATATTTTTTATTGGTATATAATCAACACATTTCTACATGATACCTAAAATTGGTTTCACAAGATAATACTTCATAGTTTAGTTATTATAATTTTTATTACTTGATGATTATAATGAAAATTTTGCAAAAAAGCTTTCAAGTTTTTTTTTTTTTTTTTTTTTAATAAAGAAATATTATGTATGCACGATGATTAAAATTAAAGTTATGATTTCAATATTCTGTAATTTTGAAACTATCCTTCAGAGCAATTTGATATTTTACCAGTGCAATCGTAAGGCAATAAAATTTTGTTTGAAAAAAAAAGTTCCAAAATGTGCAGTTAATTATTCGTAAAGGATTTGTTTCGTGAAGCTCCTCTTCTTCTCTTTTAAGTATGACTTTTTGCTCTGTAAACTCGTATTCTTGTGTTTTTGCTAAAACAAAAAAAAAATGTAGTAAACCCTTGAAGTCTATTGTTTTCTGCTATTAAATTATGTTTCTAACAAGATTTCTGTTTTTAATGAGTCCATTTAGGCATTTCCCCTGTCATTACCCTGACAGCACCATTTATAGGAACATTCTGGAACAACTTTTTTCCTCCCCCAAACAAACCCTAACAGCACAAAATGTTCCAGAAACGTAACAATCATATAACATTGAAAAATTATACACATTTCAGAAACGTTTAAAATCGGTCAGATTACTTTCCGATTAGTTTCAAAAACGTAGAAATGTCCGCAATCGTAACAAAAAATCAGATACGTAACTGAAACGTTACAATCACTTAACAGAGAGAAAATCAAATAGGGTGAATGTTTCAGAAAAAAATCGGAGACATACTTAAATGTGTTATGTTTTTGAAAGATTGTAAGCTTTTAACAACATAACTGAAACATTCTGTAGTGTACGGGAAACTTCATCGTCTCACGATTGCTCTGGTAAAATATCAAATCTCTCTGTTGAGTAGTTTTAAAATTATAGCGTTTTGATACAGTAACTTTATTTATAGTCACCCTGTATATAATAAATAAATAAAAAGTTTGCGTCATTAATATACGAGTCATAGTGAGATTTTTTTTTTTTTTTTAATGAGTTTGTTTTAATATTATGTTAAAAGCTAGCATCACTTAAAAAAGCTTTATGCCGTTTTCGTAAATTCTACGCAAATTTTGTACTCATAGTTTAAAATTTTGATTTAAAGTTTAATATTATAACAATAATACTTGCGTAATATTAATGGCAGAACTGGATTCTGCTCATTTCAAAGTTGAAAATTAGAATGCGTATTTCGAAGAGTTAGATGAGCACTGTTTGTAATATCGCATAACAATGTACTCGAGGATTAAAGAGTTTTATCCGATTAAAGAGTTTTATCAAGGATTAAAGAGTTTTATCAATTATTAATATTTCATTCATTTAAAAGACTATTTTCATATTTGAAGTATTGGCGTATTACGTAGAGTTCTTTTACAAGGAAAAGCATAAAAATATTATATATATATATATATATATCTATATATACATATATATCACCGTATTAAGACTAATACGGTTACTGAAATTTATTAAATTAGAGAAGCGAAGATAAAGGTGATATATGATTTAAAATTTTGCTACACAAAAATGTTTACAGAAAATTGCATGCTTACCATTTATATTCTTTTACATTGACGTAAAATATATTTTGAAAACATTACGATCTACTGTAAAAAACGTGCAAATTCTTAAGAGAATACTAAAAAAAATAAAAACTATTATAAATTTACTTCAATTTATTCACAAAATATTAAGTTGTTTGTTTATATTTTAAAGAACAGATAACCTCTAAATGTTTAGAATATCTTGTAGAGGGTATTCTAGATTATATTGGTAGATATGGATATCCTTTTATATTGGGATTCTTTTCTATTAATTTGATCGTTTGCTTTTATATATTTAGTTTCTCTTTATATTAAAAACATTCTAGTTCAATAAGAAATTTATAAGTAAAAGCTTCTGTAAATTTCAATTATATTACTAGAGGCTCAAACAATTTTTAAAAATATTTTTCTAATACTTAAAAGTTTAAATTTGAAAAAAAAAAAAAAAAAAATATTGTGTGTCACTCACACGACTTTCTCTTACCCTGAAATTTAATACTATAAAAAAATGTTGGATATTAAGAGGTAAGATAACGAGAACTGATATTTAAGCCTATGTTAAAACAATTCAAATTAGGCTTCGGAAGAGTTTTAGATGATAACTAGTTCTGTGTGAGAGGGGCTACTGCCTCCTCAACCAACCGTTTCATTACTGCACCCACATTTAATATAGAATTTAAATATGTTATTAAAATTAAAAGTTCACTTAATTATTCAGACAACTTTCAGACAACTTTCACATTCCTTGAAACTTATGAGTCTTGATTAAAATTTTCCAGCTAAAAATTGTATTAACTTGAAAACACAACTTTTGGATCTCCTGAAATTATTCATTTTTAAGTTACTCTAAGAGACACAGGCAAAAATCAAAAGTTAAAAAACTTGATTTCAATAACCAAGAAACCTCAAAACGTGTAAATATGCAAAAGAAAGCAATGAAGATTTAGCTTAAAAACATACATTATTTACCATATGTCTATGAGGAATCAGTTTAAATTCCTCAGCAGCTTTCCTGTACATGGTAAAATATTTTAGCAAAGCACTAACAATAAAAAAGAAAGTTATCGATTAAATATTTGCTACCCTGTATATCTTTTGAAGATTATTATCAGACTACAAGGTGCATATATATATAATCATTGGCGCGAAATTTCCGCTCGGAATCTTGCGATTGGCGAGTGGAATTTTTATTGTGGCGAGTAAAAATTTCGTCTAGTTATACATAGAATTCTCACACGGTATGGTGACAGAAAACATTCTTTCTATAGATTTAAATATAGCAAAATCTTGCCATCTTATAGCCTAATATTTAGCTGGAAAGGAAAAATGCTTAGTGCAAGCTTAAAAGTTTTAATCTCTTCGGCAGTTTCGTTTCTCCCACTGTGATTTATCCTAGCAGAGGGAGAATAGACGAACAGAGAACCTCTTTGCCCGTCGCCCACTATCCGGCAGAAGATAAATGTTAAAGTTTGCCTATGCGATATTGGTGCATGAAAATGAACCCGAGCTCTATTAAAGATACTGCCTATGGTTATAATAATTTTTAATTATAGATGATTTAATTATAGATGATTATGAGCCATGATGATAAACGACACGCTTTTAATATATAAAATTTAAGTATATTTGTAAAAGCATTTCAAATAGTTAGGGAAATAAAAAAGAAAAAGGAAAAACTCAAAATGCACAAAAAAGAAAAAAAAAAAAAATAACAACTCTATTTTGTGGCGAGTAAAACTTTTTTTTTCGGCGAGTGTAATCTGAGTTGAAATTTCGGGCCCTGATATAATCCTATTCTAAAAATAAATGGCACAACCTTAAATACACTTCCATCAATTTTCAGCTATTGTCGCACTATAATATAGTTCTTTTGTGTAGCCCTGTAAATAAACATTGAATGATTTTTGTCTACCATATTTTACATGAAACATGTTTTTGCGCATATAAAAAATGTACATTCATTTCATTTAGTTTAGTGCAGTCTATTTATGTTAAACTCTACTTACCTGCAATTTCCTCCATAGACGTAATGTATTTGAATTCTCTTGAGGGTCCCTGTACACAACCATTTGCTTCATCTCATTCCTATATAATACATATTTAGATTACCAAGTTTGGACATTCTGCTACCATTTGATCTTGAGATATGCTGATAAAAGACAGACACGCAGACCATTTGCTAAAAACAAGATTTTCGGATTCATGGGACCTCAAAACATGTAAATATAACAAAAAATCACTTTCGAAAATTTGACCCAAAACAATACTTCTTCTACCTTATGGGTAAGATAAAGTAATAAATAAATAAAAAATATATAAAAGTTAATGCATAAAAACGCAATTTGTTGTTGTTGTTACTCATGCCCCTCGGAAACTCCATAACCGGGTAGTGACATTAATCGCATTTAAGATGGCAGGGGATCGCTTTTCGTTTTAGATGAGCAAAACAGATGATGAAAGAACGACTTACCTCGAGAGATTGGTGAAAGATGGCAGAATTAGCCAACAAGTGCTCGAATTTTGATCCAGACCTGGGCCGATTCTATTATGAGCCGAGTCAGTATCATGGGCCAGATCTAGCCCCTGATAGCGTACCCCCAGAGGTATAATTTTGATGGGAACTTGGAGGAATCTGCGATCATGACACATTTAACGTTCACCAATCGCTCTTAGAATACACGAGTGTCTTTGGCAGGCTCGGGGATTGAACACGATATTTTCAATTACGGGCTCGCTGCTCTTACCGACCAGGCTTCAAACTTGTTAAAAGAATTTAGCATGAAGAGATTAAAATCAGAAATAATTATTAAGTGTACTAATATTACGGATGTAATTATAAAAAAAAGAAAAACATTTTATGTAATTAAACGTTTTAAAGATTTGTTTTAACAAGAAGAAACCGTGAATAAAGAGTGCACTAAAGAGGTTCTTATGTAACGATAACATCTTTAAAGAGTTATTTAACTAAAGTTTTGCGTCATAAAATTTTATTAACCTGAAAAGCATTTTTTTTTTGTTAATAAATATTTTAAAGCTCAACTTTCGTTTGTTTATTTACTAAAGAAAGAAATAAGCAAATGTTGGAAATATTATAAGTCACGTATTTTAGAAATAAATAAAAAATCGTAACTCTCTCAATAAAATGTAAATTTTAGAGGAACATAGATATAAACTAATGAAGGAAATAAAAAATATTGCTAAGTATTATTTAATTTGAAATATGAGTCATCAAACTTTAACAATAATATATTCTTTCTTTTCCATATGAATAAATTGCAAAAGTGTAACTTTGTTAAAACGTTTTTTGATATTTTCATGCAGGTATATCCTTCATGCTATTTATATATATACATATAACATTAAAAAAAATAATAATACTTTTATTCTACTGAATAAAATTTTCACTAAACTTATTAATTGAATCAATAGAGTGAGAATATCAATGTGTAATTTGTTGTAATCATCGTTGAGTAGTTAGGTTTATAAACTCAATTATCTCACTACATGATATTATCCCGTCTAAAATTAAGATATAAGTCTGTGGTGTTATAACCCCTGAATTACAAAATTGAATATTTACTTTCTTTGAAAAGATCGAAACTGCAGATGCAGTCGTGAGCACGCATTAAACATAACTTATTTAAATTATTTTGAGTAAGTATGTAAAGTTTTTCCCACAATACGTTGTACAGAAACAAGGAATTAAAACATCTTAATAATGCATGCTTATGTCATTATGTTAAATTTCATTTCACATTTAAATACACGCAAAAATTTAATGTCCTCCACACATATTTTTTCGAGATATTTTTGTATCTATAGATGGTTCGAAACACTATACACATTACAAACAAACTACATAATTATTTACATAACTTTTTTTTTTTTTTTGAAATAAAAATCTGTTTAATTTCGGTATTATTAGCCGTTTACATCCCAAAACACATCTTGAATTTCATTAAAAAGGCCTCGCTCACTTTACAGTACATTTATGAAAGAAGAAAGAATAAAAGTGACTAGAAGAATAATCCATTGTTTTAATTTACGATCTAATAAATAAACGAAAAAAAAATAGTTTTTCTCTTTATATGAACTGGACAAAAAAAAAAAAAAAAAAAAAAATTATACAGACACGACATTATTTCATTATTTAAAACATGAAAATCTGACATTGACATATTTTAATTTAGTGCCTGAGGCCTAGTGCTAAACTTGTTAATATCTACAAATTCTTCTTTAGTTAATTCTTGACGATCTAAATTCCATGATAAAGTTTTCATTAAATCAAACCAATGTGTTTCAGCTGCAGATATTGTAACAAATAACGTTGGAAGTCCAAACTGTCTTATAGCCCGCAAAACAACGTTTTTTGTCTTTTTTCCAATGAGGGGGAGGGGTGCCTTGGGGGGGACTCATGTCAAAGGTGTGCCTTGTGGGGGGGACTCATGTCAAAGTTGTATCTTGGGGGGGACTCATGTCAAAGTTGGGCCTTTGGGGGACTCATGTCAAATTTAAGCCTGGGGGGGACTCATGTCAAAGTTGGGCTTTGAGGGGACTCATGTCAAAGTTGTACCTTGGGGGGGACTCATTTCAAAGTTGGGCCTGGGGGGGACTCATGTCAAAGTTGGGCCTGGGGGGGGACTTCATTCAATAAATCCCCATTCAATAAACCGACTGAAATAGGCCCTTAGCACTATTAAGAGTGCATTACAAAAATTCGACAACGCTGTACCGACTGAAATAGGGGTACCTTGGGGGGACTCATGTCAAAGTTGGGCCTTGCATGGACTTCATTCAATAAATCTCCATTCAATAAACCGACGGAAATAGGCCCTTAGCACTATTAAGAGTGTATTACAAAAATTCGATAACGCTGTACCGACTGAAATAGGGGTACCTTGGGGGAGACTCATGTCAAAGTTGGGCCTTGGGGGGACTTCATTCAATAAATCCCCATTCAATAAACCGACTGAAATAGGCCTCTAGCACTAATTAAGAGTGACGTATAAAAATTTGACAACTGTACCGACTGAAATAGGCCTCTAGCACTTAAAAAAAAAAAAAAAAAAAAAAAAAAAAAAAAAAAAAAAAAAATCTTGAATAACTATCAGTTTAAAAAAAAAATATGTTGTGTATTTAGGTTTTATAAACCTTCTGCTGCCAAGCAAATTATTAGTAAAATATTATAACTGTCTTTTTAAAACTTTGGCATTCTAAAGATCTTCTTTCACCTTCTTTTAAATTTACGTCTTCAGTCACCTAATCACGTGAAACTCTGTGATGGAGAAATCTGTTTATAGAGTTATTTATTACTTAATGTATTTTTAGTGCTAGAGGCATATTTCAGTCGGTACAGCGTTGTCAAATTTTTATAATACACTCTTAATAGTGCTAAGGGCCTATTTCAGTCGGTTTATTGAATGGGGATTAATTGAATGAAGTCCCCCCCCCAAGGCCCAACTTTGACATGAGTCCCCCCCAGGCCCAACTTTGACATGAGTCCACCCCAAGCTACCCCTATTTCAGTCGGTACAGCGTTGTCGAATTTTTATAATACACTCTTAAAAGTGCTAAGGGCCTATTTCAGTCGGTTTATTGAATGGGGATTTATTGAATGAAGTCCCCCAAAGGCCCAACTTTGACATGAGTCCCCCCCAAGGTACCCCGATTTCAGTCGGTACAGCGTTGTCTAATTTTTATAATACACTCCTAATAGTGCTAAGGGCCTATTTCAGTCGGTTTATTGAATGTGGATTTATTGAATGAAGTCCCCCCCAAGACCCAACTTTGACATGAGTCCCCGCCAGGCCCAACATTGACATGAGTCCCCCCCCCCCCAAGGTACAACTTTGACATGAGTCCCCCCAAGGCCCAACTTTGACATGAGTCCCCCCAAGGACCAACTTTGACATGAGTCCCCCCAAGGTACAGCTTTGACATGAGTCCCCCCCAAGGCACACCTTTTACATGAGTCCCTCCCAAGGCACACCTCCCCCTCATTGGGAAAAAGAGAAAAAACGTTGTTTTGCGGCTATAAGACAGTTTGGACTTCCAACGTTACTTGTTACAATATCTGCAGCTGAAACACATTGGTTTGATTTAATGAAAACTTTATCATGGAATTTAGATCGTCACGAATTAACTAAAGAAGAATTTGTCGATATTAACAAGTTTAGCAGTAGGCTTCTGGCACTAAATTAAAATCTGTCAATGTCAGATTTTCATGTTTTAAATAATGAAATAATGTCGTGTCTGTATAATTTTCTTAATTTAGTTTCTTGATTCAGAAAACTTACGGCCGTTTATTTAGTACCAATTTTCCATATTTTTGTTTTTATTTTTATGTTTCACATTACAGTTTCAAAACACAAATGTATTTATTTTCACATTTATAAACTTTAAATAAATTTTCTATAATGATAAAAAGTTTTATTGTTAGTTAAAGTTATTGGGCGTTTTCTACGTTAAGTATTAATATAAATCAGATTGAATGAAATCAAATTATTATTATTTTTTTATACCTCCATGTCTTTTAAAGCAGGAAAAAATACAGACATAGTAAATATATATATATATATATATATGTATATATTTTAATGAAATGACATTTACATTAAAAAATAATTAACAAGTTGTAAAAAAGTCAAGAAAATATTTAAATTTTGTAAATGTACTTTCTTACAAAAAATGTTCAACTTATTGAAGAAAAGCAGAAAAATTTTATTGGATATTAGCAAATGGCTTAAACAATTTTTTGACAAAGATTTGACAGAGAGTGCTGATACGTATTAAACCTCTTAAAGACAGTATTCTATAAAATATATGTAAACTTTACTTGCGATTTTGATGCCTCAAAAATATTACAATTAAAAAGAAATTAAAATTAAATTCTGAAAAATAAAAAAGAAGCGAAATCTGAATCAACAATCTAATATATTTAATGGATCGTATCATTTTTAACACTCAAAATTGAAGACAAACAAGAACGTCTAACATTATATATTTTTAATGATGTAATAAGATATTTTACCTATGATACAGTTATATTATTTGGCCAAATGTTCAAGAAATGAGAATATCTGAAGATTTCTATAAATTTTTGAATAGGTTTGAGATTAGATGCTAGATTATTTTGCATGAATATTATGTGTACATCTATTCAATGGATTAGTAAAATGGAAATGTTATTCCAAATATTCTTATGACAGTATTTGAAAAATATTCATAGAGCACATATTTTTAAATAATAGAACAGAATGTGTAGCTAAGTGGGCTTCTAACTTGTAAATTTATTATTTTTTAACATTCAGTGCATTAAACCTGTATTACCAGTGCATTACAAATGGCAAAAGCGGTCAGTAAAAATGAAACTTCGTCATGTTTTATTTTCTTCTTCTTCTTCTTCTTTTTTTTTTTTTTTTTTTTGTGATTATGAAATTGCATCTTGTTATTTCACCTCTTCTTTTTCAGTCATAAAAGACAACCTGTAATCGTCACTGTTATTCTAGCGGCGATATGTAGCTAATGATATAAGAAATTCATAGACGAATGTTTGACAGAATGCGCTAATATTAAATCTCTTAAAATTAGTCTTCATTGAAAGATGCGCGAAGTTAATTTATTATTTTAATACTTTAAAAATTTATCAACTCAAAGAAATTTAAATAAGATTTTCTGAAAAAGAGAAAGAGTTGAAATCTTCGTCAACAATCAAACGTGCTAAAATGTCTGTACCAGTTTTAATATTTAAAATTAAAGGCGAAGTTACATGTTCATTATTCTTGATTGTAAACGATGTAATAAGGTATATTAGCGAAAGTATAGTTATATTATTTTGGGAAATGTTCAAGAAATGATAACATCTAAAGATTTCTGTTTCTTTTTTAATAGGTTGACGTCTGGTTGCCCTGATCAATCAGCAGCAATAAAATCTGCATTTGTAATCTATATATCAGTCAGTTGGAAAAATAACTGCAAGTAGTGTAGAGGTAATATTGGGAAAATAATCAAAGGACATAGAATTGTGAATAATAAGAAAACCTTTAGAGGATGTGTGAATAAGTGTGCTATTATTGTTATTACTATTTTTTGTAACTTTTGTGTGTTAAGCTAATATTGCTACTGTCTTATAAAACACATATATGTCACTCTTTGAATAAGAATTGTATGCGCATTTTTTTTTTTTTTTTTTTACTTAAAACTATTTTACCAAAATGTACTAAAAAATAAACACAGTAGCTTGGTAATAATTAGAAAAACCAAAACGTTTGAGAGAATCTTCTTCCTGTATTTCTACTTTCTTCTTTTTCTTATGTATCTTCAGCAATTTTACTCTATTTTTACGATTTAAAACTATTTCGCCAAAAAACACTACAAAAGATACAAAGTAGCCTGTTATAAAATTATAAATGCAGGAGCAACATCTATCAGTGTTAATTTCCTTTTACCGTTGTTTTCATCAAAAGACATCAATCGAAGAGGTAATTGAAACTTAAATTTGCTGTCACTATTATATTTAAAATATAGTCCTGAAGCCATAAATTTATGTACAAATTTTTCTATTAGCTTCTTACGACAGAAATCCTTTCGCATCATTATTGTGTACATACATTCTTCAAAGTTATCTTCAGCTAGAAACATTTTACCAACATTAAACTTATCTAACAGGCTTGCTGATCCCACAAATGCAAGCTTTTTCTTGCTTTTTCCGTGCACTAAAAAATCCATTAAATCTGTTTCATGTATATTGCTGTTCTGGAGGTTTTTTCCAATTATTCTCACTTCCTTTCGACTAGATTCTAAGAAATGCATATAAACGCCCTTCACTGGCAGCTGTACGCAATGATATTCTCCATTTGAAACTGCTTTAGCCAACTGGGATAAAGAACTTATTGTATTGACAGGAGGAATTGAAAGGAATGACAAAAACACAGAATATTAAGCTAAACAAATAAACATTGCTCCAACAACCCAAGAAAATGTAAGCAAACATTCTGATGGAGAAGAAGGTCTTAGAATTGAACTTTGTCTTAAAAATATTGCTAAAACATGAAGCATAATTTTATTGAACGGAATTTTTTGTTTGAAAATGTAATACGTAAGAGCCATAAGAATCAAAGCTAGTGAGATAGCTATCCAAAGCGATGATGAAAATGTTTGAAAAATACCAAATACCTGAGGTTTTTATTCTTCTTTCTTAGTCAGGAAAGTAAAATGAGAAAGTTCGTATGGGTAATAAAATTGTTCTATCTGCTTGTCTTCTTTGTCCATAAAATATCGCTTTGAATTAATATCAATTTCTGATCGGTTTAATAATGTACACAGGCCTGAAATATTTTCATCAGGGAACCTGATACATATACTATCAGCAAAATGAAAAGAAGCCCAGGAAAATTTATTTGAATTCTTTACAAGGTAGTCTATATGTGTCACAGCTATTCAAGCGTCCACATGTAATTTTCTGTCTAAATAATAAGTTAAGAGTTCTTTAGAAGAATTTATCTGATGTGGTATGCGTCGGGATATCTCTATACCGATATTTACAATTTCTTCATTAGCCATGTTCTACTTTTGATGTTTTGTGAGAACTAATTAATTTTAACTTTTAATGTTTTGATTTTGAGTATAAGAAATGCATGACAAATATTAATGTTTTTTGTTTTTTTAAATAATAAATTTTTCTTAAGAATAAGTTAAAAGTTCTTTTGTAGAATTTATGTAAGATGATATGTGTCGAGTTATCTCAATGCCAATATTTACAATTACTTTATTAGTTATATTCTTGCATTTTTTTTTTTCGTTTCGTGCTATGGTGAGAACTAAATAATTTTAACTTTTAAGAGAAAATTTCATTTTGTATATAAGAAATTCAAGACAATTAATAATGAAATTTTTATTACTCTAAATCTTACATCAAACTGCCTCAATTTAATATATATATATATTGTTTTTCTATAATAAATTTCTTTTCACTTATAATTTTATTGTAAAAATTAGTGTCTATAATTTCTATTAAAGCATTTTTTTTTTTTTAATCATAAAAATTAAAAAAATAAGTAAATGGCTGTAATGTTACTAGTAATATTTATTTAAAATTATATGTTTGAAGAATTTTATCTGTAAAATATAATTTTCAGGGAAACTTCGTATATAAACTAATAAAGGAAAACATTTACTATATATTACGTTATTCAGTTTAAGTGTCATCAAAGTTAAACAATAATCCATGTTTTTTTTATTATCATATGAATAATTTATACAAATATATTTTTTTCAAAAATTTTTCGTCATATTTCCATTCATTCATATCATTTATGACACTCCTGATGTTATAAAAACGTTAAGATTTGATACAACGGAATGTAATTTTCAGTGAAATTATACAACTATAATGAAATTATACCGTACAATTTGTCCCTAACATCACAGTTTTTTCTCACTCTTCACTCTTTTTGAAAGGTGTTGTAATGAACTATGCTACAAACAAACAATTAAAATTTTCGTATTCAACGGGAGTTATTTTATTTAAATTATTTATATTATTTAGTAAACAACTTTCTTATTTTGATAACTTTGATCCAGTTGAATAAAACATACCTTTTATTAAAAAAACAACACTGTTGCAATCTTAATACTTTCTCGCAAGTCATGCACATTTAGAGCACTATGTAAGAATAAAATTTAAATAAAGTAAAAGACTATTTATTCATTATTTAATAGTCATCTAATTTCCTGTGAAAGTCTAAATTTACTAAAAGGCACAGTCTAATGTAGACATTTCGAACCCATGCATTTACAAATTCTTTCGGATAGCGTGCATTGTGTAAGCAATAAAAATAAATATGAATGTACGGTTAAATTGCGGATGGTAGAGATGGTACAGTGTGATACAAAGTTTAGGTAATTTCTTTTAGTGTGTTCTTCTGCAACAACATTTGTTTCCTACACGACGCCCTTTCAGCATTTGTAACATTTACTATTTATATTTAGAACAAGTTTTATTGGGTTTGCGTGTAACAAAAGTTTCAGCTATTTCTTGAAGTCAAATTTATATAATGACTATTAGCTTATTATATTTTTGTATATGATATTTAAAACACGGAAGATTACAGTGCACCATTCACATTTATCTCTCTGTACAAGATGTTTTATCCTTTTATTTTAAATATAAATCGATTTAATGATGCAAAAGTTTTTATAGTGTAAATAGTTTATATAGTTTATATAGCTTTAATAAAATTTTACTTCCTTTAATATTTCCTATAATATGTTTATATCATTGTGAAATCAATCGCAATTTATTAAATCGTTCACGAAGTTCTGTTACTTAAATCTACGAAGGAATTTAGTAGCGATCTAAATTCCTATTAAAAATACGAAGTTCTGTTACGAAGTTCTGTTACTAAATGGATATACTTAAATAAATAAATAAATAAATAAATAATAATAATAATAATAATAATAATAATAAATAGAAAATAAAGTAATTAAGTCGACTGCTTTAAGTCTGATAAATTTATGTGAATTTGTTTTGTTTTCTTGTTCAGAACTTTTCGAAAGTATTGGAAATTTTATTAGGTAAAATATAACCTATAGTTGCATTAATAAAAGATTCTTGAACCATTTTTTTTTTTTAATTATGTATTAAAATGCATTCCAAACAACACAGAAAAGTACATTTAATTAACTGTCTCCCAAACTGCAAAATAAATAAAAATACTTACATAACTGAATAGTTCTACTTTAAAACAAAAATGTATCAATAGACGTTTTATTCGAAAGGAGAAGAAAATTTCAACTGCATATAAAAGTGTATTTTTGTAGTAGCTTAAACATGTAAATCTAGAGATTAATTATTTCAACGTTTAAATAGTTTTATTTAACGCTGAGTAACCTAATATTACATTTTCTCCAAACGATCTAAAGAGGATGAAAGTACAACTCATGGATATCCACAGGACATACTATGGATAAATATGCTGTAAGGGTAGTTAATAGTATTAATCCGTATATTTCAGTATATAAGATAGATTCGTTTTACAATTAAAGGACTTAGATGACCAAATATATTCGGTCTCCGTGTATCTTCGTCGGGGTAACATACTGTTTTTTTTTTTTTTTTTTTTTTTTTTTTCCTTTAAAAAATAATTATTTTTTCTTTTCGCGTGAAGCGTGGTTAAATGTGAAAACTAATTCTACAGAAAATAAAAATAGTTATCACCTTAAACCTGTAAATCTAAATTTTTATGAAAATCGTTAAATACGTTTTTTTTTGGAAAAGTTGGCATTATTTTGTTCCATGCAAAGAATTCTAATTTGCTCGAAGAAGATAAAATAGATTGGGTTTATTCTTAAAATATCTAACCCTATCCACCCCCCCCCCATTTTTTTTCTTCAACTGTTCAAGAAATTCCTTTGAAAAACATTTTTCAAAAGTTTTTTTCCGAGTGGGATCTGGGTTACCAGTGAACGCTAATTATTTTAAGAAAAGGGTACTTAAAATCGAACTTTTAACTTAAAAACACACTAATTTTTTATAAAATCAAATGAATATTTTTAAGTAAATGGAGAATTTACACTTTTCGCGAGGGTTATTGGTGAACGCTTATTTTCCTGAAAATGGAAGGAACTTAGTTTGAAGGAAGTAACTTGATATTTTTTATCAAAAATCCTTGAAGAACATCTTAGGAAAACTGAGTCTCTGCCCTATTTAACCACGGGTGGATTGAGTGTTAACAGTGAACGATAAATTTAGTTAAATCGAGAATAGGGCAGGTGAGTAAACTGTCCGTCGTACCCATCTATTAATGAAATTACCAAAAAGTAGTACTTATATAAATTCTTCCAAAATAGTCTTGTTTCTTCTGACACTAAGTTCTTATTGCGCATGTTAAACTTCTAACATTTTCCACATGTTATTATTCATGGATTATTATTGTGACACGCTGTTATAATTTTCTGTAACTTATCATAAAGCAAATCACTATCAATGTAGATAAATTTATAGCAATACATAGCATATGTTCCGTATGTGTATAACCCAGGTAGCACATAACGTTGTTATAGTGTTGCAAATAAGTCTGAACAGTGAAAAATTGGTTACGTTATTTTATGTCCGTTGAAAAATAGTTTTTATTTCGCAATATTCTCACTGAACAATTTCGAATATTTATTCAGTAATAAAGAAAACCTATAACAAACGTTGTTTTATGGTTGTACTTTTTCTGCTAGTTTTTCGACATTTTAAAATAGGTGTTTTATTAGTTTTTGTTTTCCTTTTTGATTCTAATAAAAAATGTTTTTTCAACGAATTAATAGGTACTTTTTATAAGTCATTATTTCCGTCAAATGACGTTGAATCTCTTCAACTTGATATCGATACACGATTGTGAATTGGCAGGATGTGCGTGTTTTAATTTTCTTTAGAGTTTTAGAAGAAGGTGTGCTGCGAAAGAACTTGTAACATGATAAAGCTTTCAGCAAATTATATTAACAAGTATAGTAGATGCTCTTCGGCTTTCGGAAACCGTAACTAACGAAGGAGTTTATATTGTACGCTTTCTCCTGTTCAACACGCGAAATCGCCAAGTATATTGTAGAAAACCTTAAAAGCGTCTTACGATACGACGCGTGCCATTTTGAATGTGATGTGAATGAAATGGAAGTTATCGCTTTCCTGTTAAAATGGTGCGAAAGTTTTCTGTAAAAGAATAATTAATTAAACGCAACTTAAAACTTTTTCATCGAAAGTGTAGTGAAAGGTAAATGACATTTTACGTAATTTCCAAAAAACTTGCTAGCTGGTAATTTCCTTAAAAGCTCAAAGTTATAATATCCTTTGGTTTTGGGTTTGTTTACCAGCTACACTGTTAAAAAAATGCAGAAGAAATACAGAAATTCTCTGTAATTTCAGAAAAAAAGTCGTAAAATACGTTTTGTCTACGTAATTTTTCCGTAATTTACGCCTTTTTTTCTGAAATTACAGAGAATTTCTGTATTTTTTCTGTATTTTTTTAACAGTGTAGCATAATATTAAAAATAAATGAGTTCTCGTCTAATTGTGGATGCTGTATATTTATTTAAACAAGATTTTTCAAGGAATGAAGTGAGTGTTTCTTTTTCCCTTCTTTAAAAGAATGTTCCAAAACTTTTTTAACATATGAATTTTTTTCTTTTTTAAATTATTAGCAATATTTTAGAAACGAAAATGCATTGGATATATAGAGCTAGCAATTTTTCTTGGATTTCAGCGTTTATAAGACATAAGAAAAACCGATGAAAACTGATATAAAAATCACGACAGTATTGCGATTCTGAACAACCATTTTACAACTGTTTTTTTTTAAGTTATAAAAAAAACGACAGTATTGCGATTTCGTACAACCCTTTTACAGCGGTTTTTTTACGTTGTAAAATGTATTAAAACAACCGTTGAAAGATGAGGAAATCAACGATACATATTTTCAGATTATTACCGTTACGGAAAAACGATCATTCAACGGAATGCATTGCCGTTTGTTCAACGTTGAAAATACCATACTGTGCTACCTGGGAATATAAACATGTAATTACGAATACAGTCGTATTTCTGTTTAATGACGTCAAAAGACTTAGATAAAAAGAAAAAATGTTACATAGATATTCATCTTTCATAATACTTTAAAAAATTAAAAAAAATTAAATACATAATCACAAAAAAATTAATATTAAACTACACTTTTTAACACTTTCCAACAAGGTTGGTCCACTTCGGTTTGTCTATCTGTCTGTCTATCCGCGCTCTAACTCCCGTAAATATTTATGGAATTTCTTGAAACTTATATATGTTATTCAAGTTCACTATCGGACGTTCCCTATTGAAAATTTAGTTTAGACCTCTACTGGTTTGTGTGTAGGGACACCCGAAAGTATTTCAAACATTGTGTTCTATGAGAGGTATTTGTATAAACCATATTTTCATACCTTTACTTTAGACATATCTCAATTAAATTGAAATATGCTATTCAAGTTCACTATTGGATATTTCCTGTATAAAATGTAGGAAATACCACAGCCGATTTATGTACAGGGACACTCAAAATTATTCCAAAGCACTGCGTTCTCTGAGAGAGATTTCTATAAAAGAAATTTTAAAAACTTTACTTTTCACGAAATTTTAGGAAATTGAAATGTGTTATTTATGTGTACCAAAAAATGCTTTACATAGAATATAGCACGATTAGCATTTGATTTACAGGGTGACACAAAAATATCCATTTATATTAAGATCTATTAATAAAAAATTTCTAGATTTGCACATTCGTTTACATTAAGCGTTTTTAACACTTTCTAACATTTTAAAGTGTGAATATGATTTCAGTTTGTGTATCTGTCCATCTGTCTGTCTGTCTATCTGCCCGCGCTCTAACTCCCGTAAATATTTATGGAATTTTTCATAACTGATATATTTTATTGAAGTTGATTATCGGATGTTCAATACTGAAAATGGAGTGAATATCTCTTACGGTTTGTGTACAGGAACACCCGAAAGCATTCGAAAGCATCGTATTCTATGAGTGTTATTTTTATAAATATTTTCCCTATAGAATGTTCCCCATTTAAAATGACATTAATAGGTCTTGTATAACTAGTTTGTTTACAGGGACAACAACAACAACAACAACAACAACAACAAAAAATGCCAATGCATTACGTATTGGGACAGAATGTTTTGAAAGTTATATTTAAAAATTTTTCTACTGTAAATATCATAAATATATTTAAATGTATTGTTAATATTCTAAAATAATGTTTTGTATAGAATATGATATGATTAACTTTCTAATTTACAGGGCTACTCTAAAATATTCAGAGAGATCAAAAGCTGTAATTATAAGCTAATGGCTGAATTTTCTTTTGCGTTAAGCCTTTTTAACACTTTTCAAAATGCCTAAGAGTAAGTTTAAAATCAATTAGTCTATCTGTATATTTCTCAGTCCTTCTGTCTGTTGTGTGATAACGTAGGCAAAGAATATTAAAAGTTATTCGATAGAACAATTACGTAGAGTTGGAAAGTGTTACTAATCAATGCTTACTGCATGATTTTTCATTCTTGTTTTTATTGAATTATTTGTTTGATTTTTTTATGTGTATTATATTCATTTATTACATTGGTATTCGTTTCCAAAGTAATGAATTATATATATATTCATGTATATGTCTAAATGTATTAAATTATATTCTTCCAATGCTTTACGGTATTACTGTAATCATTATTTTTAAAAATGCATATATCGTATGCTTATTCTTCAAATAAAAAATGCATATATCATATACTTGTGCTTATTATTATTACTGAGAAAGGCCTGTTAAATTTGTTCTGTTAAGATGTGTTAAAAATATCGTTAGCTTCGAAGAAAATCATGCCATTCATTGCTATAAAATGAAGATGAAAAATATTTTCTAAAATTGAGTAAAGGAAATTATTATAGAAAGAAAATTACTTTACAAGAGAATTATTTAAAAAATTCTTACACGGAAGTTAAAAAACGTAAAATGGAGAAATTCGAAAAACAAAAAAAAAAAAAAAAGGTTATTTAAATAGATTTCGGTCTGTAATTTGAAATAATAAAATGATTTGTGTTAAAAGTAGTCTGTTAAAAAAGGGATATGTATCACCAGAAAACGGTTACAATTTAACTGCAACCAATGCTTCAGTGCTATTTCGCACTATTTTAATAGTATTTACATCTAAAATATGGAAGTCGACGAGAACGTTATTCAGGTCAAGCGCTCACACTCTCAACAGGTTGGCAGCAACTCTGATTCCGATGGGGAGGGGAATTGGGAAATTGTAAATTATAGGAAGAAAAAGGCAAAATCTAGTGTTAATAAGAATACTCAGGATAGCACCTCGAATTCAGATGTCAGTAATGAAATTAAACCTAAATCCAGCAAAATTTTTATATTCTACCGCCGCCCCATTGGCAGACACTGCTGTCTGGCATCAGGAACTTAGTTCCGAAGCTGGCCAGCAAAGACCAGGGGCGCTTCTTAAAATTAAAGGTCGAAAATGAGGATGATCATCGAAAAATACAGGCATACCTCATTCAGGAAAACATAAAATTTAAGTCGTTCTTTTTGGATTTGGAAAAAAGTCTGAAGGCGGTGATTCGGGGACTCCCTATCAACACTCGTCCTTCAGACATCGTTCAAAATTTAGAAATTGAAGGTTTTATGGGGGGTCACTGTGACTCAAATGTTCAGAGGACCTGTGTCCAAAAATATTCTTATGCCACTGTTTCATGTGGCAGTACCAAAAACACAAGTTGAGGTTGAGTTAGATGCCATATTTTGGATCACTCAAATGATGGGAACGGAGGTCATGGTCGAAGCTTACCGGTGCCACATGGGACCCTCACAGTGCTTCAACTGTCAGGGCTACTTCCACTCTGCAAGATCTTGCAATTTGCCGCCCCGGTGCGTTTAATGCGCTGGGGATCACATGAGCAAGAATTGCCGAAAGGACTTTGGTGACCCTTGCAGGTGTGTGCACTGTGGTGGCGCCCACCCGGCAAACTATCGGCTGTGTCCGAAATTTCCAGTACAAAACTCTAAAAAAAAAACGCTAAACCCAAGCGCAAGCCCCAGTAACAGGTCACAGGGGCTCCCATAGCCAAAAATTTCACAAGTAAGAAGGTTCAACCTTCCCAATCTTTTGCGGGAATTGCTATTGGTCGTAACGAGGCCGAAGCTCCTCCCCCTTCCAAAATCTCCCATATAAATTCCTCGGTCCCAGACGACGCCAGTTCGGCCACCGAGTTTCTAAACTACGTCATGGTCCTGGAAAGGAATCATGACAAGGAAAATAGAGTCAAAGCCTGGAAAATGGCACTTCCACAAATTCGTGCGGCGTCCACGAACTTAGACCGCACTTTCATTTTGTACGAGAGTTTAATATCTCTCGAATAATTTTGATTGGGATTTTTCCACCCTTTATTTAGGCTCAACTTTTACATTCGACTCTAGTAGAACGTTGAATTATTTATCTTTTGGTATATGGAACGCCAATGGCCTCCATGGTAAGGCGGCTGAGTTCCGCCATTGGGTTTACAGTAATAATTTTGATATTATTTTTGTCTGTGAGACCAAATTCTCCCAGGGTTCTACTGTTAAGGTGGCCAATTATATGTTATTCAATGTTGACAGACCATATAATGGCACCTCTTCCGGCGGCACTGCTATTTATTTAAAGTACGGCTTCAATGCTACTCTCATTAAAGTCCAAAATATAAATTCCATTGAAGTCACGCCAATTGTTTTGGAATTCCCCACTATTCAAAAATTACTTGTTGCAGCAGTTTATATCCCTCCTCAACAAGAAAGGAATAACCTGCTCATGCGAGATTTATCCCGGCTCACTAATATTTATTCAAATTTTATTATTGCGGGTGATTTTAATGCTAAACACTTGTCTTGGAACTGCCCCTCTAATGATGCTAGAGGGAATATCGTCAGGAGATGGGTAGATCAAAATCATGCACAAATTCTTGCTCCCCCTGAACCCACCTTCACTAGAAGTAATAATATTATTGATATTGCTATCACCCGCAATTTCCCATATAGTTACAGCATTCAAATGCTGAATGATCTCAACTCTGATCACCTGCCTGTGGAAATCTGTTTTCGGACGAAAAACTACAGTTTAGATTTACCGGCGGCCTTCACCACCAGGTGGAGCCACTTTACGGAGATCTTAGCCGATTATGAGCTTCCTTCACCTCTTCCATCTAATAAACTCGAAGCCGAGAGATCAATTAGCATGCTTGAAAATTCCATGCCTTTAAGCAAAGCTCGGCTCCGAGAAAAAGGACTGGTCTATTCTTCCAATTACCAAATGAAATCAGACAGTTGATCAGAGAAAGAAATCATGCTCGCAGGAATTGGCCGGTTCATAGACTCCCCCATTTCAAACGCTTGTACAATGTACTTGCACGGAGGGCTAAAGCTGCAATTTATGAGTAATCAAAAACGCATTTCAACAACTTTGTCGAGAGTTTATCGACGACCGACAACACCATTTGGAAGACTACTTCACGTATTCGTAGGCCAAAAACAGACATTCCGGCTCTAAGTAGCCCAACTGGAATGACAGTGACTAACTCTGAAAAGGCTGAAGCTCTCGCTCACAGTCTTAGAAGTCAGTTCACACCTCATAATGATGTTTTTAATCCAAAAATCACTTCAATTGTTAATAACAGTGTTCAAAATTTACTAAGTAAAAATTCCATTAATACTCTTAAATTGGCTACTCCCTCTGAGGTAGTGGAGTATATTTCTAAACTGAAAAAAAATAAATCCCCTGGCGATGACCGAATAACAACTAATATGCTAATTAACCTTCCTACCAACTTTATTTTTTATATCACTTTAATTATTAATTGCATGCTCATCTTAAATGTTTTTTCAGACTGTTGGAAAAGGAGTTTAATCGTTTCTCTGCCGAAAGGTGGCGACACTGATCCGCACCTTCCTCAAAGCTATAGACCTATTTCTCTTCTCTCATGCATGTCTAAAATCTATGAATATATTCTTGTTAATCGTCTGAATGATTTTACAAACTCTCATGATGTGATAAGGCCAAACAATTCGGGTTTCGTACACGTCATTCAACACAACAACAGTTGTGGTGAGTTTGTGAATTTATTCACGATGGCTTCCAATCTGGAGGTGTAACGGGAGTTATATTTCTAGATGTTCAAAAAGCTTTCGATAAGGTCTGGCATGCTGGCCTTATTCATAAACTAATATCTATTGGTCTTCCCGACCAACTAACTAAAATAATTTAGGATTATCTTCACAACAGATCATTTTCCGTTAAAGTCCTAAACTCTATCTCTAACCCTTCACCTATTTTAAGTTCTGTTCCTCAAGGTTCTCTGCTGGGGCCATTTCTCTTCAACATCTACGCCAATGATATTCCGCGTGATGTTGATGATGTTCCGCGTCACTTTAGCGACTTTCGCTGACGACACTGCCATTTGCTGTAAACGAAACACTCCAAACGCTGCGTTTGAAGTACTTCAAAACTATCTCAATAAATTTTCGATCTGGTTACGGAAATGGAGAATTAAAGTTAACAGTTCCAAAAGTAAACAGTTCCTCCACTAACTTTCTCTTAAATAATGAACCCATACCCTGAGAGACACGTTATAAATACTTAGGAGTCTATATTGATTCCAAATTAACGCGGTCTCGTCACATCTCAGAATCTCTGGGTAAAGCCAAACGAGCCACGCATTCCCTTCATTCTCTCTTAGCTTTTAATAGCCGCCTGTTCATAAAAAATAAATTATTACTATATAAATCCATAATCCGTCCTATTATCACCTACGGGTGTATGATATACGGATCTGGATAAAATTTGATAATCTGGATAATCTTGGATAAAATTCAAAAGTTTCAAAACAAGCTATTGCGCAGGTT
This sequence comes from Salticus scenicus, assembly GCA_963930645.1. Classification (NCBI taxonomy): domain Eukaryota; kingdom Metazoa; phylum Arthropoda; class Arachnida; order Araneae; family Salticidae; genus Salticus; species Salticus scenicus. The sequence continues at coordinate 23,543,014 of OZ005650.1, read as the reverse complement.
TTTGAAAGCTACTCGCTACGTCCGCAATGATACTATTCATCAGGATCTCCGAATTAAGCTTATTTATGCTCAATTTCGGAAACTTGCATTGAAGTTTCATAGATCCATTCCTAATGTTGAAAATCCTCTGTTAGACTCTATTCACAGATACGACGCTAGAGTCGGTCGTGGTAAAAAACGGCCTCTGGCTATTTTAGTCAGAGGGGATGATTTTCTCCCCGTCTCTAAAAATAGTAGGAGTATAACTTCCGGAGTTACCTAACTTAGTATTTCCATCCAAAATTCTATTTTCCCTAGATTGAACGAAATGTTCATCTAGCTTTGGCTAACCCTAGTATCAGGCTTATCTACTGAACTTTGTCAGTCGCGAGCTTTGAACCTTCTTACTAGTGAAAATGTTACTTATCTTTTAATTATTATTTTTAATTAAAATTTCCTAATTGCTGTATATTTTTTTATTATTTGGCTTATTTTTTAATTTTTTAGTAATTCTATTGTGTTGTAGTGTAGGGTTCTGAGGTCTCCTCTCATTGGCCGATCTCCTGGCATTTGATTGGCTCTTAGTTTGAGGACAAACTCCTCTCGTTTTTAGCTTTAACTTTCAGTGAGGATCGTGGGGTTTTTTGTAGGCTTCTGATTGGTCAACGGACTTAGCTCGGAACTTAGCTTCTGGCTAGGCACCGGGATTCTTGAAGATTCTCTACAATTAACTTAACTTTTTAACTCTCCTGAATTTCAATTACTTTTGTTAGGAAAAAAAAAATTGTATGGCCCCCTTTTTCTTATTTAGTTGCGGGACTCCGAGCGATTTCCTGTGCCCCTTGGGGCGCCCTGCTCACCTCTTAATTCCTTTTCGCCTTCCAGACTGTCTTCGTCAACGCACGTAACAGTTTCACTATTACACTTAGGTTTTTTCAAGGAGTTATTTATTTATTTTATTTTATCTTATTTTATTTTATTATTATTATACATATATATATATATATATATTTAACTCCTGGTGCTTCACTCTGATTGGTCTCTGCTCACGCGGAGCGTTATTCAGAGATCAAAATTCTAAATTCATCTCTTTGGCTTTTATTTATTTTATGGAAAATTATTTTTATGTTTTTCTCATTTTTCGTTGGAGGTAAGCATTGCTTGCGACCAAATGCAGGCACTCCGAAACACTCACATTGACGTTGACGTACATCTAAAATTGCATTACATGTATAGTGCCATTTTTAAGGCACTAAGATCTTCTGAGTTTAAGTTACAGTCGGTAACAAAAGCATCCGAACACTAGCAAAAATTCCTATATGAAGAAAATAGAGTCACTACTGTTTTGTTAAGTAAATCCTTGTCGAATTATGTTCTTAGTCAGTCTAAGAACATAATTCGACAAGGATTTATTTAACAAAACAGAATTAACTCTACTTTTTTTTACATCTGAATTTTTCCTAGTGTTCGGATACTTTTGTTACCGACTGTACCAATGTCTACTGAGACCACAGATTATCATACAGATAGGACAGTGAAGCTAAAACGCGAACCGGAAATATAGTAGCACCACTAGTGTCAACAGAGGGGAACTACAAGTGTTAAGTCTACATGAATAACATCTTTGATCGAAAATTGTTTTTCTATTTCGCGAGTAGTTAGTAGCAGGTTAGTATGGGAAGTTTTCTTTTCCTTCACTTTCTATTGTTTTTGAATTCACAAAATTATCCTCAAAACATTCACAGCTATTCTTCTAAGAAATAAAAATTAATTTTTATAATGTTTAAAAATATGTTTTGTCAAACATATCCATATTCAAGTACAAATTAAAATTACAAACTGTAATTCTGAAATAGCAGTATGAAATCATTAAATATTTAACGTTGCTTGTTTTAAATAATACAAAATGCTTTAAAATGAAAAAAATGTTTTTATTTTATGTATATTCAAAGTTTATTTTCTTAATATTTAGCACTTGCTTCTTAAAATAAATTGCTTTTAACAATCAAGTTTGTAAACAATAATAAAGTTGCCAAATGAAAACATATGTGCAGTTTTCTTGCTTCACTATTTCTATTACTTTTAAATTCACAAAATCATTACAGCTATTTTCTAAGAAATGAAACTAATTTTTATTATGTTTGAAAATAAATTTTGCCAAACACATTCGTGTTCAAGTGTACAAATTAATATAAGAAACTGCAATGCTGAAATAGCAGTATGGAATAAAATCTTAAATATTTAACATTGCTTGGTTTAAATAATACAAAATGCTTTAAAATGAAAAAAAATATTTCTGGTTTATATATATTTTCGAAATTTATTTGCTTAATATTTAGTACTTGCTTCTTAAAATAAATTGCTTTCGACAATCAATTTCGTAAACAATAACAAAATTGCCAAATGTAAACATCGATACAATGGTTAGTTGGTTGGATGTTGGGTTTAACGTTGCACTAATATTACAATGAACATAGATACAATAAAAATAAGATGAGCGATTGCGTAAACCGGAAATCTCGAGAAACTTACAGCTGTTGACAATAGGGTCGTTGCAGTCAAATTTTGGTTACCGAAGAATATACGGGAGTGTCCTATCTGTATAATAATCTGTGACTGAGACTAATGTCGTCATCTATTGAGATGGGAATCTTGGTAACAAATTTTAGTTGTAGTTAAACAGTAACCGTTTTAATACCATTTATAGGGTACAAAGGTTCACTCTCTACTAAGATGGTGAACCTTGGTACCAAATTATTAGTTGCAGCTAAACTGAAACCTTTTTATATCCATTTCTAAGGAACAAAGCTGCGCCTTTTGCTAAAACGGTGGACAATGGTATCAAAATGTTAGTTGCAGCTAAACTGTAACTAATTTTTTTTTCTCCTAAAACATGCTTTTTTTATTTTTAACAGTGAAACATAATACAAAATTTTAAAATAACTAAATTTTCCATTTCATTAAATAACTGAGTTAAAAATTAGGTTTCAAAATAGTGCATTTAAAACATAATTAAAATTAATAGCAAAACTTTGTTCGACTGATCCCGCTATTTAGAATTGCATCAAATACACAGAGGCTTGATTCACTGCTTGTTATTCCCAGATGGAACCATTCATTTAACCTCATTGCGATCATGGGAGAAATCGTTAATTAATTAATTTATCAAACACGTAGTAAATTAGTTCACTGTAATTTTAGACACTCAAGACAATTTCTGTAAATTTTGATCAATTCCAAATAAAACGAATTGGAATAATATAATAATATCTATGACCTCTAATTTATTACATTGTTTCCAATTATTATATATTTTAATTACCACTATTAATGAAAAGAGAAAAATACTTTTTTTGGATTCATTTAATTAAATAGTTTTAATATAAAATAATACAAAAATTGTTTTACAAAAACAGTGATATTTAAAATATGCATAAGCTGACAACTATAGTATTTTTTAATCAGTAACAATTTAACAGTTAATATATGTAATATCTTTGAGTGAATTTTAATTTTAAAATAAATTTTAGAAAGATAATTAATGTAAACATTCAATATTTATTTATTTTTTAATTGTGAAAACAACTATCCTAAATTGTACACAGTGGTAAAATGTATTTGTTATTACAATTATTATTAAATACATTATGCAAATAAATCATTGTAATCAGGAAATACTTCGTTAATGATATTTTGGTGTATTTATACATAAAGGTTTTCGTATCTTAACAGTGATATGTGCTTGTATATACTTAAGTACATGTTGTTAACAACGTCTGTACGGTTCATTCGACTGAGCTCAAATTTGGTAGATATGTTATAAGCGCTGAAAACCGGAAAAGTTTTAATTTTCATGCGTGTTTAATGCAGAAGGTTTTATTTTATTTTATTTTATTTTCTATTGAGATAAAAAGAATATTCTATCACTTCGGCTTATGGGCTAAAAGTACTTTAAATGCGCTAATGTCTAAACTCAACATTCGATTAAGAGGCAATTGAGCGTTTTTGTTAAGGTATGTGCCAACATTCGAAGAAAATTTTTAAAAATGCTTAAACTTTTAATGAAACACACATGTATATAATTAAGAGTGAATACAAAATTATGAATTTAAATGAAATTTTACAGAAATTTTCATTAACTTTTAAAATATAGGCAATATTTAGAAAATATTTTAGTGAAAATTTTGATTTATAACACATCTCCTATAACAGGTTCTAATGAATGTATTTAAATAATATTTACACAGGATAGAAATAACATACTTACCTGCGTTCTGTAGCAAAAGATTTGGCGTACTTATAAAATTTATTGAAATATTCCTTACTTGGTTCAAAAGCTCAAAATCAAAACATGAAAAATCCTCACTTCTCAAAAAAATATCAGTAAAATCAATAAATAAACACAAACAGGTTAGATTTTGCTACAGAATATAGCTAAAACTGAATAAAACTAAAGATGAATAAAGATGAATAAATATTATATAATTAAACATTTTAATAGATTTGTTTTAACAAGAAGTAACTGTGAACTGTGAATAAGGACTGGACTTTCTCTACAACGAAATTTAGAATTCTTTTTTTTTTTTTTTTTTTTTTTTTTTTTTTGTGATTCAGATTTTCATTTTGATATCTCGTAAAATATCTTTTGTAAGCTTTATAATAAATTAGTAATTAAAATTAAAAAATAATAAAAGTAGTTATACACGATTTTTGTATTTCACATAACTGTATTTTACATAGCCGCTAATTTTGTTAAGTACTTTTGATTTTAATTCGTCAAGAAAACGTATTACTGGAAATTACTATTTAAAATTGTTTTTCTGGAAAACACAAATTGTAGGATTCCTTTAATATAAGAGATAAACGGGCAAAAATAGAAAATTTGCTTTCATAAGATTTTGGGATATTTTCGGGATGTTTTTTCAGAGATTTTAAAACATAAATAAATGCGGTCTTGGTAATACGGCAGATATCAGACCATCGACTTGATTAACGAAAACGCTTGATTACTGAAAATCATTAAAGCTGATGTCTTTATACTGCAGAAGCTAATTTTTTATACATACAGGTGTTGGACAAAATAATGTGAACACTTTGGCTTTTTTACGTTTTCTCAAATATCTTGAAAAGTTCTTTCCGAATCATCTTCAATCTTTGCTAGTGTAAAGAACATGTTATACCTCATACTTTTCAGTAAAAGTTGTGTCCTGAAAAGAAAAAAAGAGACCAGCAAAAAATTTATTTTATTTATTTATTTATTTTTTTTTAATCACTCTGAAAAAGGAAATGCTTTAAATGCGTTTTGGCTGCAATATGGAATTTATGAATACTTTTCTCATTATCCGGATGAAATTTTATGAGACAATCACATGTATTCATGTAGATATAACGGTTATTTAAAAAATTGCAAAAACAATTTCCAATTTTTTAATTAAAACACGTAGGGTATGAGACTCAGTGCAAAGCCATTTTCAGGAAGTATGGCATACTACATTAGAAACAGCATAGAACAATGAGAATTTAAAAAAAAAAAAATTAAAAATTAAAAAAACTTACGATATGTGAACATTTTTACGAAATAATTTTTTACTACGCATGCGCAACTTTTATAAAAAATTCACTTGCATATTTTAATAGCCAAAGCTATCTTGCAACTTATGTGGAATATACTTATATGAAAAAAAAATCTCTTATTTTTTATATAATAGATCATTTTATAAAATTCTGGAGTGACTCCACTCGACTTTCCGAACATTGAGTAATTAACAGTTTTGTAGATAAAGTAAAGAAAGAGGAGTTGTTAAACAAACAAAAGAGATAAAACCATAATAGAGTGTTTGAGTATTTTTCTCCATATATTACACGATGTTTTATTTAACGCTACTAAACTTTGAGCCCATAGATCATAATGATAAAGAATTTTCCTTGTGTTCCTGTAAAAAACCTATAAATTCTAGATTCACCAAAAAGCTCATAGTTAGTGCAACAGTGATTTATAATATTCATATAAATTTTCAGCTCAATTGAATAGGCCGTTTAGATGCTATCGCACTTTTAACTAGTATGTTGCGACCACCACATGACTTTCTTCTATATATTCCTATACAAATTCACTCAGTAAAAATAATTTATTAAAATTAGTATTTAAAATATTATCTTCCATGATAATGCAGATGATTTCCATATTCGAGAAGTCGTATAACACGAAATATTAAAAGAAATGTCCATTTTATTCTCAATATTTAAAAAAAAAAAAAAAATACTATTTTTTTTCTGTTTTTTTTTTTTTTTTTTTTTTTTGTTAAAAGAAAAGAAAATCGATAACTTCATTTTAAATTATCGCAGATCTATGGTTCAACCATTCGTTTTAAAGGTACTGGCGAGGTCTTTTGAAAGATACCCATCAGGAAAATTTACTCCCCCCGAGGGAGAACTTCCTCCCAGGGGGCTGGCGAGGCTCCTACACATACAAAAAGTTTTTCCCAGTTGACTATCTCTATTATAAATAATTCTGGTAAATTTCATAATGATTATTAAAAAATAATTCTCTTTATGCACATTTATACAAAATTTTTACTTTCTCTTACCCATAAGGTAGAGAAAGTATTGTTCTTGGGTCAAATTTTCGAACGCGAGATTTTGTTATATTTACACGTTCTGAGGTCCCCTGAGTACGAAAATCATGTTTTTAGCGAATGGTCTGTGTGTATGTCTGTGTGTCTGTCTGATATCAGCATATATCAAAAACAAATTATGGCAGAAAGTTCAAACATGGTATTCTAAATGTGTATTATATAGGGATGCTACAGTAAGATTTTCGTTAAGATCAAACAAATGGTTCGTGTACAGGGACAATCAAGAGAATTCTAATACATTACGTCTATGGAGGAAATTGCAGGTAAGTAGAGATTAACGTCTATATACTGCACTAAACCAAATGAAACGAATATATATTTTTTGTAATAGAGATACTTAACTGGGAAAAATTTTTTGTGTATGTAGGCTCCTCGCCTCCCCCCCCTGGGGGGGAAGTCCCCCCTCGAGGGGAGTAAATTTTCATGATGGTTATCTTTCAAAAGAGCTCGCCAATACTTTTAAAACGAATGGTTGAACCATCGATCTGCGATAATTTAAAACAAAGTTATCGATTTTTGTTTTTTTTAATTGATTTATTTAAAATGGACTTTTTTCGGATATTTAGTGTTATACTACTTCTCTAATATGGAAATCGTCTGCATTATCACAAAACATATTTTTTTTAAATAATAATTTTAATAAATTATTTTTAATAACCGAATTAAATTTTCTATAAATCTAGGTGCATTAATGAAAGGGGGGGGGGCGGTAGCCCCCCTCACACAGAATTAATTATCATATAAAACTCTTCCGAAGCCTAATTTGAATTGTTTAACATACGTTTACATAACATCGTTATCTTACCTCTTAATCTCCAACCTGTATTTATAGTATTAAATTTCAGGGTAAGAGAAAGTCGTGTGAGTGACACACCAGATTATTTACTATACCACCATGTTAAAAATTTAGAAAAAGCGGGATGGCAACGCAACCTGTTAGACAATTTTTACCAAAAGTTGACAGGCAATAATTTCTGTCAAGGTGCAACTACATACCAATTTGTATGAAATTCTGTGAAGTAGTTCTTGAGATACAGTTGCCACAATAGTTTGTCACATACAGGCAGAGACTGACAGGCAAACAGACAGACATTTTCTAAAAAATGTCAAATCGTGTTCTACAGCTCTCAAAACGTGTAAATCCATCAAAAACCCGAGGTCGAAAATTTTTACGAATCCAATACTTTCTTCTATTGTATATAGAAGAAAGTAAAAAGTTGGTCCCACAGGCCATAATGATAAAGAATATATCTTTGTGTCCCTGTAAAAAAAACTGTAAATGCTAAATTCACCAAAATCTATACAGTTCCTGCAACTGTGACCTATAACATGTGTACAAATTTTTTGTTCAGATTAAATAAGCGTTTAGACGCCATCGCACTTTTAAAAATTTGGCCCCATAGGCCATAATGAAAAAGAATTTTTCTTTGTGCCCCTGTAAAAAAAGTGTAAGTGTCAGATTCTCCAAACTCTATACAGATTGAGAAACTGTGACATATAGTATGTGTATAAATTTTTTGCTCAATTGAAGAAGGCGTTTAGATGCTATCGCACTTTTAATATTTTGGTCCCGTAGACCATAATGATAAAGAATTTTTCTTTGTGTCCCTGTAAAAAAACTATAAGTGCTAGATTCACCAAAATCAATAGGGTTCGTACTATGGTAACTTACAATATGCGTACTAAGTTTCAGCTTATTCGAACAAAGCGTTCAGATGCTAGCGTGTTCACTCACATACATACACACATGGATACACACATGCATACACACATACATACACACATACATACATCATAGCAAAAATAGTGAAAAAGGACTCATTGGACCTCGAATTGTATAGAAACATCAAAATATCAAATTCGGATTTTTGACATGATTACAATACTTTACTCTCTATAGTGTTCGGAAAGTAGATATATAGAAAAATTTCAATTTCTGTATATGTTGAGTACATATCAGGAAATTTTCTTATCCTTAGAGGAGTATATTTATGTAAGTAGTTTATCCAAGCATTCTGAAAACAATACTTATCTTATAAAATATTCGGAAACAACAATAGTTGAAAAGTTTTGTGACATGAAATTAAAATTATTTCTTCTTCTATTTCCCTTTATTAAAATATTTATGGAATGCATGCGTTTTAATAAGGCTTTCCATGACTTGCTCATGATTTTTCCGATATTTTTCTACAAATGTATCTAACACGGAAGCATTATTTTTATATTTATACTGCAACAATTGTTATAATTTGTAATCTTAATATAACAAGCAGGGATGTAACTTCATACCACTAAAATTAATTGGGAAGTTAATGCACGATTTTATTTACCTTGGTATGTTATTTACGTGTGTGTGAAATCTAAGAATGGAAGTTTAAACAAATTTTCCATCCCCTGATTGAGCTAAAATATTCCATATATTACTTGCATATATTGCATATATTGCAAGTCCATTAACCCTGAGAATTCAGTTCTAGTTCAAGACATTTCTCATTTTATACATACATTCAATTATTTGACTGGGGTTAAATTTTGTTAACTTATATCATTTTGACAACAATACTTACTAAAACGATAACAGTGATCTAGGGGAATTGGTGCGTAATAACCTTGTTCCCCAACTCCAGTTCAAATTTTGTAATCGCATTTTAACCATATTCTTCTTTCTAAATCCTTTGTGAAAACTCAATGCCTTCAAATTTTAACAAAATCTTTTCATTTGGGTCTGTTACGATTTCCCGACACTCAGTTTCCCGACAACTCAGTTTCCCGACGCCACTTTCCCAACAGGTACGTTTTCCCGACAACTCAGTTTCCCGACAGACACGTTTTCCCGACAGGTACGGTTTCCCGACAACTCACTTTCCCGACAGGTTGTAGAGAATTAGCGGATGCCATATTCTCAATTTTAGGTTTTAACTCCTAGATCTTAAATATGAACTTAGATTAACTTAATTAATTTATGAGCATGGAACTTGAATCTTGTTTATTTAACTTTAGATTGAAGCTGTAAACTTATTTTAATTACTTAATAAAGTTATGAAATAACACAAAGTCAGATATATAAAAATAACTTGAGCTTTTCATTTGAGCTTAATAGAAAAAGGCGGGCGTTGGACTTTAATTGTATATAATATCTTTATAAATTTCAATGGGCAGCCTTCTTAATTACTTGTACTTTACTTAACTAATCATCAATAAATTTAACTACTACATTTAACTTCATTCATCCTCGCGTCTCAGTAACTTTTCGATAACGGGAGGATTCCCTGACGCCGTTATCTACTCGAACTACTCTTTCCGGCTATAGCCGCTAACAACCAACTTCCCACCCACTTACTTCCAGCTAACCTTCAAGTAATTTCCCTCCAACTCACTCTCTTACCTTCCTTCCAACTAACTCCTAAAAGCAATCTCCCTTCTACTTTTATACTATTCACTTTCCAAAATACTTTATAAAATTAGCATATTACAATTTACAATTTTAGTTTAGGATAGGAACTAACTCCATTACTCAATCGAATCCTAAAACCTTCGCATTCATGTTTTACTCGCAAAGTGCGAATTTTAATCGTAGCACTTTGCTAGACCTCACAGTTCCTCCCCAAATAAAAAAAATTTACGTAAAAAACCCCAACGGGTTTTTACCCGTGAAAATTTTTAATTATTGCAATACTATGCAAAGAAAATTTAGCTGCAGTGACTTACTGCTAAAATTAAACTGTATAAGACTTTAGGGAAAAAAAAGGGGGGGGGGAGTTAAATTAGACTGCCCAAGAATAACTATTTGCTTTTAAAATGTAATAAGGAAAAAAAAATTAAGAGTACAGGGCCAAAAAACTGGACACTTAGCTTTTTAAAAATGTTTTTTATTATGCTCAATCTAAGTCGCTTTACACCAGAAAACCGTTTGTACTCAATTTAGTTAACTAGAAGTCCAACGTTATTACAGCGGGGCTTACATTCATCTTTCCTTAAAACAAATGGAAAGGAGAAAAAATTTGATTAATTTTTTAAAAAATGTAGTACAAAAAGGGATCGCTTAAACAGAAAGTACGATCAAAATTCAAATTAACTTGTGCAAAATGATAGCAAAAAAGAAAGTCTTTATTTCAGGTGTTTATCAAAAAAGATTTGCAGTTGTCCACTGTCAGATGAATCGTTTTAATTCAGAGTCCCACTGTTGGCACGCTTCCAAAAAAGCACCTTTGACTTCAGAAAAGAGAACGCTGGCACAGTTCCAAAAATATCGGCTTTAGCATCAAAAGTAACAATTTGTAGAAAACAGCTTGGGCTTCGGATTTAACGTCTGTACTTCGGGTTTGAATCATCAGAGAACTTCTACAATATAAAAACTCTTTTTACAGTATAAATTAAAAAAAGGACGTGAACTACAACTTGTATAGAGATAAATGACATAATTTTATAGATAAGCAATATTCCAGCTAGCTATTTGCATCGGAAAAAACTGAATTGTTAGTGTATTTAAGGTTAATTGTTAAACGCGAATTTACATGCAAAATAGCTTTAAAAAAAATTCTCTTTTTACCCCATACTAATATATACATACATAGAACTCTTAGTGAAAATTCAAGAGTTAAAAAATAAGAAATATTCATTTTATACAATTTACGACATTTAGAAAAACATAGATAAGGATACAAAATTTTTCAAAACTGCAGTTGATCGCTGAGAAATAAAAACGATTTACGTACATGCATATAGATCATTTACAAAACTATAGAGAAAAATGTTTATACACTTATAAAATTTCATGTTATACAATTTATAAGACAGTTAGAGAAATATAGGTAATGAATATAAACAAATTGTGGAAAAAGTTTTCAAAACCGGCGTTGTTGGCTAGGAAATAGAAAAAGATTAGAGTATATACATATTGATCATGTAAAAAACTAGAAAGAAAATTTATATACAAAAAGGTAAGAAAATTTATCGTACTAATCACTGCAGGTGATGGCTAAAACAGAAAACATTTCAGTTCAGATATATAGATCATTCACAAAACTAAAGAGGGGGGAAATTATATACAAATGTTCAAAAAGGTTTTTTTACCAAAAACTGCCGGTGTTGGCTAGGAATTAAAAAAACATTAACGTACATACATGCATATATTATATATACAGAAAAAAATCATGACATGTAAACAAGACATGAAATTTCGAGAGTTGAAAGTTCATGCTATAAGTTTAAATTTTGCATTTTTTAATTTTAAAAGGTTCATGGCTTGGAGCTCATGGTTGAAAGTCCAGAAGAAAGTCCTACATGTCGTAGATTTCATAATTGTTATGATAGAAATGCACTTTACAATGAAAAAAATATAGAACCATAACACCTGACACATTGATTCCTTGATATCAGCAAAATCAGAGGTGTGTGTCAGACTATCCTGTGGAGTTGCTGTTGAACTTTCAGCGCTGGTAGCTCGTAGAGTGGAGTCCGGCATCGGAGAGGCACTTTTCTGGGATGGACTAGAGCCCGGTACCTTGTCACTGTCTACAGTTCCTTGAAAAGGTTCCGCTCGCTCTCTACTCGTTGAGATCGAGGTCCTGGAGGGCTTACAAGCTTTCAAACCTTTCACTTCGCTAGTGGAAAGTGCAACTTTTTGTTTTTCTTTAGGCGGCATATCATTTAAACTAGCGACCGAGTTATCTGACTTTTTCGTTTGATTTACGACTTTATCATTGAATTTATGCACTGTATGTGCCGAACTAGAGTTAGCTAACGCTGCATTTTGAACTGTACTGCTTTCATTTACATTAACTAGTAGATTTTCTTCAAAATTAGTTACGAGATCTTTAGAAGCACAGTGGATAAACCTTTCACTGTCTTTTACCACAGTTTCTGTGAAACTAAAAGAGTCCGTCGACTTGACTGTTTTGGAACTTAATTTATCAGAAGGTGTATTTAAATCACTAGAAACGTTAGCCGCAACATTTATTAATTTGTAACTATCGGTCCGTTTAACGGCTTCAGCGGCCGCAGTTACTTTAATTTCCTTTACAATCTCTGTTACCCGAGCTTCAGTTACATTTGATATTTCGGCTTGAACCGGTTCAGCATTTAAATGCGAATGAGGGATATGCGAGGCTTGAATAGTAGAATTTAGCTGAACATTCGTTTCATTTAGAGCAAGGGATTCATTTACAGAATTTGGTTCAATCGTATTTTCCTTTTCAATCGCCGTCGCTACGCTAGATATTTTTTTAAATTTTTTATCCGTATCCTAAGGCTGGAAAACAGAGGTAGATTTGTCTGTAGTGCCGGTTAAAGGCGTAGTTTGCTTGTTTTCATTAACTTTTATTTGACTTTTGTCACCAGAAATACAGTTTTCATCGTCAGTTTTAGGTAGGTTTAAACTAATAGAGCTTGCTTCCTGTGACTTAATAACTTCTTGTGGTTTTTCCACTTGGTTTACTATTGCTTCCCACTGACGTTCGTGAGCGGGGAGGGAGCGGTCATGCTCCAATCGTAATCTATCATCCCGAGCGGCAAAGAGGTCGATTACTCTACTTTTTAGATGCTGATGAGTTGGATTTGGTCCAAGTGAATGGCAGGCTATTAATCTATGCCACTGTCTTGGTTCTCCTTCTAGGGAATATGCTAAACAAGCATATTTTTTGGATCGATCAATGTTATAAGAGTTAAAAAAATATTCAAGCTGCTCAAAAAAATGCAACACACTATTAGTGCTGTAAAATAATACTTGCTCGGGGGGGGGGGGGGATTCGAGCGAATTTGGGCGCCATTGTAGAGAATTTTGGTGCGCCATGATCTTATTTGTAGATCTTAACTCCTAGATCTTAAATATGAACTTAGATTAACTTAATTAATTTTTGAGCATGGAACTTGAATCTTGTTTATTTAACTTTAGATTGAAGCTGTAAACTTATTTTAATTACTTAATAAAGTTATGAAATAACACAAAGTCAGATATAGAAAAATAACTTGAGCTTTTTATTTGAGCTTAATAGAAAAAAGCGGGCGTTGGACTTTAATTGTATATAATATCTTTATAAATTTCAATGGGCAGCCTTCTTAATTACTTTACTTAAGTAATCACCAATAAATTTAACTACTACATTTAGCTTCATTCATCCTCGCGGCTCAGTAACTTTTCGATAACGGGAGGATTCCCTGACGCCGCTTTCTACTCGAATTACTCTTTCCGGCTATAGCCGCTAACAACCAACTTCCCACTCACTTACTTCCAGCTAACCTTCAACTAATTCCCTCCAAATCACTCTCTTACCTTCCTTCCAACTAACTCCCAAAAGCAATCTTCCTTCTACTTTTATACTATTCACTTTCCAAAATACTTTATAAAATTAGCATATTACAATTGACAATTTTAGTTTAGGATAGGAACTAACTCCATTACTCAATCGAATCCTAAAACCTTCGAATTCATGTTTTACTCGCAAAGTGCGAATTTTAATCGTAGCACTTTGCTAGACCTCACAGTTCCTCCCCAAAAGAAAAATTTTTACGTAAAAAACCCCAACGGGTTTTTACCCGTGAAAATTTTAAATTATTGCAATGCTATGCAAAGAAAATTTAGCTGCAGTGACTTACTGCTAAAATTAAACTGTATAAGTCTTTAGAGAAAAAAAAGGGGGGAAACTTAAATTAGACTGCCCGAGAATAACTATTTGCTTTTAAAATGTAATAAGGAAAAAAAATTAAGAGTACAGGGCCAAAAAACTGGACACTTAGCTTTTTAAAAATGTTTCTTATTATGCTCAATCTAAGTCGCTTTACACCAGAAAACCGTTTGTACTCAATTTAGTTAACTAGAAGTCCAACGTTATTACAGCGGGACTTACATTCATCTTTCCTTAAAACAAATGGAAAGGAGAAAAAATTTGATTAATTTTTAAAAAATGTAGTACAAAAAGGGATCGCTTAAACAGAAAGTGCGATCAAAATTCAAATTAACTTGTGCAAAATGATAGCAAAAAAGAAAGTCTTTATTTCAGGTGTTTATCAAAAAAGATTTGCAGTTGTCCACTGTCAGATGAATCGTTTTAATTCAGAGTCCCACTGTTGGCACGCTTCCAAAAAAGCACCTTTGACTTCAGAAAAGAGAACGCTGGCACAGTTCCAAAAATATCGGCTTTAGCATCAAAAGTAACAATTTGTAGAAAACAGATTGGGCTTCGGATTTAACGTCTGTACTTCGGGTTTGAATCATCAGAGAACTTCTACAATATAAAAACTCTTTTTACAGTATAAATTAAAAAAAGGACGTGAACTACAACTTGTATAGAGATAAATGACATAATTTTATAGATAAGCAACATTCCAGCTAGCTATTTGCATACGGAAAAAACTGAATTGTTAGTGTATTTAAGGTTAATTGTTAAACGCGAATTTACATGCAAAATAGCTTTAAAAAAAATTCTCTTTTTACCCCATACTAATATATACATACATAGAACTCTTAGTGAAAATTCAAGAGTTAAAAAATAAGAAATATTCATTTTATACAATTTACGACATTTAGAAAAACATAGATAAGGATACAAAATTTTTCAAAACTGCAGTTGATCGCTGAGAAATAAAAACGATTTACGTACATGCATATAGATCATTTACAAAACTATAGAGAAAAATGTTTATACACTCATAAAATTTCATGTTATACAATTTGTAAGACAGTTAGAGAAATATAGGTAATGAATATATACAAATTGTTGAAAAAGTTTTCAAAACCGGCGTTGTTGGCTAGGAAATAGAAAAAGATTAGAGTATATACATATTGATCATGTAAAAAATTAGAAAGAAAATTTATATACAAAAAGGTAAGAAAATTTATCGTACTAATCACTGCAGGTGATGGCTAAAACAGATAACATTTTAGTTCAGATATATAAATCATTCACAAAACTAAAGAGGGGGGAAATTATATACAAATGTTCAAAAAGGTTTTTTTCTACCAAAAACCTTGGAAGGTTTTTTTTACTTGCTCGGTAGGGGGGGGGGGATTCGAGCGAATTTGGGCGCCAGTGTAGAGAATCTTGGTGCTCCATGATCTTATTTGTAGACCTTAACTCCTAGATCTTAAATATGAACTTAGATTAACTTAATTAATTTTTGAGCATGGAACTTGAATCTTGTTTATTTAACTTTAGATTGAAGCTGTAAACTTATCTTAATTACTTAATAAAGTTATGAAATAACACAAAGTCAGATATATAAAAATAACTTGAGCTTTTTATTTGAGCTTAATAGAAAAAGGCGGGCGTTGGACTTTAATTGTATATAATATCTTTATAAATTTCAATGGGCAGCCTTCTTAATTACTTGTACTTTACTTAACTAATCACCAATAAATTTAACTACTACATTTAGCTTCATTCATCCTCGCGGCTCAGTAACTTTTCGATAACGGGAGGATTCCCTTACGCCGCTATCTACTCGAACTACTCTTTCCGGCTATAGCCGCTAACAACCAACTTCCCACTCACTTACTTCCAGCTAACCTTCAACTAATTTCCCTCCAACTCACTCTCTTACCTTCCTTCCAACTAACTCCCAAAAGCAATCTTCCTTCTACTTTTATACTATTCACTTTCCAAAATACTTTATAAAATGAGCATATTACAATTTACAATTTTAGTTTAGGATAGGAACTAACTCCATTACTCAATCGAATCCTATAGCCTTCGCATTCATGTTTTACTCGCAAAGTGCGAATTTTAATCGTAGCACTTTGCTAGACCTCACAAGGTACGTTTTCCCGACAACTCACTTTCCCGACAGGTACGTTTTCCTGACAACTCACTTTCCCGACAGCTCACTTTCCCGACAACTCATTTTCCCGACGGCTCACTTTCGCGACTACTCATTTTCCCGACAGGTACGTTTTCCCGACAACACACTTTCCCGACAGGTACGGTTTCCCCGCAGCTCACTTTCCCAACAGGTACGTTTTTCCAACAGCTGACTTTCTGCAATGATATTTCTCGGTATTTCGCTTGTTTACAGATTTTTCTTAATAAGAAATAAGACGGATTAAAAAAATAATAAAAATAATGCTGAATACGTAACATATTTCTGAATGCATGAAATTAAGAGATTTTCGTAGTCAAATATAAAAATTTGAAAGGTGTTTTATTTATATATATATATTTATTTGTTCAGAAAAATGGTGCTAAATGTGTGATTTATTATTTCCATGTTTTTATTAACTTCCATTCTTGTTTGTTTGTTTGTCCGGTACAAATCTTGCAATCTATTTTTAACTAACTTTCCTACTACCTAGACATTTGGAACATTCAGAGTAGCTCAAAACCCGGAGACAATGGAGTCAAAGCAGATTTTCGAATTTTCGAATAGTTTTCTATTATTTAATTATAATATGAAAATAATATGCTCTTAATAGCAATAAAATAGCCACTAAAATATTAGCTATAATGTAATTGCTGCCAAAAAAAAAAAAAATACGAGTTCATTTTCTTTCGATAAAAAAAAAAAAAAAAAAAAATACATTTAATTCAACGTGAACGTTAAATGATTATTAAAAGTTAAATTATGCATATCACAAAAATTGACGTCATTATCAATTTAAAATTTTTATATACAATGGTAAGTGCTAATGTCGCTTTTGTCATGTTGCTGATATACGTTGCTAATATACTAAAAAAAGTAATATTTAATTTTTAAAACCAACTTTTTTTTTTTTTTACTATTATTATTATTATTTTACTGAACTGAGTCCTCTTGCTTAATTATTGCTTAAATATTATTTTTTATCCCCGCGTATTTTATAAATGATTCATCAGAAAATTTAAAAACGTGGTATATAAGAAGTTTTTTTTTTTTTTTTTTTTTTTTTTTTTAAATCTCATAATTAGTTTTACTTTCTCTTACCAATAAGGTAGAGAAAGTATTTTGTTTTAGGGTCAAATTTTTGAACGTGAGTTTTTGTTATATTTTCACGTTTTGAGGTCTCATGAATCCGAAATTCATGTTTTTAGTGGTTGGTCTGTATGTGTGTCTGTCTTTATGTCTGTTATCAGCATATCTCAAGAACAAATAGTAGCAGAAAATCCAAACTTGGTATTTTAAGTGTGTATCATATAAGGATGCTACACTAAGCATTTCGTTGAGAGGAAGCGAATGATTCGTGTACAGGGACATCCAAGAGAATTCATATACATTACCTGTCTATGTGGGAAATTGCAGGTAAATAGAGTCTATCGTCTATAGGCTACACTAAACCAAATGAAATTAATATATATTTTTTATAGGCGTAAAAACATGTCTCATGCAGAATATGGTAGGGATATCATTCACTGTTCGTTTACAGGGCTACACAAGATAACTATATTATAGTGCGACAATAGTTGAAAATTGGTGGAAACGTAATTTAGGTTGCGCCGTGTATTATTACTATAGCATTGTGCACCATGTGGTTTGTACATAATCTTCAAAAGATATACAGGGTTGCAAATATTTAAGCTATAACATTCTTTTTTTATTGTAAGCGGAAGTACTTTACTATAATATTTTACCATGTGCAGGAAAGCTGCTCAGGAATGGAAATGAATTCTTCATAGACATATGATAAATAATGTATGTTTTTAAGCTAAATATCCATCTTTTTTTGTGCAGTTACACGTTTTGAGGTTTTCTGATTACCAAAGTCAAGTTTTTTAAAGTTTGATCTCTGTCTGTGTCTTTTAGAGAAAATTAAAAATGAATAATTTCAGGATGTCCAAAAGTTGTATTTTCAAATTAATATAAGTTTGTTGCTGGAAAAGTTTGATCAAGATTGATAAGTTCAAAGGAATGTTGCATATGAAAGTTTTCAGAATGATTTTAAATGAACTGTTAATTTTAGTAACATAATTAAATTTTATATAAATGTAAGTGCAGTAATGAAATGGGGGGGTTGAGGATTGGCAGTAGCTCCTCTCACAGAGAACTAATTATCATATAAAACTCTTCCGAAGTATAATTTGAATTGTTTTAACATAGGTTTTCATAACAGTACTCGTTATGTTACCTCTTAATTTCCAACCGGTATTTATAGTATTAAATATCAGGGAAAGAGAAAGTCGTGTGAGGGACACACCTGATTATTTATTTTAGCAATACGATATGCAGAGAAAAAATCAACTTCAGCAGGCAATTTATTCTTACTCTGGAAGTAATCCTTTCCTTTTACTACACAATCTGTATACGAATTGTATTTATTTTTATAGTAATGCATTTATGTTCTTAAAATAAATAAATAAATATAAATGACTGTTTTAAAATATCGAAACGAAACTATTATAAGTTTTTTTTTTTTTTTCATTTTATTTCATTTATTTATTTATTTTAAATCTGATTTGTTTTAAACACATTTAAAGTTAAAGCCAACTTTAAAGTATTTAAGTCTAGAACTATTCTGCATAGTATTAGAATTATATTATTAGTTTTTAGCAAATGGTCAGTGTGCGTATGTGTGTGTGGAATCTTCTAACTATCATATCTCCGAAACTAATAAAGATAAAAGTACAAAACTTCAGAATTGATACAAGTCTAGTGCACAAATGAATTTTCCAAGTTTTGGTGAACATTAGAAGACCGGAAGGGGGTGATTGGAAACCGGAAATAAGACTGAAAGTCCGTATCTCAAAAACGGCTCAAACGGTCCTCTTCAAAATCGCTATGTAAACATTCTATTAAATGTCCTTTCGAATGATATAGTTTGTTAGTTCAGGAAAATTGATAGGCGTTCTCTATAAATAGCTCAATTTCAGGTCTCGCAAGTGCGTTCCTTTAAAAACGGTTGTATGGATTTTTTTTCAAACTCGTCATTTTAACTCCCTCTTAAATATCCTTTTGCATGTAATTAATGTTTTCCGGTTAATAACTGAGTATGCTAAGTTTTGGTAAAAGTCGGTATCACAAAAACGGCTCTAATGATTTTTTTTTGAAGATTGTTACATAAATGAATTTTAGATATCCTTTCTCATGTACTGTGTGGTTATTAGAAGAAAATTAACTACCATCCAGCTTAGGTAGGTTAATTTTATATCTTGTAAAGTATTTTAAAACTAGTTGGCATAGGTGGACTCTGCTCAGTTCCCAATCATATTTATATTATCATAAATTTCTAGTGCGAGACATATTATAATCATGTTAAAAGAAATGAATTTGACCAAAGCTTGATACAGTGACAGAATGAAATCCCCGCCTAATAGGCTTCGATATATTTATCTTATTTTAATCTATTAATTTATTTTATCAGAGTCAATTCTGCTGTTTAGTTTTTATGCTACTATTTCCAATGCAATAATCCTTAAAATTCATATTTATATGAAAAATTTACAATTTCGCTATGTTGATAAAATCGTAAATTACGAATAATTTACGAAATTTTCCTATCAGAATATTTGTATTCAATCATGTTCAAACAAATATCATAAATGGAATTTTGATGTTGTCTAATGTATTTATGATCCTCAAAATGGAAGCTTATACTCAATTTTACCGTATTCTGACATGTTAAGTAAATCGTAAATTCCAAATAACTTACGAATTTTTTAAATTGGAAAATCATAGTTTATGATATTTATGCCAGTATCCAAAATAATATTAAAAAAGTGGTTTGACATCTTTACGATGAAAATATCCCTCAAGATTGACGTTTATGTGAAATTTTGCTCTATTCTGCCATGTTAAGAAATTCGTAAGTTTCCAATAACTTACGAAATTTTTATATTGGAAAATTCATAGTCATTAATATTCATGACAGTGTTCTAAATAATATTTCAAAAGTAGTCTGACATCTTTACGATGAAAATATCTCTAAAAATTGACGTTTATGTGAAATTTTGTCCTATACTGCCATGTTAAAAAATTCGTAAATTTCCAATAACTTGCGAAATTTTCAAAGTAGCATATTTATAGTAAATGATGTTCATTCCGGCATCAAAACTGATATTTCAAAACTGGTCCGACATTTTTACAGCAAAAAATTTCCATTTCATGCACGTTTAAGTGAATTTTTGTCCTATTCTCCCATGTAAAGAAAATCGTAAATTTCTAATAACTTACGAAGTTTTTTAATTCGAATATTGCAAATGAATAGGGTTCTTGCCAGTATCGAAAGTAATATTTTAAAACTGATCTGACCTCTCTGCGATCATTTGTGTAAACAGACATATCGTGTAAACAGACTAACGGACTAACACACTAACGGACTGACACACTAACAGACACCCTACAGACAGGCACCATACAAATTTTGTCATTTTCGGATTCCTCACACCTGAAAACGTATAAAAAAAGTCAAAAAACCGAGGTCGAAATTTTTCACGATTACTTAAGTTCCCCATGCCTATAGTATGATGTATGATAGGGAACTAAAGTAACTACCATTGTTTGAATGGTAGAATACTTTACAAATCTTAACACGTGTATTAAATTTCTCATTACGAAAAAAAAAAATTAGGTTTCTACATCATTTATGCCAATTTCTTGGCTTTTGATCATATTAACTCGGAAAAAAAAAATTATACAGACACGACATTATTTCATTATTTAAAACATGAAAATCTGACATTGACAGATTTTAATTTAGTGCCAGAGGCCTACTGCTAAACTTGTTAATATAGACAAATTCTTCTTTAGTTAATTCGTGACGATCTAAATTCCATGATAAAGTTTTCATTAAATCAAACCAATGTGTTTCAGCTGCAGATACTGTAACAAATAACGTTGGAAGTCCAAACTGTCTTATAGCCGCAAAACAACGTTTTTTCTCTTTTTCCCAATGAGGGGGAGGTGTGCCTTGGGGGGGACTCATGTCAAAGTTGTGCCTGGGGGGGGGACTCATGTCAAAGTTGTACTTTGGGGGGACTCATGTCAGAGTTGGGCCTGGGGGGGACTCATGTCAAAGTTGTGCCTTGGGTGGGACTCATGTCAAAGTTGTGCCTGGGGGGGACTCATGTCAAAGTTGTGCCTTGGGGGGGCTTCATTCAATCAATCGCCATTCAATAAACCGACTGAAATAGGCCCTTAGCACTATTAGGAGTGTATTATAAAAATTCGACAACTGTACCGACTGAAATAGGCCTCTAGCACTAAAAAAAACAAAAAAAAAAAAACAAAAAAAAAAACATATAATAGGTATAATACAGCATGTAATTTTTACCCAAACACACCAAATGCAAAAAAATTTTATATAGAATATTACTTACAGTTTTCTGAAGATGTTACATATTGTTATGCAATTTCTGTATATTTCTCACACAGACAATATTGATATATTTTCCAGATACAATTTATTTATTTATTTTAACGACGATGAGATTATTGCTTTAAGAAAAAATAGATTACTAGAAAGCCGGTTTGCTTTTGGTAACTAGTTAAAAAATATATATATTAAAATTAAGTTGCGCTCTGGTACTCACACTACCGATTGCAGAGCTACAAAACTTGGCATGTGGGTACCTGGGATCCTGCAGGTGTGCATATTATCGAGATTTTTTCGAATTTCAAATAAGAATTTTTTTTTAAATTTATTTATTTATATTTATATATATATATTTTTTTTTTTTTTTTTTTCAGTTTTAAATGTAGGCTTCTATTTTTCATAAATTTATTTTTCCATTGTAATCGTCTGCAAATCTTAGCAACGGCTGTTATGCTATTTATTTTTTATTTAACACATTCATTTGAAGGCGAAATCTTTTTATTTTTTATTTATTTATTTATTATTGTTATATTTATTGACAATAAAACTGTAATGCAGTAGAAAAAATTCTGATGTAGCCACCACATGACTTCCTTATAAAACTATAGGAATATACATATTTTTATGAAAACATTCACAGTTTTGTGTGAGGTAACTGATTCATAAATAAACAGGCAGGTGGCAGGTTCCAGTCTACGAACATTCTTTAAAATAAAAACAAAACAAGAAAAAAAGAAAAACTGCTACTCCAATAAAAAAAGACACGATAATACAATTACATATACCACCGAGACAAATATGGTAGTTTTTTCAGGAATAGTACTCCACGGCTTGTTACAGAATCTCTCATTGGCAAATATGCAACTTGGAGTTCAACGAAAATCGTTCGAGTATAGACGGCTCAGTTTTGTTCCCTGGCAAAAATAAGTATCAAGAAAAGATAAATTTTACAAAAAAAAAAAAAAAAAATAACTCAGTTAAAATAGAGAAAGGGTTTCTGGCTATCCTAAAACAAATCTGCCGCAAAATTTTATGGCTAATCTCGCCATACTGCAAATTAGTATCCAGCGTAGATTTTTGGTCTTGGCATCGAATTTGGCGAGTTGGCGAACAAATTTGACGAAAACTTGTAGTTTAGGGTTGCCAAAGTTTGGAAGTTCTAACTGCAATAATAAGAGAGTTCTGGAATATTCTGGAAAAATCAATTGGTTTATTGCGCAGAACTAAATTCTTCGAAAGTTCTATAAATGAGTCACAAAACTATTAAAAATAAAAAGCATTCGTCGACTAGAACCTGCTTATGTCTTTCCAAATTACTTTTTACACGCATACGTGTCGACAACTTTCATAAGGATATCATTACGGGCATTACTGGCTCTATCATTAGCCTATTTTGAAATCTCTATGTTGGTAGGTCATATATAATGGCCAAAACCTTTGTATATTTTCCATTATGAATATAATTTTCGTAAATATCTCCAAAATGGTTAATCACAGAAAGATCAAAAAGAGAGGCGCACAACTAGATGCTATAACAAACCTATGTACCAATTTGCAACGTTCTACGTCCAACCGTTTTTGAGTTATGTGAGATACAAACATACTCACATACACACATACTCCAGACTAAAGTTTCTTAAGATACTAATATATATTACATTGTAGTAGAATTCATAGTTGAAAAGAATAAAAAAATAAAATAAAATAATGAAAAAGTGAGTTTCCGGCAAATGATTTGTCAGGAAAGTAAGCTGTCAGGAAAGAAGCAGTCGGGAGAGAAAACTCTCTGGAAAGTGAGTTGTCGGGAAAGTAAGTTGTCGGGAAAGTGAGCTGTCGGGAAAGTGAGCTGTCGGGAAAGTGAGTTGTTGGGAACGTGAGTTGTCGGGAAAGTGAGTTGTCGGAAAAGTGAGCTGTCGGGAAAGTGAGCTGTCGGGAAAGTGAGCTGTCGGGAAAGTGAGTTGTCGGGAAACTGTACCTGTCGGGAAACTGTACCTGTCGGGAAAGTGAGTTGTCGGGAAACCGTACCTGTCGGGAAATTGAGCTGTCGGGAAAACGTACCTGTCGGGAAAGTGAGTTGTCGGGAAACTGTACCTGTCGGGAAAGTGAGTTGTCGGGAAACCGTACCTGTCGGGAAAGTGAGCTGTCGGGAAACCGTACCTGTCGGGAAACTGACTTGTCGGGAAATCGACTTGATCCCTTTCATTTTATGTATAATGAATTTAAGACAATTATTAAGGAATTTTCTTTTAATTCTAAATCTGACATAAACTTCCTGAAATTAACGGTATTTAAAGATTTTGCTGTAACCTATAAATTCTTTGATGAGTTATTTAGCTGAAATTTTGCGTCATAAAATTTTATTAACAAAAAAGCACTTTTTATTCATAAATATTTTTAAGCGCAACTTCGTTATTTTCAATTTACTAAAGAAAGAAATAAGTAATATTATAAGTGTTTATTTATTTATTTATTTATTTTATTTTTTCTTTAGAAATGTATAAAAAATCTTAACTATCTCTGTAAAATATAAATTTTAGAGGAACATAAATAGAAACTAATGAAGGAAATAAAAATATTGCTATATTATTTAAATTGAAACATGAGTCATCCAATTTAAGCAATAATATATTATTTATTTTTCATATGAATAAACTGCAAAAATATAATTTTGTTAAAATTCTTTTAGGATATTTTTGTGCATGTACATCCTTTATGTTATATATATATATATATATATGATAAAAAAAAAAAATAATACTTTTATGCTACTGAATGAAATTTTCACTAAACTTGTGAATTGAATCTATAGAATTAGAATATCAATGTCAATTTATTGTACTCATCGCCGACTAGTTAGTAATATTAACTCAATTATCTCAATATATGATATTAACCCGTCTTAAATTAGGATATATATTTGTGGTGTTATAGCTCCTAAATTACAAAATTGAATATTTACTGTCTTTGAAAAAATTGAAACTGCAGATGCAGTCGTCAGCACGCATTAAACATAACGTATTTAAATTATTTTGAGTAAGCATGTTAAGTCTTTCCACAATACATTCTACAGAAACTAGGCATTAAAACATCTTAATAATGCATGCTTATATCATTACGTTAAATTTTATTTCGCATTTTATTACACAAAAAAGCTAAATGGCCTCCATAGATATTTTTACGAGATATGTTTGTTTCTATAGATGATTCGAAACCCTATACACATTTCAAACTAACTATAAAGGTATTTACAGATTTTTTTTTTTCAGATTTAAAAGAAAAATCTGGTTAATTTTGAGACTATCAGACGGTTTCATACCAAAACACATCTTGAATTTCACAATAAAGGCCTCGCTAACTTTACAGTATATTTATTAAAGAAGAAAGAGTAAAAGTGACTAGAAGAATAATCTATTGTTTTAAACTACGATCTAATAATTAAGCATTAAAAAAAATAGTTCTTCTATTTTTAGAAGAACTATGATGAACTGAAAAAAAAAAAAAAAAAGTTCTTGAATAACTATCAGTTAGAAAAGCAATATGTCGTGGTATAGTTTTTATAAATCTTCTGCTGCCAAGCCAATTATTAGTAAAATATTATAACTATATTTTTAAAACTTTGGTATGTTAAGGATCATCTTTCACCTTCTTTTAAATTTACGTCTTCAGTCACCAAATCACGTGAAAATCTATGATGGAGATATTTGTTTTTAGAGTTACTTATTACCTAATGTATTTTCTTAATTTATTTTCTAGATTCAGAAACTTACGGCCATTAAATTAGAACTTATTTTCCAAATTTGTATTTTTATTTGTATTTTTATGTTTCACATTACAGTTTTAAAAAAATATATTTAGTTAATTTTTCACGTTTATAAACTTTAAAATAAATTTGTAAAATGATAAAATGTTTTATTGTTAGTTAAAGTTATTGTGCGTTTTCTACGTTAAAAAATAATACAAAAAAGATTGAATGAAATCAAATTAATTATTTTTTTTATAATTCCATGTCTTTAAAAGCAGGGAAAAATTCAGAAAAATTATAGTATATATATATATATATATATATATATATATATATATTTAATGAAATGACATTTACATTAAGATCTAATTAACAAGTTCTAAAAAATGTCAAGTAAACATTTATATTTTGTAAATGTACAAGAAATGTACAACTTATTCAAGAGAATCAGAGAAATTTTATTGGATATTAGCAAATGTCTTAAGGAATTTTTTTGACATAGATTTGACTGAGAGTTCTGATATTAAATCTCTTGAAGACAATATTCTATAAAATATCTGCAAAATTTATTTGCTATTTGATGCCTCAGAAATATTACAATTAAAAAAAATTAAAACATAATGCTGAAAAATTAAAAAGATGCGAAATCTTAATCAACAATTTAATATACTTAATGGTTCGTATATTTTTTAACATTCAAAATTGAAGACAAACAAGCATATCAAACATCAAATATTTTTAATGATGTAATAAGATATTTTACCGATGATAGAGTTAAATTATTTGGTCAAATGTTCAAGAAATGAGAATATCTGAAGATTTCTATAAATTTTTGAACAGGTTTGAGATTAGTTGCAAGATTATTTTGCATCAATATCATATGTGCATATATTCAAAGGATTAGTAAAATAGAGATGGTATTCCAAATAGTCTTATGACAGTATTTGAAAAATATTCATACGGCACATATATTTAAATAATAGAACAGAATGTGTAGCTAAGTGGGCTTCTAACTTGTAAATACTTTTAATACTTTTTAACATTCTGTGTATTAAACCTTTATTACCAATGCATTACAGCTAGCAAAAGCGGTCAGTTAGAAATAAACTTCGTAATGCTTTATTTTCATCTTCATCTTCTTCCCTTTTTTTTCTTTTCTTTTTGTGATTTTACAATAACATCCTCTGGTTTGTATTCTTCCTTTTTAGTCATAAAATCATAATTAGAACGTTTATATAGGTAAACAAATTGATCTCCTTGCTTATCTTCCTCGTCCTAAAAAACATTGTTTACTTTAGTGTCATTTTTTGATCGATCTAATAATCCACAAAGGACTGTTAATATCGCAGTAGGAAAAATGTAACATAGATTATACGGAAAAGGAAAAAATAATCGGCCGATTCATTTAACTTTTTACAAGATAAACTGCAATCCTCGCTGTTATTCGAGTAATGATACGTAGCTAATGGTATACTTTTGAAAAACAAACTTTTGAAAGAATATGCTAATATTAAATCTTTTGAAACACATTATTCGTTAAAATATACGTGAAATTAGTTTATTCTTTTAATACTTGAAATATTTATGAACTCAAAAAAATTTAAATAAGATTTTCTGAAAAAGAAAAAGAGTTCAAGTCTTCGTCAACAATCAAACATGCTAAAATGTCTAGTTTTAATATTTAAAATTAAAGACGAAGAAACGAGTTCAACATCATTGATTGTAGATGACGTAATAAGGTATATTAGCTATGATATAGTTATATTATTTTGGCAAATGTTCAAGATTTCTGTTTCTCTTTGAATAGGATGACGTCTGGTTGCCAGGATCAATTAGCAGCACTAAAATGTGCATTTGCAATCTATATATCAGACAGTTGGAAAAATAACTTTAAGTAGTGTAGAGGTAATATTGGAAAAATAATCAGAGTGCATAAAATTGTGAACAATAAGAAAACGTTTATAGGATATGTGATAAAAGTGTGCTATTAATTTGAAAACGTGATTTTTTTTTTTTTTTTTTTTTTTTTTTTTGTAACTTCTGTGGGTTAAGCTAATGTCTTATAAAACACTTATATGTTACTCTTTGTATAAGAATTTTATGCGCATTTTTTTTTCTTAAAATTATTCCAAAACCACTTCCAAAAACACTAAAAATTGAAAACAGTAGCTTGCTAATATTTGGAAAATCCAAACAGTTAGACAGATTCTTCTTCCTGTATATTTTCATCTTCCTTCTTCTTAAGTATCTTCAGCAATTTTCCTCTATTTTTACGACTTGAAACTATTTCGCCAAGAAACACTAAAAAAGATACAAAGTAGCCTGTTAGCAAAATTATAAATGCAGGAGCAACATCTATCAGTGTTAATTTCCTTTTACCGTTGTCTTCATCAAAAGAATTTAATCGAAGAGGTAATTGAAACTTAAATTTACTGCCACCATTATATTTAAAATACAGTCCTGAAGACATAAGTTTATGTACAAATTTTTCTATTATCTTCTTACAACAGAAATCCTTTCGCATCATTATTGCGAACATAGATTCTTCGAAGTGATCTTCAGATAGAAACATTTTACCAACATTAAACTTATCTAACAGGCTTGTTGATCCCACAAATGCAAGATTTTTCTTGCTTCTTCCGTGCACTAAAAATTCCATTAAATCTTTTTCATGTATATTGCTGTTCTGGAGGTTTTTTCCAATTATTCTCACTTCCTTTCGACTAGATTCTAAGAAATGCATATAAGCGCCATTCACTTGCATCTGTACGCAATGATATTTTCCATTTGAAACTGCTTTAGCCAACTGGGACAAAGAATTTATTGTATTGACAGGAGGAATTGAAAGAAATGACAAAAACACAGAATCGTAAGCTAAACAAATAAACATTGCCCCAACAACCCAAGAAAATTTAAGCAAACATTCTGATGTAGCAGAAGATCTTAAAATTGAACTTTGTCTTAAAAATATTGCTAAAACATGAAGCATTATTTTATTTAACGAAATTGTTTGTTTGAAAATGTAATACGTAAGAGCCATAAGAATAAGAGCTAGTGAGATAGCTATCCAAAGCGATGATGAAAATGTTTGAAAAATGCCAAATACCTGAGGTTTGTACTCTGCTTTCTTAGTCATGAAACTAAAATGAGAAAGTTCGTATGGGTAACAAAAATCTCCAAACGGCTTGTCTTCTTCGTCCATGAAATATCGCTTTGCATTAATATCAATTTCTGATCGGTTTAATAATCCACATAAGCCTAAAATAGTTCCATCAGGAAGTATGATACATCTATCGTAAGCAAAATGAAAAGAAGCCCCGACAAAATTATTTGAATTCTTTACCAGGTAATCTGCGAGTGTCACAGCTATTCTTGCGTCGACATGTAATTTTCTGTCTAAATAATAAGTTAAGAGTTCTTTAGCAGAATGTATGTAAGGTGGTATGTGTCGGGATAACTCTATACCAATATTTACAATTTCTTTATCAACCATGTTCTTCTTTTGATGTCTTTGTGAGAACTAATTAAATTTATACTTTAATGTTTTGATTTTGTGTATAACAAATGCAAGAAAAATTTTAATGAAATTTTTTTATTCAAAATCTGACTTGATATATCCTGAATATATCGTTTATTCTCTTTTCTGAAATAATAAGCTCATCAAACAGTTATTTAATAAAACATTTGTACCACTAGATGAAAATGTCAATTAAAATATACAACTGCAGAAAAATTTGTCCTAAACTTCACAGTTTTCACTCACTCTTTATAATTAAAACAAATATTTGTAATAATCTACGCTACAAACACACGGAAAACATTTTTTTAAAGAGAATAAATTACCTGTTATTTAGTATACAGCGTTTTTATTTTAATTTTCTTTTAGCCAATGAAGCAAATGATAATTTATATAGAAGAAATAACAATTTTAGTCTCAACATTTTCTCGCATGGCATACGCACTTGTAGTACTAATAAAGAAGAAAATTTTACTGACAGACAGCGCGATTTCTTTATCCTTTAATGTTCATCTGTTTTACCGTGAAATTTTAAATTTATCAAATAGTGTAATGTACAGTACACGTACAGCACGAGGGCGTTCACAAACTATCTCTGATTGCATTCATTGGTCAAACAATAAAAATAAATGTGAATATTCGACGATATTGGAGATGGCATAGATGGTACAGAGTGATACAGATTTTAGTAAAACTCATTAGGTAATTTATTTAATCAATGTAATATAATGATTTTTTTAAATAAATTTTAGTTTTGTGCACGTAATATTTCTCGGGATATTTGAAGTATGATACATTTCTATTCAGCCATTGTAATTTACATATTTACGTTCTCCTGACGCACGAAAAAATAATCCGTTATTTTTTAAACAGTAATCTTTAAAACCAGAGCATTTTTAAACAAAAGATATAAATTATTCATTAGAAGACAAATCAAAAATCTGTTTTTTTTTTCAGTCAAATGATATGAATCAGTACACTGGCTTTGTTGAAGTTTAATGTATTCAACAAAAAACGTAGTTCTTTTATTTAGAAAAAAAAAAGAAAAAAAAACCTTTTAATCAAAAAAAGCATTAAAACACAATCAAATGATTACCTCAGTTACCGTAATTTTATGGCATTTCCTTTTGTCTGTTTGCCTATAACTATAGTTTTTCGATAGTACTGGAATAATTATTTGGGAAATATAGCATATAATTGCATTAACAAAAGCTCTTTTATTACTGTTGTTTTCTTTATAGGTCAAATTATGTTTGAAATATGATACAAATGCAAGAATCTTTCATTAGCAGACACACTGTAAATTTGCTTAACTGTGCAGTTATTATTGCTTAGAAATAAAATCATAATTTTTAAATTTATGTTCAATTAAAAAAAAAGTATTGATATTATAACTTAAAAAATTGGATCTACAAATTATGAATCTACAAGTATAATTTGTAGCACTCAGAACTGAGGGTTTAATAGTATTAACCAATATGTCTCAGTATAAGATATCAACTCGTTTTATTTTAAGATATAGTAATGTGTTGGTAAGAGTGTAATTATCTACAATATTCTTTGAAAATTTCTCCTTTACCCAACATTAAGTTGTCGAAATTATATATCTAGTTGATTTTTCGCATAGGGTAGTGCAAGCATGCATAATCTACAAGAGTACATAATTATGCCATAATATTTAAATCGTTATGTAAACAGATATTAGTTAAGTCTATAGTTGGAAGTAATAATTTAAAGCAAGCTACTCTAAAAACTATATTATGTATAAATGAATTTTAGGTTTTACAAAAATATTAAAGCGAATATTCAAAATTTCAGCTATTCATATTTAGTCATTTCCCTTAATTTTTTCTAAAAGTCCAATAACATTTTGAGCAGTTACTATTGGACGTTAGGATACAGTAGATTTTCAAATTTTCAGATTTTCACTTTTAGTATAAAATTCGCTTGCAATCACTGCTACTGAATACAAAAATAATTTTTCAATTCAGATCATTTTTATGAACTTTAAATTGCATTTAAAGTCATATTTCAGATGATTACATCAAAGTATGCATTTTTTTTCTACTGAAAATTTGCTTATTACTGATATTTGGTACGTTCATAATGTATTATAAAACCCCAAAGGAAATCAGTCTATAACTTGTAAATAACATAATATCCCTTAATTAAAGCAATAATTACTTTTATCAAATGTAGTTAAGGACTTATCAACATGCACATAAATATCTTCATATAAGGGAATTTTAATTTTTGTTGCTTCAATAACTTTAAAATGTTCCCTGCGAAATACATTTTTCCCATTCACTGTGAAAATTTGCGCAAATATTTATCTATCTAGATATATATATATATACTAGTGAATGTTTTTTTTTTTTTTTTTTTTTTTTTTTTTTTTTTTTTAAATATGGAGGAACATTAATAAGTTTTATTTTTATGTATTAAATGAACATTATAAAAGAATATTGACAGTGTAAACTGAATTTCGCTGTGCATGAAACATTTTGAAATGTATTAATTATTCGGTACAATTAAAAAATAAATAAATAAACCATTAAAGATATTTTCAGTAAATTGTCTACATTGGTATCAGTTAACACATTACACATGTCCTGCAAATTTGTAAAACTTTCATTGGTAATTAAAAACTTCGATTTTAAAAGGCCGCTGTACCCTTAGTGCCTATAATAATGATGTTTGCACTTTAGTGTTAAAATTTTTAAAAGAAATTAATAACTTATATATATATATATATATATATATATATAAATATATATATATATATTCTAATAAAATCAAATTTATATTGAGAACTAAATAACACGTTCTAAAAAATCAAGAAATTATTGAAATTTCAAAATGTACTTCTTTGCAAAGAAAATATGCCATATGCAGGAAAAGCTTACTTACAGAGAGAAACTTTATTAAATATTTGCTAATGACGTAAACAATTCTTTCACAAAGAATACATAGAATGCATTGATATTGAATTTTTTGGAGACAATATTCAATAAAAGATAATCGAAATTAATTTACAAATGACATGTCTCAAAAATATGACAATTCAAAAAAATTGAAATGAGGTCTTCTGAACGAGAAAGAGAAATCCAATCTTGGTCAACAAAAAAATTTTCTGAGAGTCTTGTACCATTTTTTATGATTCAAAATTGAAGGCGAAAAAAATGTCCAAAATCAAAGTTTATATGTGATGTAATAAGTTACTTTAGCTTTAGTTGAGTTTGGTTGTTTCGGCAAACGTTCATGATAGGCAAACATCTGTCAATTTCAGTAACTCTTTGATTAGGTTGACGACTAACTGCTAAGTTCTTTCACCATCAGTAAAAGAAGTACAAATTGTTTTACATGTAGTGTTTTAATAATATGTGAAAGTATACATAGTCATAGTACACATATTTCTGAATAAAGAGAAAAAAATAGAGAATATGCAGCTAATTGTGCTTCTAACTTGTATATCTAAATGATTTTTTTTCTGTGGTATTAATTCTGCATTACAACTTATATTACAAAAAAAAAAAAAAAAAAAAAAAAAAAAAAAAAAAAACTATTATTTGCTGAATAAGAATTGCACATACTTTATTAATATCATCCAATTATAAAATCTCTTCTTTTTTTAAAATAATTACGTACGTTATATCATCAAACAATGTTTAGAAATTTCATTTTATCATATATAAAATGAAATTTCTGAACATTAATCATGCTTTTCTTTAATCATACGCAATGTTTTGTCCATCAGCAATGTTATTTAATGTACGCAAAGTTCCATATCATTACGTTCATTCACGACGTGCTTAAAACTATAAATAACAAGGGCAGTGTTACATTGTTAATTAACATCCCATCGCGTTTTTTCTTAATCGAAACGATTAATATTTTCGTTTAGGTAAAGTTTCTATTCTCTATCAATACTTCCGTTGTAAAAAAGATTATTGAACTTAAATTGAAAGAATATTCAACATATTATGTAACTGCTATCCACAAAAGAATATACATCAGGAAATTAATTCAGGAAACTAAATTAAATATTCAAATTAAAAAATAAATATATATAAAAAAATAAAATATGATTTTATCGACGAAATAGACTGAAATAATAGACGGAATAACTGTAAATAAATTATCAAAATCAAGTGTCTAGATGGAAACTTCGCAGCACAATATTTTATTTTATTTTTTAATTTTATTTTATATATTTTTTGTTTTTCAGCAATTTTGTTCCATTTTTTTTTTCTTTTTAATTATACCTATTCCATCAAGAAGCAACAAAAACATAAAATGCATATTTATAAATTGAAATAAAAATAAAAATAAAAATAAAAACAGTTAGACAGATATTTCGTCATGCATTATTTCGTTCTTCCTTTCTCTATTTAATTTTCACAATTTTGCTCTTTTTTTATGACTTAAAACTATTTCTCCAACAAACACTAAAAACGATACGAAGCAACCTGTTAATAAAATTATAAATGCAGGAGCAACATCTGTCAGTGTTAATTTCCTGTTACTGTTGTCTTCATCAAAAGAATTCAATCGAAAAGGTAACTGATACTTAAATTTGAAGTCACTGTTATACTTAAAATAGAGTCCGGAAGCCATTAATTTATGTACGAATTTTTCTATTTGCTTTTTAGAACAGAAATCCCTTCGCGTCATTATTGCACCCATTGATTCATCGAAATGATCTTCAGATACAAAACGTTTACCGACAGTGAATATTTCAATGACACTTGTTAATGACACTACAGCAAGGTTTGTCTTGCTTCTTCCGTACAGTAAAAATTCCAGTTTATCTTTTTCATCTATGTTACTGCTCTAGAGATCTTTTCCAATTATTCCCACTTCGTTTAGAGTAGATTCTAAGAAACGCTTATAAGCGTTTTCCTCTTTCAGTAGTACGCAATGGTATTCTCCATTTGACACTGCTTTAGCCAACTGCAATAAGAGGTTTATTCTATTCGAAGGAGGAATCTTAAGAAATGATAGAAACACAGAATCATAAGATAACAAATAAACATTACCCCAAAAACCCAAGAAAATGTAAGCATGCATTCTGATGGTGAAGATGATCTTAAAATTGAATTTTGTCTTAAAAATATTGCTAAAACATAAAGCATATATTTATCAAACGGAACTTTGTGTTTGAAAATGTAATGCGTAAAAGCCACAAAAATCAGAGCTAGTGAGACAGATATCCAAAGCGATGACGAAAATGTTTGAAAAATGGTTTGTTCTCGTCTTTCTTAGTAATGAAAGTATAGTGATAAAGTTCGTATGGGTAACTAAACTCTCCACTATCTATGGCTTCTTCGCCAATAAGATATCTCTTTGAATTAATATCAATTTCCGATCGGTTTAATAATCCGCATAATCCTGTAATTGTTCCATTGGGAAGTGCGAAACATGAATTAGCAGAAAAATCAAAAGAAACGGAGGAAAAATTGTATGGATTTTTTACAAAATAATCTGCAAGCGTCACTGCTATTCGAGCACCGACATGAAGTTTTCTGTCTAAATAATAAGCTAAGAGATCTTCAGGAGAATTTATGTATAATGGTGAAAGTTCGGTTAGCGCTATACCAATATTTAAAATATTCTTAACATCCATATTATTGTATTTTTCTATGCTCTTACGAAAACCAAATATTTATAATTTTTAAGAGAATGGTTTCTTTTTCTTTTTCTTTTCTTTTTCTTTTTTTTTTTTTTTTTTTTTTTTTTTTGGTATATCAAATTAAAGAAAATTATTATTGAAATTATCCTTCTTCTTAATCTCGCATTAAACTTCCTGAATGTTTTATTTTATATATATATATATATATATTTCCCATAATTATATAAACTCACCAAAGTGTTTTTAGTTAAAATATTTGACAACACATAAAGCAATTATTTTTTAAAACACAATGTTCTTTTTTAAAAATATATGAGAAAGGAGCAAATAAATGGTAGTAATATATGTGACTTTAAAAATTACATCTTTGAGTTACCTTATCTGTAAAATTTTATTTTAAGTGGAAATTTAAATATAAAATACTGAAGAAGATATAATTGTACACTATGTATTATGCAATTCACAATATCCTTAATCAAAATAATAAATCATCGAACGTAAATACTGATAATATATTTTGCTTGCTGTATTCAAAATTTATAAAATAATTTTATCATTTTTTTTTCTTTTTTTGCCATGTTTACATGAATGTACATTTTGTATGCTATTCTTGATAATATATAAAAGAAAAAGATTTTTATGCTACTAAATGAATTTTTCAAATGAAAATAATATATTGTAAAAGTCACTTTTTTTTACTCTGTATTTTCTAAGCAAATGTTTGTTATCATCTATGTCACCAAAAAAAATAAAAAAAATAAATAAAATAAAATAAATAAATAAAAGATTAAAGGAAAAAAAATCCAATTTTTTTTACAATGGAATCTACCAGTAATTTAATATTCAACTATATTATTTTGATCCAGTTGAATAAAACATACCTTCTATAGAAGAAATAATACGGTTACAATCCCAATATTTTCTCGTATGACATGCACATTTACGACACTAATTAAAAGTGAAACTTAATTAAACATAGAGCTATTTATTTCTTATTTAATATTCATCTAATTTTCTGTGAAGTTCTAACTTTACCAAAAGGTACAATATAAAATAGAAATTTATAACCAATGCATTTATAAATTATACCGGATAGTATGCTTTGTGTAAGCAACAAAAATAAATAGGAACGGACGATTAAATTGCGGATGGTACGGTCTGATACAAATTTTAGTTAATACCTTTTTGCATGCTCTTCTGCAACAAGATTTCTTTTCTAAACAACGCCCTTTCAACATTTTTAGCATGTACTGAGTATATCTCGATCAAGTTTTATTGGGGTTGCGTGTAACAAAAATTTCAGCTACTTCGTGAAATCAAATTCATATAATTACTAGTAGCTTATTATATTTCTGTATACGAGATATTTCATGAGATTTTCAAAACACGGAAGATTTCAGTACACCATTTTTAATTAATTTTATCTTTATATACATCCTTTTACTTTAAATAAATATCGATTTAATCAGTTAAAAGTTTTTAAAGTATGAAAGAAAATTATAATATAGCAATGACAAATAGCATTAAGTGTATTGTGCAGATATTACCTTTAATAAAGTTTAAATCATTCCCGAAATTGCTAAATCATTCGAATTTCTTTAAATCGTTCACGAAATATTGTTGAATGGAGATTTTTAAACAAAAAAAAAAAAAAAAATATATATATATATATATTCAGTCGATTGTATTAAATATGATAAATTTATGTGAATTTGCTTTGTTGGCTTGTTTATGGCTTTTAGAAGATTATTGGAAATATTACTTGGTAAAATATAACTTATAATTGCATTAATAAAAGGTACTTCATTGCAACATTTTTTTATTATGTATTCAAATGTATTCCAAACAACACAAAAATATATGATTGATTAACTAACAAGCAAATTGCAAAAAAATAAAAAAATACATAAATGAATAGTTCTACTTTAGAACAAAAATGTATCATTAGACGTTTTATTCGAAAAGAGAAGAAAATTTCAAATACATATAAAAGTGTATTTTTGTATTAGCTTAAACAAGCAAATCTAAAGATTACATATCTATACGTCTAAATAGTTTTATTTACCGTTGAGTAATTAATAGTATTAATGCGTATATTTCACTTAAAAATATAAGGGAGCAATGGCTGGTTGTAACAATATTTTAGAAAATTAAATATATTTTTATATATATTTACGTTTACCTGTTTATAATTGTTGTTTTCCATAACATGTGTATTCATCTATTATATTCATTAAAAAAAACTTTTGTTAATTTTCCTAATTTTAGCACACAAAAATATTGTTTTTAAAATTATTTGCCTGTTACAATTTATCCCGTATTTGGGGGCAAATGTTAACATACATGTGGCAAATGTTAACTTACATTAGTACATGGGGCAAATTTTAACAGGTATGAGGGAAATACTAATAATGAGAAATGGCAATATTTCAAAATGTTTTTGCTATCAATCATTTATTAATTTAATTAAACGAAAGCGAAAAATAAGTAATACTAAATTAGACCTTTTTGGTATAGTAACAATGAATTACATCGAATGGATAATAGTAAAATAAAGAGAAAATAAAATATCTATTCAATATAGAAGTCACTCTTTCAAAGAACTCAAGTTAATACAAAATAAAAAACTATTGTTCATTTTCCCTTTCACGCATTTATATATATATATATATATATATATAATATTAGCAGAAACGGCCATACGTTGCTGTGGCTAAGTTATATGTTAAAGTATATTGTAACGATTGTATTAACAAACTATCTCGGATTGCATTCATTGGGTAAACAATAAAAATATTTGGGCAGATTCATCCAAATCACAGCTGGTATAGGTGGTACAGATTGGTACATATTTCAGTAATACTCATTAGGTAATTTATATAATAAATTTCATATAATGACTTTTGCAAGAACGTTATTGTGTTGCACGGAATATTGGCTGGGACATTCGAAGCATGATATATTCCAATCCAGCCATTGTAATTCTTTTTTTTTTTTTTTTCCAGATTCACGAAAAATCAATATATTGTATATTTTTTAAACAGTACTCTTTAAAACCAGGGCCTTTCTAAACAATAGAAGTAAATTATTGTTTAGACGGTAATTTGAAAACCTTTTTTTTTCTATCAAATAATATAAAACAGTGCAGATACTATCTTTGTTGCAGTTTAAAATATTCAACAAAAGACATCGATCTGTTTGCAAAAAAAACTTTAAATCAATACAAAATTTTGAAAAGGATCTGTGGATTACCTAAATATTGTAATTTTATGGGATTTGCTTTTCTCTGTTTATTAACTATGGTTTTCCGATAGTTTTAGAATAATTATATGGAAAATATATAATTGCACAAACAAAAAGCTCTTTCTATTATCTTTGTTTTCTTTATACATCAAACTGCGTGTGGCATATGTCGGAAATACACGAATAATTTATCAACAAACAAAGGGTAAATTTGCTTAATAATGCAATTATGATTACTTCAAAAAATAAAAACTTAATTTTTAAAAAGAGGTTAAAAAAAAAAAAAAAAAACGTGAAACATTCAAAAATGTTATCTTATAATTTAAATAACTGAATCTACACTTTGTGAATCTCATCGTGTAGTAGCAGTTAATAAACTCTTATTTCTCAGTATATGATATTGACTCGTTTTAATGTAAGATACAGTTGTGTGCTGGAGGGACTATAACACCATTAATCTCTGAATAATCTCTTTACCCAATATAAAGTTATCGAAAGTATACATCCAGTAGTTATTAAGCATAGGGTAGGATGTTAGAGAAAGAGCGGTGTACAAGAGAGTACATTTATGCAATAATATTTAAAGAGTTCAGAAAGTGTGCAATAATATTAGATAATTTTATAGCTACTAATAATAATTTTAAGCAAATTACTTTGAAAACGGTTTTTATTAATAAAAAAATTTTAAGCTTTCCTAAAATGATAAAACAAAAATTTCAAAATTTCGACTATCCATATTTAGTCATTTCTCGTAAATTTTATAAAACCCAATAAAATCTTGCGTAGTTGCTATTGGACTTAATGCCTATAATACAGGATGCTTTGCACTACTACTAAAAACTTAAAAATTATTGTTAAAATTAGTAGATTAAATTTACTGATAGATAACAGATATTGTATAAAAATTAGTTTTCAAACCTTAATGAAATAAAGATCTTTATAACTTAAAGACATTTATACTTTTGACTTCTATAACTTATTGGATATTATCGCAATGAATAAATTACGTAACACTTTGTTAAATATTTTTAATGCACATGAAAATAATTTGAAAGAAAATGTCACTTCATTACTTTATGTAGTCATTACTTTATTTTTTTTTTTCTAAATTTTATTTTATATAATGATTATATTTACTATATATATATATATATATATATATATATGTCAAAGTGTTAAAGGAAATCCAGTGTGTGGTTCTGCTAGAATTTATCATGTAAGTTTCTTTCATTTTCATTTTCATATGAATTTTTAATTTTTAACATTTTATTTCACCTTATTATGAAACTTATGTTTTAAACTTGCTTCTGATTTTTTATTTTATTTATTTATTTATTTTTTAAATTCTTACTTCCTTTTTCGTATAACAGGACTTTTGATTCTGCCAAGATTTGGCAGTACACAGCCTACACAGTATCTGAAATTACATTTATTTAGCCTACAGATAATGTCCTAGAAGAAATATTGGTGTTGTATGCTTTCATCCTTCATATAACATAAAAAGTTTCATTTTTTCATACTTGAAAACAAAAGATTTTTTTTATCTGAATTTTATATAAGTTATACTAGTTAGCATAAATACTTATAACAAAACTGTAGTTAAAAGTATTTATAATTGAATTTTTTGCCAATTAATTTTTTCTTCGTCATCGATTTAAATGCTATTAATATTATTTTTCGAATTGAAAAGTTTTAATTAAATATCCTGTGAAACAGAAAATACTAATATGCTGTGGCAACAGGAAGACATTCTTCAAATTTTTCCCATACAAATTCACGCAGTACAAATTATTTATTAAACTATTGTTTTATTGAAATTATTTTCTTTGAATCCATAAAGGATGCAGACGATTTGCTAGTTAGAAAAAAAAAGGACTAAAAGTGAAAAGAAAATGGTTAAGCTATTCTTTTTAAAGGTATTGACGAGTTTTTTCTTAAAGGTACCTATATTGAAAGATTACACGCTCCTAGATGTGCTTAACCGAAGGATGAGTCCCCACAATGGAGCATTGCTTTATTGGGGTGAAGAATACTCGTTTACTATTTTCGTTGCATAGGTATTTTTTCCTAGTTTTCAACTACTATTATCATTTATTAATATCAATTTCACATAAACTCGCTAAAAATATCTCTCATTATGTGCATTCGTACGGAATTTTGTTCTATAAGTCCGTATTAAAAAATTAAAAAAACATGAGATGGCAGCGTCACATGTTGTGCGATTGGTCCCCAAATGCATTTAGTACAAGTTTAAGTCATTGTCTAATTAAATATGAAGTTTATCAAAATTTCGTTTGTTCATTGGTACGTGAGATGCAACGTTCACAAAATTTATGATACACAAACACTAACATATACACAGACAGACTGATAAACAGACAAACATTTTCTAAAAATGGTCAAATGAAGTTTAAGATATGTCAAAACGTGCAAATCCATATTAAATATATATATATATATCATCATCATTTTTCATAAATCCGATACTTTCTTCTTATATATGGATAAGAAAGTAAAAATAGATAAATCAGTTTCAAGTTTCCAATTAATTCACGAGAAATTATAATATTCCGAAATAAAAAGAACTTAGATATATATTTTTCATTCACCATTGTGGAGTTGATTGTGGAGTTAATTAAATATAATTAACTGAATTGAAATCAAATTTTTAAATTTTACGCGCACAGATGGTAGTAACTTAAGAGTTCCGAGACGGTCTTTTGCTATTTTTTGAATTTCTCTGACTAGCGCTTTAATCCTTTTATTTAATTTTTCTTTATATTCAGTTAATTACAGTGAAATATGCTCACAACATTAAAATTTTTTAAGCTGTATTTTATATGTCGAAATATTTATCAGAAAAGGATACGGCTAATTAACAGTTTTGTGCAACAATTTATACGTTGCGATTTCATAAAAGTAGTTTAGATGAAATATAATGCGAATTAATTGCAAACTCAATGTAGTTTTTTTTTTTTTTTTTTTTTTTTTGAGTTTGAATATCTTATTCTGACGCAATACACAAATAATTCATACAAATACTTCTCTAATTCTTCCGAACTTTTCCCCATACGGAGCTGCAAATATCGTAAATTAAAAGTATAATATATCCCGATATATTTTTATTTATTTTTTCTTGGATAATTTGCCTCCACTCGTTTTTCCTGTCACAGATAAACCGACTGGGAAACAAAATATTACCAATTATTTTACATTGATAGGATTACAAATCTAATAATACTAAAATGTTTGATTATTTCTATTTTATTATTATTAGATTTATTTTTTAATCTTCTGAGCTTGAAATGTGGATTTCTTCGTTTCCTAGGAAGATGTTTTTCACTAATAAATCGATAATTTAAAAGTGTATATTATAGATTCTTAGATATGTCTTAAGTATGGAGGTCACATATTATATTTATGAGGTTTAAATTGTTTTAGTACACAACGAAGACTATGCAGTAAATCAACATTACATATTTCGATTTTTTCAAGACATTTATTACATTAAAAAATTTTATTTGCTTTACATTAAAAAAAAAAAATAATTAAAGAAAAAAGAAAGAAGGAAGGAACGTGTAAGGCTATATGTTTTGCTTGTTAAAAACAAAATTTCACCATCACCTAAATAAAATCATGCATAATTTAACGAAAATAAATTGTATATGAATAAAATGTTTATATTTATTTTTACAATAATTAATATCTATAAAACTATACAGGATCATAAAATTATTCAAGTGTTTTAAAAATGTTCAGCATGATTTACCAAAGAACTACTACTTGTATCGTAATACGTTGCTCAGTTTATGTCTTTCCTCCTAATTTTATGTATATTAATTTTTTTTCAGCATCACAAGTCATGCTTCATAAGTTTTTATAGGGATAGGGAATTTTCGTGCGAGCCACTTTATACATTGATTTTCGGAGCCATTCATTACATTTAGAACGAAATGAAAAAAGCTAATATTTATCTTTATGTATTTGTATTATATTTATCTTTATGTATATATATGTATTTATATATTTTTTCATTTATATGACAAATTTAGTATAACCATTTTTAAACAGTTTTACTGACTTTAACATTTTGATTCAATCTGATATACGTGCATTTGAAAAAAAAATCCTTTAAATTTTCTTAAGATAGACATTAAGCATGAAATTGTTTCATAATTTAGTTAATCAGTACTTACTCGTATTTTCTCATACTTATATATTAATTATTAAATATATAACCTTAGAAATATGCAAATTCTACTGTTATATATCAAACAAAAACTATAAAATTCTGAAATATGTACCTATATTAAAATATCCCATAGCCATTAATCAAAGTATTTTCTTAATATAATAAGCGTTTTATTAAACA
This sequence comes from Salticus scenicus, assembly GCA_963930645.1. Classification (NCBI taxonomy): domain Eukaryota; kingdom Metazoa; phylum Arthropoda; class Arachnida; order Araneae; family Salticidae; genus Salticus; species Salticus scenicus. Next base: position 23,500,680 of record OZ005650.1, on the reverse strand, counting down.
AGTTTTTACAACAAAACCAAATTTAGTACTTTTCAAAATGTGTATTAAATATTAACAAAATAGCTTAAAAACATTTTTTCTCTCCTCAATTTATTTATTTATTTATTTATTTTTCTACACTTTTTATTTTCATAGTAACCATTACTTTCAGAATTTTATTTACATTTTTGTTATATATTTCTGACAATGTTGATATTCAAGTTAGCAGCCTGCATGGGACGAAATTTTCAGAATCGGACTGGACCCGAGAAATTCAGGCCAGACAAACATATATATATATATATATATATAGCCATGCATTTTTACAAATTTGTTTTAGACTACAGTACCCTAACAACATACTTGAACATAAGATATCCTGAAGGTGTTCATATGATGTCCATATATGTCCTTTTACTACATATGACCTACTAAGGATATCATTTGTAGAAGATGTGCTGTCAGATCCAGTACTCTTTTTGAAGAATATATCATATAAACAGAAACTGGTTATTACCAACAGGTAGCAAGCACGCAGAGAGATAAAAACTCAAAACAAATATATTAGTATTAATCAACCAATGCAGGAAAGTATTAATAATGCTTATTTCTACTCAATTTGTTTTTTCATTTCTTTCCACATATATTCCATAATGTATCTTAATCCTTATGTATGCTCCTGTAAACAAAGCATTAAGGATAATCCAAAGGTATTCCACGTTAAAAATGATTTTGCGCATCTGAAAAATCATGCTACATTTATTACATTTTGTACACAGGAAAATAGCAGAAAAGTTCATAAAACATATCCTCCATAGCTCATGAAATCTACTGACCACAAGATATAAAGCCTCATATATCATAACATCTGTATTTACTTTTGTTTACACGTATGCGCAAACTGGTTTTGACATGCATATCATTTTGAATATAAAACCTCCCAAATAGCATACATCACTTTCGAGAGATACTAAATATTTTTGCTGAAATTAGATGGAAAAGACCCACACAGCACATAATGTTTTAGTTATGTTGCAAAAACTTACAATCTTTCAAAAAACGTAACACATTTAAATATGCTTTCTGATACCTTTCTGAAACATTCGCTCTTTTTCGTTTTCCATCTGTTAAGTGATTGTAACGTTTCTTTTACGTATCTGAATTTCTGTTACGATCGCGGAAATTTCTACGTTTTTGAAACTAATCGGAGAAAAATCTGAACGTTTTTAAACGTTCCTGAAATGTTTATAATGTTTCAATGTTATATGATTGTTACTTTTTGGAACATTTTGTGCCTTTAGGGGAGGTACAATTGGGCAATAAAATTAAAGTTATTCCTAAAAAAACCTCTCCAAAGAATAATATAACAACTTTTTTTCTTCATTCCTTAAGCCCATTTACATTATTTCTATTCGTAAATTTTACTGAACAGTTAATGCTTTTTTGTCATAATTATGTCTTCTGCAATATTGTTAAACTTTTCCACAATGAAATAGATTTTTTTTTTTTTTTTTTTAAACCTCGATTTGTTATTTAACTAAGATTGGAAACTAGTTCTAGAATTTAATTTGAAAGGTTAATATAATTAAGTTCGAAGTATACGAACCATCATATTTGCAAGTATAACAAAATGCCGTAATGCAACAGTTTTAAAAAGCATTATTCATGTAAAATGGATGAAGACTTTTCAATCAAAATTAATGTTCAAACATTAGATTAAAGCATTTCACCGCATACTGCTTTCAACAGATATATGGAAAGTATGCAAAAAGATAATAATCTGGTGTGTAACTCACACGACTTTCTCTTACCCTGAAATTCAATACTATAAATACCGGTTGGAGATTAAAGGGTAAGATAAAGAGTACTGCTATGTAAACCTATGTTAAAACGATTGAAATTAGATATCGGAACAGATTTATTAAACAAATAATTCTATATGAGGGGGGCTACCGCCCACCTCAACCCCCCGTTTCATTCTTGTATGTATATTTACATAGAATTCAAATCTGTTATTAAATTTAAAAACTAATTTGAAATTATTCCGACCACTTTACTCCTTGAAACTTATCCATCTTGAACAAACTTTTCTACAAATAATCGAATTAAGTTCAAGATACAACATTTGGATCGCCTGAAAATATTTTTCTTTTAATTTACTCTAACAAACACAGGGAAACATCAAAAATTAAAAACTTCACTTCAGTCTTGAGGAAGCTTCAAAACATGTAAATAATAATAATAATAATAATAATAATAAATAGAAAATATAGCTTAAAAAATTATTTACCATATGGCTATGAGGGGCTAATTTGAATTCCTGAGCTGCATCCCTGGAAATGGTAAAATATTATAGTAAAGTACTTCCACAATAATAATAATAATAATAATAATAATGTTATGGCTTAAATATTAGCAACCCTGTATATCTTCTGAAATTTACGTACACATTGCATAATGCACATAAATATATTCCTCTATTGATAACACACAGCGCAACCGGAAATACACTTCTATCAATTTTCAAGTATTGTCGCACTATAATCTGGTTCCTTTGTGTAGCCCTGTAAACGAACAATGAGAGATTTCTATACCATATTCGACATGAAACATCTTTTTACGCAAATAATATATATATATATATATATATATATATATATATATATATATATATATATATATATATATATATACATGTTATTTTCATTTAGTTTAGTCCAGTCTATAGTTGTTAAGTTCTATTTACCTGCAATTTTCCCCGACGTAATGTATTTGAATTCTCTTGGGTGTCCCTGTCCACGAACCATTTCCTTGATCTCAACAAAAAAGTTAGTGTAGCGACCCTAAATGATATTCTTTTAGAATACCAAGTTTGGACTTTCTGCTCTAATTTTGTCTTTTAGATATGCTGAAAACAGACAGACAAACAGACACACAGACAGACACACACTCACACAGACCAACCGTTAAAAACACGCTAACCTAAATTTGACCTAAATATAATACTTTATACTTTCTCTACCTTATGGAAAGAGAATGTAAAAAGAGTCGTAATGCATATATATATATATATATATATATATATATATATATGTGTGTGTGTGTGTGTGTGTGTGTGTGTGTATTTAAATTTTCTGATTAAATTGCCGTGCTTAATAGTGAACCATTTTATTTGTTAAATCTGCCGATTTTCTATGCAAATTCCAAAATAATAATTATTATTTTAAGTATAATTTTTTTTAATTGACAGACTCTCTTGGGTCATGTTCCTAAAAATTAGGTATCATTCCGTTTACTCATTTCATCTCCAAAATACCCTTTATCGCGAAGGATTGATATTAATTATCTTGTATTTTAGCAATTTTTGTATACTGTAAATACTTGTTAGAAAATGTGTGGAAATCTTAATATTTCACGAGAAAAAATAACTGTATTGCATTGTCTAATTGTATGTAGAATCGTTAATTGAAATATTATTATTATTATTATTATTATTATAAATTTGTAGAGTTATTTAAAGTATAGGATAAAAAATTGTATTCGTATACATTGTAGATTTCTTTTTTTTTTTTTTTTTACTATATTGTGTTGTATGATATTTTCTTGCTTACATTTAATATTTTGTTCATTGTAAAGAAAAGTTTTGAGAAGAAAAATAATTTTAAATTTATTACTTATTATGTGCATTATAAAAATATCTTAAGCTGTTTAATTTCTTTTTATGTTAATTTAATTTTAAATCTTTTCTATTTGTGCAAAATATTTATAAATGTACTACTCTTTTTCTGTGTGTTTAAGAGTTGCCTTATTGGGTTTTTGCATTCTGAAAAATAAAATAAAATAAAATAAAAATAAACAGAATCTACGAAGATAAATAAGTAAATAAATAAAAATCCCCAAAAAATTTTCTATCTTTCTAAATCCGTACCATTGGCATGATTAAACTGGTCTTTGTCAATAGAATGGTGCATAAAGCTTAAATCTCCTACACATATTGCAAAATAAAATGTTTCACATTCTCTGGAATAGGATAAAATATTGAAAACATACTTTTTTGTAATAACAAAATGTAACTTGGAGAATAAAATTTTGTTTTGTATTTGTTGAATTGAAACAAATTTAAATTTAATTAAAGGGAAATATCGTTCAAAATCTGGAAACTTACTTCAGTGTATATCCTATTTATTTATTTTTAATTGGTATATTCAACATATTTCTACATAATACCTAAAATTGGTTTTACAAGATAATATTTCATAGTTTAATTATTGCACTTTTTACTGCCTGATGATTACAATAAAAATGTTCCAAAAGTCTTTTTTTTTTCTTTTTTTAATAATTATTATATATACTATGTGTTTTTAATTAAAGTTACGATTTCAAAACACTATAATTTTAAAACTACCCATCAGAGCGATTTGATATTTTACCAGAGAAATCATGAGGCAATGGAATTTTGCTTGGCAAAAGAAAAAAAAAACAGAAAATAGTTCCAAAATATGCCATTAATTATCCGTAAAGTATTTGTTTCATGAAGATACTCTTTTTCTCTTTTCACTATGACTGTTTCTGCTGTAAACACGCATTCTTGTCTTTTTGTTAAAAAAAATGTAGTAAACTCTTGAAGTCTATTGTTTCCTGCTATTCCATTGTGTTGCTAACAACATTTCTGTGTTCAATGTGTCCATTTAGGCATTTCCGCTGACATTTCCCTGACAGCACCATCTATAGGAACATGTTGGAACTACTTTTTTTCTTCCCAAAACAAACTTCTAGTGCCTCACGATTGCTCGTGTAAAATATCAAATCGCTCTGATGGATAGTTTTAAAATTATAGCGTTTTGAAATCGAAACTTTAATTATAATCACCCTGTATATAAAATATAACAAATAAATAAAAAGAATCACCCATGAATCATGCAATTTTTTTTTTTTTTTTTTTAATAAGTTTGCTTTAATTTTATGTTAAAAGCAAACACCACTTAAAAAAGCTTTATGCCGTTTTATGTAAATTCTACACAAATTTTGCACTCATAGTTTAAAACATTGATTTGAAGTTTAATATTATAACAATAATACTTTCGTAATATTAATGGTAGAAATAGAATCTGCTTATTTCAAAGTTGAAAATTACAATGCATATTTCGAAGAGTTAGGTAAGCACTATTTGTAATATCGCATAACAATGCACTCGAGGATAAAAGAGTTTTATCCGTAATCGTTAAACTTTAACATAAGTATAATGTCGTGCTTAAGTTGAGAAATATATTTCATGATGAAGTTTGAAATATACAAATCAATTAATAATATTTCATTTATTTATATTCCCCTAAAAGCGCATTTTTATTTTAGATTCAGCATCCTACAGGGTGATTATAATTCGAGTTACGATTTCAAAATGGTTACGATTTCAGTGCGATTTCTTTATGATTTCAATAATTTTAAAACTACACATGAGAGCGATTTGATATTTTACCCCAAGCAATCGTGAGGCAATGGAATTTTGTTTGGCGGAGGAAATAAGTAGTTCCAGCATGTTCCTATAAATGGTGCTGTCAGGAAAATGTCAGTGGAAAAGTCCAAATGGACTCATTGAACACAGGAATGTGGTTAGCAACAGAATGGAATATCAGAAACTATATACTTCAAGGGTTTACTACAATGTTTTTAACAAAAATACAAGAATACGTGTTTACAGCGGAAACAATCCTGGTGAAAAGAGAAAAAGAGGAGCTTCATGAAACAAATACTTTACGGATAATTAGAGGCACATTTTGGAATTTCCTTTTTTTTTTTTTTTTTTCATTCTTTTGCCAAACGAAGTTTCATTGCATCACGATTGCTCTGGTAAAATATCAAATCGCTCTGTTGGGTAGTTTGAAAATTATAGCTTTTTGAAATCGTAACTTTAATTATAGTATTCTCTGTATTTCAGAATTATCATCATTATTATTATTATTTTTAATATAGTTACTTAAGTTTTTCGTGGGACAAGAGACGGTGTCAATCATCAACATCGATGTAATTAATAATATCTACATAGTTATTATAGAAATTACTATAAGCTAAGTAATACTTTTTTAAATAACATCATTTTAAAACATTTAAAAAACATTATCTAACTTTTATTTTTTATCGTCTTTACTTATTTTATTTTATTTTATTTATTACTTTCCAAACACTATAGTGAGGAAAGTATTGTAATCATGTCAAAAATCCGAATTCGAGATTTTGATGTTTCTATACGTTTTGAGGTCCCCTGAGTCCGTTTTCACTATTTTTACGATGATGTATGTATGTGTGTATGTCTGTGAGTGAACACGCTAGCGTCAAAACGCTTTGTTCGATTAACCTGAAAGTTGGTACGCATATTGTAAGTCACCATAGTACGAACCCTATAGATTTTGGTGAATCTAGCACTTATAGTTTTTTTACAGGGACACAAAGAAAAATTCTTTATCATTATGCCTATGGGGCCAAATTTTTAAAAGTGTGATAGCGTCTAAACGCCTTATTAATCCGAGCAAAAAATTTGTACACATGTTATAGATCACAGTTGAACTAACTGTATAGATTTTGGTGAATCTAGCACTTACAGTGTTTTAACAGGGACACAAAGAAAAATTCTTTATCATTATGGCCTATGGGACTAAATTTTTAAATGTACGATAGCATCTAAACGCCTTATTGAATTGAGCTGAAAATTTATATGAGTATTATAAATCACTGTTGCACTAACTATAAGCATTTTGGTGAATCTAGCATTTATAGGTTTTTACAGGGACACAACAAAAATTTCTTTATCATTATGATCTATGGGCTCAAAGTTCAGTAGCGTTAAATAAAACATCGTGTAATATATGGAGAAAAATACTCAAGCACTCTATTATGGTTTTCTCTCTTTTGTTTGTTTAACAACTCCTCTTTCTTTACTTTATCTACAAAACTGTTAATTACTCAATGTTCGGAAAGTCGAGTGGAGTCACTCCAGATTTTTTTTTTTAATTTCGGGAATAATTAGTTACTATTAATACTCCTTGGTAATATGCTTTTATTCAATCCTGTTAAAAATTTATGTGAAATGTTAGCCACTGCATTTGTCACTAAACAGATAATTCACATTGAAATAAAAAAATTATTACATTTCTGATTAACTCATAAATTCAATCACATGACAAAAATTCATTAAATTTTAAACTTTTTTATTTGTAAATGATTCTGTAATTGAGATATAAAATGTTGTGAAGTCTCTGGAAAAGTTTCCTTACAGGCGCATTTTTAATATATATATATATATATATAATTACGCAGTTTCATAAAAAAAAAAGTGTTGCCAAAATTTGATTTAATTATTTTAGCTTATTAATAGGATTTTCGGTGTACTGAAACCGAAAATGAAGCTAGTGCTTTTCTATCATGTATAGCTTTTAAACAATCTGTGTCTACCGATGCATTTTCGTTAATTTCTGTAGCTTATAATATGTTTCTAGAATTAAATATAATCAATTATTGAAATATACTATAAAAGTAACAGTAGAATGAAACTCACTTTTAAAGACCAGTGTTGCTAGATCTGGCATTTTTTCCTTTCTCTTACCCATAAGGTAGAGAAAGTATTGTTTTGGGGTCAAATTTTCGAACGCGAGATTTTTTTATATTTGCACGTTTTGAGGTCCCCTGAATACGAAAATCATGTTTTTAGCAAATGGTCTGTGTGTGTGATTGTGTGTGTGTTTGGCTTTTATCAGCATATTTCAAGAACAAATAGTAGCAGACCTTCCAAACTTGGTATTCTAAATGTGTACCATATACAGATGCTACAGTAAGCTTTTCGTTAAGATCAAGCAAATGGTTCGTGTACAGGGACAATCAAGAGAATTCTAATACATTACGTCTATGGGGGAAATTGCAGGTAAGTAGAGTTTAACGTCTATAAACAGCACTAAACCAAATGAAACGAATATATATTTTTTATAATAGAGATAGTCAACTGAGAAAAAAATTTTGTGTATGTAGGAGCGTCGCCACCCCCCCTGGGGGGAAGTACCCCCTCGAGGGGAGTAAATTTTCATGATGGGTATCTTTCAAAAGAGCTCGCCAATACCTTTAAAACGAATGTTTGAACCATCGATCTGCGATAATTTAAAACAAAGTTATCAATTTTTTTCACTTTTAACGAAGGGGAAAAAAAAAAACTGAAAAAAAAAAAAAAAAAAATCGTATTTTTTTTTTTTTTTTTTTTTTTTTTTTAATATTGAGAATAAAATTTACTGTTTTTGGATATTTAGTGTTATGCTACTTCTCTAATATGGAAATCGTCTGCATTATCATAAAATTTAATTTGTTTAAATAATAATTTTAATAAATTATTTTTTAAAAACAGAATTATTTTTTAATAACCGATTGAGAGTCTATTATGTATATCAAGTATCACTTCTCAAAATTATTAGTGATTATTGCATAAAAAATCCGCAAGTTCTGGGAACACTGTTGAAAACACACACGTTACAGTTACTTATACGTTCACACACGTTACAATTATTATTATTAGAACTGAGGACTATTAGTCTCAATCTGGACATTTTGCGGTGTCATTTTTCGATAGTTGGACATTTATCGAAATCTAAAATTTATCAAAAATATAATTGAATAATTTGAAAGTGATGTTATAATTTGAAAAAAAAAAAAAAAAAAAACTACTAGACCTCCGTCCTGAACTAAATTCTACTTTTGCCAGACTTTCATCAAAATCATTTTTTATTTTTTTGGAAAGAAAAGGAAAATTAATAATAAGTATCGAAACAAACACTATCGAAAAAGTGTTTTTTTAATAATTTTGAATTAGGAAATAAAAAGTGGGCGTGCAAAATAAAATAAAAATAAAGAAAAAAAGTGAATTTAATGATTATTATTTTTTTTATAAAACATGATCGCGTGCTATCTTAAAAAGTAGATGTAAAATTTAAAGTTTATGTGGTGTGTGTGGCATCTATAAACAAAATTTTAAGATATAGAATAGAATAAAGAAAAAGCAACAATGTTGGTTGCATTTTGTTATGTAATTTAATTTTTTTTTCTATTATTATAACTATGACAAAATTCGTAAACTGGAAAATTTAGCCGAACTTCATTTACAAACGGCGTTTGTTTCAATTATCTCAATAGTCAGAAGGATGTTGGTATTTAATCATGCAAATTTATTGTAGATATTATTGATTTACTTTACTACTAAAATTCATATTATGGCTGGCAAAAAAGGTCCTGATATAAAGAAGGGAAAAAAATATTCATTCTTCAAACAGTTACAAAGTGCAATTGAAAATTTAAATGAACACAGTTATTCGAAGTTAGTTAAATCCTCAAATTATAAATACAATTGCAGTAGATTTTTAACACGATGAGCGCCATGTCAGACATCGGTGCACAGTGCCAAATATGATATAAAGCCGCTTCAACCATCGGTGGTTGATAGTGTAAAATATGATATGAAACTAAAAATATTACATTGTTTTAAGTAATTATTGAAAATTTATTGAAAATTTATTGACAATTTACTTAATTTTATTTATTACAGTATAACATCATTAAGGAATTTTAATGGATTTCATTAAAAATTCGCTTGGCGCTAAATGTGTTAAACTATATCTTACTTCAAAAACTAAAAAAATCAACAGAATTTTATACATTACTTTCCCCAAAATTTTCAAATGACATTCTAAACACTACATATGACTAAATATATTCTAAAGCATAAAATGCATAAAAGCATTATAAAAGCATTATAAAAGCATAATGCTTTTATGCTTTATGCATATTGCATAAAGCATAAAAGCATTATAAACAGGCTAAACGGCGTACTTGTTATTATTGTGACTCATAAACATTTAATTTGAGTAAACAGTATATATTTTCTAAGAATATATATATATATATATATATATATATATATATATAAATTATTTTACCAAAACGTGGTACGATATGACTGAAACATGCAGCATTATAGGTATAATAATGTTTTTATAAATAGTAATTAATTCAAAGGACATGGCGCCTGATATAAATTAACAAAAACTGCGTTACAAGTTTCACATTATAAAAGTTCTGGGACAATTTATTTTAAATAAAAAATATGTATATTGTATCATAATGATTTTGTTTTCTTGAGAAATGTAGAATATGAGAACTTAAATAATGTAATTTTTTTTTTTTTGAAGAATACCTTTTAAAATTGGTGTGGATATTAGGGTTATGGCTAGTTGGTGGAGCTAGGTTCTTAAACCTGGATGAACAACCTGTTGGGATCTTTCTAAGGCCCGCATTTATTCAAAAAAAAAAAAAAAAAGATAGAGAAGAAAGAAAGAAAGAAAGAAAGAAAAGTAAAAACAAAAAACTCGGAAAATCTTTGCCGACAATCGTAAACTAATATCAAACCAAACACTCGACGCCTACTAGCTTCGGAAGCAGAACCTCTGGGTAACAGGTAGGTCTACTTTTAAAGAATAAGAAGTACATATTTTTAGCGGTTATGTACACATAAATGACATTCAGAGAAATATTCTTAAAAATTTCCCAAAAAATCAGATTTATTATTAGAACTTTTATTATTAGATTTTACTTTTCTTTAAAATTATATAAAAAATATTTTAACTTCTGAATTTAAAGCAGTGCACCCCTTTTTAGGTCCCTTTTTTTTTTTTTTTCTTTTTCAAAAACACATATATTCAGGTTTATTATCATAAGACTCTTAAAATATATATATATATATATATATATATATATATATACCAGTTATTTTTAACGCTTTAATTAAATCTAATTCAATAAAAGTTGAATATATACTTCGAAATAAAATATCTTTAAATTACCCTTCTAATGTTAAGCGCACTTTTTAAAAAACTTGTTTCATAAACTATACAGTAAAAGCAATGCAAACCGTAGAATCTGATAAGTATCTAAATACTAAGAATTTCGTATAAATATTTCCTCCTACTCTACTTCTTCTCACTTAATTCATCTCAAAGTTGAAACGTTGCAACAACTGGAAAAAAGTCAGCCGAAAAATAGGTGAAAGATGTCAGAGGAGATGACATGTTCGGAAAAACGTGAAGCAAAAATCCTAACAGAAGCCTATATCACAGTTATATAAGACATTCTCCACATTTTTTTGTAAAATCGCCTAGTACGGTTCTTTCGAAGCGAAAAAAATGTAACTATAAGGCCACAAAGCAGTCAAACAAATGAAATAACACCGTACTAGTTAATTTTTGGTAGACTTAACATAGCTTCTACGGTAGTCTTGGTTGCTATAGCTGTAGCCATCTTGAATGGACAACTGTTAACTTCATATGCACGGCAACGCGGTATGACGACTTCTCTTGTATCATTCCTACATGACAAGATGCAATAGGCGCTGCATAAGAAGAATATATATAAGGTGAGTATAAAAAATGACGTGAGGTTGTTTGATCCCTATAGATCTTAGTGTAATGGGGATAATGTTATATATAATGGCATAGGAAGAGTTTGTGGTTTCGATTTATAAAGAAAGTAAATAATACAAAAGCTAATACGTACAAAACATTGAATAAACATCATAAAATGCAATAAACTTGGAACAATTGTTTTCGGTTGAAAGAGCCCACGAAGCGTCAACGTTGTCGTTTTGACTGTAGTACTCGTCTGTAGCTTTTTTTCTTCGCCTTACGAAGGCTGTTCTTTCGACACGAAATAATTGTTGTGATTTTCTTGCATTTTATAATGTGTATTCAAAGTTTCGTACTATTTGCTTTAAAATGCCAGTTCTGGGGTGCTTTCTTATTAATACCAAACTTTGGTAAACTTTGGTGCAGTAAGCTTAATATTTTTGGTAAATAAATGCGTAATAGTCAAAAACAGTAAATAACAACATATTTATTTATACGAAAACATTCGTTGTGAGACTTCCGCAGCCGAGTGGTTATGTCACCATACTGCTAATCGCCTTCGAGCGTAGGAGAGCGGGTTCGATTCCCGCGCTGGCCCTGGGTGTTTTTCCGTTTCTTCGTATTGTAATTCTGTCATGCGCTGTCTGTAATTATCTGACGAAGATTTACAAGCGGACTAAGAGTCAATCATACAAGTCTGATGTATATGTTATCAATAAATAATAAACAAATAAACGTTCGTTGTTTAGAAATTTCATTGAATATAACCATCATTGTACTATTTCAATGACTGAAACATTATTATCACGTTACAGTGTCAAAAAACGTGAGCAAATAAATGAACTTTTTTTTTTCTTTCTGTCCTACTTATTTTTTTCTCCAATAAAAATAGGAATAATTACATTAAATTATTAAATATTAAGAAAAAATCGAAAGTGTGTAGAAAAGGTTTTTGTGAAATGAGAGAAAAGTATTTTTCATCTTAAGTGTAAATAAATAAAAATCTGGAAAAAAATATACTAGATCGTCACTTGCATAGAAAAATTTTGTGAGATTTTTTTATTATTTTTTATTTTAATGTACATAGTTTAGACTACACAGAAAAATTTGACTTCATATACTGAAGCCCTCTTTACAAGCATGCAGGAAAGATACAAATCTCTCTCTCTCTTTTTTTAATCTTATAAAAACGAATTTCAACATTAATGTTTATTTGTGTATGGTAGGTATCTTTGCAAGGTTAGATATTTTAAAAAATATATTTAATTTTAAATATAAATAAACGTGTTTTATGTATGCAGGGTGATCCAAAAGTCTTAGAATAAGTAACAGATATATTATTCAAAAAGTATTGACCATATGAAAAGCATTCGAAAAGTATTGACACTATGTAGTTTTACTTAAAATGCACAGAAAGGCATTTTTTTTTTTTTTTTTTTTTTTGTAACAAAAGATTTATTAGCAAATTAGTTTCAAATTTCTTATTCAGGTGGTGCTTGAATTGTAAAATTATTTTTTAACAGCGGAAAACTACATTCGACAACATGACTAGGACCTGTAAATGCTCAGTGTGACGTCCATGATTTATTAGATTGACCATCAGACGTTGTGCATTTGAAATCTCCAATAAAAAGCTTCAATATTCGAAATATGGCGTCGTTTATTGTGAATTTGCCTAAAATGTGAGAGGATACTGCAAATACAGCGCTATGTATTGGCGAAAAATGGGAATAATATTTTTTCTTATACATATAAAAAAAAATCCCTTGCTTTTCTGTACATTTCAGTAAAACACGCATGGAGCTACATTCTGTACTTCTTAAATAACACACACACACACACACACACACACACACACACACACACACACACACATATATATATATATATATATATATATACTACTTTTCTGTTATATTTGGATCACCCGGTACATATCATTAAAAGTATCATTAAAATGTGCTGTTTATCATTGCTATTTTCATACTTTTCAGATTTCTTTCTGCATTTAAAATACATATGAAAACCTATCCAAAAAATGAACCATATTTTCTCTTCTAACTACCAGTTAAGATGTTTTTTGACATATACAGGTCTTTTTATAATATTACCACCATCAACATTTAAACTAATTCATTAGCAATGATCCCTTTCTTATTAATTTTGTCGTGTCAGCAGTTAGACTTAATCAATTCAGCAACTTCTATAATTCCGAACATTCTACAACGAGAATTAATCAGATCCTAAGGATATCATGAGGATCAAATGACATCCCAGATCCATCCTCAGAATGTACAGCGGATAAGTGTGCTATTAGGATTGGCTTAGTCTTTTAGATACATAGACATTTTAAGAGAGTTCTTTTTGATATCATAAATGCAAAAGACGTTCATTGTTAACTATTTCAAATAAATTGTTCTTGCTAGTAAAGGTCAAATTTTATTGTAAATGGCACGGGATTTAGCACAAACCTAAAGACCTTTTGTTTGCTTGCCTTCCTGTCCCACTCTAGCTAATCCTTAGAATAAAGTATTTTCTGTATACCTGGATGTATGCACTATCAAACACACTATAACCACTGCTAACTTCATTTTAAAAAAAAAGGCTTGAAGTCTTTTCTTCATGCACTAATTCAAGAATGATGGCTTGATGAGTTAATTGAACTATATATATATCTATATTAATAAAATCAGAGTTTTGTCTGTAAATTTGACGGAATCAAAAAATTTTGCGATATCTTCACGTTTTACACCCCATGAAAGCAGAAAATGACTTCAGAAAATTTTGCCTGTGTGTGTGTGTGTGTGTGTGCGTGTGTCATCGTGTCCGTATGTCGCTTTTTTGTCCGGGAATCACTTGAGAACGGCTGGACGGAATTCAACGGCGCTTGGCAGGAATTTAGGTCTTCACCCAAATTAAAATTATATCTATCAACTTTTCAGAAATTCCCCTCGTTCCCCCCCTAGGGGGTAAAAGACTAAAACACGTTTGTCCGGGCATCACTCGAGAACGGCTGGACGGAATTCCACGGCGCTTGGCAGAAACTTAGGTCTTCACCCAACTTGAAATTATATCTATAGAAATTTTCAAAATTATGATTAGTATTTAAATTGTGGGTAAAAAACGCCTGCGCATGCGCCATAAATATTTTTTCACTAAAATGCTTTGAATGGAAAAATAAAATATAAAAATTAATTTTTAAGTTAAAGACTTTTGTATTCGCGTGATTCGCACTACAAATTATGAAAAGATTGAAATGAAGTTTTGCCATCTAAGTTTCATACTTTAGTTAATTTAAAAAAATCTAATTGTCGTATCAAAAAACTGTTTACACCCCAGGATTCAGAAAAATTACTTCTTTCATTTGGTACTGAATTTGTAATGATAGGTCTGATATTTCTAATTTATTTTTCCCTTTTTCCGTTTTTCCGTTGCCACTTCAATTTCATACTTTAGTTATTTTTTAAAAATCTAATTGTCGCATCGAAAAACTGTTTGCACCCCTGGATTCAGCAAAATCCCCCCTTTCATTCGGTATCAAATTTATAAATATAGATCTGATATTTCTAATTTATTTTACCCTTTCTCCGTTTTCAACCCAGATTCGATATGGAACAGCTTTAGTATTGGATCCCTTTGGCAAAATTTGAAATTCGGCACCGAAGTAGCTCGGACGTTTCTCGTCAAGATCTTTAATTGCACAATTGAGATAGCCAATTCAGTTCATCGTAAAAATGGCTTAAAATATTTAAAGTCACCAAAGGGTTCCGATATTTAAACTGTGCTTTTTGTATTTATTTTTTTATAATATTGTCTATAAAAGACATCTGTGGTCACGAAATTTGGTGCGTAAATTGTTTGTATGCATCCAGAACTTATTGTAGCTGCATTTCACGATATTCGAAATCCCCCCACCCCTTCTCGGAGTCGGAGGGCAATAAACATGTGTAAAAACATGTTTTTCCGTTTGAATTCGATTTGAATTATCTTAGAATGGCGAATTTTGGTGTGTGGATATTGATTAAGTGTACGCATTATGTACAGTCGGGAAAAAAAAAAAAAAAAAAAAAAAAAAAAAACGCAGCACTCGATGTAACTTCGTTGCTAATCAATGCACAGAAATGTAATAGGTTTCATTCGACGGGGAATTGAGAGTAGATTCAGATAATGAACGGAAATTTTGAATTGGGGGTCGTCTACATATTTAAACGCGCACCAACTTTGATTTTTTCAATGGTAATGCCCAATTTTTATTTTATATTTGAATTCCTGGGATCGCGACAATGCGAAAAAGTATATTGGCTGTATATTTTGCTTTTTTTTTCACAGAGTTAAAAGCGTTCAAAGTTTGAAGGTGCTAATGTTAAATTCATATTTCAAACTTTTATTAATATCTTCACAAAAAATAACTTGATCGATATAACTCTTTTTTTACGAGATACAGTGAAAAAACCCAAACATAATCCATCATTACTTTTGATTCTGAAAAATATTTTTAATTCTGAAAAATATTAATAAATTCATATTCATAAAAATTATGAATTATGACCTATATTATTTTTTACATAAAATGAATCCTAATGCTGAAAAATATGGGTGTGCAAATTTGCAGCTCATTCCAGTTATTAGTTTTCGAGATATAAATAAATCTTTCTTTTGGAGTGGTTTAGGGGGCCGTCTCTTAAAAAATTTTGAATGAGATAAAGAAGAAAATCTTAAAAAATAACGGAGAAATTTGAACAAAATATTTTTATTTTTTATTTAAGGGTCAAATTATATAACAACAACGTCAAATGCAAAGAAATGAAACAAAAATTTTTATTTTTAGACATTTGTGTTAGTATCAGGAATTCCGGTTTTCTAAATCCCCGCCTTTTATCGTTCTTCAAAACAAAACAATGCAGAAACGAAAAGTGAATTTGACTTTGAGTATTCGTGTTAAACCCCTTATTTTACATTGACAAAAATATACACAAGTGGTATTTACTTCATCGATTACTGGTGATAAATTTAGAATCCTTTAAACGAACACTAGAAGAAAAAAAATTAACAAATAGGCGGGGTTTACTGTTTGAAATACTGTCAAAATAAAATATTTCAAAACAAATTTTCTGTACCACAATTATATTACAGATGGATATACATTATAACTATATTCTTTCTAATTAATATATTTCTATCCATAGTATATTTTATTGCAAAAATATGAACAATGGGTACATGCTTAAGAAATAAGTAACACACAAATTACGAAAGAAACGCCCACTGGCATTGTTACAGATTTTCAAATGATGTGAATCTACGTCAGCAGTCGCGAAAGCGTTAATTAAGAAATTATATTTTCGTAGAAATTATAAAACAAATCGTACAGTTCCAAAGAGTTCAACTGACCCAAAACTGGTAAGTGCTATTAAAATTGTTTAATATTTACTTTATGAAACCTTACAATAATTTATCCGAAAAGATTTAGTTTATGCGTTGTTGTACGTATATATATAGCTATATTATTTCAGTTTGTATATCATGTTACACGTACGAAAGAAAATTTAAGCTTTATTGGTGATCAGTATATCCATGATAGATTCTTTTTAATTGAAAAATATTGCACTTTTATAAAAAGTATTGTCTGACCAATCGTAAGTGTAATGTATTTAAATATACCTAAAATTATCTAAAAAAGTACTGAAGTATATACATATCCAAAAAACTGAATTCATGATAATTAAGATATGCAAAGGTGTTAATATTTTTATTTCTTTTTATAACTCTTTTTTTCTCGAAATATTTCCGGTGTGAAACAGTATAATTTTGTCTAGTTCTTGTAGGATCTTAATTTTATTTTTCTATATTTCGAGATAGCCCCCTAACACATTTTTGATCATAACTGTATGAATACTAAAGATAAAGTACACAAACAGTATACTTTTCCGCACTGCCAGACTCTCAGAAATTCGAATATGAAGTCAAAATTGGGTGTTGCTATTGAAAAAAGTTGGCGCTCATTTTAATATGTTGATGATCCTTAATTCAAAATTCGACGAAATTTTCAGAAAGTGCATTTCATTTCCTGTTGAATGGCATCTATTAAATTTTTCTGCGTCAATTAATAACGAAATACCATCAAGTGCTGCGTTTTTTTTTTCCCCGACTGTACATTAGTGGGATTTTGCAAAACTTCGAACTCACTCGCTGAGGGTGGGGAAGTAAGAAGTGGGTAAGTTGTGCCGAAGACAGTGGGGACCCAGACTCCTCACATTGCGAGCGAGAAAACCTCTACCAATCACAGCGAGAACTTAGGTTATTAATAAAGATATGGCATTTTGACAACTCATTTAAGTTTAATGTCCAGCGAAGTGGGCAAATCCTGCTAGTATATATATATATATATATATATATATATATATATATATATATATATGACGGAATGATATGAATACCATTCGACTTTCATATTTAAAGCACTTTCATTAACCTTAATCTGTATGTAAAGTTATATAATCTTAAATTTCGTATAACATAACATGTAATATGTATATATATATATATATATATATATATATGTATAATATATTTCTTATAATACAATATCCTTATTATATAACATTAATCACTTCATTTAAACAAATATCTGCATTTTTCAAAAATATTTTTTCGTAAATTGTATGTTCATTAATATTTACAAACCGAATTTATTTTCATAAACTTTATTTAAATTAGAAGAAGAAAAAATATTAAATTCTGTGGATATTAAAAAAAAATTCCTATTTCATTTAGTCACACTTGTGTTTCAAATATGAAAATGTTATCCACAAATAAGAAATCCGCAAGACAATCCGTAAATTAATTGATGCCTTATTAAGATTTTCTTTTTGAAGAAATAAAAATCATAAAACTTTTCTGCCTCGTTAAAACATTTACAAATTTAATGAGGATATTTATTTCTTATGTCAAATTTGAATTTCCTTCTTTTGACGTGTCTTTACAAACTTCGAAATTACAAATTTTATCCACGCATAAATAATGACAATATATCAAAATAGTATTCTTACTGATTAACGGCAAATAAATAAATAAATAAATAAATAAATAATACTTAAATAATATGAAGAAATTAGACTAGAATCATATCTGATTTGTTATTTTGACAAGAAGTATTTCTTTTTAATATTTTAATGAATACCTTTGCACGTATGAATTTGAGTATGTAATTTTATTAAACGTTAATGAAGCTTAAAATAAATAGTTTTTAAGAAAATGGTAGGCTTTGAAAAGAGTATCTGTCTTTAAAATTAAGGGGACTTTTCACCTTTGCTTGGCACTATTGAAGGTTTCATGTAAAACTTTATATTTCCAGTTAAAGTTTATAATTTGAACTATATTCGTTTTATTTTCGACTAGCAGGCTGCACCCGCTTCGCTGGTCATTATTTTTAAATGAATCACTATAATTAATGAATTATTAAAATAGCATTACTTTTTATCACGTGAAAAAAAAAAAGAAAAAAAATATGATCGGGAAAAATGAAGCAAAGGGTTCTCAATGCCTTTGCGCGCGAACTAATGTTCGACACTCTTAAGTAATCACTATATTATCGTAAGGGAGAAACATAAATATAAAGTACAAAGAAAAAAATATCTTCTGTTGTCGGTGTAATAATCGGTCCGGAAAAATATCCGCGATCGTTTCTCGGGCTTTTAAAACTAATAATACTAATTTCCAACGTTCTATCTGAATTTCTTTGTTTTTGCCCCGGCTCCTGCCTACCCGCAATCGATTTATCGGGCCTAGAAACCTAATAATACTAGCTTCCAACGCTTTAAATTTTATTTTTATATTTTTGCTCTTCGCCCCCCCCCCCCCACCTTCCTCTCGTCTGTACTAATAATTTAGCAAATTCGAAAATATCCGCAATCGATTTGCAGGTATCAGAAAACTCCATGTACCAATTTTGAACGATCTAACATTATTTTTATTTGTTTGCCCTCTGCCCCCCCCTTTCTTGTCTCTCCTAATAACTTTACAAATTCGAAAATATCCACAATCGAATTGTAAGCAACAAAAACATCTATGTAGCAATTATCTATCCTAATATATTTCCTCTTTTGAAAATATCTGCTATCGATTTGTAGGTTCCAAAAACCAATACGTGCCAACTTTGGACGGTCTAAATCCATTTCTATTGTTTTGCCCCTTCACCCCCCCACCTCACCCCACCTTCCCGGCTCTTCTAAAAATTTTACACATTCGAAAATATACTCAATCGATTTTTAAGTATCAAGGCCCTTTATGTACAAATTTCGAACGTTCTAACTCAGTTTTTATTATTTTTTACCCCTCCCCCCCCTGCCCGTCCCTTCTGATAACTTTACACTTTCGAAAATATTCGCATTCGACATAGAGGCCTCTTAAACCACGTGCATGTACCAATTTCGAACGACCCAACTGTATTTCTATTTTTCCCCCATAATCCTCCCCCTTCGCGCCCCACCTGGAACGAATTTTCAAAATTCCATAAACTGGTTTTCAGATATTTGTGTGAGCTATATTTTAGAGCGAAAATCTCACGTATATATATATGAAAGGATAAAATAAGCAAGATTCTAAATTAGTATTTAAATTAATATTAAGTGATAACTTAATATTAATATCTTAGAATAAATCTTAATTTTAAGAACAACTTTGTGAGAGTTCTTTTTTAGCGCCCCAGTAAAGTTAGTTTTTCAGCAAAGCACGTCGTAGCGCGGGAATCGCGATTAGAAGAAATTTCGTAATCAAAATTATGCAATAGTCGGAATAAACGGTAAAGCATTGCAAAATAATAAATCCTGGATCCCCGGGTCAACCAATCGTAAAAGGTAGGCGGATTTTAGATTAGCTAATTATCCAATAAGCATTCATAAGAATAGTCTCAGTTCCCGCCGAAATACCCAGGTAACACATAACGTTGTTATAGCGTTGCAAATAAGTCTGAACAGTGAAAAATTGGTTACGTTATTTTATGTCCGTTGAAAAATAGTTTTTATTTCGCAATATTCTCACTGAACAATTTCGAATATTTATTCAGTAATAAAGAAAACCTATAACAATCGTTGTTTTATAGTTGTACTTTTTCTGTTATTTTTTCGACGTTTTAATATAGGTATTTTATTAGTTTTTGTTTTCCTTTTTGATTCTAATAAAAAATATGTTTTTTCAACGAATTAATAGGTGCTTTTTATAAGTCATTATTTCCGTCAAATGACGTTGAATCTCTTCAACTTGATATCGATACACGATTGTGAATTGGCGGGATGTGCGTGTTATAATTTTCTTTAGAGTTTTAGAAGATATTGTGTGCTGCGAAAGAACTTCTAACAGGATAAGACAGGGTAGCTTTCGGCAAATTATATTAACAAGTATAGTAGAATGTTCTTTGGCTTTCGGAAAACGTAACTAACGAAGGTGTTCATATTGTACGCTTTCTCCCGTTCTACATGCGAAATCGCCAAGTATATTGTGGCAAACCTTAAAAGCGTCTTACGATACGACGCGTGCCAACTGCCATTTTGAAAGTGAATGTGATGTGAAAGAAGATGAAGTTATCGCTTTCCTGTTAAAATGGTACGAAAGTTTTCTGACATTTTACGTAATTTCCAAACAACTTGCTAGCTGGTAAATTCCCTTGAAAGCTCAAAGTTATAATATTCTTTGGTTTTGGGTGTGTTTACCTGCTAGCATAATATTAAAAATTACAGAGTTCTCGTCTAATTGTGGAGGCTGTATTTATTTAAACAAGACTTTTCAAGTAATGAAGTGAGTGTTTCTTTTTCCCTTCTTTAATTTTATGTTTCAATTCTCGTCTTAAATTTTCAGGAGTCGATCTAACTTTAAATATTTAATACTCTTTTTTAAAACTGTACTTTTGTAAAATTTTACTTTTTTCATATTTACGGAAAAAATATATCTATATATCCGTTGAAAAATATATCCGTTGAAAAAACTGATATAAAAAGCACGACAGTATTGCGATTCTGAACAACCATTTTACAACTTTTTTTTAGGTTATAAAAAAAACGACAGTATTGCGTTTTCGTACAACCCTTTTACAACGGTTTTTTTAACGTTGTAAAATGTATTAAAACAACCGTTGAAAGATGAGGAAATCAACGAGACATATTTTCAGATTATTAACGTTACGGAAAAACGATAATTCAACGGAATGCATTGCCGTTTGTTCAACGTTGAAAATACCATACTGTGCTACCTGGGTATGCAGTATAAAAACGGAAGCACGCGAAAACTCGTGGCTTTTTAAGACCATCATTTGTCTAATAAATTCACGTCAACTAATATTCCATCATGTAATAGTCGTACTAGCTAAACTCGCGCGGCCCTTCGGGGTTCGCCGAAAGTGCCGACCATCGGCACCTTTTACCGGGATATACCGCTCCGGATGTCTTCGTACCGGCCCATGACTGCATCATCATATATTGTCACTACCTTTAGAACTGAATAAAGGATAGTCATTACTCAAATGGACTCCTATTTTCTTATATAAGATGTCTGGACTTCTATTTTACTACTACATAAGAGGATCGTTGCACCATCCCGTGTAAACCAACGGAACTTCATCATTTTAATATTATTTTTAATATATTACAGAAAGTCGACAGGATTATGTGTACCTGTTTTGCGGAGAATCGATGAAAAGTTTTTCCAGTATAAGAATTTCCAGACGATAAAAGATCGATGGATATTAATTTTGTGTGTGTTACTGCATTATTTCCCAAAACAAATTCTTCAAAAATTTTTGCATCTTTTAAATAGTGATAAACTAGATTGAATATTTCACGCAAAAAGTCAACGAGAATTGTGTCATACGTTTTGTCCCACCCAAGTTCTGTTTCGTCTGCTACGTATCGCAACCATCAATAGTTTCCGATGAAAGATTTGCGCCGATACCCAAGCAGCACCGAAACGTTCTCTGAACGTTCAAATATTGTTCTGCAAACACGTTCTAAGAACGTTCCCTTTGAACGTGTTATAGACGTCTATTTGTCCATCTTGAAGACGTACAATAGTACGGTTCAGGGAACGTTCAATGAACGTGTAGCTATCACCATCGGTGTTATAGAAGCGTTCAGAGAACGTTCTATGTATACGGTCTCAGAACGTTCTAAACGTTTTTAGAACGTTTTCAAAACGTTATACTCATTTTCAGAACGTTCTAGAAAACGTACTGTAAACGTTCTGAAATAGTGTAGAAACGTTCTGAAAACGTTCTATACACACGTTCTTACAACGTTATGTAAACAATTTTTGAACGTTCTTTGAACATGCTAAAAATGTATTTCATGTATAATAAAATGGAAGAACTCGCAACAATTGTTTCGGGTCGAAAGAAGACACGACCCTTCATCAGACGAACATAATAGGCATGAGTGCTGCAAATACAAGAGCTACGTCTCAGATTTTTTGCAGCACTCGTGCCTACTTTGTTCGGTTAATGAAGGGTTGTGTCTTTTCTCGACCTGCAACAATTGCTTCGAGTTCTTGAATTTTATAGTCTGTTTATTTTATTTACTTATTTTTTTCTTTTTTTCCTTTCCTTTATTTATCTTTTCTTTTCTTTTTTATTTTTTGTGTAGTTTTTATTTTATCTTTTTATTATTATTATTTTTTTCATAAATAACTGTCTTAGTAATATAAAATTTTGCATACATGCATTGAAATATTGTATAACAAAAGATCAAGTATTTTGAATATTCTAGATAAATATTTGAATTCAAAAACAAACAAATAAATAAATTTAAGTTCTGGAATATTTTGAAAATTTTTAAGATAATATGCCCCCTGCTAACTAATTATTATCCCCCCCCCCCTAGATTCTGCATCATTATAATTTAACAATAGAATATAACCATATTTGGATATTAATTTAATAAGTTAACGGCCCTCTTCACTTATCGTCACCGGTAGACCGAGCCGATGATATTCTATGGGGAAATTTTCTTTACAAGTAACTTATTAACTAATACATATTTTTAAATTCTATTTTCACATTCAGAAAATTCCCAACTGTTAAATTGACAGACCTTTTTTGAAAAAGTATTTTTTTTATTTTTAATATTTTATTTTGAAATTGCAAAATGAAAAAAATTCACATATTGAAAATTCGTATTTTGCAGCTTCGAAGTAAAATATAAAAAATAAAAAAAATAATTTTTTAAAAAAGGTCCGTCAATTTAACAGCTGGGAATTTTCATAATGTGAAAACAGAATTTAAAAATATGTATTACGCAATCAGTTATTTGTAAAGAAAAATTTCCCATTGAATAACATTAGTTTCGGCTTCCAGCGGCGGTGAGTGAAGAGGGCTCTTAAACAAAAAAATTTAAAAATATTTATGTCTAAATTTTGAAACTTACTGCAAACTTTTGGCATTCAAACACAAAAGTATTTTATTAAATTTTAAATTATCAATGAAATCTCAAATTAATGCCCAGATATGATACATATTCCATTTTTAAACTATAATAATGCACATTCAATGGAAAACAAAAAATAAGAATTAGTTAAAAGAAGTACACAAGTGTACAGAATTTAAACAATAAACTGTTTTCTCGTTTTCTTTTTTTTTTCCACATAATTCTTAAACAAATAAACACAGAAGTATAAAATTTGGATAGTATGTTTTTTAAACAACCATAAATCGAATTTTATATAACTTTAGCATAAGTAATAATTGTTAAACTAAATATCAGTAAATTTTTCTCAAAAGTAAACATTGAAAAAATGAAAAATTTCAGCAATTTTAGAAAAGAAATCTTAATGAAAAATGGTCATGAAGATGCATTACAGATAGGTTAAAAATGTACGCTCGTCCATGCGTTAGATTAAAACCGTATATTTCTTCATGTAGTCACTTTTTTGTTTCTTCTTCTTTCTTCAGTTTTTCGCGTGTGAATAATTTTTTTTTTTAAATTTTACATAAAAATATGAAAATCGGATAAGGCGTTCATTATTAAATTATTTATCGACATTTTTATTATTCTGGTGATGATCACAGTTTATACAAATTAGTAATTATTATTATTATTTTTTTTTTCAAAAATTCCGTTATTAAAGTAAAAGAAAAGTGAACACAGAAAGTAAAACCAGGATTTTGTTTAACATGTGAGGGCATGTGCGTCTTCACTTGTCTATAATGCATCATTAACACAATTTTTCATTAAGTTTTCTTCGCTAAAATTGTTGAAATTTTTAATTTTTTCCAAAGCTTACTTTTGAGAAAAATTAATAATTATTAGTTTTAAAATATCACTAATTCTAAAATTATGTAAAATTCGATTAATGATATGATAACGAACATGGCATCCAAATTTTATGTCCATGTGTTTATCTGTTTAAAAGTTATGCATAAAAGAAGAAAATGAGAAAGCAGGTTTGTTCCTTTAATTTTGAACAGCGGTGTATTTTAAATACGTTTAAGAATATATATAAAGAAATTATTATTATTATTTTGTTTTTTTATTTAAATAGATTACATGAAATTTACTTAATATTTTCATATTTCAAATCATGCGTATGCGAAATTTATTTAAATTATTGATTTTGAGTTTATAAATTTTACGTACACATGGAGTGAAATATGACAGTATAAAATATGGTGAAACATTTTGAAAAATAAATAAATAAATAATTAAAAGTTTATTCTGTAAACAAATAAATAAATAAAAATAAAATAAATAAACTTCAAAATTTAAAACATTTAGCAATATTAAGATTCACCTTAGTAACTATTTCTTTTTTAATACTTCTCCCTGCTTTTACATTTCTACAGTGTAATGTAAAATGTAAACATACATGATCAAATCTATCTATATATTTCTTTAACGTGAATCAGTTGCAATTAATTTTTGCCGAAACGATATAGTAGTGTAATTATTGAAATACGCGAGGATAAAAAATAATATTTAAAAATGAACAATATTTAAGCATGCGGACTCAACTCAATGAACTAATAAGAAAAAATTACGAAATTTGTCTGCTTACATTATTTTATGGAAAACTGTATTTTTTAAAATTGCTTCTTCAATCTTTATAAGCGTCATTTTAAACATAGAAATACTTTAAAGATTATACAGAATATGAATAATTGTCATAAATTGACTAAAAATTATAAACATAAAAATATAATCAAAATAAGAATTATTATTATTATTATTATTTTGAACAAAATACACCAAAATATATAAAAAGTCATCACCAACATCGCGACAAAAATTTAAAAGGCATCATGGAAATCCTATACTATAAATGCACTGCCTGCGGAAGTATGAAACTGGGGCTTCAACCATGAATTTTATTTTGAAACCTTTCTTTGAATGATCTTGGTCTCACAATTGCACAATATTAATTTGGTACTAATAATAATTTTGCTTCTGATAAATTAATATTTTAATTAGATGGGGAATTTGGTATAATATTTATGAGTTTCAAATTTTAAAAGTAAATAAGAAAAGAAAGGTGCGAAAAATTCGCATGGGTTTGTTTAAACTACAACGTTGAACTGTAATAATAAAATATCGAACGAAATAAATTTAGGAGTTAGCGTGAAAGATGTAAAAAATTAAAAAATTTCAAATTTAATTTTAAAATATTCTATGTTTTTTTGATAAATTTTAATAAATTTTGTAAGATTTCAATGCATACGTATGAAAATTTTATAAAAAGGAAAAGTAAGTGAACGAACTTATCTGTCTGTATCTGGAAGCTGTTTGCTGTTGTAGTGTATCCGAACGAAAGTTAAATTCAAATCTGAATGTAAATACAAAATATGTGATGAGTAAGCAAGCAGTAGGACTTTGGATCCAACGAGCCACGCCAAGAAATACCAACTTCCTGTGCAAAAACAGAGCAGATGGCTTTTACACGCGGCGAAACTTTCTTGTCGATCAAGCAATTTATTCAATAACACCCGTTTCTAATAAATATTTTTCATACTGTTCAAAACTTAACCTTTTTAAAAATTATTATTCTGAGGCCATCCTAAAACTTTCTTCTATATTTTCCTGCGCAGGTCGATGTCATAAATATTATTTGCTAAAATAATCTATCAAAATTATTTTCCATGGTAAATGTATACGATTTTCATCTCAAACAAATATAACACTAAATATCCAAAAAAATCAATTTTATAGTATACAAAATATGTATCTTAAGAAATGTATTTTACATAATGAAAAATGTGAAAAGTCGATAACTTTGTTTTAAATTATCACAGATTTAGGGTTCATCCTTTCGCTTTAAAAGTATAGACGACTTTTCTGGCAAGAATATTGAAAATTTTAATACAATAGCAAAAGCGATGAACTATACAAATTGCCCATATTTTTTTTTTTAATTAAATATTACTAATATAAATCTTAATATATATAAATCTCGTGTCACAATGTTTGTCCTCAATGGACTCCTAAACCACTTAACCGATTATAATAAAATTCGCACACCATGTGCAGTTCGATCCAACTTGAGAGATAGGATAGTTTAAATCTCAAATTATAGTCGCAATTTTAATTTATTGCTAATTATTTGTCTGTTATTATTTGACAGTCACAATTATCTGTTAACTCCAAATGATTCTAACAGATGTCGATACCTTTCGACTGGGTTGAAATGAAAGCTGAAATATATTTGGTGCTGCCATCTACACAAAGAATCTTCAACTTTTTAACCTATTAATAAATTTCGTATAATTCAATTATTTCCACTTTTTAAATTTTTGGTGTTAGCATAGCCGGCCACGTGTTACTTAGACTGAAGTGTAAATTGAATTCATATTATAATGAAGATAATACAGTGAAATTAATCCTGTTTTTTACTTATTTGTGCTTCATTGATCAAAACTTTATAATTTAATCTGTATATATATATAAATTACGTGTCACGATGTTTGTCCGGGGTAAACTCCTAAACTAAGGAACTGATTTTGATGAAATTTTGCACACTGTGTGCAGTTTGATCCAACTTGAGAGATAGGATAGTTTTTATCTCAATTTATTGTCACAATATTGTTTTATTGCAATTATTTGTTAATTATAGACCTTTATTAAAGTTGCTCCAAAATATCTGTGAGTTCCATTAATTTAATTGTTGCCAAAAAAAAAAAAAATACGAGTTCATTTTCTTTCGACATAAAAATAAATACATTTAATCAAACGTGAACGTTAAAAAATTATAAAAAGTTAAATTATGCATCTCACGAAAATTGACGTCATAATCAATTTAAAGATTTTATACACATTGATAAAGTGCTAATGTAGTTCTATCATAGATATAGTAATATATATAGATCTCTCATCCCCATGTTATCGTAGAAAGATTTTTGATGCCGAAAAAAGATAAAAAATAAAAGCTTTGGAAACAGCCATTAAGTGGTATTGAAAAAAAAAAAAAAAAAGAAAAAGAAAAAAAGAAAAAGAAAAGAAAGAAAGAAATATGAATTTGAAACTGTATCTGGAGTCTTCCATTCCCCTTTAGCAAATAAATTATTCATAAATTTTATTTGCTAAAATATTAGTATGTATTCCCGTGTGTATTCATTCGGAGAAAGACGGCCATATTTTGGTAAAAACGTCGTCTTTTCCCAAATGAAAAGGATAACTTTTTTCTCCCCAATGATCACTCTATTCTATATATGCTATACTATATCTATGAGTTCTATACGCAAGCGAAGTGTGACTCACTGACCGTCTGTGCAGCCAAGAAAAAGATTTCCTATGTTAATTGCCCACTGGATTTTTTGTAAGAAATTATTAAAAATCGAGGAAATTTATTTCCCGATTTTAATCCTTATATTTGGGTATAGATATGTATTAGTTATCGCGGGTGTTAGATTGAATTATTTTGCTGTCAAATTGACAAAATTTTAATTTTAAATTTTTAAACTCTGTCGCCCTTGGCTTTTTTTATTATTATTATTATTATTTGGCGATCAAAAGCGTAACACGAAAATGTACTTGCCAGATGTATGCATTGTACGAAATGTAATATGTATTATTCATTGTACGTATGTATGACATGTAATATGTATTGTACGAAATATTGTTTCATATTATTCATTACTCTTTTAATATAAGTTGTTAAAATAACCATGATTTTTGAAAGGAATTAAATATTTTCGCCAGATAATTTGGCGATATTCTTTTTTTTTCGCCAAGGATGACAGAAATGAAATCTATTCCGCTGCAAAATATTAGTATCTTACATCAGATATTTTATTTAGACATTTGAAAACAAATTTGACTTCAAACTATGATAGAATATTTATCATTTTCCTTTTAATTTGTATATTATTAGTATATTAAAATTTAAAAGCATGGTATATAAAAAGTTTTTTTTTTTTTTTTTTTTTTTTTTTTTTTTTAAATCTTATAATTATTCTTATCTTAATCCTCAATGTTTCCCATCTTTATTGACTTGAATTTACTATTAAAATTTTAACATACTCAAAAACTTCTCATCACTTCGTTAAAATACACTAAACTTTTCCAAAATCTTTTTGTATTTAAAATGATACATGTATTTACTTTAAATGTCCAATATTTCATAAGATTTCCAATTTTAAAGTTTTAAAATATTTATCAAATTTACTTATTTTTCTGGTTTAGCCTTATTGTTTTCCCTTTTATAACTACAGCTGTTGCCCTCTTTAAAATATTTAAAATTATGAGGTCATTTAATAGTAAAATTATCCATTATAGCATATATTATATTTCACTCCTCCATAAAAATTGATTTTAAAATCGTCTGTTTCTTTTATACTTTTATTTTAATAGAATTTTAATAGAATTTAATTTATATATTAGTCATTTTAGCAATTTTATCCAAAGTAGCATTAGAAATAATATATATCACTTCTCCATTAAAATTTATAGGACCCTACAATAAAATTAATTTGTGCTTAATATCAACACTACGAAAATTTTTATCAATCGCTTCCAAATTTTGACCTAAGTTTCAAATCTCAACCCTGTGGGTTTTTACATCGGCTACAACGTTTTCGTCTTTGTTCGTAAATAATAATTTAACTGTACTAAATAGTTTACAGCCGTATAATTCAACGTATAACTTAGTCACAGCAACGCGTGGCCGGGTCTGCTAGTGTATATATATATACATATTTAATTTTCCAGGGAAAAGTTAAAAACAATGCTCACTCGTGTACATTTATACGAAATTTTGACCTATTATGACATATTAAAAATTCTGAAAATAATGGTACGACAGCGCTACCTATTGAACGATTTATTAACAAATATAATCGCCACCAGTTTAGGTCATAGTCCAAGTAAACCAAGTTTGAATAAATTACGTTCATTAGTTCGTGAGATACAGCATCCATAAAATTTAAAAATTTATTAATTTAATCATAAAAATTTAATCAACACAGGTTTTTATAATTAACATTTTTATATATGAAATTTTGTACATTTTTCACTAAAAAATGCTGAAATACAGATATCTGAAAAATCGCAGAAAGCAATAGCAGCACCATCCGTCGGTGGATATATACGGAAACTGAAGCAGCACATTTTGCCATTATATATATGTCTCACATACAAGGTTTGATACGTATTCGTATTATAGAAGGTGAGGTACAGGCTTCCCGTAAGTTGAAACGTAACAGTGCCACCTGTCATTTGATATGTACCCGAAGTGAATCAGTAAAATTTACGTAATATCTATTTCACGTATTAAATTTAGAGCATTTATAAATCATAGAAAATGAGCTATTGTGTTCCGTTCCCTTGAATAAAATTAATTTGCAGCATACCAGTGCCTCCAGTTGTCCGATATGCACGCAAATATATTCTGCAAAGTTTTATATGATATTAATTTTACATACCAAGTTCAGTGTATTTATAATTATTTATATCACAAAAACTGAATTATTGCCATTACGTTAACGGGGTTAAATTACAGGAGAGCAGAGCGACCAGTTGATCAATATATGCACCCGAATTAAATCAGCGTAGTGTTACATAATATCTGTTTCACATATTAAGTTTGGTACATTTGTGCACCGTAGAAGCTGAGATATAATCTCCCCATAAAAAGGAGAATTTACAGAATAAAAGCGAACCCTATCTGGTGGTACATTCCAGAGGCTAATGAGCACCAAAGCTGATATTTAGGTCAATATCTAATTAAATATTCCTGATATTTAGCAAATTAGTTTAAAGTCTAACTAAACATCAAGTTTGGTTATATTCCGTCCATTGGTTTGTGCGATACAGAGTCCACAAAACTTTGATAACACACACACACACACACACAAAAAAAAAAAAAAAAAAAAAAGACACACTGGCATTTTGTAAGAATGATAGAATTGTGTTCTGGACATCTCAAGAGTGTATAAACCCATGGAAAACTGGAGATCAAAAATTCCCAATTACCCAACACATTTTTCTTGGTATATACAAAATAATATTATTAATAATAATAATAAATAAATAAAATAAATTAATTTTTCGTAACTTAATTTATTAACAATTTAAGAAGCAAATAATAATGAATATCTGCAAAAGTAATCTGGAGTAATGTGTTTGACAGAATTCAACAACATAAAACTTAAATAAAATTATAAATAATTATTATGATTATAATAAAATATAATTAAAGTTTAAAATTATGCAATTTTTTCTCACCGCATCTCTATTACATTTCAATGATTATTCTACATGTCAACAAAATTTGAAACTGAAAATAAGGAAAAAAAAAAAAACTGAAAAAAAAAAAAAAAAAGGCATTTTCTCATATTCGTTATAATCACACTGTTACAGAACGTGCTACGACGGTGATACACTTGAACGTTTTTCATAGAACTAGACTTGTACGTTTTCTAGATGGTACAAAGCAAACCTTTTCAGAACGTTCTAAGTAATACTATTTCTGAACGTCTAATCGAACGTTCTCTTGACACGAAACACGGTGTTTGAACGACTGTAACCGTTATTAGACGTTCACAAAACGTTCCCGTGCTACTTGGGTAATGTGAGCGCTCGCACCTTCGTTTTTCGCTATCTACATAGCTATTAGAAAGAAAAAATACTGACTTACACCAGTTTTGTGTGAAAGATGCCAGACAGTGCCTTTAGAAAAAAGAAGGAAACACTTAACTTACATCACTTTGCTTCAAATGTGTCCGATTACGTTCTGAAAAACGTGTGACTTACGCCAGTTTTGATCCAAGCTGTTTCAATTGCTCTCTTAAGTGCCGTGCTTCAAGTGTTTCAATAGTTGATTATAAACAGATGACTATTACGTGTGGCAAGACTAATAATAATAATAATTAAAAATAATAATAATAATAATAATAATAATAAAATAAAAAATAAATAAATATTATTTACCATCGAAAAGTTTATTTATAAGTTTGCATTGAAATTTTTTAGGGATTTTTGTTAAAGTTGCAAAATTATTTATTATATTTTATATGTTAAATTTAGAGAAAATAAATTTTCAGTATTACTTATATTGAAAAAAAAAATATTATACAGATCTTTATTAAATGTTCATATTAAGTTAATGCTAATTTTTTATAATTTTTAAGAGTTTCAGTATATTTCTGTTTAATGTTAATTTTTCATAAAAGTTTTAAAATTTAAAAGTATTGTCAAACATTGTAGAATTAAAATTATCTGATTATTTGTTTTCATTTATTATCTAGGAAATTTTTATAGTTCATTCAGTTGTTGGTAAAGGCGCATTATCAATTGTTGGTTTGAAATTTTTAATTTTTAAAATAAGAGTAAATAGGGTAATTTTGAAGTAAATTTCGAATTAAAAAATAATAATAATAAAGAAATATTGAGTTTATTTATATCTGTTAATCTTTACATTTGATTTTTAAGAAATTTTTCTCACCTAGTTCTGTTTAATACTTTTGCCTATGAGTGCATGGTGTACATATTTTTTATTTTTGCATGTTTGTGTTACTAATTTTATATTTTCAAAGATTAACATTGCTTTTATCTTCATAAAATTTATAGTTACTTAATTTAATATTCAGGCAGTGTTATTATCAGTGTTTTGTTTAGTATTTTTACATGCTTAAAAGTTTTCATTTTTATAAAGCATTTTTGATATAATGTGTACATTTTATACTCTTATTTTTTATTACGTGTTAAACATTTTATTATAACTGGGTACATCATTTCTCAGACATATCAAAGTGCATCAATGTATTTAGTGTAAAGAGTTTTTAACTAAGAGTTTCTACAGTCATTGTTTTCAAAATTCACAGGACCAATATTGCGTTGGTACAATCCAGCCTCATCATGAGCATTGCTAACTAAAAGTTGCAACATACATTAAAATTGCATCATACATCAAAGTTGCATCATACATCAAAGTTGCATCATATTCATCACACATTACTTATCATTTAGAAAACATTATTTTATTTTTTATCTCAACACGAGTCCAAGCATCAATTTTACCGAGACAACAATACGAGTACTAAATATTTCTGAGGTATTTTTGGCATAGAACCGGTCGCAAAACATTAAATTGCTCTGATCAACTGGATATCCTGATCAGAGTATAAATAATCCTACAGCCTTGAAACCTCATAAACAGAAACTAAATTAATACTCATAAAATTGAGTCTCCGGGAAAAGATGTCACCTTAAAAAAAAAAAAAAAATTATTATTATCATTCACAATTCGACATAAGGAAAATTCAACAAAATTGCAGTGTTAAATAATTGTTGGAGTTGTTTCAGGCAAAATTGTGGTAAAAGTCATGAAAACTTCACAATTAAATAAAATACTCATTGTTACATATGAGTCCGGACATGTCCGGATGTCCTAATATGTCCGGACCAAGCGCTCTCAACTCACACTCATTTACAAATTCGTCCTGTGAAATAAACAAAAAGTCACTTGACTCATTAGCATTCAAATAAAATGACTGTAGTTAAACCAAACTGTTAACTTGTATATTACTGTAAATATTTTTTTTTCTCTTCCCTTGTGTATAGAAGTAGTAATTAATAGTAAATTTTTATGTTTTGATTATTTATTATAAGATATCAGAGGGAATTCTAAACTTTAAAAGGTTAAGTTAGGGACTTTAAAAGTCACTGAGCAAGATTTTCGATGCTCAGTCACTAAATTAATGTCGGGCTTTAATCTTGTCCAAATATAAAGTGAAAAGCCACTTAGTTGCATACAATTGAAATTACGTTTGCAAGAACACTTTGGATTTAAAGTACTTACCATGATCCCTGGTCACGGGGGGTATCCAATCGTTGAAGCCACTGCAGAATTTGAAAATCTGGAGACGCTATCTGAAATTGGATACTCACCTGCAGACCTATGATATAAATTCTTTTTATTTACTTTTTTTTTTCTTCTTTCCTATTTTATATGTTGATATTTTCTAATATAATATTTTTTCAGGTTTCAAGTTGAGTTTTAATTGTACAATTTAACATATACTAAGTTTTCCAAAAAAAAAAAAAAAAAACTGTCTAGTGTTTTTATACTTTCATATACTATTATTCGTTTTATTCATATTACATATTTAGTCTCTTTTATTGTATTTCTATGTTAATAATGACACTATTATACTAGAACAAATATTTAGGTGTCGTCATATTGCAGTGTTGCTAAATACCAGGACTTGAATACATTGTGGCCTACAGGTTCTGTTAAAAGTCATATTTCTTATGTTGTATAAATTTTCATATTTTAATGTTTTAAGTTTTAGTGTACTTTAGGTGTCATGATGTTATATTGTTTGTATACCATATTTACATAAATTTTTCAGGTACAACAGTACAAAAGTTTTCTATGTTAATCGTGAAAGTCTTGTGTATCTTCTGTTCAGTCATTTTCATAACATATGTTTGTATTCTTCAGAAGCTGTATTAATATTTTGTATTTATCATCTGCAGGCCAAAGACATCCTGAGTTGGTTAAAATTTAATGCAGCCAAAATTAAGATTTTATAAGCTAAATTTTTATTTTTATTTTTATTTTTTTTTTAGAATTTTTCTCGTGACAATACCAATAATAATGATTCCATAATAAAAAATTTTCACCCAAAATTTTCCAGTTTTAAATAAATTTTCCATTTTTAAATAAATTTTCCAAAAAAGTTAAATTTTATAACTTGTCAAATTTTCCATTTTAAGTTAAACTTTCTCCTGGAGTATCTTCTACTTCTGAGGGACTTCCCACAAATTTGCAGGCAAATATGGGGGAGCGTCGGCTTGGAGGGGGGGGGATATGAAAGGATAAAATAAGCAACATTCTAAATTAGTATTTAAATTAATATTAAGTGATAACTTAATATTAATATCTTAGAATAAATCTTAATTTTAAGAACAACTTTGTGAGAGTTCTTTTTTAGCGCCCCAGTAAAGTTAGTTTTTCAGCAAAGCACGTCGTAGCGCGGGAATCGCGATTAGAAGAAATTTCGTAATCAAAATTATGCAATAGTCGGAATAAACGGTAAAGCATTGCAAAATAATAAATCCTGGATGCCCGGGTCAACCAATCGTAAAAGGTAGGCGGATTTTAGATTAGCTAATTATCCAATAAGCATTCATAAGAATAGTCTCAGTTCCCGCCGAAATATGCAGTATAAAAACGGAAGCACGCGAAAACTCGTGGCTTTTTAAGACCATCATTTGTCTAATAAATTCACGTCAACTAATATTTCATCATGTAATAGTCGTACTAGCTAAACTCGCGCGGCCCTTCGGGGTTCGCCGAAAGTGCCGACCATCGGCACCTTTTACCGGGATATACCGCTCCGGATGTCTTCGTACCGGCCCATGACTGCATCATCATATATTGTCACTACCTTTAGAACTGAATAAAGGATAGTCGTTACTCAAATGGACTCCTATTTTCTTATATAAGATGTCTGGACTTCTATTTCACTACTACATAAGAGGATCGTTGCACCATCCCGTGTAAACCAACGGAACTTCATCATTTTAATATTATTTTTAATATATTACATATATATATTGCTAAATTTTAAGATTAAAATTTATTACGATATCTATCATATATATATATATATATATATATATATATATATACATATATATATATATATAGTTTTTTTTTTTTTTTTTTTTTTTTTTTTGCGATATAAATGATTATTTGAAATCACGTTTGGCCCCCTCCCCACTTTAGGGGCTGCATTTCTAAAATTCCAGAAATAGGTTTTCAGGTATTTGTATTAGCTATATTTTAAAGCAAAATTTTCACGTATATCTGTTTCTTTTCTGTTTCTTTTTTTTTTTGTTTGTTTGAGATATATATGATTATGTGAAATCACATTTTGCGCATGTGAAATCACCTTTTGACGGGAGACCGAATTTCTGAAATTCCAGAAATAAGTTTTAGATATTTTTGTTAGCTATATTTTAATGATAAAATTTTACGGATATCTGTTTCTTTTGTTTGTGATATGAAGGGTTTTGTGAAATCACATTTTGCTCTCCCTCCCCTCTTGGGAGGTGAATTTTGTAATATCGCTTCTTAGATGATGTCTATGTAACAGAAGGAACATTGCCACAAAATTTCATGCTTCTAGATCCAGAGGTTTGGGCTGGGCGATGGTGAATCAGTCACTCACTCACTCAGGACAGACGATTTTATAAACATAGATAAAATATATATTAGGCACACTGTAAAAAATAGGTTCTTAAAAATAAGTATATTTTGTCTCAAAATAGCTATGAAACAATAAATACTTAAATTTGAAAACCCATAAACACATTTTTGAGTACATTGACCTGTCAAACATGGGGATATTGGAATTCTTATTGGTCAACCCCACTTTTTAGCATGTCAGTATACTCAAAAATGAGAACATGGGTTTTCAAATTTAAGAATATATTGTTTCGGGGCTATTTTGAGACAATATATACTTATTTTTAGGAAACTATTTCTTTACAGTGCAAAATTTCTATATAATACTTTTTTTTTACAGATTTGAAATTTTTAAAATGTGAACTTTCAGTTTGCATGAAGTCATGATATTAAAAGTGCTTAAACTTCTGGAAATATTTAAGAAACGATTTTTTATTATTATTATTAGTTTAATTTAATTTTTCTTATTTTATTTCGCGTGTAATAGAACATACCTAAAAGAATTAACGTTGGATTTTACAATGTCTTTAAGATTTTTTTCTTTTTTTACAAATTTTTACATAGACACACATTTTGTTTTTCAGAAAAATAAGCAATATATTTCAAAATCCATCCATAATTCCTCTAATCCCATTATTATACTATTCATTTTCGAATAATAATAATTATTATTTTTTTTTTATATAAATTCAACAAAATGCATATATTTATCGATATAATATATATATATATATATATATATATATATATATATATATATATATGTGTGTGTATCTATATATATAGTGCGAATATTTGACATTGAATATAATGAGAGTTTGAAATATTTCTTTAAAGTAAGTTTAAAATCAATTTTATAAAAGGCTTTAAAATTCAAAAAGAAACATAAATATATTAAGTAGAAAAATTTTTCCAACATAGTTTGTATTTAATTTTTAAATATTTGATATAGCAAATTGAGTTATATATATGTCGAACTATGTTAAAATGAATTCAAAAATAATGTTAAGTTTTACAACAAATATGACATTATCTAATGTTCACATATTTTATTAGAAAAGTAAGTTGGGAAGAGAAAATAACTTTATTTTGTTCTTCGGTAATTTATCGTTTGAAAAGAAGATACATATAGTAATACATGTTTGCAGTATGTAATATTTTTCCTTTCTTTTTATATGTGCATTAAATGAATTAAAAAAAATAATGATAAAGTTTTTTTTCTTTTTTTTTTTAAACAAGCTTGTGAATTTTAGTATAAAGTTTTATGAAAAAATATTTCTTCCAGCGACTGCCAAAGCAGCTAAGTAATATTTATTTTTCTCCGTTATTTAGGGGAGATAAATCCTGCATTTAATGAAGATTTATTTCTTTTTTTAAAATAAGATCAAAATAAAATAAGATAATATAAATAAATAATTTAATAAAAATAAAATAAGAATAAAATAGGATCAAAAAGGTTTTTTTTTTTTTTTTTTTTACAAACATGATCATTATTTAACACTATGCCTAAAAAATAAATATGTAAAAAGGAAATATAAAGCCCAGATAGCACATAACGCTGTTATAACTAATTTTTCACTCTTCAGACTTATTTTGAACGCTGTAACAACGTTATGTGCTACATGGGAAAGTAAATTAATACATATATGCAGTTATAAGTAACGTTTCCTTTTCGTTATAAGTGATTTACAATGTTTATAAGTGCACTCGTTAAAATTTCGGGTTAGTTTGAACCAAACTATTGGTACTGCAGTAGCTGTAACTACCCGATGATTTAACCGTTTACCATAATTTCGTAATTTTATGCTGAACCAAATATTGGTATCATGTTTTAAATAAAGGGGGAAAATTATCTCGAAATTCGTACGGTGGTCGAACGGAAGACCTTCCTGTCTCAAGTCAAACTTTCTGGCACTGTGCCACGATATCTTACACGCTATTTCTGTTTCGTTGATTTTGGTAAAAGGGGCTAAATTTTCTAGGGTCTTATCTTGGCCCACAGTTGAGATGTTGCACAAAATTTGCATTTTATCCTGTGTTTTCGACCACGCTCTTTAATTTAGGCTTCGTTTGGTTTCAATAGAATATTTACTGATTCACGCTTCCCTTGTAAATGGATGTATTGTAGCTCCAACTTTCAATGCAACTTAAATTCAATCGCAAGAAGTTGAAAACTTAAAAGTGAGGTTGAACTCTATTATGGCAATGTTTATGACTTTACTGTATATATTGGTTCAAGTTCGAAATGAAATTTTTAACAGTGTAACTTGTAAATCAAATGCATTGTGTAGTAAAAACAAACTATGAATAATTACAAGATAAAAAGAAATTTTTAAATACTACGTTTATAAATTTTCTGTTTATTTAATTTTAATCACTTTTCAGTCGTTTCTACTATCCATAGACTTTATAAACTTTAATTTATATATATATATTTTATTTTTTATTTTTCACGCAATATTTTTGTAAACAAACTAAATTCGTATGTATTCTGTAACAAAATAGTCAAACGTCGTTACGCAAAATTGCAAGCAATGAATTGGATCGAAGCACCAACTTGCAGATTTTTCAAAATTTATTGCAAATGAATTCAATTCTGCATAAAGTTGGCTAAAAGTATTAAAAGAATGCGTTGTCATCATATTCTGAGCGATTCTAAAAGTTTCAAATGCCTAGATAGTCGGGACATTATAGCTATAGTACTATATTAGCATATTATCAATGTGTATAAAATTTTTAAAGTGATAATGGTTAGTTAAAGTGATAAAGGTTAGTGGTAATATTAAAAACAAAAACTATGTTATTTATGAGACAAAACTTAAGTTAAAATACATTTAAAAACTGGTACTAAAATAGTGGTAATAGTTAAAAATCCATTGTAATATTTGTACTTAAATAAATAAATGAAAAAAAAAAAAAAAAAAAAAAAAAAAAAAACAAGAATGCGAATTAATAAAAGCAAGGTAATAATAGTGATAAACAATATGCAGAAATTCATCATAATGCATTTATTTTACAATATAATATTTAATTTTATTACAAAAAAAAATAGTAATAGCAAAAATAAATTGTATTTAAATTTATTTTATTTTATTTAACTTGATCTATTATTTATACAACTTGTCCGTTTTCGGCCGTCTAACAGTCGATATTTCCAAATGTACTTTTTCCTAAATTTGTCTTTCGCTTCTGTGGAGGATCAAAATCATGATGGCATGTAGGGTGTCTGTTAGTCCGTTAGTGTGTTAGTGTGTTTGTACTTTAGTTTGTAAGTCTGTTTAAACGATATCTCACGAACAAATGATCGCACAGAGGTCAGATCAGGTTTAAAATATTACTTTTGATACTGGCAAGAATCCTATTCATTTGTAGCATTCGAATTAAAAAACTTCGTAAGTTATGAGAAATTTACGATTTTCTTAACATGGGAGAATAGGACAAAAATTCACTTAAACGTGCATTAAATGGAAACTTTTTACTGTAAAAATAACAAACCAGATTTAAAATATCAGTTTTGATGCTGGAATGAACATCAGTAACTACAAATATGCTACTTTGAAAATTTCGCAAGTTATTGGAAATTTACGAATTTCTTAACATGGCAGTATAGGGCAAAATTTAACATAAACTTCAATTTTGAGAGGTATTTTCTTCGTAAAGATGTCAGACTACTTTTGAAAATTATTTAGAACACTGGCATGAATACTAATGACTATGAATTTTCCAATATAAAAATTTCGTAAGTTATTGGAAATTTACGAATTTCTTAACAGGGCAGAATAGAGCAAAATTTCACATAAACGTCAATCTTGAAGAATATTATCATCGTAAAGACGTCAAACCACTTTCGAAATATTATTTTGGATACTGACATGAATATCATAGACTATGATTTTTTCAATTTAAAAAAAATCGTAAGTTATTTGGAATTTACGATTTACTTAACATGTCAGAATAAGGCAAAATTGAGCATAAACTTCCATTTTGAGGATCATAAATACATTAGACAACTTCAAAATTACATTTATGATATTTGTTTGAACATGATTGAATACAAATATTCTAATAGGAAAATTTCGTAAATTATTCGTAATTTACGATTTTATCAACATAGCGAAATTGTAAATTTTTCATATATATGTGGATTTTGAGGATTATTGCATTCGAAATAGTAGCATGAAAACTGAACAACGGAATTGACCCTGATAAAATAAATTTATAGATTACAATAAGATAAATATATCGAAGTGAACTGTGCATAGCCTACTAGGTGGGGATTTCCTTCTGTCACTGTATCAAGCTTTGGTCAAATTGATTTCTTTTAACATGAATATAATATGTCTCGCACAAGAAATTTAGGAGAACATAAATATGATGGGAAACTGAGCAGAGTCCACCTATACCAACTAGTTTTATGTTGTGTACAGTAATAATATTCTCTGATCTATTTCATAGAAATAATAAATGCAAATTTTATACCATAATATTATATATTAGTTAATTTATTTCAAGAATAGTTATGGAACGCCCTAAGACTACCATTACTGATTCCTCTTGTGTACAATAATCTGTTTTTATCATTTTTGATAAAAAATAACATATGCAAATGTATTGTACCGTTATATATTGATTTATTATTTTTAACAACATGAATTTGTTTAATTTTTAAATATTCTGATTCAATTTAAGAGTATATTGGTGGATATTTGATGCTGCTATTATGCGCTCTCAGATGGCGATATCTCAGAATTTACTGGTTAAAATCGTACGTAATTGCAAATGAAAATATTTATTATAAGAAGTCATATAGGTTACTTTCTAAGCATGCTAAACCATGCAGTGTCCAAACTGTGTAGATTGATAAAATAATACTACTAGTTATACTACTAGAATACTACTAGTTATTTATTATAAAATATACAAGTTATTTATTAGTTGACATTTTTTATTTTTACTATACATATTCTGAAACATTTCGAGGAATTCTATTCAATCTTATTTCTATAATGTTCCTTTTAAAAAATTCTTCAAAAATTTTATATCTTGATAGATAAACCATTGAATATTTACTCCATATATTCTTTTAAAAATTGTTAAGCTATTTTAAATAATGTCTGTTATACATATAGCTGATAACAAAGAAACTAGCTTTTCTTGATTTTTGAAAAATTTTGGTTTGAATCATCTATATGTTAACTACAAAACTGAAATAATAAATAATTTAAAAACTAAATGTCTCTGTAAATAAACACTATATGTTGCGAAAAATCTCACAAGTGTATTTTTAGACTAAAATAATAAAGTCCATTGTATATAATTTGCCTTTTTTGTTGCCAGAAATTCTCTGTAATTTGAGAAAAGACGTTCGGACTATGTAATTTTTTCGTAAATTACGCGTATTTTCTCAAATTACAGAGAATTTCTGGCAACAGAAAAGGCAAATTTTGTACAGTCTAATCCTTCATCAAATGAAGAAAAATAGACTCGAATGCATAATCAAACAATTCATACACCCCTGTCTACTAAAAAGATTCTGTACATGGCTTTTTCTGAAACATTATACATTAAAATTTAGAGCAAGATTGTTCTCTACTAAACAGTGAAGGAGCAACAATTTAAAAATCAATTAACGTATATATATATATATATATATATATATATTAGAAAAATTTTGCTTAAAATATTTAAATATTTAATTCCAGTGTGAATTCAATGGACGTTAAAGGACTAAATAAAGTATAAATTATTTTTAAATAATTCTAATCATCCTGAATTATAACGTGATCGAATAATTTTTGTAACAGTATAAGTAAAAAATAGATTATAAATTCAAAGATTTACAAGTATTCATATGTATAAACCGTTATATAACTTTTCTTGAAGTTCTTCTTAAAAACCAGTCTGTTGTGGCTATCATGAAAATGTCCTCTATATTTTACTATATAAATTTAAAGAATGGAAGTTAATTTAAAACAAAAACTGTTATTTTTTTAAATTACTTTATAGAATGCAGATGATTTTAATCTAAAAGAGTTATACAATAAATATTAAAATTAGGCCAATTTTATACTCTTCAGACAACATCTAAAAATGAGAAAAATCCATAATTGTGTTCTAATTATCAGTAATTGGCTTAATATTCATTTTAGAGGTCTTGAAGTGTTCTTCGTATAGATACACATACTGACAATTTACACTGCTGGGATTCCCCCCCTTCCCCAAGAAGTGAAACAATACTCATACATGCACAAAAACATTTCCTTGTTGACTATTACTGCGATAAAAAATTCGTTTTTTATTTTATTTTATAAATATTCGTTATAAATAACCATAATTTTGTACATTTATATGAATTTTGTCATATACTGTCATAATAAAATTTTTTAAATAAAACGAAATAGCAA
Organism: Salticus scenicus; assembly: GCA_963930645.1. NCBI lineage: Eukaryota > Metazoa > Arthropoda > Arachnida > Araneae > Salticidae > Salticus > Salticus scenicus. The sequence continues at coordinate 23,458,208 of OZ005650.1, read as the reverse complement.
CAGCAACTATTGAGTAATTTTCACCAAAAACTAATAATTATTAATTCTAGTCAAGGTACAACTACATGCAAACTTACTTAAAATTTGAAGTCAGTTTCGACAAAATTTTTGTCATACAAGCACATCGACAACCTTTTTTTTTTTTTTTTTTTTTCTAAAAATGTTGAAATCATGTTTAGACTTCTCAAATGTGTAAATTTATTAATATCCGAAACCTGAAAATTTTTACAAAACTATTATATATATATATATATATATATATATATATATATATTTTTTTTTTTTTCTGAACATAGAAAAAAGTAAAAGTACTTTTTTTTATAAAAATTTTTTGATATATGATTGTCTATTTTTGTCTACTTAATACATTTGAAATCTCATCTGATGTTTTATGAATTGTCCGTACGATGTCTTTATCTTTAGATAACGGATTTTTCGCAACGTGTCTTTATATACCTGTTTTAACTATATACCTGTTTTAAAAATTATAAGCATATTTTGTGTCGAAATTCTTGCTAAAGTTTAGTGATAGATTAATATAAGAATCCTGCAAACCCTGTTATATTTGAAATATTAAGTATATTTGAAATATTAAACATCTAAAGAATCAATAAAAGATTGTTTATATTTTATTATTTTTTTATTTTTTTATTATTATTAAAGAATTTCCTCAATGCTGAGGTTTCCTTTTAACCAAAAACAGCTTTTAATTTTTGTCTCCAATTTTCTCTGTTCTGAGCATCTTCCTCGTCCATTGCATTCTCTGTCATGTCTTTCATAAGCTTTCCACCTTTAAAGCGGTCCTCCCCTCATGTTTTTTCTCTTCAGGTTTCCAGTTGTACAAGCTGTGATATTCCATTCGCATTCATCCGTTGTACCGTACCATTGTAACCTCTTCTTCTCTATTTCCTTTATGATATTCGTCTTAACACTCATCCTTGCTCTTATTTCAATACTGGTCTTATATTTCAAGTGTTGAAGTTATGGCTGATCGTCGCCAAAAGTCCATTTCTGTAAGTAGCAGTTTTTTTTTTTTTTTTTTTTTCGCTTTCAGACTTGATTGTCCATGTTTCTGCTCCATACAACAGAATTCTTTCGATCAAAGTGTTGACGATTTTTCTTTTTGTCTTTTCAATAATATTTCTGCTAAATAGAATTGAGTTTAAAATTCCTATTATTTTCCTAGAGTCAGATATTCTGTTTTAAATTTCCATCCCTGTTGAACCATCTTTTACCGGTATTAATCCCAGACATTTAAAAGCCTGTACATTCTTGATTTCAAATCCGTCTATGACGATATCTTTCTCTGTCCCTGTTCTCATGTATTCTGTCTTCTTATAGTTAATTTTCAGGCCCCCATTGGTTGTATGCCTTTAATGCCTCTTCAGTAAAATAATTCAGGTCTTCCTTGGTTTGAGTCATAATAACTTGCTCATCCGCAAATAATAGGTGAATAAGGTGTTTATTACATATTTTAATTCACATTTTTCCACACTGTTGTATTCATTCCTTCTGTTTTATTTTTTTATTTAAAGCAAATTTAGTTTTAAAATGTATATATTAATTGTACTGTTGTTGGAAAAAATATTATTCAGAAAAGTATGATTTACTACTTATTTGTAAAATATTCGTAAAGACTACTACTTAAAGTAATAATAATAATAATAATAATGATAATAACAATAATTTGAAGTTTTGAATATTTATGATAAATGAAAAAAATAATGATAAATAAAATAACTAAACGCTATTTTCCCGATTCAAGCTACTCTTATAAAATCTCCTAGACATTGTGAAAACATCAAAACTGCAGAGGTAAATATTTGATTGGGATTTGTCATATATTCCAAAAATCGATTTAATGGGGAAAAATTGTTTATAGAAACATTCATTGTACTTGATGTTCTCACAGAATGTTTTTTTCAAAATGTATCGTCTCTTCAAGTTTACGTTCAAAATAAAGAAATAAAATGAAATACTGAATATGTATTCACCTTTAACAAATACAAGCATATCTACTCAACCGAAGAACACAATTTTAAAACTATATTTCTAACTTTTATGTGTTATTTTATACTAAATTTGAAATTTAAAAATATTTATATTTCTTTAGATCTGTTTTTTATTTAAACGTGTTTCTTAAATAATAATAATAATAATAATAATAACAATAATAACAATAAGAAATAGAATAAGAAAGTAGAAAATAGTTTATTTTTTAAATTCTATTTTACCATATTATGCATGACTAACATAAATTACATGTGAATTGACAATCTAAATTGGTAAAATATTTATTGTTATGTGATGCAATTTATATAATTTTGGAACTATTTTGTCGAATATAAAATATATGTTTAATTGCAACTATTTTCTCAAATGCAGTCAATTCTTCTTAATCTGCAGATCAATAATTCGAAAATCCCTCTAATCCACAAATATTGTTTTTAATGTTAACAAAGAAATTAATAGCCTGGAATTTCGAAAAAAGAAATCAGCAACATTTTTCACATTTTTCCTTTTTTTCCTTTTCTTAAATCAAATTGTTATATAATTCGCACTATCAAATACAATTTGATTTAAAAAAAAAAAAAAAGTGAAATTTACTTGTCTGTTATCCTGCAATTTATGCGAATGACTTCTAAATCAAGCCAAAAAACATGCGGAAAGTATATAAAAATATGCAACAAACCACTATTACATCAGTATTTAAGAGAATTAAAAATAATAAATGATAAATATTCATTTTTGCAGAAAAAAAAGGGGGGGGGGTCTGGGAGATTTTAAAAATAAATATGTACATTTATACTTAAAATTCTGCATGAAGACGTCTTTTACATACATTATAATAATATAAATGACCTTACTTGAAGGCTTGTTGTGATGTTTTTGGCGCGGAAAAAGCTTTTTTAATACAGGTTGATTATAACTAAAGTTACGATTTCAAAACCCTATAATTTTAAAATTATCTATCAGAGCGATTTAATATTTTACCAGAGCAATCGTGAGGCAATGAAACTTTGTTTGGAAGAGGAAAAAAGTAGTTCCAACATTTTCCTACAGATAGCGCTATAAGGAGAATGTGAGAGGAAAAGCCTAAATTCACTCATTAAACACATGTATGTCGTTAGCAACACAATGGAATAGCAGGAAACGATAGACTTCAACGGTGTACTACATTTTTTTTAACAAAAAGACAAGAATGCGTGATTACAGCGGTAACAATCGTAGTGAAAAGAGAAAAAGAAGAGTTTAATGAAACAAATACTTTACGGATAATTAACGGCACATTTTGACACTTTTTTTTCTTTTCCAGAACAATATTTCATTGCCTCACGATTGCTTTGATAAAATATCAAATTGTTCTGATGGGTAGTTTTAAAATTATAAATCGCAACTTTAATTATAATCGCATTGTATGTCTTATTTTAGAACATATTAAAACTTTAGAAATATAACTATGTTTTTAGTGAAATACTAAAATATCAAGATATATATATATATATATATATATATATATATATATATATATATATATATATATATATATATATATATATATATATATACATAAACAAGTAATTATATCATTAATGTATTAAGTAATATCAATTGATTTAGAAAAGCATTTAGCCCTTTCTTACTCAGAAAAAAAAAATATCGAACATTTCTTTAATTCCCATTAAACATTTTATTTCTGGAAAAGGAAGAAAATATTTAGCTCAAATATCTTTCTTTTGACACATAAAACTTCTTTGTATTTTCCGTAAATTAAATACTGTTAAAGAAATTAAGAGCAGGTTTTTTAGACTGAAGGTTTGAAAAAAAAAGAGAAAAAAAGTGAAAATCTCTATTGCAACCTGAAAGAATATGGTCTTCCATTAATTAATTACTTTTTTTTCCAAATTTGATTAACAAAAAATGTATTAATGAGTTCACTGCATTTAAAAATATGTATAAGATTAAAAAGTATAAATAAATGAAATATTTTGAATTATTAATGAGGTGCATACGTTTCATTTCTGCACTATTTCTCTTTTATATTCAATCTTTAAGATAGTTTCCTATTTCACGAAGAATTTTTTTTTCCTTTTTTTAATTATAACTCATAATAAGCATTCCAAACAATTAGCAAAACATTTTCTTTACATTAAAAAAAATATATATATAAATAAATAAATAAAATAAAAATAAATAAATAAATAAATAAAATAAAAATAAATAAATAAATAAATAAAAATAAATATTTAAATTTCAGACAAGAGTGTAATAATTCATATGACAAAACTTTTGAAATATGATCAGGTTTTGAATTTTCAAAGAGACGATCATATTTCGTGATTTTTTATTAATAAAAATAAAAAATAAAACTATATATATATATATATATATATATGTCTGTGTGTGTGTGTGTGTGTGTGTATATTAAATACTTAATATAAAATCTACGCTTTTCATAGATTTATAAATTGTGAAACATAAGAAATGTTTTTTTTTTTTTTTTTTTTTTTTTTTTTTTTTGGAAGGGGGGAGGGGGGGGGAAGAGCATTTTTCATTTGACAATGTATTTTAGTAATACTATTAATGCATAAATGCTGCAAAATAAAATCACTTTTACATTACCCTTTCGGGGTTTTCAAATTTACTATTTATATGTAAAAATCATTCGATTTTAATACTTTGTGGATTTGAACATACAAATATTATTAAAACCTTTTTTTTTATTTTATTTTTTTTTTTATGGATATGTACATTTGCTTCATCAAAAAGCAGATACTACTCACATTGAAATAGTCAGCGCATTTATTGTGCACCAGGGACTAATTCTTTTTCGCCTGTGACTCTTTAAATTAGTAGTGGTGAATTATTACAGGGTGTTGCAGCGCTCTTACTTTTTACAATCGTTTTGTTTTACTGTCACCACAGTATTTCTTCTTTTTTTTCTTTTTTTTTTTTTTTTCTTTTTTTTTTAAGTTTCATTGCTACAGTGGCTCGAAAAGCTTCAAGAAAATTTTCTTTTGAAAATTGTAGTGACAGTTAAGTAAAAATTGTCATAAAAAAGTAAGACCGCTACGACTTAGAGTCTTGCATTGGGTCAGATACCCGCAGTTACCCGCGGGTTAGACGCCTTGTTAATCGGATGCGGGTCGAGTTAGCATTAATTTTTGACCTGTGGGTAAACCTGCAAGTCTCTCGCAAAATACTTTTCTTCAAAACGACTTTTATGCTGCTTTTTTTATATAAATATAATCTTTTGAATGCAGAGACAGGGTGAAATTTTCTTCCTTCATGGCAGTGTTTAAAAATCAAGATGACTCATAACATAAGTTTAATTTATAAAGGAGAAATGCATAAATATTAATACTTAACATTTAAAACGTTATTTGAGAAAATTATCTGCTTACCAACGTATATTTGCTTCCTTATTTCACTCTTTTTTTTTTTTTTTTTTTTTTTTTTTTATACAAAGACTATATGAAAAAGTAGATTTTTTAAAAGTAAATGTAATACATAAAGACTTTTGTTATACACTGAAATTTTGTTTATATTTAGACTATTTATTTTCAAAATAATTTTAATTTTACACTTGTTTTATTATAATTATAAACTTGTAACATTTTTATAATAATTAATTCTCTAAAACGTTTATTCAATAACATAATTGTATTTAGAATTTGAATTCGGTTTCTTATACTAGGTAAGTTAAATAATATTTTATGCTTGTCGCGGGTCGGGTTACGGGTCATAAGCTGCGGTTTCGGGCCGGGTTATGGGTCAAATTCCCACCTGCGGGTCGGTTCTGGTCAAGTTTACATGACTCACGCAGGACTCTACTGTAACTCTGTATATTATTACCCCCGAAAAATCTGCGTGTTTTACCATTAAAGGTGTTACCGTAACCAACTTAATTGTTTTCGTCAGATACAGAATATATTATATAGTAGACGATGCGTGTTTTACTATTCAGCAACAAAAGATCCATTCCAGTTCTACGTAGATTAATACAAAAACATGCCGTAATTAAAATACTGCAATATTTAGAATATATTTATGCTTAAAAAGTGCAAGAATCATAAAACGTTTGCCAAAATATTTAAAAATTATTTGTGAAACAATTATTATTTTATTTCTTTCCTAACAGAATAAATGTAAATTTTGATGTTTAAAATTTACTATATATCTACTAAATATACAGGTGTTTTATAAATATTCCTCAAAACTCGACATGTTAGTCAAGAACGCAAAAAACAAGCAAAAGTCATATACAGAACGATCTTTGCCACACAAAAAGTTTGCCATTGTCCCGTCTACATTAATAATAGGTGTATAGTATCATAATCAGGTTTACTTAATTATTTTTTTTCTATATACCAGCCACTGCGCTATTATAACTTACAAAAAAATGGGCTGGTATATATCCGTGTCCTTGAAGTCTGGTAAACATGAACATTTGATTAATTCGAATTAATATTTCAATGAATAAATAAAAATGAAATACTTAGAATGGGATATATATATATATATATATATATGACCTCAAAAACATTAGCTGTCTAAATCACAGTTGAAATAGCGCTCGCTTATAGCAAGTTGCATTATTATATTTGGTATAAAATGGCTGTCATTTTATGGTCAACAGGATAGATAAAATAAAATATAGTAAATAACGTGACAATAAGTAATATGTATAGTATGCAGCGTTGTTCATACGTGTATTTAAATTTAAAAAAATGTTACATAGTATATTTTCGATACTGTCCGTTTCAAAACTTCCATCCGATAAATACACGGATAAGGCTACTGCTGCAAACAATGGTGACACGTACCCAAGATTTTGTGGTAGAAGAAGGCATTGCCGAAGGCAGCAGGAAGACGAAGCGAGGTTTCAATTAATTGTAATGTATTCTCTTTTTAGTTCTTATTTATAAGAGAGATAAAAAATAGTGATATATATTTTTTTTATTCATTTAAATATTGTGAACAGCAAAGCGGGCAAAGCCTGCTATTTATTTGAAAAAAAAAAAAAAAAAAAAAAACTGAAATTAGTCGATATTTAAGTTAAAGTTACCGCTGTGTCCAGTAATGGTTTTCTCGCTCGCAACTTGAGTAGTCTGCCTTCGTCAGTGAATTTCTCCTCCCTCGCGAGTTTTGTAAAATTCCACCAAATTGCAAATTGTGTACACTAAAGGCCCGCTTCACTTACTGCAGCCGAAAAAAAAAAAATTCGATTTTTGTCATTGACACTTTGTAATATGTATATATATGTGTATATATATATATATATATATATATATATATATATATATATATATATAAGGCTCATATTATTTAATGCTCATTAGCTGTAGATTATGCCAAAAATTTTGAATACAATAGCAACTGAACAAAATAATTTTGAAGTAAAACTATGCCAAAACAATTTTAAATTACCTTTTTTTACCCAACTTAATTCTGATAGCACTCTATATTTTTTATTTTTTTCTTTGAGCATTATATATGCATATATATATATATACATATATAGATAAATATAAATATACATATATAATATTTCACTTTTTTTTTTCAATTTAATATTAAGATATAAATTATGTCCCTTTTAAAAAAGTAATATGTTTATTTTAAGTGTTTTATATTTAAATAACTTTAAAATATCTAATATTTTTTTTATTTTTTTGGCAGAACGTTTTTTGATATATTTCATCTTAGATAAACAATTATTCTTATCTACTTTAGAAATTTTATTTTCATCTGTATTTTATATAAGAAAGCATTGGGTTCGTAAAAACTTTCGATATCCGGTTTTCGATAGATTTACAATTTTTGAGAGGTCCAGAACACGATATAACAAATTTTAGAAAACATCCGTCTGTGTGTGTGAGATAAATACTTTAATACATTTGTATCTCTAAAACTATTAAGATTCATATATAAATTTAAATGTAGTAAAATCTTGACACAAATTAGTGCTTTTTAAATTTTGGTGCTAATCGCTCAACAATAGATGCTGCTATACAATGATTTCCGCAATTTTATCGAAAACTATATCTCAGGAACTATTATACAGAATTGGCTATAAATTTATGCGAAAATATACCTTGTCATAAATTAGCACCTATCAACATTTGGTTCTCATAGCTGAAGAGGTAGCTTAAGTATACAGCAAAATTTTCAATTTCCTGGAAGGCTATATCTTAGTAGCTAATGCACAGAATTGCATATAAATTAGCACGCAAATCATTTTGTACTAATAAGTCAATAGGTTGCGCAACTATAGACTAACTACTTTAGTTTGCTGGAAAGCTATATTTCAGTAACTGATGCTGAGAATCTCCTTATATTATTAAATTAAATATAAATTACCGTTTAATTTTTTTTTGTGGCAATCATTCAACAGGTTGCTCAATATGGCTATAATACAGCGGTATCCCCAGTTTAAAGAAAGGCTATATCTCAAGTTCTATTGCGTGTAATCGAAGAAAAATTTATATGTAATAAAATATTATGAGACATTATGCCCATTTAATTTGGATACATATCGGGCGATAAACGGCGCTGCATACTGTAAATTTCTTTCAGAACAGAAAGCGTATCACACGCAAGGTAAAAGTTTACTTCTGCTGGTCATTTCGTGTAACATCTGTCTGAGATAAAAATAGTCTACATTCATAATAGAAAAAAAAATAATAATAGATAATTTTTACTGCGTTAATTAATATAGGGAAATATAGGAGATAATTTTGTGATAGCCACAGCATTCTAGTTTATTATGTGTTTGTACGGAGGCCATTTTTTCTTTCTTCTAAAGATTGTTCCATAAAATGTCTTTACCATTATACTCTTTTTAAATTTACAGGTTTATTTTACGTCAAATCTTGTTATTCATATTTAATGAAACTTTAAAATGTGAACCAGGATTGAGTTTAAATTTATTCAATTTACTTCAATCAATTTAAATAGTTTTGTTTTGTATTTAAAAAAAATTAGACTGATAAGTGTATATTTTAATTACAGCGAAATTTTAAAAATGTCATTGTTTAGAAAAATATTAGTTCACCCCTTATTCGTAAAATTATCATAAAGATTAATAATTAAAAAACAAAAGAAATTAAAGTTTTGAAAACTGAAAATTACTGAGAAAACAAACGTTATTTTGTGATACAAGTTAATCTTATAAAATTTTCTAAACATTCAAAAGTCATGAAATCGGCTAAATAAATATTTGATTGGAATTCGTCAGATGTTTGAGAAATCGATTTAATGGAAAATATTTGTTTGTCGAAACATTCATTGTACTTTATGTTCTCGTTGTATTCTTTTCAAAATTTTTTGAAAATTCATCGTCTTTTTATGCTTATATTGAAAATAAAGCAAATAATTGTAAAAATACCCTTTTTTTTCACATAGAGAAAATATGAGCTCATGTACTCATCACATGAATATTTTTTTTGAATGATTTTTTAAATTTATTTATATATTTTTGGCAGTTGAAAAAATGAAAAAGAATTAGATTTATTTTTTGTGTGAAAAAATAAGCTATTTTTGTTAATTTTATGTAATCAGTTCATTTTCTCCTATTTTCTCCTATTTTATTTTTATTTTATTATCATTTATTTTATCATTTATTTTATTTTATCATTTATTTTATGAATCAGAATGACCTAACTTGTGCATTATGCGTCTTGGACAAACTACATTACATAACGTTTCAACGTTTACGAATAATAAGAAAACATGTTATTCATTTCTTTTTTATTATTAAATCACAGGATGGTTTCAATTATAAAAGAAAAAAATAGTTTTCCCAAAAAGTTTAAATTTTTTAATATACACTCTATATGAAAAAAAAAAAAAAGAAAAGAAAAAAAAATCTTTGCGACGGGAATAACTTTTGCCGAGTGAGTGTTTGGTGTTTTCGGAATAAGGCCGATTTACTTTACTAGGGTCTGTGGCCTGAGGGGGAGTGCCATGTGTGGGGGAGGGTGTCTTTCTAAGTGGTTCTAGCCCGCATTTCCGCAAGTTTAGGAGAAAACCACGGAAAACTTGGATCTACTAGATCGACGAGCACTACCTGGATTCGAAGCCAGCAGCTCACGTCTACTAACTTTGAGCGCAGAACTGTTCGGCCGGTGGTAGGCTTGGCCGAGTGGGATACAAACATGTATGCACATAGTATACATTACGACCATATATTCAAAGAATAACCATTTTGTGGAAAATGACTTCTTAGAGCCTCAGCATGTTGTTAATTAGCATCAGAATCTTAAAATAATACTTGATAGTAGAATGCTATGGCATAAGATCCATCGAATGTAGTCCTTTTCACTTACGAAGAGAGTACAAATATTTCGTAAAGAGATTTACTAACGGTATAAAGAGATGTCACCTTTTGATGAACAAACGCATTTGGACTAAAAGAAGCAGTATGGACAAATTTCCGGAATGTCTGAAATTTCAGACTACTACCAGTTAAATATTTAAATGACAAGTAATGAAATCTAACTAGAAATATTGCAACTGCGATCTTTCAGATAATTTATTATCGCTTTCGGTTATAATATCCTAAATAATCCTTCTCTAATTTTAAGTTTGTATATTTTACTTCAGTTTATTAGCTTATTTTATATAGTACTTGTTATTTCCACTTGTTTCATTATCACTTGTTAAATTATAAAGTGTATGTAAATATATAACATCTTACAGTCAAATATTCATGTAAATAACATTTTACATTTTTTATTTTTTATTTATTTATTTATTTATTTATTTTTTTTTTTTTGTAGATTTCGGATATGTAGATTCTTAAAGTAATAAATTAATTATTATAATGTTTTAAAAATATCTTAAGATGATTGAAGAATATATTTATTTTGTGATATTATAGAAATACACCTGTACTAAAATTTTATTATTTTATTTAAAGGTAAAACATTTGGCATTAAAGTGTGAAATCGGATTATATATAAGCAGTTTTATAGCAATATATAAATATATATATAAAAGCTTCATTTTATTACATGGATTAAACTAAATAAAAATAATAAAGTATAGTTTGAAGTATGTTATAATGCAAGAATGAGGCATCCCCACCAACTAAAAACACTTAAAGTAGCACATAACTATTTAAAGTACCGTGCCATTATCGTTAAAATTTTGGTAAGTACCGAGGCGTGCTTAAGTAGCGGATTGTTCGTTTCGTTATGAAACTTAAAGTAAACAAAGCTATAATATATATTAAAATCGGTGCCTTAGTTATGTACATATCGTTAAATAAATATACATATTGAATTCTACGTTTGTTGGATAAATGTATAACTTTATGTTAATAAATTATTTTACAATATCATCATAGATAAGATAAGTATACCCAATAAATATTTTTAAATGAATTAAAATATTATCTGTATAAATCTAAAAAGATTATCTGTATGATACGTCTTTCTAATAATATGAAAAGCTAGAGTATACACAAGTTATGTAAAACTGTAATATAGATTTAATCTAAAAATTATATTTGAAAAACTAATACAAAATTCTCACTTAACTATTCAATGATAATTTTATGCTTCCAGAAGGTATGTTATAATGTTAAAATCGGAACGAAATTTTAGCTGTAAGGAATAAATTATCATTTACAAAAGTAATAAAAACATTTCATGAATGATGATAAAGAAATTCTGCTTTTTTATGTATATAGAATGCATAAGAACTTTCTTTCATAAATGTACTGTTTTCTACTAGAAAATTACAAACAAAAATAAAAATCTGAAACATATTTTATTAAGATTGGAAGCTAAAGAAAATTGAATTTTTCAAAATGTAGTACATAAAAGAAAAAAATACGAAAAAGAAGTAAATCATTTTATTTCTTGTATTAGTCTTTAAAATTCAAAGTTACTAATCTATACATTTTACGTTTTATTGCGTGTATATACAAAATATTTTCAAACTGTCTTCAAAATCAGTTTCTTAAAAATCACATTTTGCATAAAAAAATGTTTTAAAGGAGCATTTTTTAATGCCTACTTAGATATAATAATTATTAACTACAGAAAAAAAGTATTAAATATTAATTTTGAAATCACTTGGTTGAAGAAGCAATTTTATATTCTTATACACACACACACACACACACACACACACACACATATATATATATATATATATATATATATATATATATACATATATATATAGCCTGAACATTATCATATAAGTTTATTATTGATACAGTTTTTATTATTTATGTCCTATTTTTAATCTTTTATAATCTTTTTGCTTATAGTAAACAGAATCATTAAAAATTTGAATTATTATAAAATCTAAAAATCCAAAATGGTATGTATGAAAATAAAATATAAGCCCAGTTTTTTTTTTTTTTTTTTTTTTTTTTTTTTTTTGTCTCTCTCTTTGTGTGTGTGCTAAGATTAAAAAAAAAAAAAAAAAAAAAAGAAGGTAAAGTAATATTTATATAGGAGTAGCTATTTAAAATAAAAACAAAAATATATGTAAATTTGTTTAATTTTTTTTAACTCGTGGTTAGAAATGGTTTACCTTAACGAGATTTCAGAATAAACATTAAAAATAGCTTTTTTAAATTTCTTATTTATTTGTCTCTGTTTATCTTTTTCTCAATTTATTGGACTAGAGTTTTTAAAAACTAGTTTAAAAAAAATACATTACCTAATTTGGAGCTTGTAGAGTAATAAAAATTATTTCATAAATAAATTTCTTCCGAAATAAAAACACTTATCGAAAAGACAATATTTTAATAGCGTGTTATTTGAAAGTTAAAGTAAATGAAATAATATTTCCTCAGTCATAAAATTTTGTAGCCCTGTTTTCTAAAAAGCAATGTGAATCCCTCTTTTTCTTTGTTCCAAATCAGATTCTTTTGAATGCTAAGAAATACGGAATATGATTTTGGTAATTATTTTCGCAACAGTCTGCTTAACCAGACCTAAATTCTTATAAATGATGGCATAGGTAAATAAGGAAATTAGTTTTCTGGGAGAAGAAAGCTTTATACGATGTTTATAAAAAAAAAAAAAAAAAAAAAAAAAATTCAATATATTCTGGTAAAGTATACTAAATGTTTACTTCAAGAGGACTAGGAGAGGCGGGGATCAGTTGTTATAAGGGGCTAGTTTGACGTAAGACTTTATTTTATACCACAGCGGAGATAGAGTGCCGTTACTTTACTAATGGGTAGTGTGCGGGGTTATCCACAGCAAAAATCTATTTGCTTGGAAGTGTCATGAAAAACAAATCTCTGTTTCATCTTTTTTTTTTTTTTTTTTTTTTTTTTTTGGTGAGTAAAATTTTTATCGTAATTTTTTGGGGTTTGAGGAATCCGTAGATCAATCTTTGGCACTGTTTATGGTAGTTGAAAGAATGTTTAATTTTTGCTGTATTCTAATTTTTTTACACATTTAAGCACATTTTTTGGCCAAATATTATTAAAATAAGATGCCTCAAAAAACTATTTTCGTCAAAAATGGAAGTGTTCTGCTTCAGTATTAGAATCCTTATCGCGTTACGCTAACTCATCCCTATGGATATGACAACTAGCTCCGAACCTGGGATTAGATGGCATAGTTTTTTTGGTTCTTTAAATACATTTTTAACTGAATAACTTTGCAGACAACGAGCTAAACTTTCTGATGATTCATCTTCTTCTTCTTCTTTTTTTTTTTTTTTAAGTATTGCGCAAAAAAGAAATAGAAATCTAAAAAAAAAAAAAAAAAAAAAAAAAAAAATCGTATGTTAACTATTTTTGACCAACCCCTAATAATTATCTGTACGAAAATTTTCGTAAAATGAGCACACATAACGCTAACACATTCTTACAAAAAGATAAATTTCGTAGTTGTTTGAGCTTAAAAGTACTTTGAAAAATTAACCAAAAAAAAGATAATGACGGAAAAAAAATCGATGCTGTTTATATTACTATTCTTATAACTCATGTTCAGCGTAAACATTTGGACAGATCCACTAAAATCTCTAAAGTCCACTAAAATCTCTTTTCCACAACTTTATATTTAGATTGGAGATGTCCATTTTATAATTTGCGATGTCTAATTACAATAAAGTGACTATGGATTGCATGATAAGATATATATTAAAGTGATGAAGAAACAGTGAAACAAATCTCTCATAATATTGTTTAACATTGTCTGTTTTATACGAAAAATGCTCATTGCGTACCATTTAAATAACCGAATGTGTAAAACTGGTGTAGATTTTAACAAATCCGCTGATGGTATAAAATATAAAGGAAAAGAGAAAATACTACCTTTGCTAGTAAAAGTTAACCGGCATCAAAATTCTAATGTACGATGAATTAATCACATTCTAGACGATGCCGACTGAAAAAATATTTTGACAATTTTGTTTTCGTCCGAATTTTTAACATCACGAAATTGACGAATCTTAGAATGGATCCAGAAAGTTGATAAACAGAGAAGGCTGCACTATTTTGAGTATCAATTCAGTTTGATGACAGACGATCACATACCTAAAAATGAGGGAAACAGGCAACTCCACTTCCCTCATAATCAAAAGTATCCGATTTTGGAGTAAATTAGTTCTCATTAAGAGCTTTAACGAGCTTTATAAGGGAAATTGTTACATTAAACATTGAATTGGTTCATTTATTATGTGAAATATATCTTGCCTTGCGTGCGTCAGTTTATAAGTACTATGTACCAGATTTTTCTCTATTTACGAAAATGTTGCATTTACTCTAGCAGCAGCTGCTTTCTAAGAATGAACAGATATTTAGCGGATAGATTAGTCTGCAAATTCAATGAGATAAGTCCCATAAATTAAGTGTCAGACGCTTTCGGGAGACGTTTAGTAGCATGCAATCGATCCTTAAAACAACGATTCGTCAGCTATAATATTCAATACAGTCGTCAGCAAAATTATTGAAACGCTGTTAGTAATTCCTATTTAAAAGATGTACGCATAATACTGTTTTATTGAGTAAATTTTTGTCGAGTTATGATCTTAGTGGTTATGTAGTTTATAAAAAAGGAAGCAGATGATAAAAATTAGCGATTAAACTGAAGAAAATTTTTGAAAAATGTGGATGTGTGCTTCAATAATTTTGCTGCCGACTGTACTTGTCCTTTGTACGTTCAGAAATGATCCTTAATTGCGTTTATAGGTGATTTTAGTATTTAATAAAGAATAGATTTTCTTTCATGGTGTATATCTATTAACTCATGTATTATTATTTTTTTTTTCGTTTCTGCCCATCTGTAATCTAAGCTGAAGTTTCAGTTGAGTGTCTTTGTATATCTTTCATTACTTCTTGGATTGTTTTACCGATCTGGCTAATATTTCAGTACCTTCAAGATTTTATGGCATACTTGGAGCCGATTTGAACAACTGGGTATGACATTGCATCTAACATAAGAAACTCCCCTATTCTATAAACGTGAACACCATATATTAACAGATGATGTTAAATGATATTATAGTAACATTGTTTTAGAGGTTTCTTTCTTCTGAAAATATAATTCAACTTATGCTGCCATTTACGTAAAAACATTGTAGTTTTTATTTATTTATTTTATTTTATTTATTTTGTTGTATTTTTTTTAAACCTAAATCCAAAGGGAATAAGATGAATTAAGGCTGGTCAGTATCATTTGAAGAATTCAGCATAACAACATAATAGCAGAATAACTTTTTCTTTGCTCTGTTTGGCACCGTAAGATTTGTTTTTCCCCTAAAACGTGGTTTCTTTTAGAAAATACAATATTTAAATTTACATCTTCATAGTTATAATTGTTCTAAACATCAAACATTTTAATTAACTTTTAAGGTGTGAATTACATTGATAAATATTTTATTTTCCACAACCGCATTACAGCTACTTGCACAATGAGTTATTATACCATGTTCTTCGTATAATTTTTTCGATTCATTCTCAAGAAGTATAATTCTATAGAAGAATTCTATATTAGTTATATATTTATGCGAGTATAAAACTATATATATATAAGAAATCAAACCAAGCACTTCCACATTATAAGAATGACCTTGGTTCATTTTTGAAATTATTAAGTTTGAATAAAAACCTTTCATTCATCATTATTTAACACAAGTTGTTCATTATACTAATTTCCGGCAATAAATTTATGCATCTAATGTGCAATTTTTAATTCAGTTGTATTTAATTAACGTAAATAATTGTAAATAATTGCAGTATTGGTCACTAATTGCAACATTAACTAAGCGAACATATTTTGTCTCAATATATTTTAATTTTGATGACTCTTGTACATGGGTGATTGTACTTAAATTTTGTCTATTTAGAGCACACTGTAACTGTAATTAAAATTAGATTGAGTTAAAACTTTGTAGATAGACATTTCAATGCATGTGCTAAAAGATTCTGAAAAAAAAAAAAAAAAAAAAAAAAAACAAGTCTATATAGAGGCACGTTACAGCCAAAACACTTGAGATAATATGTAATAAACAACATTAATAATTTTATGCATGTATTTAATTAAAATAAATAATTGCAGTATTGGTCATTAATTGCAACATTAACTTGGCGAACATATTTTGTCTCAATATGCCTTAATTTTGATGATCTTGTACATGGGTGATTGTACTTAAATTTTGTCTACTTAGAGCACTGTGTAACTGTAATTAAAATCAGATTGAGTTAAAACTTTGTAGATAGACATTTTAATGGATGTGATAAAATATTCTTAGAAAAAAAAAAAAAAAAAAAAAAAAAAACTACATGGAGGCATATTACAGTCAAAAGTTTTGAAATTATATGTAATAAACAACATTAATAATTTTATGTATGATTTTATTACTTATTTACAATGTTTTAAATTAATTTTTGAATTAAAATAATCAAACCACCTGTATAAATCTACATTACGGAAATTAGATATTTTGATATTTTTAAAACCTCGTAAACCATAAAAGTTTCGTATTAAACTGAGCTTTAAAGTTTTTTCTTTCTAAGTATTGTAATCAATACCTATTAATAACTGGAAGTGGTACTTTAGATCGTAAGATATTTCTATTAATATAAGCGATTATTTTTCTTTTTTCAGCAACTGTAATTTTGTATGAACATCAGAAGAAAGCTTAAAATGTGAAGAAATACGAAAATTGGAACAGATTAATAACACATAAGAAAAAAGGCGTACAGCTAAAAAAGTTATACAATTATTGTTAATTGTAACTTTGGTGTTTTAATTGAAAATATTATATTGCAATAATATATTAACAAAATTTTTTTAATCACAATTTAAATACATTAAACGTCTACAACACTTTATTTCTTCTAAAACTTTCTTCCGCAAAAGTAAATAAACAAACAACTCTATCTAAACTTTGAAAACTTTTGCATTATGTTATTTATGTAAAATGCAAAAGCGAAAATGTGAATGACAGGCGTTCACTGCATATATGACTGAAATTATTAACATAAATTTACTTTTATATATTCAATTCCTGGCTTTCCATAAAAATATTTATAGATATGTTTATTTTATAAAATTTTAAAGCGTCAAAACATTTCTATATTTGGAATATAAGTGATTCAGACAAATCAGTTTTCTCTTCGCGCACTAACAATAAAAAAATATATTTATTATTAAAACAGAGGGAAATATTTTCAGCATGTATTTGCTTGAATACAAAGCATATATTATAAAAATTACAAAGTCCTCAGAATATTCCGCTACGTAGGAACTCACGGTAAATATAAATACAGGAGGCTATTTTTGAGAATGGAATAATTAGTACAATTTTTCATAAGACAAACAAAACAAAACAAAAATAAAATATAATAAAATATAATATAAATAAATAAATAAGTGTACGTCAAATAAATCGTAATATCATACTAGCATTCCTCATTTTTATTTTGTCATTTCGGCACATTTTTTTTGTCTGAATTTACATAGTTGTTTTCAAAACTTTTATTAAAAGTAAATGTTTTAATTCAAAGGAATGATTGGAAATTATCAATGACTAAAAATCGTGTTTGATGTTGTGGTGACTCCATGTCTCCATGGTTACGAATACTTACGACGAAAAAATTTTCTTTGAAAAAAAGAATTGCCAACTGACTTTATACTGAAGCAGTAATTAAAAAATGTTTAAATTTTTTGAGGCTGCGATGTTGCTTCTGTATACGTATATTCTTAGTAAGTTAGTATTCTTAGTACATTCAATAGTAAGGAACGAGTAATTTAATTTTTTGTAGCCCTGTATATTGGCTATGACCCTTTCCGTCCCGAAATAGTTTTACCTTAAAACATTACATTAAACATACTTAAAACATTTTTGCAACCTGAAAGAAAAATATGGACTAAAACTGATATTTGTTGATTGGAAATTCTACTTTACACGTTTTGCTAATTACCTCGATCGTTCATTTCCTGATTTTATTACATACGACTGTTCCAGATGCAGAAATGTAAGTGGATGGCGTGGATGTCTATCCTGGACGATCGTACGGCCTTGGTCGAAAAAGGATAATTCATATACACATCACGTTGTGTGTTTAAATTTCCCGTTATATGAAAAACACGTAGCACTAAATTAAATACACTTCAGGAAGTTTCAGTATATAGCGTCAATTATACCCAAATACTTTGGGTCACATGTAAACAAATGGTGAAAGATTTCATACCACAATCTACACAAAACATGCTTTTGTGTATAAAAAATCACGTAATTTCAATTTTGTTTAGGAGAGCCTATAAATGTTACACTGCTTTTACAAGAAATTTCGCCCATAGACGTAATGTGTTTGCATTTTCTTGTACGTCTCTGAGCACGAACTTCACTTGATCTCATCAAACAGTTTCGTGCAGCATCAATATACGATACAGATGTAGAATATCGTGTTTTGACTTCCTGTTACTATTTATTCGTGAGACATGCTGGTAACAGACATACACACAGACACCTGAACAAACAGACACACAGACGAACTAGAAAAAAAGATTTTCGATTCAGAGTACCTCAAAATGTGATGTGAGTGAAGAACAAGAAGAGCTAATTCCTCAAGACACTAAAGGAATGTAGAGGAGGTATCAGGTGCGATGGAGTGTTAACACTTTCGCAGATTACTGTTAGATGCTGCATAGAAAATGCCCTCATTAAGGTCCCAAAACCGCCCACAACCAAAGAAGCTCTAAAACGAGTTACAATGCAAGGAAATATTTAAAATGTAATGTGCATATGACAACCTATATTGATGTATATTACTCATAAATAGTTTCGAATTTGTTATAGACTCTGAATGAATTCTTCCGATTTTCACTCTTACTTTGTGAAAAATATTTACTTAATGGGAAGAAAAAACAATAATTTCAGAATTCAGTGTGTCAAAACACATTAGAGACACCCAAAGCAATGCAGAAAAGTAAAATTAAAGTGCGATTTCGCAGGCATGTGGAGTTTATGGCCTGGAATAGAAATTTCTCCTGTATAATATGCTGTCATTTGCACAGTTAAGATGTTCTGCAGCATTCTATTTTCCTTCATTCTCCGGCAAACTTTAAAATTTTACATTTTTCTTCAAAACCTGTATTCAGATCAATTTGTGTTCACTTTGCAATACCCTTCTTCGTGCGCCGTTTTTTTTTTTTTTTTTTTTTTTTTTTTTTTTTTTTAATGTGTGTGTGCGTGTGTGTTTTTCAGAATTCACAATTTAAATTGCTTACTTATATATATATATGTATAATAATAATAATAATAATAAAATATGTCTATATAAAATACGGTTATATGTACATTTATAAATTACGTTTATATAAGATAAATATTAGATAATATAATTACGATATTAACAGACTTTTTAGGAAGACACTACTAATAAATCTATTAAATATTAAAAAGCTTTAATGGACATTTTCGATTTAAAATAAAAATATTTAAATTTAATGAAGCCATTATTGTTATTGTTAATTCTTCATTATTTTTTACAGGAATATATAAATGGAAATTGGAATATAATTTTATACAAACTTACATGTATAATCTAAAATTGCACTAATATTTAAAGATATTATTTAATGTTCTATTAATAATTCACAATAAATAAATAAAGTACTAAATGTAAACTACTGAACTGGAAATATATATTTAAAAATATAATTAAATTTCTTAATGTTGTTTAAAATACATCAATTTTGTATCAATATTTGTTTATGTTTTGTTTATTACAGTATTACAATCTTGTTAATTGTATCATTGTAATACTTCATAGCATTTTTCAATTATGTGGCTTTTTTTTATGAAACTATTATATTTAACAAACATAAGTTTCAAATGAATGTACGTTATGAACAAGTATTTATTATGTAGAAGTAAGTAAAGTATTTCAAAAGAAAAATGATAATGCGCTGATATTAGATCAATAAAACCTGTTTTGAGAATAATGACGGGAATCTTAATCCGAATATACGTGACAATATAATATGTATTCAGAATTTCTACAATATTTTCCTCAAAAAGCATATTACAGAAATAATGTAAGTACTTATGCTGTAAAATTTAAATATTTTTCTTTAGATCTTTAATAAATATTTATGTGGTTTTTTTATGCCTCACTATAAGCACATTCTCAAAATACACAATTAAATATATTTATATAATTTCTTTCAAAAAGATAATCTTCTTTTATAATATTTCAAAATGTATTTTTATACTTTATAACAGATATTATTGTTTAATATCTCTTTCCTAAAATGAAAGATTGTTTCCCATTTAAAAATAATAATAATAATAATAATAATAATAAAAAAAAAAACATTTATAGATGATAATAATTACTTAATATTTAAAAAAATAATTTATGAATATTATATTGTTTAATTAACTATCAGGGATGTATGCAAAGTTTCTCACCGTTTGAACAAGAAAGAAAACGAGAAAACAACAGAGACAACTAAAATACATTTATTCTACAAAATAATTACAGTTTTGCAGTAAAATTATTGAAGCAAACATCCACACCTTTCATATATATATATATATATATATATATGTATACATATGCATATATATATAGTTTATTCGCTAATTTTTATCAGAAACTTAAATTTTTATAAACAGTATCAGACTAAGATCATGACTCGACCAATATGTACTTATCAATACAGTATTAGGTGCCCATCTTTTAAGTAGAAATTATTGCTCGTGTTTCAATAATTCTGCTGCCGACTGTCAGCGTCAATGATTTCCTGCCATTTTTCAGGCAACAAATGAATGCCTCTGTGATAGAAGGAGACCGGTTTCGAGTTAAAATAGTCTGTGATGATATTTTCCACCGAAACTCTGTTTTTCAAAGGAATGTTGCGTCGACGAGAAAAGGTGAAATTCAGATTATGCGAGGTCCGGGGACAAAGCCGGGTGAGACGAAACCTTTCACTTTATTTGTTCAAGGGTTGCTTTTGTAGAGACAACCACATGCGGTTTAGTATTGTCGGTAACAAGATAAAAGAACGATGCCCCCTTTCAGTCCATAAGCATTTTTACTCAATTTCTCTGTTCAGTTTCAATAATTGGGCACTGTACCACTCTGCAGTGTTTGTTTCACCGGATATCAAATTTTGAAATACAAGACACCATGTACGTCTAACCACACATACAGAAGCAGTTTTTTTCTCGTAAAAATCCTTTTTTGAAGTGAATGTGGTTTGCTGGTCTAGATAGACCTAGGATCACTTGAATACTGGGTTGTCCAATCTCCAGTGACCACTTTCCATAAGAAAGACTTCCGTCGAAACTGCTGCAGTAATTCTTTGCATATACACAATCGTTTGCCCCCAATATGATTTGCTAAAGTATTTGCAACCCATTTCACGACATTTTGGATCATTTCCAACGCATGTAGGAGGCAAACTACTGTCTATCGAGCGATTCTTAAACGTCTAGCCAATTGTGTGGTCGACTGTGTTACATCTTCTTGCAACAATAATTCTGTCTGTCCGTGTCTTGCCTTCCAAGCATAAATCACCTTTCTTGAATATGGCAAACCAATTACGAGATGCTCAATGGCTGATAACCACCTCCCCAAACACCTGATATATTGAACCTTGTACTTCAGTTTCACATTTTCATGATTTAAACATAAACGTAACAATGACGCAGATGAGTGTTATCAACCACATTTCTCGACAACTTGCATGAAAAGGATGTACACTTCACTGACCGGATGGCTACTTTGGCACCGTGTAGTATTGCTGGAGAAACCTTTTGCATACCCGTAATATATCAAAAGAAAATTAAGTTACATAATATATTTAAGTTAATTTAATCAAATATTTTATAAATTGTTCAAATAAACTATTCCAAGAAAACACTCATATTCAACAAAGTTATTTATTGTGATCATTTTATCGAAAAAAAAAAAAAAAATTAAAGCACCAAAACCTTTGTCTAAGACATTTAAAATATTAAAGAAATTTATTTCGAAAGAACTAATATTATTAATTAAAATAGCAAACGTTCTAGGAAAAAAAATATGCTTATGAAAGCTTTAACTGAAGGAGAAGTTCATTATCTATACGTAAATAAAATCAATATCAGTTTCCAAAAGAGAATGCTGTTTGATTTTTTTCTTTAACCTAAATGAAAGTTTTAATGAACTGTAAAGCGCAGGTGGCCGTTAAATGAGTTAGTAACTGTAACGAGTAAATTGAAAGAAAATATTTAACCAAGAATATGTATTATGTTAATTTCTAAAAAAAAAAAAAAAAAAAAAAATCTCTAAAAAATACTCATTTTAAAAATTTACGATTCAAAATAATTTTAATAAATTGATGCTATATCTTTCGAAAATATCACTTTAAGAAGAATATAAGAAAAAATAATAAACGAGGAAACAAATCTATTTTTTATTCCAATGCGTAGATACCACTTATAGATTTAAAACGGCTTGTAGAATAAATAGTTTTAGGGAAAAATACTGATTGTAAAATATGATGCTCATATTAAATCGTATAAATATTTACAAAGAGCCTCACACATTATTTTTATATATCATTTTGAAAATCATTTTTAACGCTATATATTTATCTAAACATGATTTAAGAGTAAATAAATTTTAATGTGTGATACATTTAAAAATTACATTTCCTTCAAATTAGATAAATTGTTGTTTTTATATCATAAATAAATGTGAATAATTCCAAGCAATACATAAATATGTTGAAAACAAAAGAAAGTACTTATCCCCTTTCTACGTAAAGTTATGATGAATCATACTATTCATATTTTAGTTCTTAAAAATACTGCATAATAATTTTTTCATCAGATTAATATATAGTTGATTAAACATTTTACACATTCTTTTCTAAAGAATATGTTTAATTTATATGTATATCATTAAAATTTTGCTTGTGCATTAAACCAATACAATTATCGTAGTTGTAAAAAACAGATAAAGATTTGAGCATTTTTAAAAAACATGATTTTACGTATGTGTTAATGATTTAATAAAATAAAAAAAAAAAGCTTTCTTTATGAATAATGAAGTATATATTTTTAGTTACTTGTCTTTATTTTGTTTAAGACTTACTAGGATTAAATCACAATTGTGAATCTAAACATGAATGCAATTTTCGAGTACATAAACATATGATCAAAATATCGGGTAAAAAAAAGTATATATATATATATATATATATATATATATTGTTTGAAGTATCTCGTGAGAAACACAAAAGAGAAACAAAATTGGGCTGAAGACGGTGCAATACCGGAACACTGTCTCCTTCCCAATTTTTTCTCGGACGTTATAGTTTTTACTTGTTTTAATAATCCAGTGCCAAGTCTCCTTTTAATAATATGACGATTCCTTGTACCCAAATAAAGTCTCGGCAGGACATGAAGTGGAATTCTTGGCCGATATCCGTTTGCGGTAGATTTTGACACTAATATTGAGAGTGCTGAATACCATTGAAGACGGATTACTATTTTTAAGCATTATTTCAAACATATTTTACACGCAGTATGCGTGAAACTTTAACGGACAAATAAAGCTTATCAGCACCTTTTAGGAATTCTTTCGATTGTGTACCAGTACGCAATGGTTATGCAGATATTCGTTTAAGAAGGGCTTGGAGATCTTGGCTCAAGGAGTGCTACAGCTGCAAAAGGACAATAATGAATCATAAATAATTGTGCCTATTACTGTTTATCTAATGCCAAAAATATTCACACTAAATATCACACCCCGTATCATTTCAAACATGTGTGCCAATTTTTACCTCTCTACCTATATCATTAAGTAAGCTATTGAATTTTCAAATTAACCGATTTTGGGGCAACCCAGTATAACATAGAAAACAAATATAGGCTAAGTGGTATTTTTCATTATTATTTTCACAGTATTACAATCAAGTTTATTTAATAACACTAAAATACTTCATAACACCCCATTTTTTTCTTTTTCTTTTTCTTTTTTTTATTTCATGCATTTCAAGTAATTAGTTAATTAATGTATCATTTATTATTTATTTTCTTAAGTAGAACTATTGCAATATAGGTATAACAAATTCCTGGTGAATATATATAGAGAACAAGTATTTATTACTTAGAGGTAAGTAATGAGTTTTAGGGAAAATGATAAAACACAGATATTTAATCAATCAAATCTGATTTGGAGAGTAACATATTGCCCTATCTTGTAGAAATATGAGAAGAATCGTAATTGAAATTCTTCTGTTCAAGTAATATATGGTCGGTATCTCTACGCCCTATTCGTTGATAAATAACTATGTAGCCATGATGTATCTATTTATGGTTTCATATTTAGATATTTCTTTGTACATTTCTTTATCATATTTAAATACTATTTCTTTATGCCCTATTTTTAAAAGGTATAATTGAAGTCTATTACTCAGAGAAAAAAGTTTTGTTTCATTAATAAATCTTCGATTGCCACCACAAAAATTTCTTTTTAAATATGTTCTAATAGTAAATTTGTTTGGATTAACAATAAAATTTTAAATAACTTTTTTCAGTTCTTTTTTTTTTTTTTTTTTTTTTTTTTGATAAACATAAAATTGATAAACATAACAATTATAAAACTATTATGTTGTGGGCACTGCAAGATTTTATTTTTCTATATAAATTAACTCAGTTCAAATAATTTACAAAAACTATTATTTATTAAAGTTATCTACCATGATGAATGCAGACGATTTTCGTCTTAGAGAAAACTAACACTAAATATCCAAAGAAACCCAGTTTAACTAACATCTTAAAAAATGCGTTTTCATAAGTGTTATCTCATGTATAAAGTTTTGAAGAGTTAAATGCCATAAAAGTTGAAATATAGCGTTCCGGTTCTCGGGAAAAACTGCAGTATAGCAGTGCAATCTACTTGTAGATATACATCCAAGTTGAATCGGCATAATGTATAATAATGGACTTTCTGACATATCAAGTGTTGTTTCATTATACGCATTAGAACCTGAAATATGGTATTCCCTTAAACTGAGGATATCACTGTATAGAAGCGCCACCTCTTGAGCAATTATTAGCAATTGTTGATTCACACTAACTTACGTCAAGGTGCATCCACTTATAATTTTTATGCAATTTTGCGCTGCGCAATAATTCCATAATAATCTTCCCTAAATTATGAAAATAATTGCACAGCAAGCAACGTCACCTGTTAAACAGTTGACCCCAAGAATTGATAGGCACTAACATATGCCAAGATGGATCTACATGTAAAATTATATGCAATTTTGTGCAGTAGTTTCTGAGATACACTCGCGACAAGATTTTTGTCTCATACACACACAACACAAACCGACATTTTCTAAAAATAGTCAAATCGTGTTCTAGACCTCTCAAAACATATGAATCCGCTGAAAACTGGAAGTCGAATATTTTTTCGAATCAAATACTTTCTTCTATTGAATATAGCAAAAAGGAAAAATTATAATTACAACTGTACAATCATTGTAATAAAGTTAATTAAAAAAAAATGGTTATTATAATTATAATATAGGCATTCACAAACACATTTTTTCGAATTTTGTAAATATATTTTAACAATATTGCTTTTACTGTCGTAACAATACGGATTTTTAACTTATGAAAAAAATTTGGTTTCGTAACAATAATAATATCAACAAAACACATTATGTAGTTTTAAGCAGATATTTTTACCTTCTTCTATATAATCAGAGAAAAGTATTGGATTCGTAAAAATTTTTAACTTCTGATTTTCGTCGGATTTACACGATTTGTCCATTTTTAGAAAACATGCCTATCTGTGTGTGTGTGATAAATTTTTTCTGGCGATTTTTCCTCCAGAATCGCTGCTCAGAATTGTATATAAATTTATATGTAGAACCTAGATCTAAATTAGTGCATATGAATTTTTGGTGTCAACTGCTCGACAAGTAGAGCTGCTGTACAGAGATTTCTGCAGTTTAACGGGAAGTTATATCTCAAATTCTGTTGCGTATAATCAACAAATCTTGATATGTGAGAAGGCCACAATGAGACAATATGCTGATTCAATTTGAATACCTATTGGCCAACAGGTGGCTCTGCTTCACAGCAATTTCTACAATTTAAGTAAAGGCTATATCTCAAGAACTGCTGCATAAGATTGTATATAAAATTATATGTAATGCACCTTGGCATATATTTGTGCCCACTAACTTTTCGTGTCAACCGCTCAGCAGGTGGCGCTGCTACACAGCGAATTCTTCTATTTAAGGAGAGGCTATATCTCAGGTTCAATTTTGTATCAACCAACAAAACTTGATATGTGAGAAGGGCATTATGAGAAATTATGTTCATTTCAATTTGTATGCTTATCGGTCAATGATTGGACCTGCTATACTTCAAATTTTCTCGTTAACGGGAAGGGCATATTTTAACTTCTATGTCATATAACTGCACGAAACTTGATATGTGAGATAACCATTATAAAAAAGCATTTTTATGATGTTATTTATAGAGAATAAAACTGTGTTTCTTTGGATATTTAACATTAGTTTTATCTGATGAAAATCATTTTCATCGATCATGTCACATAACTTTAATAAATAATAACTTTTATAAATTATTTGGTTTTAGTAAATTTGTATAGAAAAAAATATAAGAAAGTCTTGTGGTGGCCACAACATTTCACATAACAACCACATAAATTTCTTTGTGTAATTATTTCTAGTCTTTCTAGCCAACCAACCGCCAAGCAGTACTGCACTGAAAGCTGGTAGGCGTGAGGTGCCGGGTTCGATCCAGGACCCTAGTACAGTCAATCGGCCTTAATCCCCAGAACCCAACTCTATTCTTTCTAACTGTTAATCATTTATTTAATTATTTAATTATTTATTTTTTACATGATGTATATTTGCGTTTTTGTAACACATGGGATTTTATAATGTTACCCTCCTAAAATAACTAAATCCCCCCAAAGAAAATAAAAATAGAAAAGAACTATATTAGTTTTATTGATTAACATTTATAAAATTATTTTATAAATATAGTGTTTCATTAACTATATGAAAAGAAAATTATTTAATAGATTCTAGCTATTTTAATTAAATATTTTAGATTTTTTATTTTTTTTAAGCCGATTTCTTCTAGTAACAATGTCGTATAAAACGAGTATATTTATTGATATAATTTTATTGAAATATTCTTTATATGCTTGAAAATAATCATTGTCTAGATAATTTCAGATATTTAAGAAATTATATCTGACAAAAAGAGGATTTCTAATTAAAATTTGAAACGTTTTAGACAAAATAAGCAAAAATAAGTCATCTTTATTTTTATAAAAACCAAATTTAATGTGATAAAAGTAGTTCATTATTTAACTAAAATCAATAGCGATTTACTTAAAGATAATACAGTAAGAAATTTTACTTTAAATTAAATGAAAGTCTGGGTTTTAATGAACTGTAAAGTGTAGCTGGTGGATAAATCAGTCAATAAAAAAAAATATTTTACATAGAATACGGTATTTAAATTTTGGAGAAAAAAATGTTTATGAAGAATGTACATATATATATATATATATATATATATATATATATATATATATATATATATATATATATATACAGGGGGTCCTCTAAGTCAGCAGACATTTTAAAAATACATAACTATTGAATGAATTGATAGAATTGAACGCGGTTTGTGAAAAAATTCTCGTAGGGATTTGTTTTTTTTCTTTTCGGTAAAGAAAAAATAATAATTAAGCTATTTGTCAATAGAGGGCGTTGTGCGTGACGAGATCACAAATTTTCATGCAAAACTGTACTTATTCGCATGAAAATATTTGCAAGGATATAAATCCTTTTCTATGTGTCCTTCGTTACCACAAATTAAAGTTTGCAAATGAGTTAACACTGCTAACTGCAGATTCTGTCGGCGGTTCTTATCTTAGGGAAAGCATCTTCACCGATAACTCTTTATCCACCAAGCCAGCATCGTAATTAAAACTTCATGCATGCACAAGTATGAGGCAAAATAAGAAATAAACTGCTCTAATCGCAAAACTGAGTAAGTTATAGGACATTCATCTGCATATTTCTCTTTTACATCCGTGCAAAAAATTTAAGTATTTCTCTAACTAACGTCTACAAACAAATTAACAATATTCTTTTCTTTACCAATATATATATATATATATATATATATATATATCCCTTCACGAGAATGTTTTCTTTTCGCAAACCACGTTTAATTCTATCAATTAATTGAATAGATTTGAATTTTTAAAATACCCACAGACAAATGGAACATCCTGTATATATTTATAGTCCATATAAATGGTATTTTGAATATATATATATTAGAGAGAGAGAGAGAGAGACAAAATATAGTTGATGTATAACAAACGCAGTCATTTTTTTTTTTTTTTTTAATTTCTTTAAATAAAATGCATATAAAAATTATAACCGAGAAAATAAAGCTATTTTTCATTTAAATTCAGATATGCCTGTCAGAGATTCCAAAAAGCTTGGATAATAAATAGTTCCAGAAAATATGATGTTATAGAAAATGTATTATTCATATTAAGTCGTATATAATCTTGATATATTCAAAGAGACTCATACATGATACTTAAAAATGCATTTTTGTTTCTTTAATAATATTTTCTATTAAAAAAATGTAGATAAAAAGTTTTAATTTGTAACAGATCTCAGATAAAATTATCTGCTGAAAATAAAAACATCTTTAAGTAAGACAAAAATGGCGACTGAAAAGATACTTAAGAGACGTAAATGTTATGATGTAGAGTATAGACAGATATCTTAAGACACCCAATTTTGTGTCTTAATGGACTGGTGTGTAAATGGGCTGTTATAAAGTGCCTTAATATATCGACATGCCTTAAAGTAAGACATTCAAGATGAACATCTTCAATTTTAAAATGTCTTAAAATAAGATTTTTTTTTTTTTTTTTTTTTTTTTACAAAAGCAGATAGTCAGTCTTGTATTATAATTTTTATTTAACTTCTAATTTGAGACTATTCAATTCTACTACGTGAAATAATGGAAATATGTAAATATTTAATAAAATATCACTTTAAATATATATATATATATATATATTGTCATCAAATTAAATGTCTATTTCCATTTATGTAGAAGTAATGTGTAAAAATATGAAATAAATTACAATAATTGTGTTTTTTTAAAATGTTTATTTATGAAATTTAAATTATTCTCATTATGAAAAAAATAAATTTAACATAATAAATGTACACAAATGGTAAAAGGTGTGTATCTTATTTACATGAATTATATTTGAAATAATTATTAATATATGGTATATATAGACACGAAACTTATTTGGTTTAAATATATCTATATTTATATTTAACATTACTACCTGTAATGCCATAGTACAAATTTCGTATATAAATAGTACAAATTTCGAAAATGCCATATTGACACGACACCAGAAAATTTTCACCAGAAAGTGGTAGGTTCTAATTTATGTTAAGATGAAATTATATATAAGCTTATATGAAATTTTGTGTAGTATTTCTTCAGCTAGAGCTGCTACGAATGTTTGTCACGCTTACACAGAGACAGAAAACGTTTTCTTAAAAATGGTCGAATCGAATTTTAAATTTCTTAATACGTGTAAACTCAACGAAAATCGGCAGTTGAAAACATTTACAAATTCAGTAATTTTTTCCGTTGAATATAAAAGTATGTAAAATTGGAATTTTTTTATCTTTCCGTTCCCTAAAAAGAAAAATTAAATAACATACACTCACACACACATATATATATATATAATTCCTTCTACATTCAGTTGAAGAAAGAATTGATTTAGTAAAAATATTTTGCCATTCGGTTTTAGATAGATTTACCGGTTCTGAAAGATCAAAAACACGATTTGACCCTTTTTAGATAAATTCTATCTGCATGTGTCTTTGTGTGACAAACATTTTGCGGCAGCTGTATCTCAAGAACTACAACACAAAATTTCATGCAAATTGAAAAGTTTTTGCGCCTTGTGATAAACTAATGCTTATCGATTTTTGGTGAGTATCTACCGACAGGTAACATTTCGACCCCTTGTTTACGTATTTGTAACAAAGACAAAGTTTCGTAGAAATAAGAATTATTTTTAACTGTTGTTTATGAATTTGAAAACAAATATTTGTAATAATAATAGTCATCTAGTAAAAAGAAAAATGTATTTATAGGAACAATGCTCTCCCTAGGAGAAGTAACTCTCGCAAAGGAGGGGGGAGGAATTTTATTTTGAGTATATTTAAAAGAACTCATCAACACTTTAAAACAATATACATAAAACAATAGATCTATAATAATTACAAATTGTAAATAAGGAAGAAAGAAACGCATTTTATACGATGTCGAATGTAAAACTTTATTATTATAATTATTACATTTATTGCTTTTCCTGTCTGAAACGAAATTTGTCTTCATTTACCATGGAAAATAATTTTGAGAAGTGACAATTTTTAAAAATAATTTGCACTACATGAATTTTTATATGAAAAGGAAAAAAAAAAATTGTGATGGCCATAGCATACTAATTTAAATATTAACCTCAAATAATAAAATGCAAAAACTGTATGGTTTTTAAGTTTCAATTTTTAAAATGTTTCAATTACATAAAAATACTATTAACTTATTCTCCTATTAAACTTTTAATTCATCCTATATATTCTATCAATAAATAGGTCGTTTATTGTAAAAGTGAATTATCTCGTTGTAAATGGATTTTGGAGCAGGGATTTTTTTCAAATTTATGTATAAAAAAATGGAAATATCCATTCAGTATTATCCTTTTTTAATGTTTAATACAAATGAAAGTTATAAGAATTTATAAGTTATAAAAATATTATTTTGTTTTAGAAACTTTACCTTTTTAATAAATATTTACAAGTTTTAGTTCCTTGTAAAACATGTAACATCATTTATGTCTTTTAATACAAATATTGGATGTTCTTCAAATCTATAATAAAATATATGAATAAATGTAACACAATTAAGCAAAAATATACATATTTTAGAAATGTGGAGTTACACCGCTTTTACAATAAACGATCCATGTGTAACTAGGACAAGGATTTCAAATTTTACGGCAACATTATTTTCTTTAAATTTCGCAACAAAACTCAATTTTCAACTTAAGCACGGTTCGGTGCTTATGAAAATGTGTAACGGTAATAGAGCAATCTTTTAACTTTTAGAGTGTAATTTCAGGATATTTTAATACGTATGGATTTTTATCCTTTCGTTATATCATAAATATTTGACATAACCATTCTGTACCTCATTCTTTTTATTAATGTACTGTCTAAAATACAATTTATAAAGTGTAATTTTAAATTTTATTCAATATTGTTTAAAATGGATTTTTAAGACATAAGATCGCTAAGGGTTAAAATTTCTCACAAAAAATGCAGACAAATATTAATATTTAAACCATTAAAAACATTTAAAATGTATACTTAGTATTTTCAAGATTCAAAAATTTTAGTATCTTCTTTATATCACAGAAAAATAATTCTTAATTTTCGTATTTCTATATAGAATCTCTTACATTATTAAAATATGTACGCGCGTGTGTGTGTGTCTGTGTGTTAATATGTCTATGAGATACGGTTTGGAGCTAATTCTCGGCGACTAATGGTTGCACGGACTTCGGACAGGTACCGTCGGACGGAGAATTTATCGCAGATGTACGTTATCTAATTTGCTAAACGATGCGACCCTAATTAGCGGAGATATTAATTAAAATGTCGACCCATGTCTAACGAAAAATCGATTCAATATGGCAGGCGACAGTCATTTTCATCCGGAACCACGTACCTCAAAATAAGAAGCAGAGAGAGAAAATTTCGTGGGGTTTGAAAACCCATCGCTGCCGATCTGTTGGAGATATCGAAAATACACCTGTACAACAAGGCATTTATTACCGATTATTACGGTACATTTTTTTTTTTTTTTTTTTTTTTTTTTTTTTTAATACGGATTTTTTATCTTTTAAGAAAAAAATTTAAGAAGGGTCGAAAATTTCTCTTTTTTCTGATCGTCTTATTTGAAACGTCCTGTACGAAAGAGTAACATGCCAATTTCTTAACAACATGTATATTTGGAAAGGTCATTTAATCCTCTTTCGAACCATATAAACATTTTTACAATATACGGATTAGCGATCCACATTTTTAGATTTTACGAAACATCAATTTTTTTACAAAACATTTTATAACTCAAAATCGTTTAGAGATAAATCATTATATATATATATATATATATATATATATATATATATATATAGATCTCGGTTCTACAATTCACTTCTCAAAAGATTGAGATATTTTTTCAAAAACTGAATGAGTTATAATTTTTTTTTTAATTTTAGGCATAAAACTATTGAATACGGCAACCTTCATTCCATAATGAAATCCGTAATGAAATTCTGCAAGCGTTCGTTGCCGTTGCTATGACAACCCATTCACAGATAGCCTGGTCGAGAAGAAACATATCTTTTACCAACTGACATCACGTGGTTTTTCCACTGGGAATAAAAATTGCAAATTTCAAAATGCTTCAATTTTCATCTAAATTCTTTCAAACTTACTGTGCGCCATAAACGGCCCAGGGGATAGTTGCAGTTCAAATTTCATCGATTTTGGACAAAATTTACAATTTAATTGGAAAATAAATTTTATTCTCATACGCGTATTTCAAATTCTAATTATGATTAAATTATTTTTAATACATCATTCGAAAGACATTTTAAAGTACTTTCATATTATCGAAAGTGGAATTCGAGATTTCAGCCGATTTACACGTTTTCAGGTCGCCTGAATCGGTTTTCTTTTGTATCCCAGCTACTAATTAAAAGAATTTCGTAAGTAATACATCATTAGAAAGCTTTGTTGATTTGGAATCGAACAGTAGATTACAGAAATTTCTACCGTCAGATGGCGCTGTTATATTTTAAAATTTCAAAATTTCAATTTCTAATTAAGATTAAATTATTTTTGATACATCATTCGAAAGATATTTTAAAGTTCTTTTATATTATCGAAAGTTTTCACCAGGTTTACACGTTTTGAGGTGTACTGATTAGGTTTTCTTTTGCATCTCAGCTAATTGAGTTAGACCGTTCAAAATTGATATATGTAGGTTAATTAGGAGGGGCTGAAAGGGTGAGAAAGTAATAGGTGTGCACCGCACCCCTAACTATCTCCACGGGACTGCCCTGCCGAAGGCAGTGGGGACCCGATTCGAATTTTTAACCCATGAGAAATTATTTTTTTAATTTTCTTTTCTTAAGAATAAAAATTTGATTTGAGAAGAAATATGTGCGCGCGCAGCGTGCATAGGTCTGCACTGCCGAAAGCAGTGGGCACCAGTGAGACTTTTTACCCGATCAGAAATGATTTTTTTTAGGGGGCACGAAGGGTCAGGAAAGGAATATACGTGCGCACCGCGCATGGGACTGCGCTTCCGAAGGCAGTGGGGACACAGGGCGACTTTTTACCCGATCAGAAATGATTTTTTTTTCTTTTCTTAAGACTAAAAGTTTCTGTTAGTGATTCATTAATTTTTGTGATTCATTTGTAAATAATGATCCGCTAGTTTTCTATAAAAACCGTTAAGAAATTTCACTAAAAAGAAAATTTAAAAGAAGTTTTATGCTCTGCGTGGTATGAGTGAGTTAATAGCTAAACAATAGGTAATTGATAACACTCTAGGAATCGAAGACATTCATTAGAAATTTCATTCTCTGCGGAGCCGCAAGTTCCTTGCATTATTATAAATGTAAAAATCTTAGCATTATTTGATTGAGAAAAGAAGTATCTATAGAATAAAAGTTTAGTAGCGGTTAACCAATTACTGTAGTTTTTTGTTTATTACTTTTGTGTATACGTGTGTGAGTTATAATTTTTACAAATATATTCTTATATTTCAACTAATATTTGGATTTTACTCAAATTGAGTACAGACTATTTAATAGTTAAGTTTAGTGTATTTCTATTACATTTTGGTTGATTACTTTGCCAGTTATTAAAAAAAAAAGTACATGTTAATTTTAATAAATATATTTTATAATAATTAGTTATGAATTATGTTACATGAAATAATTTTAAAAGTTATCTCAAAAAGAAGTATTTATTTATTTATTTATTCTTTAGAGTATCACTGTTATGAAATTACATTGTAGCGATACGCAAAGGGAAATAAAAGGGTACAATTGATTAGATATGACAGTGACTGGAAAAGAAATAGCAGACGTCTAACTTGATCTTTTATAAGATACATTTCTTTATCCTTATAGAATATGTTAAAAAATATTTTTATTTGTAAATTAAATGTTTTAAAATAAAACACACTAATTTCAACTGACTTAGATTGCCATATAAAAAATGTGTGTAATAATAATATATCTTCCTAATTACATAAATACATGATAATATTTTTGTAAAGTACTTCTTTTGTAAGGAATCACAAATAAAGACCAATACCAATAAAATAAAAATCAAACACATTGCTTTATAAATTGCATTACAATTATCATTAAAAAATGAGAAATGGGAAACTTTTAGACATAAAAATTATGTATAACGCTGGGAAAAAAACAAACAGAACTATTAAGAAAAAATTCTCTAAATAATATTAAATGTAAATATAAATCACAAAACAATGTTAATTCCCCAGACCAGGTTTTAACTTAAAATGCGTTTTTATTCTTTTATAATTCCTACAAAATACTAAAATAATTTTATTTTGGAATTTTACGTATGGGATTTAAACATTAATAGTCCTATCGGACATTTATCATTATCACACTATTATCATTAATAAATCAAACAAACGCCAAAATGGGGCGAAACCCGCAATGGGGCAAAAACACGTTTATAAGAGTAACTCTGTTTCAAAGTATCTGAAGAAAGCGATTTTTTGATATGTCGGTTGGTTACGCGTACTCAACACACACACTACAGGTTTTGTGAATTTCCACTCTTCCGGTCTTGGGAGGTGAGGACAAAAAACGTGTATCCATGTGTAACTCTGCACTAAATTATCTTAGAAAGGAGATTTTTGATGTGTGGGTCGGTTATATGTATATCTAACTAGTAGTATAAAGAGATTTTGCAAAATTCCCTCCGCCGTCCCTCCTTTATGGGCAGGAGGACATACGTTTTAAAACATAATTCTATTTCAAATACTCTCAGGATCTCGATTTTTTTTTTTGTGTCTGGTTAGGTATGTGTATGCAAGATGCACTATAAAGGTATTTTGCAAAATTATCCCCCTCCCCTTCTTCTAGGGCTAGCGGGGGCAAAAAACAAGCTTAAATATACTCCAGATTACCTTAGAATTATAAATTTTGATGAGTGGGCGGTGATTAAGTGTACGCAATATGCACTTTGATGGGAGGAAATTTTGCAAAACTTTCAACATTACCCGTAAGGGAGGGGAAGTAAAAATTAGGTAAGGTACTGCCGAAGGCATTGGAGCTTGAGATTCGAAAATTGTGGGGAGCAGAAAAACCGCTACCGAAGGTAGCGGGAAATTTAACTTACATTTTGACTGATTTCTTTCTTTCTTTTTAATTATTATTATTATTATTATTATTATTATTATTATTATTGAGATTTTTTTTATTTTTAATGATATGAAATATTGAGAATTCATTTCGATATAATGACCAGCGAAGCGGGCAAACCCTGCTAGTCATTAATAAATCTATCGGACAAGACTTATTTGTTCAGGCATTAAAAAAAAAAAATAAAAGAGAAATATACTTTAAATAAGTATTTTGCCTTTTTACTAAAGTATTTTCTTCCAATGTACACAAAATTACAATAATTACTTTATGAATATGTATAAATAAAATAGTAAACGGTAGTTTAAATATCCGTTTACTTAGAAGGAAAACAAATATAAAGATGAATAAATGTTTCAGAATGTATTAATAAGAATTAAATATTTCTTAATATAAAATTTATTTATTAACATTTGATGTATAAAAGAGTAATATACAAGCATAATTTCCAGAACACAAATTCCTTTTAAACTATATTAAAAACACACAAGCACACACACACACATGTATATATATACACACACACACATATATTTATATATAGTGCGACCACATTTCCTACGACTAGCAGTGAGACCGAGTCCAAAATTTTGGAGGGATGCAAAATTGGCCGACATATAGTTATTTGGCAAACATCCAGTAATTATGTGTTCCCTTATCGCTTGTTTTCTCTCAGTCACCCCTATTTAAACACTGGACTCGTTCAATCCGCACTTGCGCAGAGGCTTCCATGGTCGCAAGAAATGTGGTTAAAGAATAAATGTATATATATATATATATATATACATATATATATATATATATATATATATATATATACATATATATATATATACATATATATATATATATATATATATATATATATATATATACTTATTTAAATATTTTTAGTTTCTTTATGGTGTTGCAAGTATTTCAAAAGTCCATAAGTTATCAAGGAGTAAATTAGTAATTAGAATTTTTTTAAACTGAGTTTCAGTTTTAAACACTTATTATAAAGATACTAAAAACAAAATTTGTGTTATATGTTTCTTACTTTTACAATTAATAAATTAAAAAATAATTATATTTAAAAAAAAAAATCATAAAAATGAAAAAAAAAACTATATTTAAAGGGGACTAATGTGCAAGTTGTACCTGACGGGACTAAAGTGAAAGTTGTACCTCACGGGACTAATGTGCAAGTTGCACCGAACGAACAAACTATTTCTTTCAACGAAAATGCCTACTAACCCTGGACGATAGGTCTAATATGTCGTATCATATTATATATCGTATTTATCGTAATATAACTCAATACTTATTTCGCTTCCTTCTTCGACTCGTTTTAATACGCATTTTTTATATGCATGAGCATCCCCCGAAAAATAAAAACATTAAATCATTAAATTCATTTTTTTACTTATTTTTATTTCATATTATTTCACGCGCACTTTTTATTTCCTAATTCAAAATTATTAGAAAAAAAAAAACTTTTTCGATATCGCTTGTAACGATACTGATTATTATTAATTTTCTTTTCTTTTTCTTTCAATAATAATAATTAAAAAAAAAAAAGATTTTGAGGAAATTCTGGCAAAAACAGAATTTAGTTTAGGACGGAGGACTATAAGTTTTTTTTTTTCTTCTTTTTCAAATTATACCATCGCTTTCAAATTATTCAATTATATTTTCGATAAATTTTAGATTTCGACAAATGTCCAACTATCGAAATCGACAACGCAAAAATCCCAGATTAAGACTAATAGGCCCTCAGTCCTAAAAAAAAAAGAGCAGAATATAGTTTTTTTTTTATTTAATGTTCATACATATATATTTTAATGCTAAGTTATTTGAGAAAATAGAAAAAGAGAACCTTAAAATTTATTTTATTTTATTTTATTTGTACATTTCAATGTTAACTTCTATAATTGTTTCAAAATTATGTGTTTTAAAAACGACAATTCGATAACATAAAGTAGTATTTATACTTAAACTTACAAATTGATTTAGCAAAATCTTTAGTATTAAGAAAATGATTTTAATTAGAAATTAAGACTTCCGTTGTATATGTATATATATAGATATATATTAGTGTTCAAAATTTTTTGCTCTCTTTTAATCGAATGATTTTGTGTATGCTCAGCATTAATGTTTCACTATATTCTACTAAACGTTTAGATTTAGAAATTATTCCCTAAAATATAAACACAATATCTAACATATCACAGTAATATACTCAAATTTCTTTGCGTAGTACATGATAATTAAAAATTATATCTAACAAAGTGTTATTAAAAAAAAAAAAAAAAAAAAAAAAAAATGCATCCAAACAAGGTGTGTGTGTGTTCTAACATAATTTATTTATTTTAACGATTGAAATGTATTTAAAAAAAATTCCTAATCATACAAGACAAAGTTAAAAAGTATTGTAGGTTTTTGAAAATAAGAGTCATTTATACACTACATAGTGTTTTCAATAAAGAGCGCAGTAGAAAACTTCGGTATCGTTATACGGATGTGTACAAAATTCATGTATATTTATAACAATAAACATTTTTAATTTGTTCAGATTTATGCTGTGATAAAATAATTGAAGAAACCACCAGAAAAATATAAAAAGGCACAATGTAGTAAATCATTGTAAATATATTTTTGAAATCAAGTGAAGAGAAAACTTTACTATGCACACTGAAGAGCCAAAAAAAAAAAAAAACTAAGTTACACCTAATCAATATCATTTAGGACTCTCCCGGGCCTGCAGAACTCACACAACACAACCTGAAACGGACTTGACTAATGTCTGAAAGTATGTAGGATGTAATTCATGCTATGAATCCTGCAATGCAATCCACATGTCCATAGGGGAGATGGAAGATCTCTGTAGGGGAGATGTCATAGGGGCAGAGTGAGAGAGTGCCCCTATGAGATCATATTGCAGATATCATAGGGGAGATGGCAGATCTCTTCAGAAAAGCACATTGCAAGACATCCCATACGTTCTCAATGATGTTAATGTCTGAGGATTTACATGGAAAATAGTCTAAGTTCAGACGAGTGCTCACGAAGCCACTCGGTTGTAATTCTCAAACTGTTATGCATCGCCTTGCTCTACTGGAATTGTCCGAGTCTGTCTGACTGCACAATGGCATCAATGGATGCGGGGAATATCGGACAGGACGGTTACGAATCTATCACAAGTGAGAGTTGTATCTAAGCGTATCAGGCAAACTTCATAAGTCCAATAAAATGAAACATCCCTCACTAGCTAGAACAATCCCTGCTCATTTTTGGCAGACTTCAGTTACTTGCACCCTTTAAAGTGTTTATTTTTATCATGTTTATTTCTGGAAAAACCTAACAACCAAGGGTCTTGTGCGTAGTAAATATTATATTCATATTTTTATCATTTCTTTCAAAAATCTTGAAATACTATCTAATACATATATGTGTACATACCAGTGTTTAAATCAAAATTATGTAAAGTGTAAAATAATACTAAATATTGCCATAGTTTTGTGTATTTACATACAAAACAAAAATGTAATACTGATAAATTATCACTATTTTATTATTATTATTATTATATTTGTTATTGTACTCTTCAAGTGTGGTATATATATATATATATATATATATATATATATATATATTATATTTTACTTTTTCAGTGTTATTGAATATCCGAAAGATTATTAACCATTATGCAATAATTAATAAATCCTTAAGATTTTTTGAAACATTTGATTGTCCTATTTATTTCATTTAAATGAAATTATCATTAATAAACCAAACAACAGATTATTAATAATAAGTGTCCTAAAATAAACTCATAGTAATAAAGCCATAGACTAAACATATAGTATAATAACAGGGGACTTGGCGTTGGAACATTTAAACTCGAATAAACTACTACGTCAATGCACTGAAGACGGTACGCTTAAGGCTACCGAAACAGCTGTATGCATTTCCAATATTTTTCTTTGGCGTTTCTGACGTAGTAGTTTATTCGGGTTTTAATAAACATATAGTACTTTAGATAACTGCCCTAAATTTATTACATAGTTAAAAATATATTGTTTTATTTTTTTTGTGATTGGTATTTATTTTTCGTGCCTTCCAGTTAGTGTTTGTGGAAATATGTTCATAAGATAAGTTAATAATGGATAGTCAGCAGACGTCCTAGAATCCCGAGCATAGCCCTCGAAACTACCTTTGTCCTCAAAAAATTCAAGCATATTTGGGGACGCCTGTTGTAAAGTTATTAATGTTTTATAATAATAATTTATTGCTACAATTTATTATATGTATAATAAATAGGCTAAAATAAATTCTTCCATATATTTCATACATACAAATTGCAAAAATTTTACAATTAATGGTGAATTATTTATTATGTCATCGAAACTTGAGGATGCCACAAAATTTGTTTCCAAATTCAATTTAAAAAATTTGGTGGCCCTAATATGACATGCTTCATATAATATACTCCGTTTGAAGACAATTCTTCTCCAAAAGCAATGAATGCCAGCAAATGCAATGAATAAACAAATTTAATATGAAGAAAATATATATACCCCTTACCATCTTCTCAGTTAAATTTTTAAATGAAAGCAGACCTCATGCATGCGTGATACGTCAATGTAAATAAACTAGTAAATAAAATAAAAGTAAAAAAAAAAAAAAAAAAAAATCTGAAATACGAGAATAAATTTGAAAAATGTAAGATTATCTTCAGTTCCCCGCGAAACAATATCCTGCAAACATTTATTTTTTGCGATTTGAGTTAAAATGATTAAATGTTCCAAATCAACGCAGGCATGTGCTATTTCATATTTAATTAAATTTCCATTCAAACTATTCGCCATTTTACACTTGCATCTCTATGCGATTGGTAACTAATGTATTTAAAACAACATTTGATTTTACAAAACATTCATTATACATGACCAGTTTAACTGAATAGTGTGTTGTCATATATGCAGTATTAGTATTTGTTATATTTATTAATAAAACTTGTGGAGAACGTGACTTCTCCATACTAATTTAACTTTAACTTGGAGCTGTAATTGAAATACTTAAACTACGAAGAAATGACAGAGTCCAAATATATAACATAAATGAGCTTTAATTGAGCTTAAATAAGGAGGGCGCTGGACTATACTGGCATCTAGTAATTTACTACTTAAAATGGGCAGTCCTCTTAAATACTTTGACACCAATGAATAACCCCATTACTTTACTTTACTTTACTTTACTTTACTTAATTTCTCGCAAAGGATCTCAACTACTTTTATTTAAATTAGCTTCTAAGGCCAAGCAGTCTTTCCCATGTAGGAGGATTCCCTGACACTACAACGCTACAGGACTTACTCTCTTCTATCCTAAGCCGCTAACGGCTAGCTCCCTCAACTCTCATACTTTCCTTCACACTAACTTTCTAACTACCGCTCGTACCAACTCTCCAAAACCATCTTCCTTCCAACTCCTTTTATCTATCTTACTTTCCAAAATATTTGCATATTTCAATTTACAATTTTCAGTTAGGATAGGAACTAATTCCATTACTCAATCGACTTGAATCCTAAAACAGCAGATTCACGTTTTACCCGCAAAGTGCGAGTTTTAATTGTAGCACTTTGCTATACCTGACAAACTGACTAAAAACTATGACATTTATTTAAATTACATTTCTGTTATTATAAATATCGATAATATTTGAATGAATAAAAATAATATTTGTGTAAAACTGTTCAATTAAAAAAAAAAAAAAAATCTATTTCTTATTATTGCTATTTTTATTACTATTATTATTATTACTATTACTATTACTATTGTTATTATTATTATTATTATTAAATGAAAGAAAATTTAATCATTTCTTACAGAAAGTTAGAACTAAAATATCACTTCATTGCATGATTAAATATCTGTTGAAGAATGTGTTTAGCACAAAAGTGGGTAGAACTGCATTGGAATTTCATCTCTAAAAAATATTATAGTTTAAAAAAAAAATACGCTTTTATAGAAATGTGAAAGAACACTCTTTTATAGAAATGTGAACTAAAAAGCACAAAATATCTATCTTAGTATTAAAATGCAGGGTAAGAGGAAATCGTGTGAGTGACACACCATAATATTTACATACATTTAAATCTTTAATTAAAATAATTTAGAATTAAAAAAAAAAAAACATTTTTAAAAAAATTCCCCTTACTGGGCTCGAACGTTAGACCTTTAGGTTCGTATCGCGGAGCTTTACCTCACAGCCACAGCGTTCACGTAGGGAAAGTCTTTTTTTACAATATAGATTTTTTGTTTGCTCCCAGAGCGGTTACAAACATACATTTTACATACAAACATACATACAGGTGAAGCTATAATAAAAGCGTGTTAAAAAGCATATCATTCTTTATTTAGAAAGGAGGATTTGTCTCATTAACAATTAAGGTGTTTCA
This sequence comes from Salticus scenicus, assembly GCA_963930645.1. NCBI lineage: Eukaryota > Metazoa > Arthropoda > Arachnida > Araneae > Salticidae > Salticus > Salticus scenicus. Next base: position 23,415,677 of record OZ005650.1, on the reverse strand, counting down.
CACGAAACGAAAAATAAACCAATTAAATTTACTTTTTTCCTTAAATAAATAAAGAAATAAAGAAAATAAAGAACACACAAGATAATCTTCTTGTTTATACATAATTCTTTTTTGTTTTTAATATTTCTCTGGAACAATTCGTTGTAAGCAACCACAGGTAGTATTCATAAACAAGGAGTATTTATAAATAATAATAATAATAAATCCCTGTATAATAAATCCCAAACAAGTATCGTGTAATTTCAAAAAGTTGTACGCGATAGAATGAATTGCTTTTCAGCTCCTCTCAGGAAGCCAGCTAAATTATAAGGGGTTTTACTCATATTTTCATTTTGATTCAGTCAATTGTAATACAGTGTTCGGTGACTATACATAAATATTGAGAGAAACTCCTTATCATTTTCCATATTTTTGAGAATTGAAATTTAGCTCATTTTATCGCGTACAACTTTTTGAATTTACATGTTATTTTTGGGGATTTTCGTATACATAGCTCAATACCATCAGCTATTATGATATGCAAATGAAATTTTGCTAAAGCTAGTACATGCGCAGTTAAAAAAATTTTTATAAAAATGCTTATATTTCATTAGATATTTAATATTTTTACAGTCTGATTGCAGTATGCTGTGTGTAATGTTATGTGTCAAGTTTCCTGAAAATGGGTTTGTACTGGAACCTTGCGTGTTAGAAGTTAAAAAAGTGACAAAATATTTTGCATTTTTGTTTTTTTTTAAAGCCGTTGAATCTCCATAAGCATATGTGATAGCTTCATAAAAATGTATACAAAGCATAAGAAGGAGCGTCATAATCACATACTATAGCCAGATTGCATTTCAAGCATCACTTTTTAAGGGAAATCCCAAAATTTTTCAATTTTATTTAATATATACTGCTCTCTCTTTTATTTTCGAGGCAAAACTTTCACTGAAATATATAAAGAGAAGCATGTTATTCAAACTCCTGAAGTTTCAAGATTATTCGTCGAGTACTTTTTGAGATATTTGAAAAAGCGACTGAAATCGAAAGCATCCAGTCATTTATAGAAAAGTAGTGCATTCTTCGACCACATTTCATGAAACCATGGAAGCCTCTGCGCAAGCGCTAATTCAACGAGTCCATTGTTAAAATAGGGGTGACAGTCATCCGGCTCATACAAAATGAATGATAACAGAGCGCGAATTATTGGATGTTTTCCAAATCACAACCTGCTGGCCAAGCTGGCATCCCTCCAACATTTTGGACGAGTCGTCACTGGTAGTTTTAGAAAACGTGGCTGCACTGTATATGCATTGTATATAAAACTTTATTGTTTACAAATTAATACATAACCTACATAGGTAATGTTTTTCAAACTTAAGAATAATTATATTTAAGAAAATTATCAATAAGAATAAAAGATAATACTTCTAAATGCCTTTCCATTCTCCAAGCTACCAATTCCGTTTTTTTTTTTTTTTTTTTTTTTTTTTTTTAATATCTAAAATTAACTTTTCAAACGGATTTTTCATAAATTTAGTAAATACTAAAACCATATATTTTATATCAATTACCTAAAAATGTACTAAATTTTTAAACGTTTCCTTTTATTATTAAAACTGATTTATTTATTTATTTACTTTTTAAGTTTTAGACACAATGCAATTTATTGAAAATTATCGAACTTCTTACAATATTAATTATGCCTAAGTTTTTTTTTTTTTTTTTTTTTTTTTACCTTTTGTAAAAATAAAACATCTTTTTAATTACATGGAATATTTATTGACAATTGCAAGGAAATTAAAATCTTCTAATTCAGAATAACGTTTTCAAAAACATAAAAAATTGTCTAATGTAAAAATTACTTACCGATGTTAAAATAAAATTCTGCATCCCAAATATTAAAAAAAAATATTTCATTGGCTAATATTTGTTAATTAGCTAATGTTAGTTAATATTATTATTTTTTTTTTAAATCTTGAATATACAGGCAATTTATTAATGAAAAAATTCTCTTATTAATATTTGAAAAAAAAGAACATATTTAATTAATATTTCTTTTATGGTGAAGCGTTTCGCCTTTTTTTATTTATATATTTTTAATTTTTAGTTAAAAAATGCTTTTATTTCTTTGAAATTGTTTAATTTATTCAAATTACAGAAGGTTTTAGCTTTCAAGCGAGAGATATCTAATCTAAATAAATTACTTCTATTAAAATAATTTTTTAAAAGAGGTCTTTTGGGAAATTAACAAATGTTAGACCTTTTTTTTCCCCTACGAAAAATAAAACTTATCTAGTTTAATTTAAAAAAATACTTAGTGTTAATTAACTTATTAACTTTTTATTTATTTAAATTATAAACATTTTCTGACTTTTTTAATACTGCGTATAAACACCAGTTTTATACAATTAGTGCGCAATTACTAATTATAGTACTATTTGAGAGTGTTACAGCAAGAAAGCTCCAAGTAACATCTTAGGTGAAATAAATCCAAATTCTGTAATTTATTGCTTATTGTTGTAAATTATGATGTGCTACATGTTATTTATTTATTTATTTATATACAAATATGGCGCAACATGTACCAATGGTTTCCGTTTCGCCCCAGACGGAAATTACAAGCAGAAAGAATTTTAAGCCTATTGGTTGTTGGTTACTTGTAGGGTTTAAGGCCGATTCACTACGCAAGGATTCTAGGCCTATAGGTGGAATGCCTTCCGTGTGGGGTTTTCTAAGCGACCATTGCCCGTATTTACACAAGTTTCGGAGGAAAACCATTAAAAACTCCGAATGTCTAGATCGATGAGTGCGACCTGGGATCGAACCCGCCAATTCCTATCTGCCAGCTTTGAGCGCATGACCGCTCAGTCCCTGGTGGGCTAAAGAATTTTAGGTATAACTACGTAATACAGGAGGCAATGGATGTAAACGGTAATTCTGACGATTCCGATGTAAGTAAACACTGGGATAATGATTATCAAACTACAGAAATCCATGTTTCTTCTACCAAATGTGCGAAGGTGGTAAATGAGGCTAGGAATTGTTTACACTCTAAATATTTTAGTTTTTCAATGCTGTTAATTTGATAGTCTTTTATATCATATATATTATGTTTATATGAAACGTTATGCATATGTAAATGGTGTATTTTCTTATTATTCATAAAACTTTTTTCAATGTTAGTTACGTTCAGCCTATTAGAATAGATACAATATATTTCTGTGTCTTCAATTTATTTTGAATAAGAAATTTGCACATAATTTTTAAATATTACTGTTCACGTTTTATGATGTTTTATAATTTATTATTGTACTGTATTTAATTTAAAAAAGTGTACAGAATGTTATAATTAATTAATAATATTTCAAGTTTGTTATTAATATTATTTCTAAAACCTTTTAAAAATACGCAAATTTAGTAAAGAAATGCTCGCCATGCATTCGATTATTCTTAATACGACAGTACATTGTATTATTAGCTTTCAAGATGTTAAGTTATCAGATATTAAGTATTGTTATCAGATTTTAGGTTATTAAATATTATGTATAGTTTTCAGATATTAAGTTACTGAATATTGCAAGATCTCCATAAAGCTCCACAGGTAAATTTCCATGCACGAAAAAATTAAGATATACAAAAGAACATTTCATAAGAGCAAAATCAGTAGAAATGGAGGACTAAAATATTTTTAAAATCATTTTTAAAATGCAGCTATAGTCAGTTAAATATTATATGACTGTTACTTGAGATGCTTCGAAATTACATAAGAAAAACAAAATCATTGCTTTATGGATTTTGAAGCTTATCGTATTTTAATAAACAAAATACTTTTTCCTCCCTGATCTCTCAAAGTCATACAAACATATGCAAGTGATTGCGAAATATAAACAACAATGAAATGTCTACATACAAACAGAATACTGTCATTTATAAAATGTAGACCGATGTAAAATTTCGATGTGTGAGCAAATAATTATTTATATATATGCGTAGTTTCCAAAGTTAAAGGAGAAGAGTCAATAATGTAAAAGGGCTAATAAAATCCAATATCATACTTGCCAACATCCTAATTAGGAACCGTATGATATTTTAATTAGGCAGATGACCCTTTTCCCCGGAAGATGCCCCCTTTCCCACACCAATATATTTTTTGAGGTTTTTTCTTATTATTTAATCTTACTTAAATGTGGAGGGAATTACTCTAAAAATATACTGGTGTAGAAAAAAGGGGCGTGAACTAAAAATCTTCTGTTTTATAATTAGGATGTTGGCAAGTATGCAATATACGGACCCCCTACTGCAATCAAACATAAAATACACGATAATAGACCGAACAAAGCGCCGTAAGAGGTTTGGGACTTTAATCAGTACATGCTAATATATATATATATATATTGACTACCGCATAGAATAATAATAAAGGAAGAAGGAGCGTATGTGTTTTGGTTTTGGTTTAAAAAATTTTGGAATGCCGGGTAAAGGGTTGTAACAGTGCTTCAATCTGATTGGTTGGCGACTTGTTGGCGAGATTTTTGAATCGTCTCGTCTTTCTGTCAGTCAGTCAGCGAGGCAGCACCCTCAACAAACAGGGATAAATGCGCCAAGAATAAATGCCCTACTTCAAGGTTTAGAGCAGCTAAAGCAGCTTTCGCTGTCATTTCACTAGAAGGTGTTTGTAAGGATTGGAGTATTGGCATGCTCTTTCTTCCTTTAATTTTATTCTATGGACTACCGTTTATAGACCTGGAAATAGCTGTACCACTCATTATATTCGCTTTCATTTGTAGCATTTTCCCCCGTTCTACATCGGACAACTGTCTCTGCCTCGGCATCGTTGTCAATAGCACAGAAAAATATTAAAGTAACCCTAGATGCGTTGTTAGGTTGCCTTTTATATTTCGTGCTTTCTCAGACCGCAGAAAATTTGCATATCCCTCCAAAACAAATTGAAGATCTTACACTTTTTTCCCCCATTAGTAAATAAGATTAATTCACAAGATGGTAATTAGTTTTATTAATTTAAATAAAAGTTTATTTAAAAGTTTATTATAATTAACAAAACACTTGCTTACTTTGTATATATTTTTTTACTTTCCCATCTGTTAAATTTGCATAAATCCTAGTTTAACTGGCTATTTAATCATACTTTTAATTTTTTGGATATACCCCAAAATGTTATTTTCATTACGTTATGGGTGAATTAAATGAAAAAGTTCTACGAATTAAAGTATTTTATATAATGTTTTAATAAAAATAATACAATAATAATAATAAGAAGAAGAAGAAGATAAAGTAATAGGGTGCTTATTTAAACGCTAAATTCGACAAAAATTAACAAACTAATTTTACTCTTAGGAAAAAAAAAAAAAAAAAAAAAAAAAAAAAATGTCGCAGGAATACATTTTGTGCTTTTATCTTAGGATATTATTATTATTATTATTATTATTATTATTTTATTTCAGATCCATATATTCGAACAGGAAGGAAAAACGGAATACGACTTTACTATTTTTGCACTAATTTTACAAAAATACTCAAGTAAAAATAAATAATATTAAACTTATTTTAAAAATTTCCATAAATACAAATGTATAAGTATTCATTTTTATATTATTTTAACATCGTATACCTCATTTCTCTTTTTTCATCTTAATAAAAAATAACTCTAAAAATAAAAAAATAATTAATTAACACAAAATGTAAATAATGCATATAAAAATTCTCACATGCTTCGTCAAATTTCTGTCTTGTATAATTCAATTCCTTCAGGAAAATTTGACAATATTATCATTATTATTATTATTATTTAGAATCTATGTCTTTTTATCTTTGCAGCCTACTTTTTTAAATGTCAGTTTTAATTAAAATGTGTAAATTTCACGTACGTAAACAAAAGTAAACAAAATATGTTTGGTACATTTTTAAATATAAGAAATTTTAGTTAATAATTAATTTTTAAGACTTTAACATGAAATTTATATCATGTTAAAATGTCATTAGTTTATGATATTTGAGTAAAAAGTTTTAAATAATAATAATAAAATATGTTATCAGAATGAAAAAAAGAAAAAAAAAAAAGAAAAAAAAAAACATTACATGTTGAAATTGCTTTTTTTTTTCTAAATATCTTTCATATGAGAGGTCTGTCCAATAAATACGCGAACTAAGGCCATAAAAAGTTTATTTTGCAATAATTTAGTCTACATCGATTTTGTCCCCTTCAAAGTACTCTCCATTCGTTGCTATGCACTTATTCCATCTTCTTCTCCACTGTTCAAAGCACCTTTGGAAGTTCTCGGCAGTCAGGCCTTTTAGTTTTCTCGTCGTTTCTTGCTTTATTGTATCCACATCTTCCCAGTGATGTTCCATCATCTTATTTTTGTATCTTGGAAATAAAAAAAAGTCGCATGGAGCGAGATCTGGCGAATAAGGAGGATAATCAAGGATGGTGATTGAGTTCTTTGCCAGAAACTGAGGAACAATCAATGCTGAATGTGCAGGTGCATTGTCATGGTGAAGGATCTATCTATCGCATTGAGTCAAATTTCGTCGTACACGACGTACGTGATCTCTCAAACGCTTGAGATCTGTAAGAAAAATAATTTATTATTTTCGTCAATTTGCATTTTCGACACACAATAAAAACAAGGACAACAGAAACTAACACAACTGGTACAATGCGCAGAGTTCGACGATCCGCCATGCACTGGCGGTTCATTGGGTCTCGGGCATCTAGCACCACCAGTGAGCTAGGCTATAGTCCGCGTCATGGCCGACAGATGGCACCAGTTCGCATATTTATTGGACATACCTCGTATAATAGAGTGCATGGAATTTTATATCCTGTTACATATACAAAAAAAAAAAAAAAAAAAAAAAAAAAAAGAAAAGAAAAGAAAGAGTATATTACATGATGAAATTGAATTTTTTTTTTAAAATATCTTTCATATGTAATAGAGTGCAATGAATTTCATATCCAGTTACATATACAAAAGAAAAAAAAAATTATCAGATTATTACGTTTATATACTCCCTGACATTAACTAAAATACTGCATATCATGGACCATCATAAATTCATAGTTAGTATTCGTGATACATTTTTATTATTTTTCTCCATATTATTTTATTACAATGTTGTATATATGGCTTTAATCACAGCTATTAATGTTGATTTGTTTATTTTCAGGAAGCCGTATATTGAATTAACACACAACCTCTACACCTCTATATACAATAAGAATTAATTGTTGGGTTTTTTAAATTGTTAAGAAATAACCGATATGTATGAATAATATTTATTCTTCATATTACATTATTCTTATGCATATAAGTTATAAGTTCCTTTTTTTATGTTGCTCTGTTTGGTTTCATGAAACCGTAGATTGAAGTTACCCATATCCCACGAACCCCTACATATAACGAAAGAGTATCGTGAAGTTTTAAATATTACTGTAAATTAACCAAAATATATAGATAATGTTTTTTGGTCAATTTATTTGATATATATATATACCTATATATATATATATATATATATATATATATATATATATTGTTATAAATTACAGCTTATATTGTTAATTTGTTTGGATTAAAAAGTCCGTGGACAGCTGCAATAAACCAAATTTCCACTATACTACAATGAAGGCATTAAGGAGAATATGAAATATTAGAAAACATGTTTTGCTTTTCATGGTGAACATTTGGAGATATCTTAAGAATAAAAAAAAAGTAATAATAAATAAATAAATAAATGTCAATATTGATTACGTTTAGAAATAATTTAAATTTTATTATATCCACCCTTTAGGAAAAAAAAATAACCCTAAATAAAGACTGAAATCTCGATTGTTTCTAGTAATTTAAAATATTATGAGTTTTCCGTTCTGTTTATTATCAAAAAGAAAATGACTAATGCAGTTTTTCCTGTATTATTGATATTTCTGTAAATTAAATTAAATTAAATTAATTTATACAATACGAAGACGTTCCCGTGAAGAAGTCTCCGCTGAAGTCAGCGGGGGCCCCAAGCGAAGTTCTTAAGCAATTTCAATATATTTTCTTTATAGTTTTAATTTGTAGAATGGTATAAAAACATTGATTCTTTTTTCAATGCATTTAAATATAGTGACCAGTGAAGCGGTTAAAGCCTACTAGTTCTTAATAAAGTATAAAATATTTTTTTTTAAATTAAAGATTTTTTTCATCAGCTTGATTCTCACTGAAAAGTATGAAAAGATTAAAACCTAAATTTCCTACTTTAGAGTTAATTTTTAAAAAATCTGACTGCCGTGTTGAAAAATTGTTTACGCCCCTGGATTAAAAAAAAAATCGTTTCTTTCATTTGGTACCAAATTCGTAACGATAGCGCTGATATTTCTAATTTATTTATTTTCTCCTTAATCCGTTTTTAACCCGGATTCGGCAGAAGGTTTATGAGAGAGAATGTAAGTTAAAAAAAATTAAAAAAAAGAAAGTTTTTAATAAAAAGGAAATCAAATTAAAACTGTTAAATATCGATGTACATTTGTGTTCATATTTTATAAACGTCTAGATTTATAACTATAATACAAAAATAAATAAAATAAAAAACTTTAACATGAAATACATTATAATTTATTTTTTATTTTTATAGATGTACAAAAACAAAAACACAGTGACTAACTGCAGAAAACCACTTTTTTGGACTCAGGAAACCTTAAAAAGTGTACAGCTGATGAATATTCGATATCACAATTTTCGACCGAAAACAATATTTCAATTTTCTACGACAGTTGGGTGATGGGAGTAAAACAAATACGAAAAATGGGATTTAAATGATTGTACACATACACACATACATACATTCATGCACATTAACCAATTACCAATAACCACTTTTTAGACTCAGGGCACCGTAAAACATGTAAATGAGTTTTAAAATTCAATTTTATATTTTTGACCGAATACAATACTCTCATTATCCATGATAGTCATGTAATGTAAGTAAAAATTGAATATATATATATATATATATATATATTCTTCAATGTTTTTGGGCGATTCATTATAAAACAACAAACATAACAATTTTACTATTCAATTTCCAATTTTCTTAAACTATTGTACATAATGTATACACAGGTTTGAAATAAATTCTTTGTAATACACTTCAAAATGTTTGAGTATATATGTTTAAATGTAGTCCAAAATTTTAAAAAATATTTTTTTAACTTATTCAAAATTACTTAAAACTAGTAAAATATATATATATATATATGCAATTCTATTCAAACTTTATGTTAAAATAAATCCTTTGGAATATTTTATCGTATTCTGAAGATTTGGAAGAATTTTGTTTTGAAATATGTCTAAGAGATTTAAGCTTTATGTGGAATTCCATTGAAAGAGACCGGTTCATTCATGCATCTGAAAAGATAAAGCATTGTATAAAATTGTATAAAACATTTTGGCATTTTTATTTTCATTTTTGCAATGGCCTTTTATCTTCTGTCTGAAGAGAAAATCTTCAAAAAAGCACCATTTATACAAACAGAATATTTAAATACTATGTACGTTTTATAACTGTGTTCAATATTTCTTTTATGCGATACACGTAACTTTTTGAAATGCTTATTAGAAGAAAATAAACTTTTAAATTTTTGTGTAGATTGTCATATCTGTTTTTATTAAAATTATTACATAAGAAAAAATACTCTAAGAATTTTAATTTATTTTTCATACGCAAAATAATGGATTCATGAATATATTCCACTACCGGTTGTTGATGTATTGACTTGTTTTCAGTTGCCATGAACAATATAGAAATGCAGAAACTATATTCCTCTCCGTCACAAAAAAAATGCATGAAATACCACAAAAATTTATTTTTGGTTGGACATCGAGATAATGTGGTGCTAATATAGACCAATAGGCTGTACTGCTATGTTACAATATTCTATGTTTACGAGAAATTTATATATCATCTTCTATAGAGTAAAAATGCGCCAAACGTAATATTTCTGAGAGTGACAATAATAAAGTATGCTGATGTACTTTACATTATTGTTAGTCAAGTGGCATTGCTATGATACAAATTTATTTTATTTTATTTTATTTATTTATTTTTATAAGGTTACATCTAAGTTTTTAATATGTATGAAAGCCACAAACTTAGAATGTTAGAGGCTAAATAATAAAAAAGTATGCAGGTTCAAATAAAAAAAACTGTGTGTTTAATAGATTCAGGGACACGGTGATACAGCATTTGAAATTAAACGCCATCAGGATTTATAACCAATGTGAAAGAAATGTATAGAATTGAAGAAATAAATGAAGGGTTTTTTTTTCCTCTAAGTTACCAAATAAAAATTCTTATTAAAGATTTCCGAGACGAGTTCTTTCAGTTGGCAATTAAAATTATGTTGTATAAAATATATCCTACCACCTTTTAAAAATTTCAAGTAAGATTAACATGTTCAATACATAATAATGCAACATATATAATTAGTATTCAGATAAACAATACAAAACAAAAACAAAAATATATTATTATGAATTTATAAATAACAGTAGTTTATTTTATCTAATTCCATCTAAAGAGTCTTACACAAGTTATAAAAATTAGGCTATAAAAAGCAAACTTCGGAAAATACTGGAAACTTCTAGAAATGTACGAGGATAGCCTCGTACATTTCTAGAAGTTTAAACTATAAAGACATCTCAATCCGACCATAGAAGACGATCATTGCGATATAAAGAGTTTTATTTGACCAGGTCTGTGCGCTATTGATTACAGTTTATATGCTGTGTGTTATGCTTACGGTCTACCTTACGCTGGGATTTTGTTGTTGTTGTTGTTGTCAGCTGTTATTTACCCTCTTTTTTTCTGAAATCGGAGTTAATATTTGGTTAACAGACCTTTCACCTTGTGGAATATTTTGAAAATTAACTTTTAAGCGTCTGCAAGACCTATCGATCCTTCACGGTTAATTCACAAAGCCCGTGTACGCAATTTGTTTTTTCCTAAAAAAAAAAAAAAAAGTTACCGTTTTATTTATAGTGCGAACAATCTAATTTTAAAGATTTGGATTGCAACAGCTTGTGAATTGATGCACAGATTCCTACATATTGTGCGAATTTTATAAAGAGTTATTTTTTATTTTGAATTTAATTTTAAATCTTTACAAGATGCTATTGGTACTATAAATATAAAACAAAAAAATTTGGGTTTATTATTATTTTTATTATTTTGAAAAAAATACATTTTTTTTTTAATTTTTCAAGATGGTATTTTAATAATATAACTTAAAAATTGGTGACATTTTTTGAGAAAAAATATTTTCTTTTTTTAGACTTTCTAACAAGGCTGAAAAGTGTTAATGACTTCGGTTTCTCTGACGGTCTGTATGTCTGTCTGTCCGCGTTCTAACTCACGTAAATTTACATCTAATTTCTTGAAACCGATATGTATATATTATTCAAGTTTTTTATCGAATGTTCTCTATTGAAAATGAAGGAAAACGTCTATTGGTTTGTGTACAGGGACACACGAAAGTGTTCCAAAACATTTTGTTATGTAAGAGGTTCTTCTTTAAAAAATATTTTAACACATTTATGTTACACAAATCTTAATGAAATTAAAATGCGTTATTCAAGTTTAATAACGGATATTTTCTATAGAAAATGGAGTAAATACCACCGTTGGTTAGCGTACAGAGGCACACGAAATTATTCCAAAATATTGCGTTTTATGGGAGGTATTTCTACTAACCAAATTTTAATAACTTTTAACATTTTAACAATTTTAATGAAATGAAAATGTGCTATTTATATGCACAAACAGATTCTTTCTACAGAATATAGTACAATTAGCAACATATTAACAGGGCCACCGAAAAATATTCAGTTACCTGAAGGGCTGTTATTAGAAATTTGCTGGAAATGCATTTTCATTTACATGTAGCGTTTTTAACACTTTCTCACAACTCAAAGTGTGAATATGATTCCCCATTGTGTATCTGTCTAAAAAGCAGTACATCTATCTATACGTCTGCTCCCCCCCCCCCCGCTTTGCGTTTCTAAATATATATAAAAAAAAAAAATATGTAAATGTCTTAAATTCAGTTAAAATGTGTCTTATATGGATAGTCATTTGTTTAGCGAAAAAATAATGTCTTACTTTTTAAGACACCTTTTAGAATCTGAAATTAAGACATTGAAGTATCTTAAAACACCGCCATGTTTTAGGCTTAAAAACACCGCCATCTTAGGCTTAAAAATAGTACCATTTTTAAGGCATTTTAATAAATAAAAAAATATTGCGTGCGATTATGTTTCTGTGTTAAAAATAGATTTTAGAATTGTTTAGAGCATTAATGAAATATTTTTATTACAAGAAAAAAAAAAAAAGTGCTATTTTCCGGCGTTGGGATTCGAACTCACACTATCGACAGAAACCGAAACCTCGTGTCAAGCATTTACCAATCACACCACCGTCGTATGCAGTAAAATGTGTTTTTATGATAAAATACGTTTCAGTATTCGCGAAACATATCGCAGTATTATATTTTTTACCGTGTTTTTATTAATTTCGGTTCTTGTTTGTTTGTTTGTCTGTCCAGTACAAATCTTGCAATGGATTTTTAAATAACTTCCCGAATTGCTAGACACTTGAAACTTTCAGGACAGCTCAAAACATGGTGACAATACATTTTTTTTTTACTTTTAGTCAACTGTTTCAGGCCACTACTGCCTTCGGGAGCGTTTATATGATTCAACAGAAAATTTATTTAAATAACTTTTCGACTAGCTAGACATTTGAAACTTTCAGAATAGTTCAGAACACGGCGAAAATGCATTTTTGTTAATATTTGTAACCAACTGTTCGGGTTCCGGCTGCCTTTGGCAGCGTTACCAGTATAAAGCTTGCAATCGATTTTTCCCTAACTTCATGACTAGCTAGACATTTGAAACTTTCAGGCTAGCACAGTGACAATCCATTTTTTATTACTTTTAGTCAACTCTTTCAGGCCACAAATGCCTTAGGCAGCGTTTATATGATTCAACAGAACATTTATTTAACTAACTTCCCGACTAGCTAGACATTTGAAACTTTCAGAATAGTTCAGAACACGGTGAAAGTGCATTTTTTTAAATATTTTGAACTAACTTCTATGGGACCCTGCTGCCTTCGGCAGCATTACTGGTACAAAGCTTGCAATCGATTTTTAACTAACTTCCCGACTAGCTAGCCTTTTGGAACTTTTATAATAGCTCAAAACACGTTAGCAATAAATTTTATCAATACTTTTAGAGTTTATACTTTTAAATTTTATCAGTACTTTTACAGTTTTTCCGGGTAGCGTTTATAAGATTCAACAGAAAAGTTAAAATCGTGGTATATAAAAAGTTTTTTTTTTATCTTGTAATCATTGTGTCTAATTTTTTGCCATAAAACTGATAGTATGGTATCATAAAGCTAATAAATATATTGTCTTAAGTTTCATATCTAGAGAGAATTTTTAAATAACGCATAACAATTATGTGAAGATTGCAGCCCTTGATGATAACGATTTCTTTCCTTAAAGTGTTATTTAAATAAAAAGAAACTGTAATTATGAATGCGAGAAAATTTTTCTTTTACATTTTGATGTAGGTAAATACGTGAAAGAAAATTTTTTTAAAGGAATAATAATAAGAAAGAAAGAAAAAGGTTATGCACAAATTATTCTTGATTGTTCACTTATAAATCCGCTTTCTTCTCTACAAATTACTTGCTAAGTCCATCTTTGTACTTTTTCTTTTAATATAAGAATAAAACTTTAAAGACAAAGGTTTTTTTTTTTTTTTTTATTTGTTTACGAAATAAGTTTTGTGTCTAAATATGTTGTCTATGAATGGTGTTAAAGATAATACCATGAAAATATCATTCACATATCTAGAGTACCCATACAACACAAAATGTTTCAGTTATGTTTCAAAAAACTTACAATCTTTCAAAAACGTAACACATTTATGTATACTATCTGATACCTTTCTGAAACATTCGTCCATTCAGATGTTCTATCTGTTACGTGATTGAAAGTTTTCTGTTACATATCTGATTTTTTGTTACGATCGTGGACATTTCTACGTGTTTGAAACTAATTGGAAAGTAAAATGAATGTTTTCACACGTTTCTGAAATATTTTTAATGTCTCGATGTTATATGATTGTTAAATTTCTGGAACATTTTGTGCTTTTAGGGTATTATTTCATAAAAATTAATTTCATAAAGCTACCATAGTTTAAGTAGCTTAACTGCTATTATATAAAATAATAGTATATTTATTGAATGTGGAAAGAAATAGGATAGGCATATTTTATTAAAGTAGATTACATATGAAAAATTTTCTAAGTGATGCAAGTGTCTGAAAATTCACGTATTTATGTGTTTCAAACATTTTTGGGACTAAATTGGAATTTAAAACATATTTCTGTCTTAAATTAAGATATCTATGACTTCTAATCTATATTTTAAGACATTTACCTGTCTTAAATGACGCTTCAGTTGTTTTTATGTCTTACTTTTGGACCCTTTTATTTGCAGTGAGGGCTGTACTTCCTTTTGTGTTAAGCATTTTAAACTTTTTTCAACAATATTTAAGAGTGATTATCAGTTAAATTATTTTATCTGTAAGCCTTTAAGTCGTTCTGTCTGTCCGTTGTGTTATAACGTATGAAAAGAACATTGAAATTTATAAGCTACAACATATACGTACATTTAGAAATTTTGAATAATCAATGTGTGTCTCATGATTTTTCGTTCTTATTAAGATTTAAATAGCATAATATTTTAAGTTACATCATTCAGAGCATATGTGTATTTGATATAGTATTTTTCGGACTGAAGGCCTATTACTTTCAGACAGAAGAAAATATCGTCATTAGTTCAACACACAAACCTGGTAAGTTGCGAATTTCTTAGATTTTCTAACACTACATTTAAAAATATCAACAAAATAGCCCCGACAAAAGAGTTCCAAGAAAATTAGTGGATAAAATAGTCCCAACAGAACAGCTTTCCAAAAGAGCCCGAATATACACTAACAAGGAAACATTCGAAAGGTGTCAATTTCAAAAAGTATTGAAAAAAATATATGTGATTCTGCTCTTCATCACCAGAAAGTGAAGAAATTATCGGCTGAAATGAATTACAGCGACCACAAAAATTATCAAAATTAAGCACATTTGGCGATTTTACACTGCTATGCTATTGATTTTGAGTGCTTGGCGGAAAAGCAAAACACTGTTCTGTTCGTACACGGTAATCTCGGTGCTAGCAAACGTATCGCCTAACAGCGCAAAATCGCCAAATATGCTTAATTTTGATAATTTTTTGTGGTTGCTGTAATCAATTTCAGCCGATTTTTTTTTTTTTTTTCATTTTCTGGTGTTTTGTGAAGAGTAGAATCACATATATTTTTTTCAATACTTTTAAAGATGACACCTTTTGAATGTTTCATTGTGAGACAAAACCAGCTGATTATTTTTCTGACTTTCATCTTGTCCAGTCCAAATTTCATCTGTTCACTTAGCTGATCTTCTACAGTATTCAGCTCCTATCGTCCGGCTTTTATCTCTTTTCTCAACTGTTCTTGCCAGGCTTCCATCTTGAATAGAACGGTTTTCATCTCGTGTATTCCGACACATATCTCTTCTTGTCTAGCTTTCATCTCCTTTCTCAACCAGTTCAACTGTGCAGTTAAAATCTCGAAAAGTTTATTCATTGCGTTAGATATACTTTTACTTACTGTCTTACCATAGCCTCCTAAACGAGATGCCTTCCGCGTGGCTCGGAAACTTAGCGGTAGACAGCGCCACCTGGTATAGATTGCACGACTTTTTTATTCAACAGCCACAAAAAAATTTTTAAAGTGGGATTTGATATGTATAAAAGGCGAATAGAATCGAAGAAACGTCGATTATATATATCATATATAATTTTTAAAATTATTGGTGACAGTTAAATAAATTCGTGCAATCTGTACCAGGTGGCGCTGTCTACCGTTTGAACTGCTGCCAAGTTTCCGAGCCACGCGGAAGGCATCTACATTAGGAGGCTATGGTCTTACATTGGGCGCTAAATGTTACTATAAAAGTCGACTTCCCTGTGCGAAGAAAATAAATATGTAAAGAAACTGACATGTTCTAGTCAGTGAACGCATTTTGTTCAGCTTAACTTATAGACAAATCGCATCAAAATTGTGATTTTTAGAAATATCCTAAAAAGTCCAATAATACTCTAAATTTAGCGAAAATTCTCAAAACAGTCTAATAAAGCTGTCACTTGCATCACAAAAAATACTGTTTGACGAATGTTCTACAAGCAATGCAAGAGAAAAATGATGATTTCGACAAGAATACACTAATCATCGTTAAAAATTTCACTGGGAAGGAAATTTGCTGGTTCTCGATCAAAGATCAATCATTTCTAACACAGCCTGTATAAAATAATCGATCAAATAAACTATCTGAACACACACTTTCTCGCTGAAATCAACTTACTTCTATTTAAACCTTTTCACTATAAAGTTTGGCGATGGTTCTGTTCTAGAATTCAGTGGAAAGTTCCAGAACTCACTCCTATGCAAAGTAAAGCCTCAAAACCTCGGAAACCCTAAAATATAATTTTTTGCTATATGCGTCGCCGTGTTTGTCACCAAGGCCGACAATATTGAAAGTGAATTGACTGTCCCTTTCATACATTTGATATAAGTATACAGTTTGTGCACAGTTTTATATTCAATGTTTTTATTTTTTATACAACGAAAAACACTTCGAGAAAAAAAAAAAGGCTATGTAATTATGCGATATTTATTATTATTGTTACGGAAAACTTGCCAACTTTCTTATAACAAAAAGTAGTTCAAAAGAAACTAGGCAAGTTCTAGTCGATGAGCGCTTTTCATTCAGCTTAACTTTTCGAATCAGTGCAACAAAACTCTGATTACAACGAAGAATCTCAAAACAATCCAATAAAACATTTACTTCATGGAATATTCTAGTAGAAGTCAGATGAAGCTATCACTAGCACTGCAAAAGTCATTATTCAACGAATGTTCTGGAACAATTCAAGTAAATTATCATACGTTCCGAAGAAGTAAACAAATAACATAAATTCTTCAGACTAGTAATTTGCGATACCTCACAAAAAAAAGTTTGTCGCGTTGAGCACAATCTCCAAAGTATAATCGATTAAAACAGGTCTCTGAACAACTCTCAATCCCAATGACTACACGCTCTCTCGCAGAAATTTACTCACTCATATTTATATCTTTTGGCGATGGGGCTTGACTGAGTTTCTATCAAGAAACTCATGGAAAGTTTGAGATCTAGGCTTCTGTGCGTCGGAAACCTTCGAAACTTCGGGAATCTTAAAATACTATTTTTCGCCAAATTTCGTCGCCAAGTCGCCAAGTTTTTCGCCAAGTCACCAAATTTGTCGCCAAGACTGATGTCACTGAAAATGAATTAAATGCCTCTTTATTTCACTTTGCATGCAGCAGTACTTCCACTGCTACAGAACAATTGTTGCAGAGGAAAATACTTAATCCATTGTTACAATATCATATAAATTTTTAAAAACAATAACTTTTATTGTTGACACAACAATCCATAACAATTATGCAACATTTGTTTCATTGTTGAACAATGAAAAAAATTAAAACGACCAAGAAAGGTTTTCTTTCTTTTTCACTCCCATACTAAATCTATCAGGAATTTTATAGTCTATTGCAATATTTTTCAAAGATAAATTTCTTCATAATTTTATGTCTCAGATATCAAAAAAATTTTCCGAAAAAATTATTTAAACACCTTAAATAATCCAGAGCACCATTCAGCCTTGCAAAAACGTCACTTAATAAGCATGATTACCATTGCAACACTAGAAAAGTAATAGCTACAATTATTCTACGTTCCGAAATTGCAGTAGTCGTCGCATATTAAATTTTCTGGGAAGACATATTCGTAAATTATTACTTTGTTCTTATAATGGAAGATCCAGCTATTTTTACCGAAAACAGAATGTCAACAGACGAATATCGATATCGCCTTCGAAGAAACGCCGTTCAAACTTTACAGGATGAACAAATGTTTGAGATCATTAAGTTCCTTGGAGAGGGATCTTACGGCGCAGTAATAGCTGTTAATAGTCCTCGTTGTGATCAAACAGTAGCTGCAAAAATTGTTTTGCCTAATGATACTTCATATGGAGAAATGACCCAGTGGCCTACTTTACATCATGAAAATATATTGCCTCTACTAGAAATCATCGAACTGCCGTGTGCAAATATATTTATAACGCCAATGATGTCGAACGATATGGAAAGCATCCTGGAAGGTGAAGATTTTATAAAAGATCCAAATGGTTTGCTTGTAGCCAAAATATGGTTAAAGGATATTCTTAAAGCTTTAGATTACATACATGGTCAGAAGCTATGTCATCTTGATCTCAAGGCGGACAATGTTTTGATCGGTTATGATTTTAAAGCTGTTTTATGTGACTTTACATTTATTTGTCGTTCGGATGAACCAGTTTACAGGTTAGTTATCAAATGGGTGTTTTAGCAAAATCTGTCTCAAATATATTGCCATAGATACGTCAAATAGATACAATTTTTGAATACATTCTTGGTTTATATTTCAGTGTATTCTCTCCTATTAGGCACATTTTATTAATCATTCTTGCTCAAAAGTTTAGCAAAATTTGCAAATGATCAGTTTTTTTTTTTTTTTTTTTTTTTTCTTTTTTTTTTTTTTTTTTTTTTCACTTTGAAAACTTACCTCTCCATGAAATGATTTTAAACTTTGAGTATTTAAAGAACTACGTCTTCTTCATGTTTTTCAGTGAAGGTTAGTTTAAAACAACAAACAACATTTAGGAGGTCGGCAACAAATTGAGCAAAATCAATAATGTTTGTGATCACTCTGTATCGTTAATAAACAAAATGATATATAAATTTAAGATATGTTAATATACACTCGATACAATTTGTGGATGATATTGTGGGACGATAGCTTATTAAATAACAGAAATATAAGCATTTTTATTAAAACTTAAAAAAAAAATCATTATATTTTTTATTTATAATATACAAAATTGTAAACGAAAATTATTCCCACTTTCAGATAAATTGAAAAAAACACTTTTGAAACAACATACTGTAAACGGAATAGAAATATCTTAAATATCTCCTGAAATTGGAACATTTTTATGAAAAACCTGTTCATTGCACTATTCGAAAGTTAAAAAAAAAAAAAATAACTTGGTTTATATTAACATATTTGAAAGCTACAGTTCATTCCGTTCGTTAACGATACACGGGGATCACAGACATTATTGATTTTGTTTAATTTGTTACTAGCCCCCTAAATGTTGTCTTAATCAATTTTCACTGAAAAACGTAAGGGAGACCTAGTTCTTTAAATAGCCAACGTTTGAGAACATTTCATAGAAAGATTAGTTTTTAAATTGAAAAAAAATCCTCTGCAAATAGCTTAGCGTGTGCGGCAAATTTAACTGACCGCTTCTTAGTAACTAGTTTTGCATCAGTAACATAAAGCCCATTTTTAAGAGTGTTTGTAAAAAAATATTCATTATTTCTATCTGATACTTTCACCTTTCCATTTTTACCATGAAACAAGGCACTATAGTGATCCATACGAGTCCCATTTAATAAGTTCTTTCTAAGACTAGGTATATACATATTGGGTTCTTAAAAGTTAATATTCGTTGGCCGAATGTCAACTTCATGGTGTCTTTTCTCTTTATGGGGTAATTAATACCATCTACAGCGACTAACAACGTCTCACCTTTTCACAGGAGTGTAATCCTCGAAGATATTTCTATCGTGAGTGAAATGATGCGACGCTGCCATGTAAAACACGAAAATATCTTTTAACTCATTAGCATGTGGCAAATTGGTCTGGACAAAAAAAAAAGGTTTGTTGTTTAAATCAAAATTTTAACTACAGGTACTTCCCTTCTTACCTTTCCTGATGACAGTAGTTCTAGGTGCTTTATGACTACTCCTCGGACTGCTGGATGCATCCGTGGATACTTCTTCAGAGTTCTTTTCATAGGTGGTCCTCTTTCCTGGGTTCTCCTATTTCAACTTGGTACGTCACCTGCTTCGTACATGTCCCACCTGTCTGCATCTAAAACATCTTATTTCACGTTTTCGAAGTTTGAATTTAGTGGCTACCTTATTGGTTTCATAATTCTCAACCTTGTCCTTCTCGTGGACTTTCTTCCGCCGCTAATGCTATGGCTATCGTCTCAAATTTAAACTTAGTATCCTCCCATCTTAAAATATTTTGTAGTACAAAGATATTCGCGAATTATCTAAGAAATTACAAGATGGCATATTTTTCGGGTATTTCTTCCCCGATCCGTTTGATTTGATCCCTTCCCTAACAGCACAAAATGTTTCAGAAACGTAACAATCATATAACACCGAAACTTTGTAAATATTTCAGAAACGTTTCGAAACGCTCAGTTTGCTTTCCATTTAGTTTCAAAAACGTAGAAATGTCCGCAATCGTAACAGAAAATCAGATATGTAACAGAAACGTTTCAATCACTTAACAGACAGAACATTGAAAAGGACGAATGTTTCAGAAAGGTATCATTTAACTTTGTTACGTTTTTGAAAGATTGTAAGCTTTTCGCAACATAACTGAAACATTCTGTGCTGTATGGGTTATGATACGTAACCTGGCTGCATAAACGTCAAATGGACTTCTTTGGTTTAATTTTGCATGCGCAAAGTTCAGAGAAAAGAGCTTTATACTGCGCTCTATTATCAGAAGTAAAGTGCTCCTTGATTTTATTCCAAGCATCTTTGGTTGTAAGACAACCATAAATTAACTTTAAGCAGTTATCACTCAAATTGAGAAAAATGGTTGTTAAAGCTGTTTGAGCTCTCGCACAATATTCGGTTTCCTCTTATGGAACTGAATCACCTGCTATATAATCATGCGCAACATTCTCTCCGGTGACGATACCCCAGACATCCTTTTCCATCAAGATGAATTTAATGTCATGGAACGAGCTTACATGATTTGTGTGGGTTAGTTTAGCAATGGTATACAGTGTGAATACTATACTTTGTAACTTTAAATCTTTAACAATTAAATTTAAATGGATCTTTTGAATAAAATATTTTACACACACATGGCAATGGAAATAAAACAGAATCTGATTTAAAATCAAATTTAGTTTATTAAAACTAAAAATTTGTTTAAAGAAAATAAGGAAAAAGGATTTGATGAACAGAAAATTTTGATCTCAAAATTTCAGCCAACACTATGGCATTTCCAGAACAACACAAATAAGTTCAGCACTGAACCTAGTGCTATCTGTTTCATAGACCTATTATAAAAGTGGACGAATCATTCCATTATTAAGGGAGTATAAGAAAAAGTGCAAAGATGAAACCATGTGAATGTTGAAAAAGGTTACCTTTTTTGGCACTTATCGCGTCATTGGCAATTTTTTGTTTTGAATATAAATATATTAATAATAATAATAATAATAATAATAATAATAAAATCTACAACAAGCAAAACTATTGTAAAATATTAGAGCTACTGAAATTTATTTTTACCTTGTTATTAACATCTAACAAAGTTCAAAAGTTTTTATAACTTTGGTTTGTCTATACTCGTTTTAAATCTCATAAATAATTATGGACATTTTTGAAATAATATAAGATATAATATAGTTAAACTAATTCAATGTAGAGAAATAAGTATAGCAATTATAAGCATTTTATAAAAATAATTACTTAAAAAGAACAAAATAATAAAATAGTAAAAAGAATCTTACCTCTAAAATAAAACCCTTATTTTTCATAACTTCTAGGGTTTTTAAAGTATATCTAATTACTATTTTTTGCTATAAAATTCTTTTTAAATTCAAAACAATCTAACTTTTAAAGTAAAATATAAATTTTAAAAAGAACTTTCAAAGAAAAAGGAAAAATATCGTCTGCTTAATAAAAAGCAGAGTTTAGAGCTTGGCGAGTAAATTTCAATATTGGCCAGTTTAGCTTCCTGTAGATCAACATTCACATGACCTTTTTATGAGTTATCTTTGCCACTAGAAAAAGGTTGTCATTGTCCCGTCCACTCTTATAATAGGTCTACGATCTGTTTCCACCTAGGAATTGGGTAATTTAACCACATCAGCTTTCAGCTACTTTACTGCGGCAGACTAAGAAGAAAAAGCGAAGCCATCCATTCTTGACTGACTGAAGTATTTATAGTACTTGCTTTTCTGGTACTTGCATTTGAATACGAGTACCAGGAACGCCCTCTGGGAGATTCTGTTAAAGAAACTTTCGTATTCGGGAGAAACTGGAGTTGCAGTCTGCATTGAAAAAATGGAACTCAGAAGAAACTGTATTGTCAACTGCGCAGCACTAGTGCGACGTAAAACCCAATCAACCAACCAGAGAAACTGAAGTTGGTGGCGTCCGTCACAGAGTCTGTACCATGGACAGGTGGAGGAGGCTAGACTGACTAGATTTTTCCGATAGAAGTCTGATTCACAAGGAAATATTCAAATGTGTCGTCTTCAAAAAATATTGAAAAAATACATGTGATTCTACTCTTCATAAAATAGCAGAAAGTAAAAAAAAAATATCGGCTGAAATGAATTACAGTGACTGCAAAAAAATATCAAAATTAAGTATTTTTGGAGATTTAGCGCTGTTCGGCGAAAAGATCGAGATTGCCGTGTACGAACAGAACTGTGTTTTGCTTTTCCGCCAAGTACTCAAAATCAATCGCCTAACAGTTTAAAATCGCCAAATATGCTTAATTTTGATAATTTTTTGTTGTCGCTGTAATTCATTTCAGCCGATCATTTCTTCACTTTCTGGTGATTTATGAAGAATAAAATCATATATATTTTTTTTTCAATAATTCTTGAAGACGACACCTTTTGAATGTTTCCTTGCGAGATACTTGTTATTTCACATTTTGCAACTTCAAAGTACAGAATTAAAAAGTGAAAAAAACAAAGATATAGCTTTTTGCCGCATGTTTTTTACATATAATTTGCAAAATTGTAGTCCAAATTCAAGTAAACTTACTAAAACGTCGACAGTATAAATACTAAATGTTTTAATTCAGACATGTATGAAATAATTTGATAACTGAGAATACCCAAAAGGTAGTGTTATGTTCTCTTTCATAATGTTAAAGCTAACTATATATTGTAACTTATATAAAAAGATCTCTTTAGCATCTTGAAATTTCAGAAGTTATCACCATTTCCGTAATCTTCATTTTAGTTAATTTCTAAGAGTGGTAAAAGACAATGATGCAATACAAATAAACGCGGTGTACAACTATGCGTATATATTTAAAAATAAATATAATGAAATTCCCTGGTTTTTAAAAATCGAGCAATAATCTGTTCCCTCGATTTCCTTTTGCGCATAACTTAAAAAAAAAAAAAAAAAAAAAAAAAAAAAGAGCACGCAAGCATGAAATTTAATGACATGTGTTCGTTTTTAAGTTATTCTTGAATTTTTATTTAACTTTACTATAACTAATTATTTTTCAACTTACTTTAAAAATGTTTACCTGAAAAAAAGAAGGGGGTATAAATGTAATAAAATAAGATAGACTATAGAAAGAATCCAGAAAGCATTATAATTAGGCTAAATAACACATGATTCTAAATGTTAAATTACAATTATCCTTTTCTTCCTTTGCGAAGTTATTATTTTTATTATTATAAGTATATCGTATAAATCTTATCACCTATATTGCATGAATTTTCACCTTTTTTTGCATAAAGTTTGAAAGTTGTAAGTTAATTTTTTTTTTTTTTTTTTTTTAAATAGAAATCTATCTAAAGTTTTGTTTTTATATTGCGTTTTATATTGCACACACACACATACATATATAGCTGACAAATAAGTGGTGTACTGTCACTAATTTTGAAGATCAGTGACTTACTTTTTTGTGCCTCCAGTGGCGTGTTTGCTTCTATCAATGCTTTTAAACTGAAAAACCTGCTTTTCAACACATGAGATACTCGTCAGGTTAGTCGTTAAAATTTTCTGTAGTTTTCGCCGAATCCCTCTAAATAGAGTTTATGAAAACTTAAAACTATCCTATTCCCTCAAAGAGGGAACCTTCCCTGGCCTATAATTTAGTACAAACAATCAACTATAATGTGGATCCACCTTTTTTTAAATGTTCTTCCACTTCAAACTTTTTATAACAAAATATTTTATATGTATTATGATAAACTTATTTTATGATAAAAAATACTATAAAATTATATTTGTACAAAAAAATAAGGAGTGCGCAAACCCTGCTTATCTCAAACACCAATATATATATATATATATATACATATATATTGGTTTTAGTTATTAATTAGTCACAGTCATAAACCAAATTTTTAAACATATTATTTCTCGTATATTTTGTAGTTACGGAGGGCCAATACCCTATCGACCTCCTGAAACGTGCTTGGCATTTGAAAAGTATATTCCAGTGGACGGCAAGAAATTTGATATGTGGACTTATGGGATACTAGCTCTGAATGTATTTACAAACCATTTTCTGAAGGGAAGACTGCATTCAACATGTAAAAAATGGCACAGAGACATATACCCAATATTATATGAAGGAATGCAGGTGAGATTTTTTTTTCCTGAGTAAAATATATTGTATTTGTTTATATGATCTTATTGTTATTATTATTATTTTTTGAGGGTGAATCGAGAGGTGAAAACATGTAGTTTATAAATAATAATAAATGTTTTAGTGTAATAATTATATCAGTTCTTCAACACTATCTAAAATAGATGCAACTGAGGCTATCTCGCATAAGCTCTGTGATTTGAAATTGAAACATAAACCCATAATTTGGGAATTGAAAATGTGGAACACTTGCAGGTCTATACGCTGAAGCTCGAGTAAAAATAGTGGTCATAAATATTTGAAATAAAGAAAGAACAAAGTAATGTAAGCGTGAGATGGAATTAAATTAAATTGAAACAACTTACAAGTTTATGATCTTGCGAATAAAAGTTTTGATGGAATGGGTTACAAATTCATCGTATTTGAAGAAAATATGTTGACAGATCTATATATGTAATTTTTGAACGAGAAGGAATTTTGCTTTTTATTTCTGAAGGCGCATAAACATAAAGATTGTTAGTCCATCCTATACAACAGCATCCGACATGTAATTGACGTGAGAGAAATATATTAGCATGGCTAGAGCGTCATTTTGAAATTAAAAATGACGTTTTTCATTGAAGTAAACCGACATTTGACAAATAACAGCTAATTATAAATTAAAAATATATTACTTTAAATGTAAAACAAACAGTTTTATTAAAACAAACAACAAAATTAAATATTTACATCATTAGATAGGCTTAAATATAAATACATAACAGATCGGACACGTGATTGAAAATTTAACTCTCTCAATCTATACTTTAAGGTGCGTTTTGACGCATATAGGGTTATTCTAAATAGCGGAACATTCTGATTTGTATCTGTGTCGAAAAAACAATCTTCTGAGAGGAGAGCAAGTATACGAGACCTCATTAGCTCTGCTTCAAATCTCCTGCTTTATTGTGGACGAGATACGCTTCAAAAACAAAAAAGAAAAAAAACTTTCTTAGTTTTATACTTAAAAAAAAAGTGTAGTTCCAACCTTCTTTGCTCTCAGCATGTTGCTTAATATGAAGTCTAACCAAAATTTAATTGTTATATAAACTGATAAGTGTGATCGATTTTTTATAAAATAATTGTAGATAACTTTTTCTTAAAATTTATACGATGATCAGATATTTTTTTATAACATTTAGCATATATCTACGAGAAAATATCGGAAATTTATATATTTGATAAATTAAGTAACGTTAAACAAATGAAAGTATTATACTGAGATTATACATATGAAAAAAGAAAGACAAATGAAAGAAATGTAGACAAATTTAAAGAAATACATTGCGTTAATGGAATATTTTACCATTAAAATCTAGTGTTTCACTTGTACTCATACCAAATTTTAACATAATAATTATCTTTGTACAAAGAATAATTTATGATAACCCTAATTAGTTCACTGTATTTGTAATGTGACTTTTTGTCAAGCGCAAACGATAGATATAATTTAACATATCATAGAGGTTATTTGAATTAATATACATACACACACAAAAAAAAAATACATACATACATATATATAAATACCATTTCCCTCTGTGAAAATTTCAATCAAAAATGTAAAAAAATGTATTAGATAATTGAGTATATCAGTACAGACTCTTCTTTTTGAAAAATGCTTCCACCAAATTTTTTGAAAAATAAATTTTGTTTTAAATTTACGGCAGTGATGGAAATTTGCTCTTATTCATACTGGTATTTTTTAAAAAAAAATTCTCTACTTTTAAAAGTCATTGGTTTAAAAATATTTTTTTTTTTTTTTTTTTCGTAAATACCGGCATGAGTTCTGCGCCAATTTTCCACTCCTGTTTATTGGCCTTTTATATATATATATGTATATATATATAATGATATACAAAATTAGTGGAAGAGAAAATCAAAATTTAAGGATCGCATGAATCTTTGTTTACTGAACCTAAGATTGCTTTCCCTGCTGTAGTTCTAACTTGCTTAAATTGTTTATTATTGTAGAATACCTACTTCCGGCATCGGATGAACAATGCATTTCAAACATCAAACGTCGAAGCTGAATTTCCTGATGCATTTAATTTTGTGCAGTTCTTATTAAGAGAGAAACCGGAAGATAGGCCTTCTGTAAGACAGGCACTTAATCACGCTTTCTTCAGAGATAGATGCACCAGAATTGATAAACCCGATGACATGTGGGTTTTTAATGGTATGAACTATTTTTATTTGTTATACTTAATTAAAAGATATGGAGGTTTCTTTTTATTAAATACCGATTAACAAAATTCAAATGATGAAATATTATCGAGCGCATATGAAAACGAAGTTATTTTTTTCCCTTTGTCACCATTACAATAGTCGTGGAAAATATGATTTACGATAAATTTCATATATGTTTCTTAAATTATGGTAATATGAATTCACGTGATTTTTTTTTTTTTTTTAAGTACAAATGTTTTAAATAAAGAATAATAAATTAAAATTATATTAAATTAAAAACAAAATTATTGGGTCTTTAAAAAAATTTCTAGCCCGTATTCACGCTAGTTTTAAAGAAAACCAAGAGAAGCTCCGGTCAGCTAGGCAGGTGAGCGCAACACAGATTCAAATTTGGCACACCTGCCTACCAGTTTTGATAATAGAGCTTTTCTGCCACACTTCGGAACGTAAACATGTTTAGAAAAAAAGAAAAAAAAAAAAAAACGCGGGCACACGCGCGTGCGCATAAGCAAATGCGCATATTCGAATCGATATATAACATTTTTATGTGTACGTAATCCGTGCTCTAGAGCTTTATTTATATAACGTAAATTTCCGATAGCAATCTAGTCTAAAGGGATATCCATGTTAATAATATTCCCATACAGCACAGGATGTTTCAGTTATGTTGCAAAATGCTTACAAACTTTCAAAAACGTAACACATTTAGGTATGCTCTACGATACCTTTCTGAAACATTCGCTCTTTCTCCTTTTCTATCTGTTACGTGATTGAAACGTTTCTGTTACGTATCTGATTTTTTTTATAGGATCGCGGACATTTCTACGTTTATGAGAGTTATCGGAAAACTAACTGAACGTTTCTGTAATATTTACAATGTTTCCCTGTTATATGACTGTTACGTTTTTGAATCATTTTGTGCTGTTAGGGTTGTAACAAAAATCTACAGTAGCACTCCATATTATTAATTAAGACATATAAATAGTATATATGATTCTAATATAAGTAAGATATCAATCACTATAAACAGCTGGTTAAACTTTTTTTTTTTTTTTAAGACACCAAAGTTTTTGAAAGTTAATCAATTTATGTTACCTATGAACTTTTAATATTTCGTTAAGCTTTGTAATTAAAAATTGAGTTTCAAAGGTAATCTTTAATTTTAAAATACTTTAATACAAAAGTAAACTTTTTTACGAAGACGTCAATGTGTTCATTGCATTTCAACCAATTAATTATTACTTTTTAATACTTTACGTTATTATACAGATACACACACAAACATTACACTTTATAATTAAATTTAGTTTTTAATATGTCACAGAAGAATGGTCTATCATCACTCCTGTGTGAAATATTAAAAAACAAACGAAAATTATTTGAAAATATATTTATATTATTTATATTTATTCTATAACGCTAGAATAATTGATTAATTTTTCAAATATGAACACATATTATGTTTAAATATATTTACACTTAGTATCTAATCATTTAATTTTTCGAAATGAATTGTTATCACTTAGTCTGCCGTCAACACAGCCTATTAATTCACAAACAAAATTTAAAAAATCATGTATACACATTATAATTTAGAAATACAATATCGATTAAAAAAAAAAAAACATACGAAGTTCACATGCATATTTACCTATTGTAATTAAAATAAATAGATGAACTCATATGTAACTTATAATTGACTCTAACTTAGAGGTCTAACACTTAAAAGATTAAAGAAAAGCTATAGCTATCAGACATAAACAGATTTTGCTTCATTGCTTAATACATATATCCGACTTATGCGCTTGAGCCGATTTTCACTTGTATGTTTTCATCGAAACGAGGACAGATTGCACTGGGTATGATTATAACAGGAAAAACTTTAACATAACATCCAAGAAGAGAAAATGCCATCCAGAATCGAACTATCTATGCTTGATGCAGATATCTACGAACCGGGTGTAGAAAAGTGGACTTATCCTTTGTTTTCTAGCACATTGGGACTGCGAGATAACATTTGAAATATCAAAGTTTCAAAATAAATTAATGTAAATATTCCTTTTTTCAACAATATTTTTTTTTCTATCCATTAAATTTACCTACATTTTCTGAAAAGCTACAGCCCATTATAATAATTACCATTAAACATAGAATACCTTGCATAGATGTAAATATTTATATGAATTTTTTCATTATTTTTAATAAATGATATTAACCTGGAAATACTATCTTGATATTTTTTCTATAAATGTTAGAGATATTAATTTATTATAAATTAGATACATTCTGTTAGATGACAGTGCGATTCATTCTTCATGAAATTTATCTTTTCAGTACAAACAGGATGTTCATGCGTCCAACTGGAGAAACCACTGGTGCTTAAGAAAGATAACTTCGAAAATTACAAATGGTGGAATGATCCCAAAAGATTTGAACCTCGTCGAAAAATAAAACTAGTGTGGAGAAAGGCACCAACTATCATGACCAGTGAAAAGCAAGTCATAGACTTTATTTCTGAACTTTTAAAAACACTTGATATTATAAGTATTGAGCAGAATAAACAGAAAATGTTAGTTGCTACAGAAAATGAACCACTGGATTCAAATATCAAGTATAATACTTCAGATATCTTACCTGTTACTCATGCAATCGATGAAAATATTGACTTCAAAATAGAATATGATCAAGACGCATCACCGGTAATTGGCTCAGTTGGCGAAGAAGCCCGTAAAGCTGAAAAATATTCTCAAGATGAAAGCAAAAAGAACAAATGCAATATTCCTGACCAAGAAATAATTTCTAACTTCAAAATGAATGCCGAAAGGGTTTCAGAATGTTTAAAAAAGATAACATTAACTGAAGAAGCTGGTAGAGTGGAATCAGAAGAAGACAGAAATGGCAAAACAGAAGTGTACAGCGCTGATATACTGTCGAGTAAGTTTTAAACTTATTAAATATTTTGTAAAATATTTAAAACAATTTTATATTTTAAATCTATTGTACGTAAACGTTTTGATTGAAATGATAGATAGGTTTGTTTCTTTTTATTTCATAAGATTATAGTGATACGTTACAAGTTTGTTAGCTTTTTTTTTATTTAACAAGGACCCTTCTTTATTTAAACAATTAAATTTGTAAATATTTCTTTATTTTCTCAAAACGAAAACAATATCATGAGATATTTAATTAAAAAAAAAATAATGATATTTTAAAATAAAAATTATAAAATGTCTATTCTAATACGAAAAATTATGAAACTTAACACAGAAAACTAAGAAAAAGAAAATTATAAGACTTGACAAATTTATTCTAATTTCAATAAGACTGAAGATTAAGAATAATGCCTGTCATGGATAAACATTGTTTCCTTTAAAATAGTTAGCGAAAAATGAACTTAAATTATACAAATATTACAATAGCTTTTTGCTTGAAGTAGTTTACATTGTCACAAAGTTCTTTGGAAAATAGCACTCATCAAATTGTATCATCATCAACAATATTGCGAATCTAAAAACATTTTTTTAGTTTATTTCATATGTTATTACATTTGATATATATATTGAGAATTTTTGGGGATAATTCTCTGTATTGGAAGTTCACCGCCAACATTTAGATATATATTTATATCTAGGAATTTTAACCACACCGGAGAAAATTGATAAATATTTATGTCTTTGTAAAATGTATTCTGTATTCTGATTTATACTTAATTAGTTAAATGAAAAAAAAAAAAAAAACTTTTTTTTTTTTTTTTTTTTTTTTTTTAACAAAATCTTATTTTATGTTCCTACACTTTGTACTGGTACTCAAAAAAAACTTTGTGAAGTCTTCGTTGACTTCAAAAATTTACATAGAAATAAGCAAAAAAAATTCCGAAGTTACTCCACTGCAATATATGAAATTTAGTAATTGGTGGTTCTTTAAATCAATTTGAATGGCAAAAGTCTTGAATAAACAGAAAAGAAAATCATAATATGTGTTAGAGTACTTTTCCCTAAGGCCGTTAAAAAGATCCTAATGTATCCGAATTCGTTCGTGGTTCCTTCTAACTGTATATATCTATAAATAATAACCTCACAATATGAAATATTTAGTTTTTTATTTATCTAATTTTTTTTAAGTTTTAACCAATTAAACATTTGACATGTTATAACATGCCTACAATAACATAATTAAACGCACGAAATCATATCATGATAAATTATAATTATAATATATCTATCAAATTTTAGCTGAATAGGACAAAACTTTAAGACGAAATTCTACCAAAAATAATAAGAGTCCATAGGCAATCATAATAATAGTAATAGTTCCTTTGTCATTGTAAAAAAAAAAAAAAAAAAAAAAAAAACTATAAGTCGTGCACTCATTAATATCTATACAGCTAGTGCAATGGTGACCTAAATCATACCTACAATTTTTAAACTCATTCGAATAAGGCATTTATTTAGACGCTATCACACATTAAATAATTTCACTCCATAGGGCATAATGATAAAGAATTTTTTTTATGTAAAAAAACTATAACTTACAAAAATCTGCATAGTTTGTGCGTCGGTGACATTTTATCTACCAACTTTCAGCCTAATCGAAAAGAGTTTATACATTATTGTATTCACTTACACTCATACTCTTAGACACATGTACACACTTGCATATCACAATTAATATAGCGAAAATGGCCTCAGGAGACTTCAAAATGTATAGATAAAAATATATTTTCGAACACAGTCGAATATGTCTTGATTACAACTTTTCTCTTGCATACAGTTTGTTTGGAAAATCAAAATATAGATTAAAAATGTTCAGCTTTTTCGTTTCTTTAGATACCTTAATTAAGTATATATATATATATATATATATATATATACCCAAGTTAAAATCCATGCTAGTACCAGCAAAGAAAATAGGGTAGTTATTGCTATGTTTTGCTTTGTCTGCTAGATTTTCATGCTGTTACATGCTTTATAATGCTAGCCAGCATAAAATGCTATATTAGCTAGCTTACACAGCAATAGCAAGACAAGCTATATACAAGCATTTTATGCTTATTTGTTGTTTAAGCTTTTCCAAAGCCTGGAGAGGTATGTACCTTAACAAGCTATTATGTGCTTTTCTATGCTTGCCAGCGTAATATGTTATGTCGGCAGCTTAAGTAGAAATAGCATGGCATGCTAGATGCCAGTGAGAAGTGAGAAAATAGCAACACAAAAGCATCTGTTGGTTGTGAATTACTGCTAGTATAGCAGAAATTTCAAGCAAATAGTAGTCATAATTACTGCTGG